>OZ030016.1:10420210-11020210 GCA_964023405.1 Apodemus agrarius
GCATGTAGCTATGTCTTCATTATTTTATTCTGTCATGCGTACCGTGGGGGGGGGGTGCATCAGGTCAAACAGGCAATCGAAGCAGCAGCCAATGTGAAGAAATTGTAAGGATCATATAATTTTGATAATATGAGTTACAAAAGTATGTTTATGTCATATTTTTTAGTCTGGTTTTTCTTATCCTTCCATATCTTATAGTTTGATCTTTGGGGAAAAAAAAGATTCATAGCCCCTCATGGCATCAGTAGTGACCCGGGCAGGGCACATAGGTGACTTAGCTGTGAGCCTGGAGAGCCATATCCCTCCAGGCTCTGCACTCTGATGTAGTGTGGGTGCTGACCCTATCTGGCCTGTATGACAATGCAGCATTTCCTGGGCCACAGAGTACTCCCGAGTTCCTGAAACCAGTCATTCACCACCTCCTGGAAATGGTACCTGAATCCCTATAGCAAACATGTCTTAAGTGAAGACATTGTGCACCTGAGGTGACCCTTGACCAGAAACCTCAGTCCCAGAGACTCCTGACCAAGACCAACATGACCCATGATGCCACACTGGGCAGAGCGACTGTCAACACTGCTCCCTTGGACCACATCCTGGAAGAATCCATTGAGGACCCACAGACTCAGACCATGACCAGCTTCACCTGGAACAGCAGCCACACCCCACTGGCGGTTGTGGAGAAACACTGCATTGACTGTGTGAACACTAATGACAGCTGTTGGGCTGGAATCCCTTGGCAAGCCTGGGTCTCCTCTAGCTTATTTGATGTCTCCAGAGGCGCCCAGGAATTTGTTCTTGCCTGCTTCAGAAGCAGTGTGACCAAGACATTGAAGGGCTTTGAGTACATCTTGGCCAAACTACATGATGAGGCTCCTAAAACCCTGTGGAGACATCAATAGAGGCCAAAGAGACAGCAAAGGAGGCTGTGCTGGCAGCTACAGAGGAGGACAAGGACCTGGCCCATGAGGCCACCACCACACAACAGCAGCAGCAGATCACGGAGCCAGCAACCAGTGCCATTCAGCCTTCTCTCCCTTCTCCACGCTGTACTTGGTTATTAAAATCAATCTCTGTTATCTGTGAAGTGGGTTAGGGCGGGTGTCCAGTTCACTGTAGTACGCTAGGCTCAATATCCACTGAGCCATCCTGCTTATTCTCCCATTGGGCAGAGGCACAGTGACTTTCCCAAGGCCCCAAGCATGCATCGGTTAAAGTGGTAATACACGTATACTCCAGTAGGGCAGAGTTCCGTGTGTTATTCTCCGATGTGTCCCAAGTACCATGACTAGTGTTTCACATATAACTGGTACTCCATAAACATTTTATTTTATTGAGCCCCACAAAAATGATTCTTCCAAAATCACAATCTTTTTCTTTCTTACCCAAGTGGGAGGTTTTTTTTTCCCCCTCTTAGATTTGAAAACATTTCTTCCTGTACGCAGCTGTATCTTACATACAGTTAATCACGGAAATTGCCAGAGTCTATATTTTGGGGGTGCTGAGCATAGCTTGAGAAAGGAGACAAAACCCACAGCAGTAGAGAATTCGAAAGAAAGTGACAACCCATGCCAGTACTAAGAAGATGCTGCTTCTGTCTCCAGTTCTGATGAACGTGTTGGCTGTGAGGACTCTAGAGGACAGCCCCATGAAAGCTCCAGTGGTAAACTTTAAAGAGAAAACATAGAACACCCAGGGCTTTGGGGAGAAATCCATGGGACCCAGCCCAGGTGACCAATATCTAGAAGTTCTTGCCTAGTTTCAGAAGCTTCTGGATCTTGCTTCGTGAGTTACATGTGTGATGCTCTGCAGGTCTGCACTGCTTTGTTCTGAGCCCTGGGACAAAAGCAATACTTACCCTCTTGGAAGTCAAGGCTCTCTTACTCCTTTCCCGATGAGTTCATGAGTGTCTATGATCAGCAAACCAGCCTGCTTCCTGGAAAGCCCGAGCTGGTGGCAGCTGGACAACATCCTTAAGAGGTATCTGGTTTTCCACCATGTCACTGTATTCAAAGATGGTCCTGCTCTGCTAGAATGTTTCCATAGAGTCTATGATAAACTGATATTCACTGAAAACAAAGATCTGTGTCTATGTCATTTGTTGTCTAGGGTACCTTCACTCTGCCAAGGTTTCATGAGAAATCTGTTGTAGGTTATTTCTTGGTTGACTGGTAATATTCATCCCTCGGATATAATAATACAGTTAAAAAAATTCAATCCAAGCATCTGTGACATGTACTGGCTTTTAAGTTTCAAGCAAC
Organism: Apodemus agrarius; assembly: GCA_964023405.1. Taxonomy (NCBI): domain Eukaryota; kingdom Metazoa; phylum Chordata; class Mammalia; order Rodentia; family Muridae; genus Apodemus; species Apodemus agrarius. The sequence goes on from OZ030016.1 coordinate 10,422,472, forward strand.
CCCCTTTGGATGGTATTGAGTTCCTGAGTTGTATGCTGGACCTAACAGTGTCTGGAACCATTTCAGGATCTGTATCTCAATTCTTGACCACTGGATATAGCTGAAGTTGTTACCAGTATTGAAGAAGAAAAAAATAAAATCCTCTCTCAGCGACATCAGTGTTCTGGTGTGGCTTGTTAGAGCCTTCTTAGGTTGGGATGAAGTGTTAGATTCCTCTGGATGAGGCCAGTGGAGGAAGAGAAGGTAATGGGCCAGGCTGTTAGAAGGCACTTGCTTTGCTTTAAATCCCTTTCTAAATAAAGGGGGCCTGGGGGCCATTTACCATACACTTAAGTTTCAAAAAAAGAGAAGATTGCGTGTGTGTGTGTGTGTGTGTGTGTGTGTGTGCTTGTGTGTGTGCCTGTGTACAGATGTATGTGTCTTGAGTCTACTGTTTAACTTTTGGTTTTATATGCCTCTCCATACAAGATTTTTTTCAGTTATTTATTTATTTATTTATTTATTTATTTATTTGTAATTTTTAAATTCTTCTCTCATATATTCCATCCCAACCACAGTTTCTCCTCCTCCCCCTCCTCCCAGCTTCTCCCCATCCCATGACTCCGCTCTCCCCTAGATACACCACTCCTCCCCTCTGAGAAAAGCAGGCCTCCCAGGGACATCAACCAAACACAGCACAACAATCTCTGGGCTACAACAAGACTGGCCACATATCATCACATCGAGGCTGGACCACTCACTGGAAGGAAAAAGGGCCCACAAGTAGGCCAAAGAGTCGACTCAGGGACAGTCCCCACTCCCTGTTAGGATTTCAGGGTTGTTTTTTTTTTCCCATGTGACTTTTAAATTTAATGCCTTCCTGTTTGGTTTAAGCTAAATGTTTCAATCCCAATGGAGGCATATCAGGTTATCCTTAATTCATTAAGATTGAACAACAAGCATTTTATTGTATTTACAGATCCTGGGGCCAGGGTTACCAACAGATTACCTCAGGGCCCCTTTTCTAGCTCCACCGTATGGATGCTCAGATGAAAGAACAGAGTGAAAACCAGTGATGAGTTTCGTGGTTGAAATCCTCCGCTCACACGTGTGACCCCTGGACTGAGATAACTTAAGTTTGGCTTCAGCCAGGGAGTGACCGGGGAGTTGACTTGGTGCCTCGTTGCTAAGGCTTCCTTTTGCTATTTCAGTTCATAACACTGTAGAGAGTGCTACAAATGGGGGGGGGAGGCAAGCCACTCATGATAGTTGTAGAAGAAAGTCCTTCATCATAGTCTATTGATTAAAGCAGCCACGGGCGCATTGACTCTCAATTGAAAAGTATCTTAAATGCTCCTGGTGTACAGGTGAGGGTGAATAAGGCACACATCAGATGCTGTTCCTGGGCAGCCTATCTCAAGAGAAATCCTGATAAAAAGGAGCTAGGAGATCACAGGACTCGTGAGAGGCCACTCTTTGCGACTAGAAAGGTTTTGATGCTAAACGCCTCTGAGCTAATATACTACTTTTTATGCTTGAGCTTTTTGATCCCATAGATCTTTTTTTTTTCTTTGAGGGGCAAATGAAATTTGTCAAGTCCAGGGTTTGGCATGAAGATCCAATGAGATAATGTAAAGAACTGCATATTTCTTCTCTGGCGGACCAAGTCATCAAGGCAAATTGGGGCAATCCAGAGACCAACATTTAGTGACCACATAACCCTCAGCCCTGATTTAGTTTAATGAGTCATGATTTAGATCTAGAGGGGATGCTAGGACAATCTGAAAGGACAGTGACTGACAGGAATATGCTTCATTGTGATTGGTCGATCCCGTCAGTGAGCACAAATTAGGTTTCCCTACAGCACAAAGGGCAATGACATATATGGTAAGTACTTACAGAGTAAGCATATGCGGTAAGTATTATGCTAAGTACTTTCTATAGATTTATTTCTAACAATTGTATTATATAATTTGATTCTTATGATAGGGAAACTGAGGCACATGGAGATTATGTTCTTGTTGAAGTTCTGTAACTTGTATGAGAGAGGCAGATGAGATTTGAATCCGTCTTGTGTGCATTATATTACGTAATGATCCAAAGCCTTGCCTATTTGATAGCTCTTTTATGAGTTTGCTTACCATGACATCAAATTAAATTCTGATCCAATCTAATTAGTTTAATTCAATAAGTGTATATCAGATAGCTCTTCACTCTAAGTGGACTAATATTTAGTGAAGGGTTAATAGAAAGCAGACACTGGCATAAAACATGAACAAGATGAAAACTTCAGCTTGAAGGAGAGCCCAGTTCACTAGAAGAGAAGAATGTGGGTGATTGGCAAACTGAGTGATACATTCATTCTAGATTCAAACACTGTGTTGACGTCATGAAGGTTAGAAAACAATAAAGTAGGATGGAGAGAAACAATAAAGCTATGGAGATTATTCAGTAGGTTAGAACTTTAGCTCTGTAAGCAAGAAGACCAGAATTCAAATCCCAGTCTCCCCATAAAAAGCCAGTCAAGACTGTTTTTGCCTGTAACCCTCACACTGAGGTGTTGAAATCCCAAGTTCTCACTGGTCAGCCAGCCCAGCCTGAAGAGCAAGCTTCCAGTTCAGGGAAGGAGCCTTCCACACAGCTAGAAGACCGAGAAGCAACTAAGTGAGAAATCCCATGTTCTATCCTGACCTCTACAGGGTTGCACATGCATGCACTCATATGCATGCTCTCCACATCTGTAGTACACACAACACACAGTGATACACACCAAAAAGAAAAAACGAAAGGAGGAAGAGCAGAACACGTGACATGCTCTCAAATATTTGCAATTTGTTTGAAGGTCTTTCCCAGAATAATGTCAGAAGACAACTAATGTAAATTCAACCTTAGGCCTATATTTACAGACACTGATGAACATTCCAATGAGTGTTTGTGTGTGTAGCCAAAATGGTATTAAACATAAAAACCACCACCACCACCACTACCACCATCACCACCACTGGTGATTTTTGTAAGGCAGTATGCAACAGCCTTTGACTATATCCATCACACAGAATGACTGTCATTGTGACCCTGTCTTCAAATTTCAGTGCTGAGCAGAGCATGGCGGACCCCATTTGTAGCCCCAGCACTCTGGAGCCTAAGACTCTGGAGCAGGAGGGTCCTTAGGAATTCAAGGCAAACCTGAGCTACATAGTGAGTTGGGAGCCAACCTAGACTCATAATGACACTCTAAAAACCAATAGCAACACTGTAAAACAAAACTTACCAACTAAGCAGCAAAATACATCCCTCAAGTCCTAAATTTCTAAGTATTAATCTCAAAAGAAGATATTTAGCTCTAAGAATCGTTTCCAGGGCTCTTCATTGCTCCTGTAAGTTGCATTTTGATCTTTTAGCCATTCATTGCTCTTTCCAGTATGGCTTGGTCTTCAGAAACTGACTCAGGTAGAGAGGAAATCAAAAACGGACAGACACACAGAAGCAAGGTGGGATAGGTGGGTGTACTGATTGGTTTGGTGTGTCAACTTGACACAGACTGGAGTTATCCCAGAGAAAGGAGCCTCCCTTGAGGAAATGCCTCCATGAGATCCAGCTGTGGGGCATTTTCTCAATTAGTGATCAAGAGGGAGGGCCCCTTGTGGGTGGTGCCATCCCTGGGCTGGTAGTCTTGGGATCTATAAGAAAGCAAGCTGAGCAAGGCAGGGGGAGCAAGCCAGGAGAAGCAAGCCAGTAAGAGACATCCTTCCATGGCCTCTGCATCAGCTCCTGCTTCCTGACTTGCTTGAATTTCAGTCCTGACTTCCTTTGGTGATGAACAGCAGTGTGGAAGTTTAAGCTGAATAAACCCTTTCCTCCCCAACTTGCTTCTTGGTCATGATGTTTGTGCAGGAATAGAAACCCTGACTAAGACAGTGGGCTTTATGCATTTTGATAGAGCCAAACCAACTAAGGCATAACTGGAACCTCAGTGTGCTTACTGTCAGCTAGTCTTGGGAGGAGGTTTCTGTAGGTGAGCAGTTTCAAGCTGTGAACATCCCAGAGGAGAAAGCTGCAGCTGGTGTTTTTGCATATGCTAGTCAGTCATTTGTAAACACTCATACTTGGGACAAAGGAAAGTTTGGCATTCTGAGCTTGCCCCTGGGAAAGGCTTTACCAATTTCCCTTGGGTCTGAGGCCTTGGTCCTTGACAGGGTTATGTCCTCATCAAGCAACACGTATACTCTCAGGCTCATCTGCTTATTACACAGTCCCTTGGGTCATCCTCTGCTCCTCACAGCTCCCATGTGCTTCAGTCCAACGCTCACCCCTCCACATCTGTGTACTGGGAAGGTTAATGTCAGTTGTCAGCAGTCATATATTGAAGCTATGACTTGTGGGCCTGGGTACCTGTGGAGGAGAGCCAGTCAGGGGATGGGTGGGTGGGGTTCGAGTCCTCGGTCCAGTCTGGTGGCTGGAAATGCTGAGAAGCCTGTTCCATTGCTGCAGCATGGCTGGGTTTAGATGGAAGGAGATAGCCTCGATGGAAGGAGATAGCCCATGATTTTACAGATTTATTGTAGAAAGTAGAGGGAGTATTGCTGAAAGAGAAAAGGCAGGGAGGTAGAAGCCGGCCATGGCCACGTGGAAAGAAGGGGAAGGGAATGAGGAAAGAGAAACATAAGGTAAGAGAGTAAGAGGGAGCATGGGAGAGAAGAGAAGAGAAGAGAGAAGAGAAAAGAGAAGAGAAAGGAAAAGAGAGAAGAGAAAAGAGAAGAGAAAAGAAAAGAGAAAAGCAAAAAGAAAAGAAGAGAAGAGAAAAGATAAGGAGAAGAGAAAAAAGAGAAAAGGAGAAAAAGGGAAAGAGAAGAGAAGAGGAGAAAAGAGAAGAGAAAAGAGAATAAGAGAAAAGAGAAGGAGAGAAAAGAGAAGAGAAGAAGAGAAGAGGAAAAGAGAGGAGAGAAGAGAGAAAAGAGGAGAGGAAAGAGGAGAGAAAGAAGAGAAGAGAAGAGAGAAGAGAAGAGAAGAGAAGAGAAGAGAAGAGAAGAGAAGAGAAGAGAAGAGGAGGAGAAGAGAGGACTGGCCAAGAATCACCTTTTATAGTGGGCCAGGCTGCTTAGCTGTTGCCAGGTAACTGTGGGGTGGAGTGTACCTGTCTATAGCCAGGTAACTGTGGAGGTAGAGAACCAGGCGCTTGGGGCAGGTACCCGACAATGACTCATCTATGATTCGAGAGTGATGATTGTTAATGCCCTGAAATTTTACATTTTAAACAGCCATTTAAAGATTAAACTACACAAGCTAACAAGGACTCCATTAAAACGAAGCTCATCAATACCCAACCTGAAATATTTCTGAAGTGTTTCTCTACATTCTAATATTGTCTAGGATCACAAAGTCAGTCATTCATGTTTGCTGCATCTGAAATATGGAAATACTTCGCAGTGATGAATTATGTTTCCTTTGTTCTCAGTTCAGTGTTCAGCGTGGCCTTGTTGATAGCTCAAATCAATCAAAGTGGGGATGTTTACATGTTGCTAGCTAGCAAGCATGCCTGTCACATGCCACGGAAGAGAAAGGTCTGGGTGAATATTTTATGTGACAGCATGCCCTTGAAGGTATTAGTTTGTTTGCCCTTCATTTATCTTGCAATAGACTTATCTTATTAAATATTTTAAATAAAATGACTAGTTTGGCAGTTTTAGAAAGTCTTTACAATTAAAAACAAAAACAAAAACAAAAACAAAACAAAACAAAAAAAAAAACAAACAACCCGTAACAGTCTAGTTGCTTTTCTGCAACCACAGCCCTGTGCTATGCAGCAAACAGTTCTTTTCTGACCTCTTGCCTTCAGGTGCTGTGTCATATTTAGAGTCAGTATTGTCACTTTGAATGGTGTATCTCAACATTACCTGCCAACACTCAGTGTGGCCAGCGAGGACACTCTTTAACCCCACCCTGTAATCCTCCGCACCATTCCCCAACTAAGTCACTGACATCAGCTAACTTAGCTTCACAGATGACTCATATTTATTTATCTTATTAACATGATGTTTACATTAGTAACCGTCCATACATTATGCACACAGAATCATTTTCCTCTTGGAATAGAACCTCCTTTAGATTTAATAATTGATACTTTATACGATTTTTCAGTTTCGTGATTCTCCATGCACTTATAAGACCCAGGTCCATAAATAACAGCCAGGGTCACTGTTGCTGATTCTCTCATTATTCTCTATACATCTGTTATATTGGAATGTTTCTCTTCATGGCATCTATGTTAATAGTACATGCAAGCCCCGTCTCAAATTCATTCTGGTCTCTCTCTTGTCTCCTTATTCAGATGTCCCTCAAAATGTTTAGTTCTCTCTGCGCTCAGACCTGCTGCTCTCAGGAAGATCTCTGCTTTCATTAGTTCAACCACTGCCTTCTGTATCAGCCAGGCTCTTCCTCAGGAGGAATGAGTGGAGGAAGACTTGGGAAACTATTTCATTCTACCAGGTTGGACTCTAGAATTTGAAGATAAACTTACTTTTTCTGGGAATCTTGGGCACTTCCTTGTCTCCTAGTTTCTGGCTTGCAGGTGGGCTGTCTGCTGCATCCGTGTTTCCTCTCTGAGCAGTTGAGCAGTGTTTTGGCTCTTATCTTTATTCATGGAATTTGAACTGTTAAAAGTAGTTCGTTCTCTCTCTCTCTCTCTCTCTCTCTCTCTCTCTCTGTCTCTCTCTCTCTCTCTCTCTGTCTCTCTCTCTCTCTCTCTCTCTCTCTCTCTCTCTCTCTCTCTCTCTCTCTCTCCCTCTGTCTCCCCGTCTCCCTATCTTTCTCTCCCTCTCCCTTCTCCTCTCCTTCTGTCTTTGTCTCTGTCTCTGTCTGTCTGTCTGTCTGTCTTGCTCTCTCCCTCTCCCTTTGTCTGTCTTTCTCTCTTCTCTCTGTCTTTATCTCTCTCTGGCTCTCTGTCACTGTCTCTGTCTCTGTCTGTGCGTGTGTCTTGGTCTGTCTGTCTGTTTCTCTTCCTCTGTCTCTCTGTGTCTCTCTCTGTCTTTCTGTCTCTGTCTCTCTCTCTGTCTCTCTCTGTGTGTCTCTCTGTGTCTCTCTGTCTCTCTCTGTGTGTCTCTGTGTGCCTCTCTGTCTCTCTGTCTCTGTCTCTCTCTGTCTCTGTCTCTCTGTCTCTCTGTCTCTGTCTCTGTCTCTCTCTCTCTCTCTGTGTGTGTGTGTGTGTGTGTGTGTGTGTGTGTGTGTGTGTGTATGATTTATTTTTTTAATTCAATGGGCCAGGAAGTCACTGGACCCTTCTATTTTCTTTTGGCTTTTTAATAAGAGACTTAATTATCTTCTAGCTATACTAATTATTGCTATTATCAATTTTCAACTTCAAGAACCATATTTTTAAGTCTTCTATTTATTATCCCAATTATTTTTAATGTCTCATCTGTTACATTTAGTTGGATTTTATTCAGTATCTACTCCATAATTCCTTTTGTCACAATAACTTATTCATAGAACTCTAAAAATTATATCAATAAAATGGCTTCACTGTGTATACTCAGAATTAAATCTGCCCATTTGCCTTAGGTTATACTCTTTACTTCTTAGGACTTTTTAAGTTGAAAATACAGTCTTAAAGTTTGCTCTAAATAATATTTTATTTTTCATACCTACCCTACTAAGCTTCTGATCCCAGAAAGCATTGCGTTCATAGTGCATGTTTTATAGATAATTGTTTCCTGGGTATTAGACTGTTGGGAACTTCATTTACTGCACATGTGCATGGCGTACATGCATGTGTGTAGAGGTGCGTGCACACATGTGGTCTTGTATGAGGGTCCTAGGAATGGTCCTAGGGTGCCATTCCTCAGAAGTGCCATCTACCTTATTTCTCAGACAGAGCCTCTTCTGGGCCTGGCACTTGTCCCTCAGGCTAAGCTGACTGACCGCTGAGCCCCAGACAGCATGCTGCTTCTGCTTCCCTAGGACAGAGGTTGCTAGAGGACACCACATCTGGCTTTCCTTTACCATGGGTTCTGGGGGTTGAACTCGGGTTCTTGTGGTGGGTGGGGGGCGGTGCACAGTTTAACCAGCTAAGCTACTTCTTAGCTTAAGTTTCTTCTATTTCTTGTTTCTATCTAATTCATTTCACCAAATGATGAGAAGGTAAGATTCACCGACTTAGAAACAGTTGTTTAAAAACTAATGGGTTGCTTCTAGTTAATCTAGTTAATCTGTATAATGTATATGGTTCAAATGCATCAGAAAACCCTCCCCTGACCCTTGCCCTACAACATCTTGATCTATAGGAGTGGAGAGATGGGGTGGTAAGCACTTGCTAGATTTTATGTTGTTTAAAATTAACTAATTAGTTTATTTACTTTGCATCATGACAGAAGCCTTCCCTCCCTCATTTCCTCCCAGGCTACCTCCTCCCCTTTTCTCTCTCATCTTCCGAACCCGCCCAGCAGGTTCAGTTATTCAGGGTCCCCGAAGAGGTGCTACCTGAGGGTCAAATGGGGGGCGAGAGAGGAAGGAGACCGAGCGCATTAAGAAACAGATTCAGTCTGATCACGTCAGGGTCTCAACTTTACTGAACACAATCCTTAGTAATATATCTCTCCAATGAGGAACTTCAGACAAGCAATTGAGGAACTTTACAAGCAAGGGTGGGCTACAGGGGGGCAGTGGGGGAAAGGTCATCAGCATGGCACATCTGCTGCTTATGTAAGTCGGAACGTTCTGCGGTCTGGGCTGGGGCATCTTAGGTAAGTTGAGGTTAGGGCAGGGCTGGAACATCTTGAGTAAGTTGAGGCTGGAACATCTTGTGGTCACTCTTGCGACAGTCCTAAGCTCCCACCATGAGAGAGACTCAACCTTGTACCTCTCAAGCCTGCCAAAGCAGGTAATGTCAGGTGAAATGGCTCCTGACAATCTTCCCCCCCCCTTTCTCCTCAGAGGAGGGACTGCCACTTTCACTTACGATAATAAATGTGTCTATTGCACCATTTCTATAACTATTATACTATTGAGCCTCTCTTAAGTGACACATAGCGAAATGGTATAGCTCATGGAGTAGCCTGACATTTTAAGAGTTCAATCCCTCTTTCCTTTTGGGGGAACGGCCTTTCAAAAAGAAATGTTTTTCACTGTGCAAAGCTTGTATGAACTCACAGAGGCTGAAGCAGCAAGCACGGGTCTACACGGGTCTACATGGGTCTACACGGGTCTACAGCAGGTCCTCTGACTATACACTTCAGCTTCTAGTATAGCGCCTTGATGGTACTTCCGAATGTATGACTAAGAAGGATCTCTGATTCTTGTGCCTTCTCTTGGGACTAGTTAACTTTTCTGTTGGCTTATTTGTCCTACTTTAAAATGGTGGGGTTTTTTTGTTTTTGTTTTTTCTTTATCTTACTATTCTACTGTGTTATGCTTTGTTGTAATTTCTCAAGGAACAGGGTCGTTTCTAATGAGGAACAGAGATGGGAGAGAAAGAGGGTAAGAACTGGGAGTGGTGGGGAGAAATTGCATTCAGATTATATGGTATGAAAAAAGAATCTATGCTTAATAAAAGGTGGGAAAAGGATAAAGAAAAATTTATTCCTCTTTTAAAAAAAGTATTCTTTTTAATTGTAGTAGAGCATTACTTTTCTTCCTTTTTTCTTTTCACCTTCTCTTGTTTCCTCCAGTCTCAAGTTGATGGCCTTTATTATTTGATTCTTTTTTTATTGGATATATTCTATATTTACATTTCATTTCCCTTTTTCTGGTTCCCCGCCCCCCAAAGGTCCCACATGCCCTTTTCCCTCCCCCTGTCCCCCCATCTACCTCTTCCCACTTCCCTGTTCTGGTATTCCCCTACACTGATGCTTTGATCCTTTCTAGCACCAGGGTCCACGTCTTCCTTCTTGTCGGACATCATTTGGTTTGTGGATTGTGTCTTTGGTGTCCCAAGGTTCTAGGCTAATATCCACTTATCAGTGACTGCATACCATGGGTATTCTTTTGAGACTGGGTTACCTCACTTAGTATGATGTTCTTCAGCTCCATCCATTTCTCTAAGAATTTCATGAATTCATTGTTTCTAATAGCTGAATAGTACTCCATTGTGTATATATACCACATTTTTTGTATCCATTCCTCTGTTGAGGGACATCTGGGTTCTTTCCAGCTTCTGGCTATTATAAATAAGGCTGCTATGAACATAGTGGAGCATGTATCCTTATTGCATGCTGGTGAATCTTCTGGGTATATGCCCAGGAGTGGTATGACTGGGTACTCCGGAAGTATTGTGTCCAGTTTTCTGAGGAACCGCCAGACTGATTTCCAGAGTGGTTGTACCAGCTTGCAGTCCCATCAGCAGTGGAGGAGTGTTCCTCATTCTCCACATCCTCGCCAACACCTGATGTCTCCTGAGTTTTTAATTTTAGCCATTCTGACTGGTGTGAGCTGAAATCTCAGGGTTGTTTTGATTTGCATTTCTCTAATGACTAATGATGTTGAACATTTTTAAAGGTGTTTCTCAGCCATCCAAATTTCTTCAGATGAAAAGTCTTTGTTTAGTTCTGGTCCCCATTTTTTGATAGGGTTATTTGGTTTTCTGGGGTCTAACTTCTTGAGTTCTTTGTATACATTGGATATTAGCTCTCTGTCAGATGTAGGGTTGGTGAAGATCTTTTCCCAATTTGTTGGTTGCTGATTTGTCCTTTTGACAGTGTCTTTTGCCTTAGAGAAACTGTAATTTTATGAGGTCCCATTTGTCTATTCTTGATCTTAGAGCATAAGCTATTGGTGTTCTGTTCAGGAACTTTCCCCCTGAGCCAATGTCCTCAAGGGTCTTCCCCAGTTTCTTTTCTATTAATTTTAGTGTGTCTGGTTTTATGTGGAGGTCCTTGATCCACTTGGAGTTGAGCTTAGTACAAGGAGATAAGAGTGGATCAATTCTCATTCTTTTGCATGTTGACCTCCAGTTGATCCAGCACCATTTGTTGAAAAGGCTATCTTTTTTCCACTGGATGTTTTCAGCTCCTTTGTCAAAGATCAATTAGCCATAGATGTGTGGGTTCACTTCTGGGTCTTCAATCCTATTCCATTGATCCACCTCCCTGTCACTGTACCAATACCATGCAGTTTTTAACACTACTGCTCTGTAGTATTGCTTGAGGTCCGGGATACTGATTCCCCCAGAAGTTCTTTTACTCTTGATAATAGTTTTAGCTATCCTGGTTTTTTTGTTATTCCAGATGAATTTGAGAATTGCTCTTTTTAACTCTATGAAAAACTGAGTTGGGATTTTGATGGGGATTGCATTGAATCTGTATATTGCTTTTGGCAAGATTGCCATTTTAACTATATTAATCCTGACAATCCATGAGCATGGAAGATTTTTCTATTTTCTGAGGTCTTCTTCCATTTACTTCTTCAGAGATCTGAAGTTTTTGTCATATAAATCTTTCACTTGTTTGCTTAGAGTCACACCAAGATACTTTATATTGTTTGTGGCTATTGTGAAGGGTGTTATTTTCCTAATTTCTTTCTCAGCCTGCTTATCCTTTGAGTATAGGAAGGCTACTGATTTGCTTGAGTTGATTTTATAACCAGCTACTTTGCTGAAGTTGTTTATCAGTTGTAGGAGTTCTCTGGTGGAGTTTTTTTGGGTCACTTAAGTATACTATAATATCATCTGCGAATAGTGATAGTTTGACTTCTTCCTTTCCAATTTGTATCCCTTTGACTTCCTTATGTTGTCGAATTGCTCTAGCTAGTACCTCAAGTACTATATTGAAGAGATATGGTGAGAGGGGGGCAGACTTGTCTAGTCCCTGATTTTAGTGGGATTGCTTCAAGTTTCTCTCCGTTTACTTTGATGTTGGCTACTGGTCTGCTGTAAATTGCTTTTACTATGTTTAGGTATGGGCCTTGAATTCCTGCTCTTTCCAAGACTTTTTAGCATGAAAAGATGCTGAATTTTGTCAAATGCTTTTTCAGCATCCAATGAGATGACCATGTGATTTTTTTCTTTGAGTTTGTTTATGTAGTAGGTTACGTTGATGGATTTCTGTATATTGAACCATCCCTGCATCTTTGGTATGAAGCCAACTTGATCATGGTGAATGATTGTTTTGATGTGTTCTTGGATTCGGTTGGCAAGGATTTTATTGAGTATTTTTGCATCGATATTCATAAGGGAGATTGGTCTGAAGTTCTCTTTCTTAGTTGGATCTTTGTGTGGTTTTGGTATCAGGGTAATTGTAGCTTCGTAGAATGAGTTGGGTAGTGTTCCTTCTGTTTCTATTTTGTGGAATAGTTTGAAGAGTATTGGTGTTAGGTCTTCTTTGAAGGTCTGATAGAATTCTGCACTAAAACCATCTGGTCCTGTGCTTTTTTTTTTTTTTTTTTTTTTTTTTTTTTTTTGGTTGGAAGACTTTCTATGACCCCTTCTATTTCTTTGGGGGTTATGGGACTGTTTAGATGAGCTATTTGATCCTGATTTAATTTTGGTATTTGGTATCTGTCTAGGAAATTGTCCATTTCCTCCAGATTCTCCAGTTGTGTTCAGTATAGGCTTTTGTAGTAGGATTTGATGATTTTTTTTTTAATTTCCTCACTTTCTGTTGTTATATCTCCCTTTTCATTTCTAATTTTGTTAATTTGAATACTGTCTCTGTGCCCTGTGGTAAGTCTGGCTAAGGGTTTATCTATCTTGTGTATTTTCTCAAAGAACCAGATCCTGGTTTTGTTGATTCTTTGTATGGTTCTTTTTGTTTCAACTTGATTGATTTCAGCCCTGAGTTTGATGATTTCCTGTCTTCTACTCCTCCTGGGTGAAATAGCTTCTTTTTGTTCCAGAGCTTTCAGGTGTGCCGTGAAGTTGCTAGTATATGCTCTCTCCTGTTTCTTTTTGGATGCACTCAGGGCTATGAGTTTACCTCTTAGCACTGCTTTCATTGCGTCCCATAGATTTGGGTATGTTGTACCTTCATTTTCATTAAATTCTAAAAAGTCTTTGATTTCTTTTTTTATTTCTTCCTTGACTAAGGTATCACTGAGTAGAATAACAGGGGGCCTGCGATCGACCCGAGGTTATCTAGAGTCACCAAAGCCACTGGCGCCCGCCCCCGGCTGGAGCTGAGAGGGAGCTTACCGGGTTGGTTTTGATCTGATAATTGCACGTATTATTTGATTCTTATCGCTATGTACACACAAATCTCTGTGTGTGCCTACCTGTGTCTCTCTGTCTCTGCCTGTCTCTTTGTGTGCATGCACATGTACACAAATATATACAAATACAACTCCTTGAGTCTGTTTTTAGCATTTGTGTGTATGTGGTTTCAGGGCTGTCCACTCTGCATTGGACTAGAAAGAGGGTTCATCCATGGGAAATGCAAATCCTTTCTTTCAGAGTAATGAGTCACCTGTCGTCCTTTGTTTAGGGATGAGACCCAGGGAATGTCTTCTCCTTCCATATCAACATGTCTGTTGATATTGTTATCCCTCTGCTCTAGATTATGCAGCCATTTCTAGGAGAGACTGTGTCTTAGTTAAGGGTTTGACTGAGGCAATTCTTATAAAGGACAACATCTAATTGGGGTTGGCTTATAGTGTCAGAGGCTCAGTTCACTATCATCAACATCAAAAGCAAGGCAGCGTCCAGACAGGCATAGCACTGGAAGAGCTGAGAGTTCTATATCTTGTTCAGAAGGCAGACAAAAAAAGACTGTCTCTCATGTGGCTAGGAGGAGGGTCTCAAAGACCATCCCCACAGTGACACACTTCCTCCAACAAGGCCACACCTCCTAATAGTGACATTCCCTGGGTAAAGCATATTCAAAACACCACAGGCTGTTTCAGAGAAGGCTTCCTGAGATTCTGGCTCTTCTTTTTTGTTTTGGTTTGGTTTTCCTTTATTTTTTTAATTAGATATTTTCTCTAATTACATTTCAAATGTTATCCCTTTCCCAATCCCCTCCAATCCCTCTTCCCCTCCTCATGCTATGAGGGTATTTCCCCACCCACCCAATCTCGCCTCCCTACCCTGGCATGCCCCTGCTGGGGCATCAAGCCTTCACAGGACCAAAGGCCCATGGATGCCCAACAAAGCCATCCTCTGCTACATATGTGGCTGGAGCCATGAGTCCTTCTATGTGTATTCTTTGGTTGGTAGTTTAGTCCCTGTGAGCTCTGGTTGGTTGATATTATTGTCCTATGGCATTGGCAAACCCCTTCAGCTCCTTCAATCTTTTCTTTAATTTCTCCATTGGTGACCCTGTACTCAGACCCATTGGTTAGCTGGAAGTATCTGCCTATGTATTTGTCAGCCTCTGGCAGGGCCTCTCAGGAGACAACCATATCAGGCTCCTGTCAACATGCACTTCTTGGCATCTATAATAGTGTCTGGGTTTGGTGACTGTATATGGGATGGATCCTCAGGTGGATCAGTCTCTGGATGGCCTTTCCTTCCATCTCTGCTCCACACTTTGTCTTGGTATTTCCTTCCATGAGTATTTTGTTCCCCCTTCTAAGAAGGATTGAAGCATCCACACTTTGGTTTTCCTTATTCTTGAACTTCATGTGAGTTGTATCTTAGGTATTCTGAGATTTTGGGTTAATATCTGCTTATCAGTGAGTGCATACCATGTGTGTTCTTTTGTGATTGAGTTACCTCACTCAGGATGATATTTTCTAGCTCTAACCATTTGTCTAAGAATTTCATGAATTCATTGTTTTTAATAGTTGAGTAGCACTCCATTGTGTAAATGTACCACATTTTCTGTGTCCATTCTTCTTTTGAAGGGTTCTTTCCAGCTTCTGGCTATTATAAATGAGGCTGCTATGAACATAGTGGAGCATGTGTCCTTTTTATATGTTGGAGCATCTTTTTGGGTATATGCCCAGGAGTGGTATAGTTGGGTCCTCAGGTCACACTCTTCACAATAGTCACAAATAATATAAAATACCTTGGTGTGACTCTAACCAAGCAAGTGAAAGATCTGTATGGCAAGGAAGAAGATCTCAGAAGATGGAAAGATCTCCCATGCTCGTGGGTTGGCAGGGCTAATATAGTAAAACTGGTCATCTTGCCAAAAGCAATCTACAGCTTCAATGCAATCCGCATCAAAATTCCAACTCAATTCTTCATAGAGTTAGAAAGAGCAATTCTCAAATTTATTTGGAATAACAAAAATTCCAGGATAGCGAAAACTATTCTCAATAAAAGAACATCTGGAGGAATCACCATCCCTGACCTCAAGCTGTACTATAGGGAAATAGTTATAAAAAACTGTGTGGTATTAGTACAGAGGCAGGTAGATCAATGGTATAGAATTCAAAACCCAGAAATGAACCCACACACCTATGGTCACTTGATCTCTGACAAAGGAGCTAAAATCATCCAGTGGAAAAAGGCAGCATATTCAACAAATGGTGATTGTTCAACTGGAGGTCAACATGTAGAAGAATGCAAATTGATTCATTCTTATCTCCTTGTACAAAGTTCAAGTCCAAGTGGATCAAGCACCTCCACATAAAACCAGATACACTGAAACTAACAGAAGTGGGAAAGAGCCTCAAATACATGGGCACAGGAGAAAATTTCCTGAACAGAACACCAATGGCTTATGCTCTAAGATCAACAATAAATAATTGGGACCTCATAAAGTTGCAAAGCTTTTGTAAGGAAAAGGATACTGTCAATAGGTCAAACTGGCAACCAGCAGATTGGGAAGAGATCTTTACCAATCCTACATCCTATAGAAGGCTAATATCCAATATATACAAAGAATTCAAGAAGTTAGACTCCAAAGAATCAAATAATCCTATTAAAATATGTGGTACAGAGTTAAACAAAGAATTCTCAACTGAGGGATACCAGATGGCTGAGAAGCACCTAAAGAAATGTTCAACATCCTTAGCCATCTGGGACATGCAAATCAAAACAACCCTGAGATTCCTCCTCACACCAGTCAAATGGCTAAGATCAAAAACTCAGGTGACAGCAGATGCTGGTGAGGATGTGGAGAAAGAGGAACACTCCGCCATTGTTGGTGGGACTGCAAGCTGGTACAAAGACTCTGGTAGTTCCTCAGAAACTTGGGATTCTGACTCTCACCATCTGTTTTCTCATTCTTCCACAGATTTTCCCAGAGCCATCAATGCTAGAGCTGTTAAGTAGATGGAGTCATTGGGGCTGCTGGGAGAGCTTCCTTTCAAGCAAGATGGGTGCGTTTGATATCAAGTCTCGCTCAGGACTTAGTAAAGTCTTCACCCCATTGATGTCTCAATATTTCCACAATTCTCACAGTGTTTGTCCTTTAATGTAACCAGGATTGCAAATCAAACTGTTTAGAAAGGAGAACTATGTCACAAGTCTGATTTGGCTTTTAGTAGATCCAAAATTATATGTGTATATGACTTATTACATTTTTTAAAAGAAAAATTTATTGGCATTTGTCACTCAGAAGATACTAGGCAAGAGTTTCACTCAGTCACCTCTATGACTGATCTAGATATTTCCTTTGCTTTTTCAGGTCTTAGTCCGACACCCATCCCTACCCCCCTCAACCCTTCCTGGTTAGATGGGAGAATCCAACCCCTCTCCACCTTTAGCAAAGTCCCCATTGCCTTTCTTGCTCTTACTGACACTGGATATGCTCGAGTTGTCCAAGGAGGTGTCTCAGGGAAGGTACACAGGCAAGGGGTTAAGTGGTAATTACACGTGTGCCAGTTCTCACAAGGGTCACCAATAGCTTGGGGACAGGCCTGGCAAACAATTTATTATAATATAAGCAACATGACCCCATTCGTAGGATCACCCTTTGGTTCCAAAGGAGTCAGCCCCCATGTCTGCCTTCTTTCTCTGACTTCTGCTCAACACAATATGCGACATCCTAGTGAGGAAAACTGATGGGAAGATACTGACAAAGAGACAAACATAATTTTACAACGAATTCAGCCAGTATTTTAGAAGGCGATAAGTGTTGTAAGCTAAGAAGAAAAAAAACCAACAACAGGGAGATGTATAAGGAATGTCAGAAGTAGAGACTAAGAATATAGGTTTGCAGCTTACAAAGTCAGAACAGCCAAGGGTGTGACGGGAAGACATGAGTTATGAACAAACCCTTGTAGAAGTTCTCAACCTCTGGGTCACACCTGTCCTTGGGAGGTGTTGAACGACCCTTTCACAGATGTTGCATATTAGATATACTTTGTATCAGATATTTACATTATGATTGATAACAGTAGCAAACTTACAGTTGTGAAGTAGCAACAAAAATAATCTTGTGGCTGGAGAGGTCACCACAACACGAGGAACGGTGTTAAAGGGTGGCCACATTAGGAAGGGTGAGAACCCCTGCTCTCCGAGGTCGCTGTACATTTCAAAGCTGCAAATCACAGATAGGAATGAATTTTTCTGCACTGCGCCGTATCCCCAAAGAAGGGGACAAACACTGCTCACCAAAACCCATGGAGTTCGCTGCCCACAGAGGCTGTTTATCTCTTTTTTTAAATATTTGTTTAAACACACACAGTGATCACCTCTCAGCAACCTCCTGCTTTTTCCTGGATCAAAGATGGTATCTGGAAGCTGGCTTTCAGAGGATACGGTGAAGTCAGGCTTTCCAGAAACTGAATCTGTAAGTAAGATAAACTGATCTGTTTCAATTCAATAAAATAACTCAGAGGAGATGATACTAAAATAGCAATAAATTATCATAACAAAATAATTTAACTGTCACATTACTTTATTCAGTTATATGGCAGTGATTTTGTTTAGATATGGAGATGCAACTCAATTCTCATTTGCTAAAAACATGCAGAGTCGTACATTTTTATTATCTTTATCTGTGGAAACAGACTACTGGGGGTGGCTCTCACGTCATATGACCTGTTAGCTAAACATTTGGACATGCCAATAAATCTTGATGAACTTTGCCCAGTGTTCTTATTAGTGAAAGATTAAAGCCTGAGAAAAAAAGCAAATGATTTAATAAGTAACCCCTGCTCTCCAGAGGCAGCAGGATTGGGACTTTCCGTGGGGAACTGCACTGAAGCACAATTCTTTCCTTTTGACTTCTCTTCCTACTCTCAGGCCCCTGCCTTAATGGCTCCCAGATTCCTCACCTGACCTGCAGGTGCAAGATGCAAGATGCAATGTCTTTCCTGACCTATGTCGGCCACGGCAAACAGTGCAGAAGAGGGCAGAAAGTGAGCAAAACAGTTTCTGTTGCTTTCACAGTGAAATTTCTTTATTAATCTAGTTCTTAAAAATTATCAAATGTCAGACTGGAGAGACAGCTTAGCCACTAAGAGCACCTATTTTGATTCTCAGCACACATGTGTTGGCTCATGACCACATGCAACTCCAGTTCCGGGGATCTGATGCCCTCTTCTGGTCTCTGAGGGGGCCAAGCATGTGCAATGCAGTCAGTATTGCCTTTATATTTTAAGCCTACGATTGAATATACTTTATATATTTGTATAATTTACATAGTTCTAAGCAAATAGGGGGACTTCCTACTGATTTATTGTGTGTGGTGTGTATTAATGTGTTTGTTCCTGTGTGTGCACTTGTGTATGTGTATATGTGTATCTGGAGGTCAGAGGTTCACGTCTGGTATCTTTTTTAGTTACTCTCTGGTGTGTTTTTTTGAGACAGGATCTCTCCCTGAACTTTGAACTCACTGAGTGAGCCAGCAAACCCCACCCCTGACTGACTTCCAGTCTATGGAGAGAATTTTTTGCTGCAGGTACTTTCTCAGTGAAGCAATCTTTCCAGTCCCACATAGTGGGATTTAAACTAATGAAGCAAATTATTTTATTTTCTCTAGTGATACTTTACCTTTTGTTTGAGGGACTCCTAACTTTAAAATTGCTGGCACATTTTGTGTGTGTCTATGTTTATGAGTGTGTGTGTGTGTGTGTGTGTGTGTGTGTGTATGAGAGAGAGAAAGAGAGAGAGATTATAATATAGATACAAATTTTCCTTTTCTCTTTCCTCCCTCTGAAACCTCCCATATCTGCCTTCCCTCTCTCTTTCAAATTCACTGCCTTTTATTGTTCCGATTATTATTATTCCATGCTTTACCCAGTTGCCTGTAGTTCTTTGAGGAGAGCTGAGGCATCATGGGTATTTCCCTCTCCAGTTTGGCACATCCATTGCTGTCACATCCTTGTTCAGCTCATGTTTGGGTCTCCAAGTACCACCAGAAGCTGCCTGGAGTTCTAAAAGGAGCTTGGGAAGCTACATGAGTCAGAAGCATCTTGCTCTATGAGAGGAAGTTCTAGAGTGGGATCCAGAGTTTGAATTCATGTTGTGACTGATGACTTGTACAGTGTTTCTGAACTTTGACTTTTCACTGGAAACATAAGAGTCAACCGTGAATCCCAAGACTGTTAGGGAATTAAATAAAATGGCACAGAACTCTGCTGGCAAAGCGTCTGCTGCAGGAAGCACTCGGGCTGGTGCTAGTTCATACAGCAGGGTGTCCCAGCCAAGGACCGACACACTTTCTCCAGTCAGTGAAGCTTTTTATGTCTGTAGGAGGGATTTTCATGGGGGATAATATATCATCAGGGGTTTTAGTCGGCATTTTATGCTTTCAGATATTGCACTTTCTGTATATCCCAACAAAACACTGCGGCATCTGTAGCAGCACATTACAGGATAAACATCAATGCATCTGAAAATGCTCTTCACGAAGGAACGACGTGCTTAAGAAGATAGCCCCCAGGACTGGGTCCTTCATTGCACTCTTTTCTAAGAGAAAGGGAAGTGCGGAGGTTGTGTGTGGGTAGGAATGGAAAAGGCTGTGTATATGGAGCTTAGAGCATTTCTCAGGACTCTTGATATTCAAGATTTCTAAGTATGGGCAGAGTCAAGGAAATAATACGGTGCTGCTGCTGTGCACATGACTGTTCTGGGTCTGAGAGCCTTAGCAACACGCCACCCTTTCCTTGACTACACGGAGTTAGCCATCACTGCATCTCACTAGTGCTAGACTACCAGTGTGTCCATGATAGCAGGTCTGAACCGTATCTCCATCTTCTCTCCAAAAAGATGGGCCCTAGAGCCCTTGCCAAGACTTCTCGGAAGCCAAGGATGGCTGTACTTTCTTGTTTGAAGGATGGGAAGATGAATACTCTCCTAGCCCCGACAGCCTTGGTATGGTGAGGACCAGCCACCCCACAGCTTGTGTCTTTTCATGCAGCAGGTCACTGACCTGGACACACATGTGTCAGATAAACAGTGTGCTATGTCAGGACAGCATCCAGGTTGTTCGTGCCTACTGAGCACAGTCTTAAGAGTACACCCATGGCATGCGATTCCTGTGCCTTATGTACCAATCTTACAGAGAATCGAGTCAATAGAGAGCTTTTTACAAAGAGTCGTTAGTGGTTAATTTAAAGAGATGTTTTCAAAATGAAAGACTTGAATGCTAAGTGACTTGAAGTGGAAAATGAGTTACTGTAATCCTAAGCAGCAGAGTATCAGAAGCGTCTCCGAGACATTTTCTGTAGCCTTTAGAAAGATACTATTCACTCAAATTTGTTTTCAAAATTGTTCCTTGGGAGAAATGTTTGTTATAGTAATGCCTTTTCTCTTTAATTTGCCCAGGATATGCAAATACAAGCTTACAAAGTTACTTAGAAAGCCAGTTTGCCCAAAGGTATTTATAACTGCAAGGAAGATAGTTGTACCCAATAAAGCCATTTTTGAGCAATTCACTCAAAATATACATAGGCCAAAGCACTGGGAGGAGTGTGGGGAAGAAAGGATGGGGGAAAGACGGACACAAGCCAAGGTCTGGCCTCCCACCCAGCAGGCTTCAGACTCACTCACGGGGAGGGTACTGCCCACATCAGATGCAACCCAAGCACAAAGCAAGGGAGGTCTGGAAGATTCTGTGCCTGCAGAATTGTGTAGGGGCGGAGTCCTAGGAACAGAAGTCTAGCCAGTTGGGTCAGCCTCTTTGGGTAATTAAAGCTAGTGTATATCTTTAGAGACCTCTGGGCATTTCTTTCTGAGCAGGAGAAGGGACTACGGCAGGTTGGAGTTTTATAGACTTGAAGTCGGCAAAGCAAGAAGAGAGAGCTTTGGACCCAGCATGCCATGGTGGGAGTTCTACTTCAGCTTGCTTTGTGCTTCTGAGTCTCGAGGGAGCCCAACATATACCTTCCTATACCTTCCTGGGGTATTTGTTCTTAAACCATAGCCAAGGCTGTATCATAGGTGAACTGAATGGGATGGTGACTTTGTCTCTTTGTCAATAATACTAACAGGGGGACAAGAGTCATTCTGAGTGCCACAATAGAAAGCAACGATCCAGGGGTCGAGGGGAGGGGAGATCACAGGGCAGATTCTAGTTTTCCTCTATCAGCGTGAAGATGTACAGAATCACACAGCAACAAGAAGTGTGTGAGGTAAAGTCAAGAACCAAGGGACCTTTAAAGATGCCCACGTCATCCTCACAGGCAAATGAAAACCTCCCGCCTCATGTCTTAGTGAGAGAAGTTTCCTCAGATGGTATCAGAAAGTCAGCTTAAACGTTTTGGCTTTAGTATCAAAGAAGAAGCTTTCGTAGATGAACCTCAGAGGTTAGTAGGAGTAGGCCTGTAGCCTCAGTCACTCGGGAGGCAGAGATGGGAGAGTTGCAAGTTCAAAGGCAGCCTAGGGCATCTTAGTAAGACCTCGTCACAAAACAGAATATATGTAGACATCACATGCTCAGAAGCCAAAAAGAAAGTGCCAAGTAGCTGCCCTCTGAGGCAGTCATTTGCTGAAAAAACAAACAAAAACTCATTTACATCTGTGTGTATGAAGGAAGGCATCCGTTCCCCTCCGTGGCTCACTGAAACAGATCGTAGAGGACAGGACCTTGTCTTTTAAGAAGAAAATATGCCACAGACTTTAGATAAAGTCGGAGCCACAGGCTATGTGTCTGCGGGAGGACTGGCAGGAATTGTGTTGCTTCGGTGTGAAGGGAATGAATACAGGTTCATGCGGGACACACCAGAGGCTGAGGGGTGGGGAGCAAATCTGCTGAAGCCCGTAGGAACCTTCCACTTCATTGTTCCACGCTAGCTAATTTCTTTATGTTAGAGCCAAAGCTACAAAGGACTCCGAAGCCCTCTCTAACAATTGATATTCAACCAACAAACTAAAAGGAGATGTGCTTTATTCACATTACACTGGTGAGACTACAAACCCTTACCTACTTTCTAATACCAAATCTTCCATTGTGCATGTATAGACTCTCATTGGTTGGATTATTTCCTTGTACGTAAGAAAATGAGTACAGGTATACCCAGGGGACATTTGCGGACACAGTGCTAGACCATTCCAGTAAAGCAAATGTCACAATGAAAGAAATCACATAATTGCCTGATTTCCTAACACATATGAAAGGTTATATTTATGCTATATTGTAGTCTACTAAGTGTGAAATAGCATCATGTCTAAAACATACACACAGATAGACACACATATATGTCTGTCTTAATTTCAATATATTTTATTATATACTAAGTATATCAATATACTTAATTTCAATGTTTTTTAACGAATGCTAATAAAGCACCCGAATCATTAACACATTATGATATGTTTGCTGGTGGGATGTTTTGTTTTGGTCTAGATGGCTGCAGACTGTGCTTGGCGGTGGTTGGCGGTGCTTGGGTTAGCTGGGTTGATTTCTTGGGATAACAGTGAAGTTCACCTCCACAACTGACTCCAGAAGATTCCTCTGTGGCATGCCATGGTGGTGGGTAGATTTTGCTGTCAATGCAATTTCGTTGACCGCTGAAGCGAGTTATCTCAAGCCCGATACTGCCTAATCAAATGAGCTTATGCAACATTCTAAAAATCCTCTGCAGTCGTACCCACAGCACCATCACTGGGAATGCATTTCACCTCAAGAGATGACTTCCCCTGTCCATCCAGAGGAAGCCGTTCCTCCGCTCTCACAGCTTTCCTGGCAAGATTGCAGCAATTCAGCTGCGTCGTCAGGCCCGCTTCTAATTCCAGTCCTCCCGCTTCTACCACAGCTGCGCTGGCTTCCTCCGCTCAAGGCTTGAGCGCTCCAAAGGCTGGAGGATTGGAATCAACTTGTTCCGCTACCTGTTACCGTTGCTACTTCTGCTCTCCTTCAATGGGTCAGGAATGTTCACGCCGGCTTCCAGATAGGAGTCCGTCCTCCCCGGGACACTGAGGAGTTACCCTTCCTTCCTGTTGGGCTATCTCACCTCTGGGATGTAAAATTGTCTGCGTGTGAAAATTCCTCACCAAACCCCAGGCCACAGGAGGAAAGTCACCTTCTCTCAGGCACGAGGAAAACATGGCTCTCTGTGCGTCTCTATCAGAGCTCTGGATGACAAGGTTCACTGTCCATGAGTAATGATGTTTTAAAGGGATCTCTTTGTTCCTGAGAAGTAGGTCTCCACGTATGACTTAAAAGAATCATTGAACTGTGTAGACATGCGTGCTGGTAACCAGACTTGGTTATTCAACTCACGGAATGCAAGCAGAGCGGAAGTGCTACTCTAGGCCTCAGCAGCCATGGTAAGGAGCAAGCAGTAGGCTCCATCACACCCTGACGAGAAAGCCCGGCCTTGAGTTCTTTCCACCTCCAGAAGTCTAGATGGCATTTTCCCCAACTGAAGGCTGTTTGTCTACATTGAGACTCTGTTGTGTGTGTCCTGCTTCACTCATGATCTTGGTCGAGTGAGCTCCCTGCAGCTGCTGGGTCAGCTTTTGCCTCTTTGCCTTCCAAGAAAAATGATGTCCTGCCCTCAGCCTCACCAACCAGCGCACCGCAGCATTGAGGTGGTCTTCCACAGCCTCCTTCCTCTCAGCATTCCTAGATGTGAAGAGAGTTCAGAGCTGGCTCTAGCTTCGTCTTTGGCTTAAGGCTATGCCGTGTCTGGTTTGGTATTCCATCGAGGCCTCTAACATTTTCTCCTTGTCAACAAACACGGTAAGCGGGCGTTCCTAGCCTTCATGAGTTCTCTGAAGTAGCACTTGGCGTTTCTTTCCTGAACTTCTCCTTTGTGCTAACCACTTGGATACCAGGCCCATCTGTCTTAGTATTTTGAAGAGTTGTTTTTGTGTGTTATGAGTGTGTTGGCCCGTGTTTGTGGGTGCAGGCATGGCTACCCCTATGTGGAAGTGACGATCTTGGGTGTCACTGCTCGTTTTATTTTGAGATAAAATAACATCTCTCACTGGCCTGGAATTTGCCAAAGAGGCTAATCTGGCAGTCCAGAAGGCCAAGGGGGTGTGCCCGTCTCTGCCTCCCCAGTGCTGGGATTACCAGCTTGTGTCAGCACGCCCGTCTTTTCATGTGGGCTCAGGATTGAACTCTGGTCCTTGTACTTGCAAGGCAGCATTGGTAGATGTTGTAACATGTAGATACCATCTGAGCTGGTCCCCCAAGCCTGTCTTGACTTCTGGCATGCACGCTTCACTAACCTTAACCATTTGGGATATGTAATTGAAAGTGGAAGCCGTGTGACTTTTGTTTCACTTGACCATTGAGAGTCTGTGGGATGAATGAGTTTGGTTCCAATATTGTTGCGTTTTAGGGAATGTGGAGGTCCAAGGAGAGACAGAGACAAGGAAACAGCCCTAACTGGCAGTTATCAAGTAAATCCACCATCTTGTAGGAGAATGGCTCATGACAGTCTCCAAAAAATTACCATAAAAATCACGGAAAAGAAATAGCTAGTCGGGCAGCATCAAGAAGGTGAAAGGATATACTAAGGGTGAGGAAGTTTGAAGTATGGCAGGAGCGGCCGAAACATGATGCAGAGACAACAGATGCTGAGGGGGTTGGTCCATGCAGAAGGACAGCCACAAGTCCCTGAAATGTAGCACAACAAACTCGGATGAGTGAGTTAGGCTTGTGTGCACCCAGTATGACACCCTGAGCATAGTAGGGATGGAGTAAATGTGACCTGATTGAGGTGCCGTGTGACTTCTTGAGATTGTCTTACAGCATGGCCAGTGTCAGTTTCCAGTTCCCCAGAGTGCCCATGAGTTAACGGGTGCCTAAAGCATGCCATACCCAACACCCATTCCTTACTCTGTTTCTATCTTTCCTATTCTGGAATGACTCTATCAGTTCTTCCCCTCCCAAATTATTTTGCCTGCTATGACTCTTATGAAAAACAAAACACTATTTTCTTCTAAAATGTTTCTATTGTACTGCCACACTGTTGTATAGAAATGAACCTGTCATCAGGCCTCGGTCAGTATCGGTGTTCTCATGAATGGACTTGTGCTATCTTTGCAAATCTCGCGGTACCTGTAAATGTATAGCATCCCCAACTCCTTCAGAGGGCTCATGGAGGAGTCAGACTGGTGAGCACTTTTAGCTACACCCAGGAATGGGGACAGAAATCATTGTTGATGGAGCAATGGGGCGTAGGCTTCCTACTGATCTAGGGGTCTCACACTCAGGATGAGTTCCTGAAGAATACAAAAGACCTGGTCAAATGTACCCTGTAGCATCCTGCCTTGATTTACATTTTTCTTTATTGATAGACTATAGCAAAGATTTTCAATTCTGAGAAACAGATCAGCAAATGACTTCAAGAAGACACCAAAGGTTTTCTTCCGCCATTACCAAGCACTACCCCTTCCTTTCTCTATCTTACATTTCCCTTCTTCTTCCTCACAGAGAACCTGTTCCAGTCTACTCAGACCTCCATATCCAAATACCATAGACTCGGCCATTTAACCAACAGAAATGCTTTACTCAAACTTTTGGAGATTTGGCATTTCACTATCAAGATGCTGGGGAGTTTGGTTACTGCTCTGGTTTCTTTCCATGGAGTGCAGGTGGCTCTGCCTTCTTACCGTGTCACCACTTAGCTTTTCTTGTGTGTGTGAAGCAGGGGAGTTGCAGAGAGAGGCTAGAGGATCATACCTTCTGCTCCTACTTCTTCAGAGAAAGTAGACCAAGCCTATAAGCTCTGTGTCCACACCATGGGCCCAGAAGTTACTCTATGGCTTCATTTACTCAGAAATCTTTTAATAAAGATTCCCTCTCCAAACCCAGCCATGGTCAGGTTTCTGTATGATGTGATTTGGAGGGCAGGCGGGGGAGGGTAAACTCCCTAGCATTCTATTTTGTGATTTGTCTTGTGACTAAGATCTATTTGTTGAATTATTGAATATAAATTTTATTTATCTGCAGAATGATGTTCTTGCTAGTAATTATTTAGCAGTGATAGGTCTATTTCTGGAATAGCCTAGCACTATGTTGTTATTCCTATTTTCAGATGAAATGAACAATAGCTTTAATGGTGAAAACAGATGTTTAAAGCTAGCTTTGGGAGAAAGTCTGCTACTGTTTAGCATTTCAGCAGGAAATCTCTTGTTAACAATTTATGAAGTTCTTAGCTGATGAAACAAATCCATTCTACTGCTAAAGTGAGTTGTACAATAGAGATCGTCAGTATTGCATATTCTAATTTATGTTGTTGAACACACATTATACAGTGGTGTTCCCAAGCTAACTCACAATATCTCTGTTATTAGAAGGAAGCTAAGAACAGAGGGCCAGTAGATTCAGGACTTGAATTTGGATTGAGGCCTTCCCAACTGAATGACTCTTCTTACTTCTCCATTCTCAGGTTGTATGGTTTCCAAAATATACCATCATGTTTACCTCACCACAAACTATTCCTAAGCAGGTAAGGCCAGAGACATTGCTTGGCAAAAGTATTTGAACGTAGGGAAATATTTGCTTGTAAAAGACTGAGATGTCACTCTCTGAGATCCTACACACCATGTAAGGATGGGTCCTTTAAATTGGTATTTTCAGGTTTTTCCTTTGGAATTTGTAGCCATAAAAAGACATGTACCCTTTAAGATGAGGGAATTTTCCTGCAGGAGTACTTACGTTTTCCTGACTAGCCCCACTCGTCCATCTCAATGGTTTTCCCTGACAGCCCTCTCTTGACTGATGAAGCTTTGCTTCTGTCTCTCCTTAATCCCCAAAGAATCTCCTCCTGTTGGCCAGGCACTGTGGTTAATGAGTGTCAGAAAACCATGTGTGCACAGGCATGTATCTGTAGCAAGAATTGTTACCACTTGCTTTTGAAGGCAAATATACTCACATATACTTTGAAAAACATCTTGTAATCATTTTCTATTTCTAAGAGGCATATGATGTGTGACAGCTGAACCGTTCCCAAAGTGGAGCGGCTTTACTAGAAAACACATGTCCACGAGAAGCACTTTATGTTGGGTTTGATAAACAGCATGAGACCTTGGGAGACTCTGAATGCTTTGTGATGTGTGATATGTTAAGAGTATTACCTCAGATCAGTGCTGTATGGTCAAATATGAACATGAGAAGTGACTAGATTTTCTTATGTGGAATGGTAAACTCAGAGCATCATGTTATTAAATTGAATTAAGATGTCAATGTTCACAGATACAAAGATATACACACATATATGCACATACCCATCATAGAATATAAGTTGACATGTAAGTATGTATAAATGAGTGTGTTGGAATAAGGACACTAAAACTCAGTGAGAACAATAAAGTGAGCAGGGCTGGCGAGGTGAGCACCTGACATTTCCACAGCACAGGTCCAAGGATTACCAAGCCTATGACCAGGGCGAGGGGACTTGTGAGAGGAAAGCTCCAGGAAAGGCAAGGGACATGGAAGTCCATATACAACAGGCTAAACCTCCCCACAAGGCAAACAAAACCAAGTGTGGCCTGCTTCCCTAACGACGGATTTCAAGGGTAGCAGATGGACTCAGGTTAAGGGGGCCCTTTGGGGTGTCCACCTTGACCTCTGGAACCAGGAACAAGGATCACGTTGCTGTCTCCCCTTCTTACTGGTGGTGGGATGTGGGAAATTACTTAACTTGTACGTGGCCTGGTTTCCTCGTCTGGAAAGTGGGATTTAGGCCGTGATGGTGTCTGCACTGTCTGGTTTTGTGTGTCAACTTGACACAGGCTGGAGTTATCACAGAGAAAGGAGCTTCAGTTGAGGAAATGCCTCCATGAGATCCAGCAGTAAGGCATTTTCTCAGTTGGTGATCAAGGGTGGGAGGGCCCCTTGTGGGTGGTGCCATCCTGGGCTGGTAGTCTTGGGTTCTATAAGAAAGCAAGCTGAGCAAGCTAGGGGAAGCAAGCCAGTAAGGAACATCCCTTCATGGCCTCTGCATCAGCTCCTGCTTCCTAGTCTGCTTGAGTTCCAGTCCTGACTTCCTTTGGTGATGAGCAGCAATGTGGAAGTGTAAGCTGGATAAACCCTTTCCTCCCCAACTTGCTTCTTGGTCATGATGTTTGTGCAGGAATAGAAGCCCTGACTAAGACAGTTGTCTTAGTTTCATTTCTGTTGCTATGATAAAAGCAAGGGTATATTTTATCTCACAGTTACAGGTTATTTACCAACACCAAGGGGAGTTAAAGGTATTGGAGCCTGGAACATGCAATCGTACTGCATCCGCAGTCCATAGCGAAGAGCAAGCTTGTTATTCTCAGCTCCCTGGACTCTAGGCCCAGGGAATGGTCCACTTTTAGACTGGGCCTTCCTACATCAAACCACATAATCAAGACAGTGTGACACAGACAATTCCTCACTGAAACTTCTTCCTCACGTGATTTTTAGATAAGTCAAATTGACAGTTAAACTCACCATCCCAGGTGATCAGTCGCGTGTGCACGGTCAGTTGTGAAGCTGAGTGTAGAGCTCTGCTCGGCCCCACATGGGCAGCTTCAACCTGGGCACAGGGCGGTTCAGAGCCAGGACGAGGATGGGCGAGAACAGGTTGTTCTCTTCTGTGCTGTCTCTGACAACTCTGCGCGTTCTGGCTTCTAAGATCTGAGACGCAGAGGGAGAAATACTGTGTGGATTAAACACCAAGCTCAGGAGTTCAAAAGTAACAAGTCTCCAGGCATGCGAGCGGGCTCAGCAGACCTCACTGTGCAGGGTGTTTCAGGGAGGCTGAATCGCTTTCCAAATCTGATGGTGGAGGGGTACATGAGGTCACATTGTATGGAAGACCTTCTGACATGTAGGTCAGAATACAACGTGTGTGTGTGTGTGTGTGTGTGTGTGTGTGTGTTTGTGTGATACTCCTTCCTCCCAACCTAGCCTCCAGGAAGGACAATCGTGTGTTCCTCTGCAGTCCATAAGGATGTCTGCTTATGCAAACTGCTTTTTGGGACAGCAGCTCCTTTCAAAGGCAGCATTTAGATGATCATGTTACAATGCAATGAGATTTTTTTTCTCTAATGGACGTGTCTAAGTTGAGTAACTGTTAGAGAATTTATAAAAAAAAATCTTTCATTTTAAGATGCAAATAAGATATTATGAGCTTACAAGGTTTTTTTTTTTTTGTACAAAAACTGAAATACCAAAACAAACCAAAACTCAAACAAAAAACAAACAAACAAAAAACAGCCACAAGTACTTCCAGACAAACACGTGCAGAAGCACCAGCCTTCGGCTCTTAGAGCTTCCTTAAGCAGGAGAGTAACACAAACGTTTGGTTTTTTCACTGTTTCCCTCCCCCCCCACCTCTTTCCTTAATGAGCCAGTTGAATAAAACAATAAATCATACAAAGCCTTTAATTTTTCTTTTCATTGATTAATATTTCCCTGAAATGCCTGCAGGAGTAGAAAGGGGACTGGCCAGGCCTACTGGACAGGCCAGGCCTACTGGACTGGCCAGGCCTACTGGTAAGCGTGTCTGAAAGGGGAATGGGTTGCTTTGGTTCAGTGCTGTGAAGGTGGGGGTGGGCCTTTCACACTGATGGGGTTAAAAGCACGAAAGACAGGGCTCAGCCTCTGTAGCACACAAGCGGGTCTGTTTCGATGCGTCCAAGTCTGACTCCAGCCTTGAAGCGCCCTGCATGCTGTGCCTGAGGCTGGCCAGGGCAGGCTGGCTATAAAGAAAATGACTGTACCCCTGGAGAGAGAAATGCATTATGGAAGGTTGAAACACCCAACTCAGCCAGAACTGGAGCATGCTCTCTCTTTGTTTTGTTTTGTTTTCTGACTACACCCTCTTGGGTGTCTGGGGTCACCTCTCACAGCTAAATTATTTGCAGCTTAATCTTGTCAAAAAACTGGCTCCTGGAGGAATAAGCCAAAAGGGTTTTGATGTGTGTGTGTGTGTGTGTGTGTGTGTGTGTGTGTGTCTTTTCTAATTTTAATTTTTATTGAAAATATTTTTTCATACAATATATTCTGATTACAGTTCCCCTTCCAGATTCTCTCTACTTCTCCATCTAGCTCGATCCAGCTACACACCTTCTCTCTCTCCCTCTCTCTCCCTCTCTCTCTTTCTCTTCCTCCCTCTCTTCTCTCTCTCTTATTCTCTCTCTTATTATAAAAGAAACAGACATCAAAATAAATAAATAAGCAAAAGAAGCCGAAGGAACACATAGAAACACGGGAACACACATTCTCACATAGAGAACATTCATAAAAATACAAAAATCAGAAACCACAATATATAAGCAAAATATTTGTAAGGTAAAAAATACCCTGCTAAACCATAGTGGGGCAAAACCCCTTCCAAAGGTGCTCTGAGTTCATTTTGTGTTGGCCATCTACTGCTGGTCAGGGGCCCCACCCTTACGTGTGGTTCCAACTACTGTTTTAATGAGATAAATTAATTTAGAGTATCTCTATAAGTGAGACCATGCAGAAATGTCCTGGCTTTTTTTTCACTTAGCGTCATGTCTTCCAGATCCATCCCTACAGTTGAAAATGCCGTAATATTCTTTTTCTCTTCCTCCTTCTAATTGTGGCAGAGTTTCACTAATAGCTCCAGCTGATCTCAAACCTACTGTATCCCACAGTGGCATTAAACATGCGTTTGCCCTGCCTCGGCCTCTCCAGTGCTGAAGATTTTACATGTGTGCATCATTATATCCAGAGAAGGGTTAATCTCTTGTGTACTGTGTGGAAGCATCACCTGCCAATCAAAGCTATGGCCTATTAGCAAAAGGCAGGAAGCAATAGGTGGGCGTTTCGGTGGAGACTGGAACTCTGGGAGATAGTCAGAGGCTCAGGAGATTCGCCTAAACTCCAAGGGAGTCAGCTACATGAAATTGAAGAGTGGTAACTAGTGATGAGGCAGAAACAGACTAGAATATGGGGGTCATATAAGTTACAAGCTAGTTGGGGAATTAGCCCGAGCTTCTGGTCTAGGCATTTATTGACGAATAAATAAGCCTCTAGTCATTATTCGAGAACTGGGCATGCCTGCAAAAGCCCACGGTTACAATCCAGTTTTTGTTTTTAAAAGGTTGTATAATATCACGACATGTATGTATTATGTATGTATGTATATTAAATTTTCTGTATTCACTCATTGATAAATACCTCTGTGGAGTCTGAATCTTAGATTTATGAGTAGTATTGCATTAAGCAGGGGAAGAAAAAGAACTCTTGGCAAACTTCTTTAATTTAATTTGGCTATATATTTACAAGTGTGGCGGCTGGCTCATACGGTAGTTCCTTTTTGTTTTAACTCTTGAAGCGTCTGAATGCTGTTTTCTGTAACACCTGTGTTGGTTTACACTTGGCAACTTTTGCTATAATAATGTGAATTTTTTTTTGATCACAGACAACTTGGCACATAGGAAACTATTCCTCTGAGGATTGAGTTTTTAATATACAAGGAGCCAATTGCAATAGTAAGTTGATACCCACTTTTTATTTTTGTTTTCTATATATTTTCTTGTTCTGATTTTTTTTGGGGGGGGTCCATTTTCCAGAAACTGACATCTACATAGTCATGCTTTCCTGACTTGGGTGCCAGCTACACAGTAGGGAGAGACTTGGCAAAGACTTAAAGTTGTGGTAGCGGTTGCACCTAGCAATTTCTGGGAATGACTTCCCTGTACGCCCATTTTGGCAGTGGGTTGCCCTACAGAAGAAGCATGGCAAACGCCCCTTTCCTTTCTAACTAGCGTCTAGACAGCATGCGCCGCCATGGGTTTATTGCAGCATATCCACATGTACTCTGTTCCTCTTCGGCCTCTTCCCCCACTGCTGTTTATTGTCCCGTTGTCCCCTCTCATTGCCCTTCCTCCCTGCAAGGGTTATTTTCCTGCCTCATGAATTTCAATACCCCTCCCTGCCAGGGTCTCCTCTACTCCCTGACAGATTGAAAAATTGGTTTTACTTGTTGATATTATGTTTTGCAGTTCTTTATGTATTCTAGATACTAACCCCCCATCTGATGTACAGTAGGGGAAGATTTTTCTCCTGTTCTGTAGGTTCTCAAATCTGCCAAAATTTTTATTTGCCATGCAGAAGCTTTCAAATTTCACGTAACCTCGTGCCAATACTTGGGGATTATTTTCTCTACTATTAGAATTCCTGACAGAACATTTTTGCCAATGCTTACCTATTTTTGCCTTTGTTTCCTATTAGTGGAACAGAATTTCAGGTCTTAGACACATTTCAGACTGATCCTTGCACATGATGAGAGTTGTGGATGTAAAGTGTTACTTTTGTACGTGGGCATCTCATTTTCCCAAAACCATTTATTGGTGAGGTTTTTATTTTTTCCCAACTAGACATGTTTTGTCAAAAAATTAGGCAGGTGAGTATATTTCTGTGTCCTCTATTCTATTCATCGGTATACATGTCTGATTTTGTACCGGTATCATGCCGATTTTGTTACTATAGGTTTGTAGTGTAACTTAGGCTCAGCAAATGTGATTTCTTCAAACTTGTTCTTTCTGCTTAGGATTAGTTTCGCCCTTCAGGCTATTTTATGTTTTCATGCAAATTTCAGGATATTTTTTCTAGTCATGTGGATAATATTATTGGACTACTAACAGGGATTGGGTTGGACTTGTTGACCACTTTCGGTAATACAGCATTTTCACAGAATTGATTCTGAACAAGGAAAATGTCTAAGACATCAGGCCAGGTGAGGCTCACTCTACTTATACTCTATTTATAGAAATGAACAAAATATCTGTGGATCCAACTCATCTCTATGTTAGTCCATCAGAGATGACAGTGCTGCAAACCTTATAATTTTAGCTATTGTCTTAAGTGAAACAACCTTTCTTCAAGTTTGCATAGTATGGCCACAGCTACTGTGAATGCCTTAATGAATAGAACTTGTCTGGTGGATAGAAAGAAAAGATAAGTAAGTAGCTAAGTTTTGGAAAATATTAAGTCAATGAAAATCTTTCCTGAAGGATGGTTGTCCTACAGCCTTCAAGATGCCAATGTGAGGTAGGTCTTGAAGTGAAAGTTGGACATCACTTGCATTTATCAAATAGTTTTTATTATAAAACCATATGAATTTTTTGTCTGTAGTATGAAAATATTTGCTTGGTACAGTTGTTGACAATATACAACTTGTACTGTCAGGATGGTCAAAACTCCTAAATGTGTTATCTGCATGGATGTCACTGTTGAGAGTCAAATGGACATGGTATAGCTAGTACCAGTAGGGTCTGTAGAAAACTGCGGGGGAGGGGGGAGTGTCTAGTGCCCACATCTAAAACCCTGAATTTCAAAGACTGTTTGGGCCAGATTAGACAGGTAGCCATGATCATACAGTTTTCCATAGTTCAAGAACTTTGGTGAAGCTTACATAGGTCAATCAGGGTTACCACCAAAGTGAGAAGGCTAGACCAAGGCCAAAGATCCCTTCCATGTTTGCTTCTATGGCTGCTGGCTTGGGACCCCATTCTTGCTACTTGGGCCACTGTGTAGGACAACTCACAACATGGCAGATGTTTCCTCTAGAGAAAGTATTTTAAGAGAGACAAAGCAATCTTTTATGTTGTTTCTAATCTCGTGAAACTATAGAATGCATTGGCTTTAACTCTACGCTGGAATATATTCAGACACATCTTCCCCTTTGTATGGTTTTGAAACTAGAAATGCTCTCACACTGACCTCACCTCTCAAATGTAATGTCTTCTGAGAGGCCTCGCTCCACTGGCCTGAAATGTTCATTTCTCCTGTCATTGGTTATGCTCATACCCATTATTTGTTATATAGGAGCATAGACACATGAAATTATTTTAATAATTTAATAATTGCTCTTAAAATGTAAGATCCAAGAAAATAAAATTGTTTCTTGATTCTATCTACCAGGTTACTTATTATTTATCTATCTTGCAATTATCTATCCATTCATCAACAAAAATGTTTTATGACCACATTCTCATATCTATGCTCAGTATGTGGCATTTATTAACTATATGTTAAATACATAATACATACATGCATACATATTCTGTATTTCTGTTTCCCTGTTATTCCTTGCACACTATATATTAGCATCTAAGAATTACATAAAAGTTGATACCTTCAGTCTTTGGTTATTATTTAAGTTGACTTTTTTTTCTCATATGTTTTTTAATTACCATTTCAAAATCCATAACAGTTTTCA
This sequence comes from Apodemus agrarius, assembly GCA_964023405.1. NCBI lineage: Eukaryota > Metazoa > Chordata > Mammalia > Rodentia > Muridae > Apodemus > Apodemus agrarius. Next base: position 10,456,834 of record OZ030016.1, read on the forward strand.
TGTACCGACTTGTCACCTGCTACATATGTTATGGATTCAATTGTTCCAAATGAATTTCTTTATCTAGGTCAGCAGTGTTGACTCCCGACTCTAAGATGACAGTGACAGAGCCTCATCATTTAAATAAGAGTGGCGGAAAGGGCCCGTGCTGTTCTGGGAAGCATGGTTGCAGCTGCTGTTTGCAGAATCAGAGCCTTTTGCTGCTCAGAGTTTCCTGAGTTAGCCTAAAGTCTTTTAAAGCGCATCCCCATCAGGCCAGTGTGGCAAAGCTGGACCTCATCATCTGAAGCTCAGCTTCAGGGAATCCTTAAAATAGTCCGCTTGCCCCATCCTGCCTGCAGCTGCCCTACTTTGGCTCACCATTATGAAAGTTCCTTGAGTACTGTTGGTCATCTGTGTCCCAAATGGATCCATATCCATAAAGCCATCCCAGAGGAATGTCTCCATACTGTTGGAGTCCCTGGTTGGCCCTAGCTTGTTTAATACGTTCATAGGGAACATTGCTGAAGCTGCTTGAGCCGGAGGTAAATTTGGAGGCAGCGATAAACTCTTAACATGCTCACATCCTGTTTGTGTAAACTCAGAATATTAGTTATCTTGGTTATACTTCTGCAAATCTGGGCAACACTGGGTTGAAAATTTCTTCAACCCAGTTGTATTAGTCTGGGTTCTCTAGAGTCACAGATCGTATGGGCAGTCTCTATGTAGTTAGGGAATTTGTCGATGACTTACAGTCTGTAGTCCAACTCCCCAACAGTAGTCAGCAGCAGCTGTGGATGGAAGTCCAAGGATCTTGCAGTTGCTCAGTCCCACGAAGCAAGCCAGCAAGGAAGAATGAGTCTTCCTTCTTTCAATGTCCTTATATATGTCTCCAGTAGAAGGTGTAGCCCAGATTAAAGGTGTGTGTATCCATGCCTTTAATCCCAGGTGATCTTGAACTAGAATCCATAGCCATAATCTGGGATTAAAGGTGTATGTCTCCACACCTTTAATCCCAGATGACCTTGAACTGGAATCCATGCTTCAAGATCTCCATGCTAAGTCCAGGTCAGAAACTTATATCTCTGAGCCTCCAGATTAGGATCATAGGTGAGCCTTCCAATTCTAGATTGTAGTTCATTCCACATATAGTCAAGTTGACAACCAGGAATAGCCACTACACCAGTGTTGCCCAATAGTTTCTATCTCTGTTTTACTGAAGAAGCTCTTTAATTATAGATAGAGTCCTGTGTAGGAACTTTAGCATTTCTTGATTCTATTTACCTATTTATTTATCTGTTATCTATCAATCACCACCCATGCATTCATCATCTACTTGTTTGTATATGAAAAAGAGGAAAATAGATTATGATCAAAGGAAAAATTGTGAATAAATGTAATAACATAAGTTGGCTTCCCATCTTGATGATGTGGAATTGTATTACATGCACCTGCAAGGGTTTAAAGTAACAGTTTTATAATAAACCCTTTTAGTATAGCAGAGTAAGACTTAAATTTCCACACCAAACTGTGCTTCCAGTGATGACTCTGGTCATAACTGAGTAGAAAGATTGTAGCTAGGGAAAGGCATACTAGCCAGTGCAGGAAGGGCTTCGTGTTTTCCTTGAATTGGTTTGACCTCATGCCGTTTGCTGAACTTCATAAGGACATAATCACTGTGTAAACATAGCACACCCAAAGCGAAGGAGACTTCTATTAAAGTTCTGGGTGAGAATACAGAGCCTTCACTGTGCTGTTTTCTTTCAAATTGACTTGACCTGAGTTCAACACGTAATTGAATTGGGCCAGTGATAGACTCTTCTACTCGGAGATGATTTCAAAATTGGTCTTCTTGAATTGTTAATGTCCTTGTGAAATTGAGGTCACACTGTTGAGTCTTTCTTTGTTGTTGGTTTTGATTGAAAACAGTATGACTTTCTGGTGTTTTCCTCCAAGAAATAGAAGTGCTAGATGTAATCTTTTTATTGCATTCGGAGTGAGCGCCTTAATTGTGATCTGGGCATTTTCCTCTCCATTTGGGCTACAGCTGAAGATCTGAATGTACACCAGCGCCCCCAGTAGAAATCTTAATCTGGAAACTGCCAATACAAGATCTCTGGGCATCCAAGACTTGCTGCTTGCTATCTTGGGGGAATGTGGCACCTCTTTCTTTGGCCCAAGAGTTCTAGATTCTTTTTCCTCCTGGCTTTATCTCATTTATAACGTGTGCTGTAAACAGTTGTGCTTCCACAAGCAACCAGTAAGATGACTGAATGCAGAAGTGAGATAATTCTATTAGTACCCTCTATGATAAAGGTACTTGATTTTTTTTATTAGCTCATGTGGTGCAGGCGTGGTGTGTGTGTGTGTGTGTGTGTGTGTGTGTGTGTGTGTAGGTCAGAGGACAAATTTCAGGAGTCAGTTCTCTCCTTCTGTGGTGAGTTCCAGGGATTGGACTCAGGCTGTTAGGCTCCCTGGGCTAGCACTTTCCCCTCCTGACCCTCAAGTTACTTTAAAATCGACCACCAGTAAATCTACTCCGAAGGCCTTGGGTTGAGTGTATACTGCAGGACGGGAAACTGAAGCTACTGGGACTGTTGTGTTCTCTCCTTAAAATGTGTCCATCACTATACAATTCGTTTCATCCGGTGAGACTCCTCCTGATGAAATGAGTTCCTCTCCTCTTCTGTATTTCCTTGCCCCTGTAATTTTCATAGGAGAGTGTCTGTTTGTTTGATGGCCTTTGGAATTGTTTGAGGGAGGACACACACCATACATATAAACCGAACATCTTGAAGTTACACAATAGTAAAGAACGAGTGGGTTTCCACATCACGTTTCAGTTCAGTGAGATGTTTGAGGCGGCATGCTCTGGTTTCTGGGAAACAACGGCGGCAGTCTTTCTCTAATTCCTTTTTTTTCCCCCAAGTGTTGGCAGCTTGGCGTTGGGCACAGTTAGTGTCTATGCCACAGAAACTGGCAAGCCGCACACACAACTGGTGTGTTACTCTTCCCGTTGTTAAACGTTTCTCCACGTGTAATTGCTGACAGCTGAAAAAGTAGGAAAAAGTTAATCAGGAGAATCTGCCATTGAAAATCACAACAGCCGGGGACCCTGCAAGTGTCAGGTGGGCGATGGTCTGTGTAGAAAATATAAAGGTGCAGTGAGAAATTCCCCTGAACGGTACAACAAAGAAGGTGCATCAAAGCGTATTTTAAAAATTATGGAAAATTATGACCCAGTTGTTGCTTCAGTTGTCGTTGCTCAGGTCAGGTTTGAAGTCTCGCCTTGAACATCATTTTTAAGGCTTACTAAGTATTTGCAGTCCGGCTGCTTACCAAGACATAAATGGTAAACTATCTTCGCCCTTGCCGTCTCCCCACTCCATGGCCTGCAGTTGGTGACGTCATCTAGCCTTTCTCTACGGGTCCTCCATTGCTCCGCGACGGAGCTGGTGCGGCACAGTGCACGGTTACAGGCCCTGCGTATACCCCGTGTCTGCCGCCTCTGAACCCCACCGCCTACCCCACGCCTCAGGGGCGTATCTCTGATAGATGGATGGGTAATGGGACACGTCCTGGCTGTCTCTCCAAAGCTCTTTCAGGGTGCTGTTTTACCCTGGCGTCCTTTCTTTCTCTTCGGAGAAGCAGTCGGCAGATGATCAGCCAGGCTCTGTGCGGATCTATTATGACAAAGGAGTGAAACACCAGCCAGCCTACCCTCGCGAGTGCACCATGCTCTTGGGAACTGCAGATGCTGCATTGCTTGCCCCTTAGTTCCCATGCGCTGACTACCCTGTAGTGCTCCTTAAACAGCACTACAGACTTTTGTCCTGTTATCCTCCTTTGGATCCAGGGAAGAAAAGTCCATATTCCCAGTAGGGGGAGCTGCAGAGAGGAGTACATTTCTTTTTTATTAAAAACTAAGAGACCACCAGCACGTCCCTAAAAGATGAACTCTATCTGGCTCTCACGTCTCATCTTAACGTGTTGGGGAGGGGGCGTGGTTGAAAAGAGGCGGTGTAGAAATACCTTGTGCTAACACCTCAAGCACCTGGGGAGGTGTCTGAGTCCGAATTCTCACAGTTCTTTTTAGGAACTTAACACTTTGATTTTTCTCAGCCAGCACTAAACCTGTTTTACAAAGCACCTAACACCAGGAATCCTGTTGCCCAAAATAGGCTTATTTCTTTGACAGTTTTTAAGCTTTGGAATTTAAGGGGGGGAGGGGGAGAGAAGGCAGAACAGCACCTTGGACACTGAGCTGCCTCGGAAGGGTATGTGGTGAACTCGTGTGTAGCTTTGTGCATGTGAAACCTCAATGCACAGAGAAGAAACATAGACTCTGCTCAGAGAGGCCTCCTCAGAGCTGCGGCTGGTACTGTGTGCTTATTACACTGCCATCCCACAATCCCTTGAGGGTCACATAGTCACATCTTGGGAGCTTATCTTTTAGTAATCCTCTTGGAGCTTGGAAAGCCAAGAAGAGTGGAGAAAACTCAAAGACAAAGCATGAGAAGTCACATCCATTTCCTTTTATCCTGCCGGGAGAATCACAGTCACTTCCAGTGAGCCAGGGATTCAGGTGGGGCTAGGTTTAGAGGAACCAGCTGGGAGGGATGCTAGGAATCTGGTTGAGGTCAGAGTGTTCTCTCTGGGAAGCCGGTCTCAGCACCTGGAGGATATGCGTTTATTTCCCTCAGAACTATCTGGGCCATGGTCAGAGCTTCTCCATGGAGAGAATAGAGCAGGAAAGAATACGTTTGTATTCTGGCAGACAGGGCAGTTGGATTGAAGTGGTTTCTCTGGATGGAAGTGATGGAGAACAAGGGCGGGGAAGGAGACATGGATGGGGCCAGGGTAAGAAGGGTGAAGGGCTCAGCTGGGAGAGAGGAGGTTAATCAAGCCAAACTCGAGTGTAGCCAGTCCCCTGTGAAGTTTTGACAGACACCAGAGGATGACTGGCTCTGGGAAACAAACCACTGAGTTGGTGATAGGAACCGAGGAAAAAGTAGCTTAGTGAGGGTCTTCGACATACCTGACACACAGTGGAGATCGGCGTCTGGTTTCCCTCCCGTCCTGCTCCTAACGGTGGTATCAGGTGGCACATAAAAACACGTGCCCAAGCGCCTTGTTGTGACAGTGTTGGCCCAGCAGCATTTCCAGGGTGGGTAAACGCTGAACTCAAAGTGTTGAAGGACCACGTGAGAAAAGCAGCAGCGTCCCAGACCAGGAAAGAAATAAAGCCACGGCTCTAGCTGGAGTGCAGAAGGGAATAATAGCAGCCCCAGCATTGCTTGGGCAAGCAAGCAAGACCATCAGCCCAAAGTTGGCATCCTAAGGGACCAATCTCTGAGTTAGTGACCATGACCACGTGGGTGGGGGGGGCAAACTAAGCCTAGGGAAGAATGCTGAGCCGTCACAAAAACAAGCAGGTGCAGTTTGGACCCAGGGATAATGAGCCTTAGCATCTGGAATGTGTTCAGGAATTAAAGCCAGCTCCCCCTGAGGAGGTCAGGATGCACAGAACGCAACTAACCAGCCTCGGGCAGGTGGCTGTTTCTGTTGTACTCTGGGCAAGGCTCAGAAGTACAGAGGTCAGGACTTGGCAGGGAACAAACACGAGTGAGAGTCTGTATTGTCTTGAGGGTTTGCCTTTCTTTGTAGTATTTTCTTATAGATATGAAATCTACACCTTGTAGAAAAGGTTCAAAATGAAGCTTCTCTACTTCCGGACTTCTCGGCGCATCCTTAATACGCATGCGCACTAACACACATACGGAGTGCAGATTCCGTTGCTGACTTGCTATCCACAGGAAAGTCTTCATGTGCACCTGCTCTGAAAGCCCTGGATCGGATGCTACTCTCATGAACTTCAGACTCCCCCCGTGGAGTAGTGAAGCTTCCAGAACAATTCAGGACTCTGGAAAACTGAGCCCGTGCCGGCCCTTCTTGGAATGGCTTTGATTACAGTATCCTTGTGTTCGTTGACAGGATGGGTGCTTGTTGATTGTTTTACCCATAATACAGCTCCTCCTTTTTGAGAGTGCACCTCATTTTCTTGTAGAGGATTTATCTCTAGATATGCAGTTATGGTAGGGTTGTCAGTCAGTAGTGCCAGGGAAATGTTAGTAATAATTCCCATCCCCCCTCACCCCCCACCCCCTACCCCCATCAAACCGACAGGAGCTGATCTGATGCAACTCACATCAGGGTCTTTATTCTATTCCAGTAGCTCGCTCCCATCTTCCCTCCCCCACAGTGCACTGCTGTCAAGAAGAGTGGTTTTGTAGTGGAGGAGCACTGAATATCTATCAGGGCAAGGCTTTCTAGTAAGCAGCAATGGCGTGTGTGTGTGTGGGGGGGTAAGTGTGCAAGCATGTAATTGGAAGGCTACTGTGGCCTTAACATAATGGGCTGTGCTGGGAGTCATATCATAATTTCTGTTCCCCTCTGCATTGGTGGTTGTTAGGCAGGGGGTGGGTTTGTAACCTAGGGTGCAGGTTTGTTGAGGAAATAACCTGGAGATGACACTGGTCTTGTTGAGTGTGTAACCTGGAGACTTTGTTCATGCTGGGAATTAGCCTAGAGACTGGAGCTAGGCTCTGTTTTGTTTTGTTTTTGTTTTTGTTTTTGTTTTTTTGGGGGGTGAGCAACTTGGAAACTAATGCTAGGTACCAGCCTGTTAGTCTACTTCAGTTCAAACTTAGGTTGAGTTCTCTAAAATGGAGTCTGAACTGAAAAGATTTGGCCTCTCAAGCCAGCATCTCTTCTCACCCACTAGTTGAGAGATGGGTGTGTACACAGCTGTGGGTCACAGAGCCCATTGATGGAACAGGAGCCATGGGCTCCATTCTTAAGCAGAATAGGTTTTATTGATAGGTCCTGTGCAGGGAACCTTGGAGTTGACCTGGCTTTGTTGCCTTAAGGGTTGTGTGTCTTAGGTTTTTCAGGTAAGAGTCCATGGCTCCTTAGGCACAAGGTACCTCCCAGTTCCCAAGAGATCGATGCATTCCCTCAGGCAGTGAAGCGTCTGGTGTTCCTCTATAGGCTCCCTCGGTAGTCAAGGAGGCATGGAAGCCTGACAGGACAATTACTCTTAGACATTCATCTTATGTGCCCCTTAAAGTTTGCAAACATCATTGTATCCTGCCAACTACAACTGTATTGATCTTGGCAATTGCCACTATATTCTGTGTCTGATAAAGGTGTGAAAAAGTCTGATTGTTCTCAATAAAATTGCCACAGTTTATGTTTTGCTGTGGACCCTCCAACCAACCTGGTTCCATTTATCAAGGCTGTATCATGGGATCTTGGCCCAGCAGGTAAATATGGTTGCTTATATACATAGAGTTCCAGTAATTATTTTCAGAACAAGTGTAGTTTGTGCAGAGGTCAACTTACGATCAGGAAGATGAGGAGTTAGGAAATACAGTGCCAACAACTGATCATCCCTGTAGCCACTGGCTCCAGGAACAGGCTGCATTGTCTGTGGCTGGGAGATCAGAAACCACGGTAAAATCACTGGCTCCAGACCCATGACAATTACGTAGAACATGAGTGGCCCCTGCCTTGCATGACCCTCAATACCAATTAAGCTAATGGTTGGTGTTGAAGACCCCAGCCAAACGTGTTGCAGAGAATACAAACATTTTGACATCCTTGATGTACATGGGACACTGTAGAAGCAGCACAAATATGGCCTTCATCTTAGGCCATCTGTTGTGTGAGGTTAGCTCACACAAATGCAGAGGCTTAGCTAAAGATTTAGTACAATTGGATTGCTGGCTTTAAAGGGGATTGGGTTATAATTTTTATAATTTATAGGCATATAATCTTTGTGGGAATATACCTTTTAGATTTTCTTCCTTCACAATGAATGAAGTGATACTGAACTGTGTGGAAGAATAGAATGATCATCCGTCTATTGTGGGCAATGGCGTCCTCTACTAGGCTTTGAGTCTTAAATCTGGTGGGTGGAGCTAGTTGGTTCCAACACAATGACTTGAAGACTGGCCTCGAATCCTCCAGAGGGTCAGTTCCTGCTGGCTAGGGCTCAGACTCTGTAGGTCTCTGGTTGGATCTGAGAACACCATCATAGCTTTATAATGACATCTCATTTACCTGCAGGCGGAAGAGTTCAGTTCTGCTGTTTGCAATGAAGTCTTGTGATTTTCACAAGCAGTCGGTGTCCCTACCTGCTTAATGAATGAAAGCATTAACTCTGCTATTTACTGGGGAGAGTAACTTTTAGTATTTTAGTTTCTAAAGCTCTAAAGGCTCAGACATCAAAGGAAAGTTCACCCTTTATAAAAGGATGGAGAAAGTGAGATGTCTCTGGGCTCATTTCTTGTTAGAAGCACTTCTGTGTCACTAACATTACAAGGATCCTTCTAGAAACATTTATATAACTGCAGCCCTTCAGCAAAATAGAAAGGTCCGTTTAAAAATGTAAGGTAACTTAGTTTTAAAACTTAATTCCACAATTACTTCTTTCTGTGTTTGTGTGTGTATGTATGGTGGGATGCACATAGAGGTCAAAGGGCAATTTTCAAGGGGTAGTTCTCTCCTTCCAACACATATGTCTTGGGGATTGAACTTAGGCCAGGAGGTTTGGTAGCTAGTGCTTTTACTCACTGAGCCATCTCTCTGACCAATGATGTAGGGTTTAAGTCACTCTTGTCTCATTAGGTAGGAGTTTTATTATAGGAATTGTAAGTCGATATAAAATGTCTTAGATGCCACCTAGAACTCTATTCAAAGTACACTCAGTGAAGCATTTGGGGGTCACATTCTAAGTGGAAAGACTTTTGGGGTTTTGAGTTTTTAGGGGAAAGGCTTTATGGGGTTTAATGATTTTCCCCTCTCTTAAAATTTAAAACTAAAGTGGGTCTGTCTATCCAAGTCTACAGGAAAATAAATATTGCAAATGGTCCAGCTGCAGTTTCACATGATGTGCAGATTTCATGTGCTCTCCCCGTCCTCCACTGGCATTTACTCAGGTGACTAATATCTTACTGAGATTTTCATAAGAGTGACCCCAAGTCTTTGAAAAGCATGCTTAAGAAGCTACTACGGGATTCCAACCGGGTGAGTTTTAACAGCTGTTCCTGCCACTCTGTCTGTAAGTGGAACTTGATTTCCCTTGGGGTGGTTCCATTAATTTGTTTTTATTATTTTAGGATAGCCAATATGCTTTAGCTGGCTGGCTTCTAACCCTGGAAATGATGTGGGTGGCCTGTTAGCTCTGCTTTTAACCCGTGTTCCTTTGAGGGTTTTCTCTGAAGACCACCCGGATGGAGTGACAGATGGGGTGAGCACCATCTGAGTGGTGATTTGAACCTTGTGTCACAGCATATGCGGTACCCAGCATAGGAAGCTGCCAAACACTGGATGGGTGTGGGGACGGGAGGGATTCTCTGAGATCAGGGCGCTCAATAGTTGCTCCAGGTAGGAAAGAAATAGTCTTTCCTCTGATTTCTAGTTTGCAAACCATCCCTCAGGCACTTAAACTCATACCCATAGGAACGTGCCAAGTTGGGGAACTCTCCTGTTACAGCTTGCCCTGGTGATACTTCTTAGAAGGGGGAACAAAATACCCATGGGAGGAGATGCAGAGACAAAGTGTGGAGCAGAGACTGAGGAAAGGCCAGCCAGAGACTGCCCCACCTGGGGTTCCAGTCACCAAACCCAGACACTATTGTGGATGCCAACAAGTGCTTGCTGACAGGAGCCTGATATTGCTGTCTCCTAAGAGACTCTGCCAGAGCCTGACAAATACAGAGGTGGGTGCTCTCAGCCAACCATTGGACTGAACACAAGATTCTCAGTGGAGGAGCTAGAGAAAGGACCCAAGGAACTGAAGGAGCTTGCAGCCCCATGGGAGGAACAACAATATGAACCAACCAGCACCCCCCCCCCCCGAGCTCCCAGGGACTACACCACTAACCAAAGAGTACACATGGAGGGACCCATGGTTCCAGATGCATATATAGCAGAGGATGGCCTTGTTGGACATCAAAGGGAGGACAGGTCCTTGGTCCTGAGAAGGCTTGATGCCCCAGTATAGGGGAATGCCAGGACAGGGAAGCTGGAGTGGGTGGGATGGTGAGCAGGGGGATGGGGGATGGGATGGGGTGTTTTTGGAGGGGAAACCAGGAAAGGGGATAACATTTGAAATGTAAATAAAGAAAATATCTAATAAAAAAAGAAAAAACAAATACTATAGTTACATTATCTTTGTATTAAAGGTTAGCATTGTTTATTTTTTTCTTTGTTTTAAAACAAAAAAGAAGAATGTATACCTGCCCATTTTCTTTGTGCTAGTGTATGTGAAATACTAATCCATGGTAGTGAGATAAGAACACTGAAATAAAGTTCAGCTTATCAAGCCCAGCTTTTAGACCTTTCTTACAATTTTATTTAGTGTGAAGGGAGACACACAAAGATCTGCTATGTAGCTTAGCTAAAGGCCAATTTTGAAGAGGCAAAGCTTGGACACTTTCCTGCAGCGTCCAAGTTTAGAAAGTAGAATTCCCTAAGTGATTTGAAAATAATTGCACATGATGGAATCAGGCGTAATACAGTCAGTCCTCTCTGCAAATTAACTTGTAAACTCCCCATATATCCAGTGGAGGTAATAAGGGTGCACTCGAGTTGACAGCACATGATCATATTAATGCATTTTGGCCTAAAGACATGGTTGTGGTGAGAATACATAAGAAAGTATTACAGAATAGTAGGACTGTACTTGACCACATTTTTTAAAATCAGAATCCATTGCTTTAGATGGGCCTGCTTCATAGAATTCTTAGAATCCAGCATCCAATTTCTCCGCAATTCATTGAGTCATAAAGAGTTTCTTTCCTCTTGATTCTAATGTGCAAAGCATCCTCAGGCCCTGTGCCTGTGCCTGTAGGGTTGCACCTGGTCAGGAGAGAGCTCCTCCTGTCAGCTTGGCTTGAGAGGACTGAGAGTGGCTTGGCAGCACAGTAGGCAGGTTGGCCGTTTTCATTATCATTTCCCATCCATGAGCCTAGTTACTTGATGATTGCTGTTGATTGTTGGAGTAGGTTGGACTCACAGGATGTAGATAGGACTAGAAACATCCAAAGAGCTTTCCACTTGTCTTCCAAAATTGTATGCTAATGTAAGACTCCAGAGATCCTAGACTTTCAGGGGGCCCCCTGAGTAAACAAAACAGAGCAGAGAATTGCTGCAAAGAGCAAGAGGAATTTATTATTCCAACATGCATTGAGGTCATCCTTCACTCGAAGGAGAAATGGTGACCCCCCCCCACCCCCAGCCTGTTTGATCAGTCTTTATACAGTTTGTCCCATGGAATGTGTTTACCTGCTCCACCTCCCCCACCCCCAGGAAGCCATGTTTACAGGGCTCTGGACCGCCTTCCCCCACTCCTAGGAGGCCATGTTTACTGGCTCCAGACCTTTCCTTTCTGGAAGTGGGGTGTCCTTAGGGTCACTCCTCTGCAGCCACCTGGGAATGGGTCCTGAACCTCTTAGCTAACGCCCTGCCAGTTCCCAAACCTCAGATGCTTCAGCCTGTTATGTAAACCATCCTAGTATTCGCATAGAGCCAACACACATCCTCATGCACACACATATGATCTCTAAATAGCTCTCTTCACTTAAGACAACATGGAGAAGATAAAGCATAAAGAAATACTTCAGATCTTACTACTTGGAAAAAGCCATGCAGAACTGTGACATTCTGATAGGTTTTTGAGATATGCACCCACATATACATATGCACAAACGTATATATGTATATATATTTTGCTATATACATATATATGTATATGCTGCTACAAAAAGCAATAGAATGTAGTATATATAGTATGTATTTATATATATATGTTCTATATACATATGTATATGTATGCATGCATATATGTGTATATGCAAATGTATACATAGATATGTGTATGTGAACATGTGTACATAGCAAAATATATTGTAAAATGCATAGCATATATATAAATCACACACATATATGTATATACATATATATATATATATATGTGCACTATATACTATACTATATACTACTCTATGGCCTTTTTGTCATTAAACATTGCCTGGTGTCTATTTGACAAGTGTTGAGTACTTTTGATTATATGTTTTTCAATACCTTTAAAATGCTTAGCATGGTCTGTGACTTAGAGATCACAGAGAGTGACCCCTCTGTGAATGGGGAGGTCATAGTTTTTAGTTTTTCTTTGGTGTGTACACTTACTGTTTCAGCTCATAGATAGGTCAGAATTACCCCAGTTGGCTTTCTAAAGAGCTCACTGTTCATGAGTACTTCTTGTACTAACTGCATCTTAGTTTGAGAACAATGAGCTAGTACCATAGAATGCAGAATGAGTCTGCTGTGCAGTAAACACCTGTGCAACAGTGTCTTTTACATATGTTTAATGACGACTTTAAATACTGAGATATTTTCATTAAAAATAGTGAAAAAATAATTATCTCAAACTTTCCCAGTAGATTCAAACAAATTAAACAAACACTTTGTAAGACTTTGATAAGACATTGAGGAGGAAGCTGTAAGGATGATCTTGAGGCCCAGAGAGTAATTCAATAGAATAGTGCTTGCTTAGCACGTGTGGGCTCCTGGCTTGTAGTGGCATCACCAAAGAAATCTGTTTTAACCCATTACTCACTGTAATTAATATGTAGCAATTCAAACAAAAGAAACATGGGATGGTTCTATTCAGAAGAGCTCATGTCCTTGCCTGGGAGCTGTGCATGACAACCTGAGCTGCTCTAACAGCACAGTCTGGGTGGCTTACAGGAAGAAATTGTTTCCTTTGGGGTCTGGAGATTGGAAGTTCCAGATCACACTGCCTGCAGACTCAGCTTCAGGGAAGACCTCTCTTCCCGGCTTGCAGATGGCTGCCTTCTTACAGTGTCCTTAAAAGACCTTTTCTTCTTTCATTCTGAGAAGGAAGGAGCCCTGAGTCTCTTCCTTTTGGTATAGTATCACTGGCTTAGGAACCCATTTTTAAAACCCAGTAAATCTCAGTTGCTGTCTTACAGGTGCTTTCTCCAAATACAGACACACTGGAGGTTAGAAAGTTAGCATGTGGATTTTGGCAAAACATAATTATTTCATAACAGAGACCTATTTGAATGTAGGTCCTATGAATTTTAGGACCTATTTTTAAATTGGTGTTGTAATAAAGGTAAAAATGAAATACAATTGCTGCCTAGGCAAATAAGGGATTAATTCTGGCTGGGGCAGAGAGAAGTGTCACAGTGGAACCAGCATTTTAGTTAGTCTTGGAAACTCTTAGAGACTCTGACATGAGAATTTATACTCAAGTGCCTTACTGAGGAAGTACTCTGCCTTAGTTAGGGTTTTACTGCTGTGAACAGACACCATGACCAAGGCAACTCTTATAAGGACAGCATTTAATTGGGGCTGGCTTACAGGTTCAGAGGTTCAGTCCATTATCATCAAGGTGGGAACATGGCAGCATCCAGGCAGGCATGGTGCAGGAGGAGCTGAGAGTTCTACATCTTCATCTGGAGGCTGCTAGTGGAAGACTGGCTTCCAGGCAGCTAAGGTGAAGATTTTAAAGCTCATGCCCACAGTGACACACCTGCTCCAACAAGGCCACACCTACTCCAACAGGACCACACCTACTAGTAGTGCTACTCCCTGGGACAAAAATATATATATTTATCATCAGATGGTCTTAGGAGAAACTATGGAGGAGGAGGTAGGAGAAACGGCAGGGAAAGAAACACAAGCAAGCCTAGAATAAGGGCCCAGGCTATATCTGGCACAGGATAGCTTCAACTGTGTGCTGTGTGAGTATTGCGAGTTTGACATCTACCAAAGTTGTTCTGAGAAGGAGAGGGAACTGGCTATCCATACTCTTACACTAAGAGAGATCTAAGGGTTGCCTGAGGCTGGGGCTGGGGTCAGGCAAGCCATGAACTCTAGTGCCCTGCTGTTACATTTCCTCCACGTGTTTGAGGCCAGTTCTCTGTCGTCAAAGACAGAAACAATTAGAAGCAAAATCAGAGAGGTGAGGAAAGAATCTCTGGCTATGGGGCTAGTGGCTACTATTTACTGGATCATTCCTGAAGACTTGTTCATCCACAGACAAGGTTACAAAGGGCAGCACTGTGACTGGCCTGACGGTGGTATAAATAAACACCCCAGGCACCTGAAGACCTAGGGCCATAACAACGATGGATGGCAGGAACACAGGCTGTGATAAAATTGTGAAATGTTTTGGAACTATTGACTGTAGAATCTTAAAATAGCCCAATATTCCATGGGAGCTTTCTATTTTAAGGACCTACCCTGAGAACGGATCCAGAAGTTGGGATGCTCTTTCACCTCCATCCCTGGCCCAGCACCGAGTTTCTTTGTACCTTTAGCTGAAAATCTTGTGCCGTAGTTGGTGTCCTGGCCCCTTCAGCCATGGAGAAATGACTCTACCATTTCTCAGTGTCTTGCTTCTTTGGTACAGCCAGGCTGATGCTGGAGTTTTAACTTAGTTTAGATTTCTGACCTTCGTTGAATTTCCCACCACCTTTTAAAACTCAGCTTCCTAAAGTTAGTTCCAAGTATGTATAAAGGCTCAGTCATGCGCATAGGACCCTGCAGTGCTGGAAAATGCCAAGACTGAGTGAGGCAGAGGCATCATGGTGTGCGCTCTCTCCTCTACCAATGAAAGCCTGAATTGCCACCATCTCTCAGTTACTTTCAACAATGTGCCATGGAAATAAATCAAGTCAGATATAGATTCAGTCATTGTGATGATAATCTGCAAACATCGGCATATTTAAAATAGTCAAGCAGATGTGTTTGAAGGTTAAGAGCCCACTTGGAGGTAGCCCTGTATTTATTATATTCTCTATCCCCTAGGCCTTAGAATCCCAGTGCTTAAATCCAGGATCCGATATTTAAACATACTAGGATCTTGCTACACTTTTTGGTTACCATCACTTAAGAAGTAATTAGTGTATATTCAACATGCTGGCTTCCACAGCAGAAGTGGATTGAGTCTAACACACAGTGCCAGGACTCTCGGTAACCACCGAGATAAAACTTGATCATGGAGAGCATCTTGCGTAAGTGGAAAATGTACCTCATTAATCAGAATATCATAAGCATTCCAATGTTTACTCTCTATACTGTGACTATAAAACACTAGGTTTAAATGATGTGAACTCTTGCCTTAATCAAATTTTAGAAGATTAAAAATAGCATTTGTGTCTGGTTAATTTGGGGGTAGTATACCCTCAGCCAGCTGCAAGAACAACATGATTTCAAATAGGTTCTTTCATGACTGAATTTAACCCCAATATATTAGGCAAATCTTTTCAGACACATGAATTCCCAAGCCAATTCAGCCAAGTTTCACCAACCATAATTTTTACTGTCATGAAGTCTTCTCTTAGGATTTTTGTTCCTTTTTTGGAATCTGTCAAATTGCATGGTGAGTTCTTTCTGGACCACACACTCACTTGTGGTCCCAGCCCACTGAAGGCCTTGCAGTGTTCATCTGTGTAGCTGACAAACAAACTCACAAACCCCTCTTAGTGACTTCAGTGTTTCAGTGATCCTGTGTTACAGGAATCACTTCAGCATGAGGGATGCTAGCGGATGAACCGGTGAATGCTCAGACCTGTAAAGGAATGGCTGGGAGGAGGAAAAAATGCGACCAACCGTGTTAATGTTATCATCCCAAAGTCAATCTTAGTACAGCTGAGTTCATAACTACCCTCCTTTTAGGCTTGTCAAGATATTTATATTTGACCTGTAACTCCCTCTACGCCCTCCTCATGACGCCATTATTGTCATGTCCTGACTTGAGACCTCTGTGTGGACTCAGCAGGACTGTCTTGCTCTCTGTGAAAGGACTGAGTTTTATGTTTTTCAGATCTCTGCACTCTTTTTTTAAAGGAGCGTGACAGACTCCGCCGACCAAAGCAGAGACATCCCAGCCTGCAGGCAAAGCATGTGATCGTGGCGCCAGCTTACATGGCCTCCCACATCAAGTCCCATCCAGGAGAGGGCAATATCTGGTCTCCCTTTTTCCAGTTCCTTCCCGAGGGATATAATTTTGTCACATGGGCACTGTCTGCCAGACCAGCGTGAACAGACAGTGAGTTGTGTGACTGTGTACATGGGCAAGGGATGGGAGAAGAATTTGAGGCTGTGGTACACAGTGACCCCAAACGGGAGAGAATTCCTGGAAACTGAGCTTCAGCCGAAACCCAGAAGGTTAAAAAAAGTAAGAAAGTAAATGTCAGCTTACACCATGGGAGTAAGTTATTGACAGTGGATTAGAGGGGGAAAATATCATAGTAATTATCTACACATTCCTATCAATAATGTGTTCTTCATAATCTAATAATATTCCTACTAGCCTCTAAATGGGCTTTTAATGCTCATATGTATGTGTATAAAAAGAGAATATAAGAAAATAAAATATAAAGGTTTGGTTTTATTCCTGCTTAGTTTGTTTTTCTGCACATCCCCATCCCCTCCCTTGAATTCACAAATTTCAATGTGAACCCAGTCAACTAATCGTTAGAATGATTCCTGTGGCTTTGGCACAGTAAGTGAAAGACACAGATAAAGCCAAACTGTTGCTCATCCTTATCTTTTTCTCTACTTTGAAGTTCTAGTCTTGCTTTTAAGAAAGGCCCCTCCCCCATTCTTCATGTTCCACTTTTATCAGTACAATATGTGGCAGGGACCTCTCGGCTGCCCATCCTCCTGTGGTTTCCAGTAGCTTTCCTGAGAACATTCAGAAACAAATCAGAGGCCATGAGACCCCAATCCAGAAGTCTGTACTCAAGAGATATGGATTCCCATTCTCGGTCTTCTCATTTATTCATTTTGTGATCCTGGGTAAATCTTTCTGCCTTTTTCTGTGACTTAAGGACAGTACTACTTGTCTCACGGAGCTATCTTGTGGCGTGACTGAGATGAAGGGTGGGAGAGGAGTGTGTTATACCACAGCACACAGATTTCAGAGTCACTGTCACAACACTGGGGTAGGACACTCAAAGGGTACTTGTTCTGGGACTTCAAGTTTTGGATCCCTACATACATAACTTCCCTATTACCCTTACATGTTCTACCAAGTAGGACTTGACTAATCCCTACTATTCTCTTGAGAAGTAGCTATTATTTATTCTCCCATTTCAGAAGATAAAAATGCTCAGCCAGTTGTTCCTGCCTCCATTTCTCATAGACAGTAGAACTAAGACTGGTATCCTGATCAAAACCATCACTCTATGTTGATTGTAGATTATGTTCTCCCAAACCCCATGATTCATCTTAGGGGCATCTAAGACAATCTCATGAGATTACCATTTGTCCTGATGGTTAATGTTTGTGACAGATTTATAGGAGTTTCAAGATTCCAGGTGCAATATAACGATTCTCTAAGTGCTTATTATAGGTTATGTTGCTTAAATTTACTCTTGTGTAATTTTTGGTTAATTCTTTTCACACAGGAAAGTAAGGTACACCTTAAAGCCATCTTGATTTTACCAAGGGAATGATTAAACCAAGAAACTGAGTAAATTGTCAAGAATCCAGCTGGTGAGGGGGTAAAAGGTGCAGGTATGTATGATCTGTCCCCAAAGGTCTGCAGAATTATGTCTTTGATGGTCTGAGAAAGTGTACCCACAAGGCATTTCAATCTAGACAATTATACTTTAACACTTATTAGTCCTCTTCAAACTCCAGTAGAGATTTTTGACTCCACCTTCAGAAGACACTGTCTCATACAATCTTCACATCATCTTCTATAAGCCTCTGGTATACTTTATGTAGGAACTGCCCATGAAAGAATTCTATCTCCCTTAGGTTTGCTCTTAGGGTTTGTTCTTTAGGAATATGTGTGAATAGAGGAGATGGCCCTGGCCTTTGGAAAGGACCTTCTTTCAACCCTGGCTGTAGTAGGAGCACAGGGTTATTGTGCACAGATATTATATGTCTCTAATTCTAGCTTTCTCATTTATAACATATAGGGTTACCATGATGAGTAAATAGATAGTCACTAATAGATCTCTCATGGAATAGATGTCTAGGAATGTCGATTCCTTCCATTTTCTCTTCTCTATTAGGATGCATTCCATTTGACTAATCATTCAAACACTGCGGTTTTGAAAATCTAAAACCATCAGTTCATCCTAATTTCTTGGACTATATCATGCCCATAAAGGTTTTCAGGACAGGAAGATAGTGATCTGCTATATAGATAGTCCAGAGGTAATATTTGATGGCTCAAAGGCCTTAAGATAAACCTATCTTAAGATTCTGACCATTCAAGTAACTGACTACTTTAGCTGA
Source organism: Apodemus agrarius (assembly GCA_964023405.1). Classification (NCBI taxonomy): domain Eukaryota; kingdom Metazoa; phylum Chordata; class Mammalia; order Rodentia; family Muridae; genus Apodemus; species Apodemus agrarius. Next base: position 10,475,167 of record OZ030016.1, read on the forward strand.
TATGAGTTACATTTATCAATAAAACTGTCAAGCTAATTTATTTAGATTCATATTCTATGTCCTGGTGTCTGGAGTCACCGTGATAGCCAAAATCAGGCCTTTTAATTTAATTTAATTTAATTCTCAAATATAGAAGCAGGGAATGTAAAGAAATAATTTTGGCTGCTTTTATTGGATGTATCTTTTATTCATTTCCAAAGAAAAAATTGCATCCAGTCCTGTAGAAAATTCTGTTGAGTGGGAAGACAGTTTCTTAAACAGAGACGGCCAAGGGAGCCTTGAGAAGCTGGGCTCCAACGGTGACTTTTGCAAGAATTTACATCAAGGGCCTTTCAGCTTTGAAGGTTTGGGGAGAAAGTTGTCTAATACCTCCTGGCACATTGCCTCGCTATTCAGGAAGGGCTATAGCAAGAATCATTTCCTTGTTGATTCCAAAAAAATATCAAAGAAATTAGATTATGAAAGAGATCCCACAGGAGCTAGGGCTTTGCAAGGGTCAGGAGGAAGACTTAGCAAAATTAGAGAATTCTTATGCTGCCCAACCTGCAGAGATAAAAGTAGAATTTTAAACGAGAAAGAGAAGGGTAGGAATTCTGTTTCACTGCTAAAGATGAAAGAAAAAATAGAGGCATCTAGCCAGAGAAGTTGTGGGTATGTGCCAACCCAACTTTCTCCAGCTAGGGATCATTGTTAGCATGAGAGACAAAACCACAAAGGAAATCTGTACAACCTAATGTTGGTATCTGGCCATTCTACAAACAGGTGAAACTGTCTAGGGCCTAATCTGTGTCTCAGCGCCAGATGATAAACTCAGGAACTAAATTAGAGACAAGGTAAAGGTGAAGATTTCCTGGAACAGAGGAAACAGCAGAAACCCAGTTAAAGCCAACACAAGGGAAGCAGTATGAAGATTGAACAAGGGAAAACCCTGTCCAGATCCTCGGACAGCCACACAGGGAAACTCTTGGTACTTCGAAGCGCACTGTGATAGGCCCTCAGCAGTTTGCAATGGTGGTATTGAGAAAGATATGGTTATATTTTTATTTTTCATATTCTGAGCATAGAACAAGGGCCTAATACAGGCTAGGTACAAGTATTCTACCACTGATTTACATGTCCAAACATCAAGACATATTTGAGAGTAAGAGAAGCCCAAGAGTTTAGTTGGGGCATCCTACTGAACCTCAATTTTTGCAACTTTTTAAGAGGGAAAATTAGATAAAACACTGACTTATATAGGTGATATTTTAGAATATTAATAATACCCCTTTAAAATTAAAGAAAAACCCTTCATTTTCCCAGTAATTTTTACTAATATTTGCTAAATTCTCAGTGAAGTTGGCAGTAAGATATATGCCATTCACACAAGACACTTTCGAAGGAGAGTGATCTAGTTAGAACTAGAATCACAAATTAACTTTTCAGTATGAAAGCAAGAATATAGAAATTTAAAAAATAGAAGTTTGTAAAACATTTTTTAGTCATTAGCATAACTTTGCCTAAACACGAAATAGATAAACGAAGGAAGGACAGAAGGAAGAAAGGAAGGAAGGAAGGACGGAAGGAAGGAAGGAAGGAAGGAAGGAAGGAAGGAAGGAAAGGAAAAACATCTATGTAAAGGTGAATTAACTAGAAAAACTTCCTGCCAGTAGAAGGGACTGCTCATCAAAGAAACAGTTGGCTGGGAGACTCATTAGGGCTTTGAGACACTGCCAGAAACATCTGGACACCCTTTGAACTCTTCAGCCAGACCTGACAACCAAACACATTTAGCACTTTCCATCAAAAAGTAGGACTGGTCCTTTCAGTATTTACCCAGTTGAGGAAATACATCTGACATGCCTGAAATTGAACTTCATAGGACTAAGTGTATTCTGGCAACAATTATCAGGATTTAGAGATGCAGCATTAACATAAAATAAACCCTGCTTCCTGTTGAGGAGAGGATGCTAGGAGGTAAGCTTGATTTGGCCATCTTAGAAAAGAGGTCATGTTAAACTTGGACAAGAAGAGATTTTGAAATATATACTGTTGGCAGCCATATTGATTGAAAACAGTCTGTTTGAAGCCATGTTGTGCTCATTGCTTCTGATTTCATTGAGACCTGAAAGAAGACATAAAACCACTGTGGTTAGTCACAGATAGCCTATCTTGGAGGGCACAGAGATGGTGTGCTTTTGGAGTATGCTGATCTCAGCAGGTTCTTGTATAGCTAGAACTGTTCTTGGAACTCAGTGGTATCTACAAGTGTGCCTCAGAAAACCAAGGAGCAAGCATACCAAAGTTCAATTAATTACAGCTTTTCAGTTGTGCAATGGACTGCTTTATTAACTCAGAACAGCAGCAGGATATCTGACCCTTGTCTTCTCAGATCAGAAGATGGGGCTAGGCTCAACTAATCAGCCCTCCTTATCTTTTCTGGCCTTTGCTGGTGTTATAAGATGGTTATAAGCTGGTGTTATTTATGCCCCATCCACAATCACAACAGTTAGGTTTAAGTTCTAAACCCTAGGACCTCAGATTGATATGTATTGGAGGACAAGATGTTTTCAGGAGCAGCTAAGTTCGAGTGAAATCATTAGGCTAGCATCTGTCTATTCCTAGTATGGGCTGATGTCCTTGAAAGACATGGAAATTCGGAAGCAGATTTGAACAGAGGAAGATGATGTTGACACACAGGCAGGACATCCTGTGAACTGGAAGGGACAGTCTAAAAGCCAAGGGAAGAGGACTGGAGTAAACCCTTCTCTCATAAATTGTAGAAAGAGTCAGATGGATGTGATGCCAAGGCGCCTTTCATCCCAGCACTTAGAAGCAGTTCTCTATGAGTTCAAGGTCAGCCTGGTACACATATCAGGTTTCAGGCCAACCAAAACTACATAATGAGACCTGGTCTTGAAAAGAATAAAAGGAAAGAAGGAAGGAAGGAAGCAAAGAAGGAAGGAAGGAGGGAAGGTAGGAAGTCTAGCCCTTCAGACTATAATACAATGACCTTTTATTCAGCCTAGTCGTGACACTACAGTATCTATCACAGCAGCAGCGCTAGCATGTGAGCACTGTTGTTCTCTTGTGACTCTTCAGGCAGCGGGTGTGTGGGCAGCTGCTGCTGCTTAAGCTTCCGCTAGCTTATGTGGTGGACTCAGGGCCTCTTGCTACACTCTTGCCCCTCCAGACATGCTTGTTCCCATGGTAACTGAAAGCATCTAAGAAAACAAGAAAGAACACGTACTGTACTGCCAGTATCACACCTGTTTTACTCTATTGCTCAGAGTAAGCCCTGGACCAGTCCGATACTACAGGAAGTAGATTCTCACACGGAGGAACTATGGAATAGCATGACTCCTGCCTATTTGGCATTTCCTTACTGTAAGTCTTCCTTGGGAGAGATATGTGGGATGAGGTTGTGCTCCAGCACAAATTCTGAACACATTTCAAGTAGAAAAATAGACACAAGCTATCATCCAACAATTAGAAATAGAATGTTGAACATCATAGATTATTTTTTTTATATGTTGATTGTTCACTAAAAATGGTGTTTTGGAGGGCTAGCGAGATGGCTCAGCAGTTAAGAGCACTTGCTGTTCTGGTAGAGGACCTAAGTTCAGTTCCCAGCACCCACATGGTGGCTTATATCATCTGCAGTTCCAAAAATTCTAGCTCTGGCTTCCAAGCACACTATATACATGCAATGCACATACACACATGCGGAGAAAATGTTTATATACATTAAACATTTTAAAATGGCACTTTCTAAGCCACACTGGACATGAACCTACTTCCTGTGTAGTATTTATGACTCATCTGATTTCTGAGATGACAGACTAAAGAATGACAATAACAATGAACAGCCTAAGCCTTCCAGGATAAAAGAAGATGGGCAGAACTCTCTTTAATGGAACCATCAATCCTTCTTCCATAACCTTATGGTCCCTTGCTAAAATGACCTGGAAGGCATTTATACACATACCTATAGTTTTATGACTTTCTGGTGGTTTGAATAAGCTTGGCTCATGGAGAATTGCACTGTTAGGAGGTGTGGCCTTGTTGTCATAGGCGTGCTCTTATTTTAGGAAGTGTGCTACTGTGAAGGCAGGCTTTGAGGTCCTATGCTCAGGCTCTGTCCCATGCAGAAGAGACCCTTTTCCTACCTCCCTTTGAGACATCTTCTTCTCCGTTTCCTTCAGAACAAGATATAGAACTCTCAGCTCCTTCTCTAGCACCATGCCTGCCTGGATGCTACCATGCTTCCCGCCTTAATGATAATGGACTGAACTTCTGAACCTATAAGAAAGCACCAGTTAGGGGATTCATCTTATAAACAGTCACCAAACCCCGACACTACTATGGACAACAAAAAGCGTATACCAAAAGGAGCATGCCATGGTTGTCTCCAGAGGAGCTCTGCCAGAGCCTTACAAATACAGAGGCAGATGCTAGCAGCCAATCATTGGACTGGGCATGGGCTGCCCAATGGAGGAACTGGAGGGTGGTCTGAAGGAGCTGAAGGGGTTTTCAGCCCCAAGGGAAGAACAATGATTTCGGCTACCCAGATGCCCCAGGACTCCAGGGACTAAACATTCAACCAAGGGGTACACATGGTTCCAGCCAAAAATGTGGCAGAGGAATGCCTTGTTGGGCATCAGTGGGAGGAATGGTCCTTGGTCAGGTAAAGGCTCAATAGAGGGCCCAACAAAGGGAAATTGGGGGGTGGGGTGGGGAGGTGGGAGTGGATTGGTGGAGGGGCATATACATGGAGGCAGGAGGTGGGAGGAGGGGTTGGGAGTCTTTGAGGAGGGGGGGAAACCAGGAAAGGTTTTACCATGGGCAATGTAAATGAAGATGATATTTAATTGAAAAAAAACAGAAAGCCCCAGTTAAATGGTGTCTTTTTATAAGAGTTCCCTTGGTCATGGTGTCTTTTAAAGGCAATGGAAACCCTAAGTCAGGTCTCTTAGAGCATGGCTATCTTTAGGAGCACAGAAAAGCATGACTTTAACCTGATGAATCCTATGGAGGAACTCAGACTCCAGCATCAGCTAGAGCACTTCTTGTCCAGGAGGAGATGGGGTTCTGTAATTTTCTGGGCAGACCTACCTTATTAAGATGGGCAGATTACAGAATGGTCCTTCATTGACCAACATGTATCACTCTTCCACACTGGGCAGGCACTCTTCCACACTGTTTAGAAAATGGTGGACAGCTGGAGCAATGTGAAGAGTAGGTTAGTGTGACTCTTAGGTTGTCTCTTAAAGGCATCACAGTCAACAATACCTTGGCCACTTGAATCCAGTGGCCACAAAAACAGGCTAAATGGAGACAGTGACTTTGTGACCTCTGGGGTGTTTTAATCTTGGATGCAGCTTACATTTAAGGTGCTATAAATGTCAGCTGTGCTTTTTGTGTTGTGCTCTTGTTGTCAGAGAATGTCTTTGAAGCCGAGTTCGGTGCTTTTGAGGCTAAGAAAGAGTACAATGATACTCATTTTACTGAGTTTGAAGATGTCACGTGACAGTAGCTCTTCCTCGGGTAACAAAACCACTGAAGATGAAGATGAAACACAATGGAGTCAGAAGGGCAGGGAGACAACTGGGGAGGAGACTTTGAAGATACACTCAGGGATTCTGAGAATAAGCCATACGATAGAAATTTGAAGGTTATAAAGAAAAAGCCAGATAGTACTTTTAGCAGAAAGATCCAATAGTAATCCTTGTTTCTGCATACCTTCTGGGAGAGGTATTATTTAGGTATTTAAATGGCAGTGGGTCTGCTTACCTATATCATGATCTATATCACCAAGAAAAATAACAACATCTACTTTGCTCAAGCCTGCTATAACTCTCACAGAACGCTTCTGGAGAGCGATTTTGTCTTGTGGAGGTTGATGGAATTAACAGAGAAGCCATAAGCACAGGAGGTAGATCAGAAGAATGAACACATGTGTAACCTGTGATGTTCAGGTCAAGTGTGCTTAGGGCGTCATCCAGCTGAAGGTGTCAAAAGAGAGGATGTACTCAATGTCAAGTGCAAACAAAAGCAATCCCAAGTGAGGAAGACCTGGATACTGCCTCAGGATTGTCATATGTACACACAAATTGTTCTCTTCTGACTGTGGATGTACTGTGGTCAGCTGCTCCAAGCCGTGCTGCAGTAGTCAACTGTAAGCAGGAGCTGTGGGATATAATGAATCCCTTTCCCCTCAATTTTGTTTCACAGTATTTTGTCACAGCACCAGGAAAAGGAGCTAACACAGATAGCTATATCTATTGTTGGCATGTGCAAAGCTTTGATGCAAGTGTGTGAAGAGATTTGATGCATTTGGCAGTGATGAGCTTTAGTCTAGAGCAGTGGACAGACATGTAGACTCTTCGGACAGACTCTGTGGCCATGAGGTCAGAGATGGGAAACAAGAGTAAAGGGCACAGGATAAAGAATAAAAAATGGGAACATAATTTATTCTCTCACACACTACCTACCCATTCATTTTCCAGGCCAGATTTCTAGTCCAAAATCTATAGAGAAGGAAAGTCAGTCATTAAACGTACCTGACATGAAGCAGATACTATCATTCCAGTAAATGTGTCTGGCTCAAATAATACTCGACCAATGGATGCTGTGACTTTGCTACCCACTCACCCCCCTCTGAACCCACTCAGGAAACAAGTCATGAGCCCATTTTTCACTGTAAACTCATACTTCCTTGGTAACTGAGAAGTCTTGATTTCATTTTCTATTCTACTCTTGGTTTGGGGTTTTAAAGCACTTGTGATGCAATAAAAGGGCTCCTATTCGGTAATTTTCTTACAGATAAGGAGATTATTTTGATAGTATTGAATAAAGATACATGCCAAGGGCCTTACCAGTTGCAGAATCCCTGGGATAAAGCTGTCAGCAAGCTGGGCGGTGATGGTGCACGCCTTTAATTCCAGCACTTGGGAGGCAGAGGCAGGTGGATTTCTGAGTTCGAGGCCAGCCTGGTCTACAGAGTGAGTTCCAGAACAGCCAGGACTACACAGAGAAACCCTGTCTCGAAAAACAAACAAACAAACAAAAAGCTGTCAGCAAAATGCAGCTTCATCTTGAACTATAAATTCGTGAATTCATAGAATCTTAGTGCAGATCACGTATCCAATTAAAAATATCCCAAAATATCAAAAACAAAACATCAGTGAAATTATAAAACATTCTCTTAAACTTAACATAAGACATGAAATGAAAGATTACTTGCCCAACAAGCATATATACTGGGGGAGGGGGTGTCTCATCAGAAGCTGCTTAATGGACTATGTCCTGGGAATGCCAACTTGAATACGTGAGACCCCCTTATCATAGTATAGGTATAGGGAAAGATAAAATCATAATTGGTTAATTAAAAATAAAAAGCTATGATTATTAGTTTTCATGAAAATGCCACGTATTTCTATAAAGGACGTATATGCAGCTGAAATAGAACAAAGTCTTGAGAGGCAGAGATCTGACAGGGTAAAGGTGACACTAAGCTGAGAACTAAAGATGAAACAAATTATCACTGAAGGAGAGGTAGACAGGAAGTACAAAGTTCCCGAGGAGCGAAAGACTTGATATGGTAGGGTAGAGGTCAGATCATGCAAGGCCACAGTCACTCTGATACCTAAACTACACAAAGAACAACAAAGAAAGAGAACTTCAGGTTCATTTTGCTTATGAATATCAATGCAAAAATACTCAATAAAATTCTCACAAACAGAATCCAAGAACACATCAAAAGCATTATTCACCATGGTCAAGTAGGCTTCATCCTAGGGATGCAGGGATGGTTCAATATATGGAAATCCATCAACATAATACACTATATAAACAAGCTCAAGGACAAAAACCACATGATCATTTCATTAGATGCTGAAAAGCCTTCGGCAAAATACAACACCCCTTTATGTTAAAAGTCTTAGAGAGCTAGGCGGTGGTGGCGCACACCTTTAATCCCAGCATTCTGGAGGCAGAGGCAGGTGGATTTCTGAGTTCCGAGGCCAGCCTGGTCTACAGAGTTCCAGGACATCCAGGGCTATACAGAGAAACCCTGTCCCGAAAAAAACAAAACAAAACAAAACAAAACAAAACAAAAAGTCTTAGAGAGATCAGGAATTCATGGCACATACGTAAACATAATAAAAGCAATATATAACAAACCAACAGGCTACATCAAATTAAGTGGAGAGAAACAGGAGCAATCCCACTAAAATCTGGGACAAGACAAGGCTCCCCTCTCGCTCCCTATCTATTCAATATAGTACTCAAAGTTCTAGCTAGAGTAATTAGATAACAAAAGGAGATCAAGGAGATACAATTGGAAAGGAAGAAGTCAAAGTATCACTATTTGCAGGTGACATGATAGATTATATAAGCAGCCTCCAAAATTCCACCAGAGAACTCCTACAACTGATAAACAACTTCAGCAAAGTGGCAGAATATAAATTCACCTCAAAGAAAATAAGTACCCTTCCTTTATACAAATGATAAACAGGCTGAGAAAAAAACTAGGGAAACAACACCACAATAGCCACAAGTATCTTGATGTAACTTTAACCAAGCAAGTGAAAGATCTGTAAGACAAGAACTTCAAGTCTCTGAAGAAAGAAATCGAAGAAGACCTCAGAAGATGGAAAGATAATCCCATGCTCATGGATTGGTAGGATTAACATAATGAAAATGGCCATCTTACCAAAAGCAACCTACAAATTCAATGTAATCCCTATAAAAATTCCAACATAATTCTTCAGAGAGATAGAAGGAGCAATTCTCAAATTCATATGGAAAAAACAAAAATCCCAGGATAGTCAAAACAATTCTCAACAATAAAAATCCTTCCAGGAGGATTACCATCCCTGACCTCAAGCTGTACTACAAAGCAATAGTGATAAAAACCACATGGTATTTGTACAGAAACAGACAGGCCAATCAATGGAATAGAATCGAAGACCCAGAACTAAACCCACACACTTATCGACACTTGATCTTTCACAAAGAAGCCAAAACCATCCAGTGGAAAAGAGAAAGCATCTTCAGTAAATGGTGCTGGTCTAACTGGTGGTTTGTCTGTAGAAGGATGATAATAGATCCATATTTATTAACATGTACAAAGCTCAAGTAATGGACCTCAACATAAAACCAGATACACTGAATCTAATAGAAGAGAACGTGGGAAAAGCCTCTAACTCTAACACAGGGGAAATTTTCCTGAATAGAACTCCAATTGCTCTAATATCAACCATTGATACATGAGACCTCATGAAACTGAAAATCTTCTGTAAAGCAAAAGACACCGTCAATAGGACAAAACAGCAACCTACAGTTTGGGGAAAAAAAAACTTCACTAATCCTAAATGCTATATAGGGCTAATATCCAAAATACAGCAAGAATTCAAGAAGTGAACCTCCAAACAAAACAAAACAAAACAAAACAAAACAAAACAAAACAAAAAAAAAACAAATAACCCAATTAAGAACTGGGGTACAGAGCTAAACAGAGAATTCACAACAGGAGAATCGCAAATGGCTAAGAAGCACCTAAAGAAAATGCTCAACATCCTTAGTCATCAGAGAAATGCAAATCAAAACAACCCTGAGATTCCACCTCACACCAATCAGAATGGCTAAGATTAAAACCACAAGTGGCAACATATGCTGGTGAGGATGTGGAGAAAGAGGAACACTCCTCCATTGCTGGTGGAATTGCAAACTGATACAACCACTCTGGAAATCAATCTGGCAGTTCCTCAGAAAACTGGAAATAGTTCTTTCTGAAGACCCAGCTATATCACTCTTGGGCATATACCCAAAAGACACCCCACTGTGTCACAAGGGCATGTGCTCTACCATGTTCATAGCAGCCTTATTTATAATAGCCAGAAGCTGAAAACAGCTCAGATGTCCTTCAGCCTAAGAATGGATACAGAAAATGTGGTTCATTTACACAATGCAATACTATTCGGCTATTAAAAACAAGGAGATCATGAATTTTGCAGACAAATGGATGGAACTAGAGAATATCATCCTGAGTGAGGTAAACCAAACCCATGCACATGCATGATATGTACTCACTGATAAGTGGATATTAGCTAAAATGTACAGAATATCCAGGATACAATCCATAGACCTTAAGAAGTGTAACAAGCAGAAAGCCCAAGTGAGGATGTTACAATTCCACTTAGAGTGTGAAAAGAATTAATCTAGGGAGGCAAAGGGAGAAAGGGACCTGGGTGAGAGAGGGGAGGGAGAGGGGGAACGGGAACAAGACCAGGTACATGTCGGGGACAGGAGGGAAGCCCAGACTGTCAAGAGAATGAATGGAGATCAGCAGAATTGGAGGGTGGGAGGTGGGGAGACCCTCTAGATAGCACCAGAGACCCGGGAGGTGAGAGGCTCTAAGGACTCAATGGGGGTGACCTTAACTAAAAGGCCCAATATTGAGGAGAGGGAACTGGAAGGGACTACCTCTAGGAGATAGATAGGGCCTCAAGAGGAGGAATGATGTTATTAACCCACAGTCAAAATTTCTGACCCAGAATTGTTCCTGTGTAAAAGAACTGCAGGGACAAAAATGGAGAAGGGACTGAGGGAAAGGCGGTCCAATGACTGGCCCAACTTGGGATCCATCTCATGGGAAGACACCAAGGCCTGATACTATTACTGATGTTAAGATGTGAGTCTAGCATGGCTATCCTCTGAGAGGCCCTATCATCAGCTGACTAAGAAAGAAGCAGATACTTATTTATACCCAACCATTGGACTGAAGTCAGGGGGCCCCTATGGTTGAATTAGGGGAAGAATTGACGAAACTGAAGGGGAGGGTGACCCCATAAGAAGACCAGCAGTCTCAACTAACTGAGACCCCAGGGAGCTCCCAGAGACTAAGCTACCAATGAGGAGCATACAGGGACCAGTCTGATGCCCATGGCACAAATATACAGAGGTCTGCCTGACCAGGCCTCAATGGGAGATGTGCTTAATCCTTGAGAGACTTGAGACCCCAGGGAAGGCAGAGGTCTGTTAGAGGGGAGTACCCTCTGAGAGGCAAGAGGGAGGAGGAATGGGAGGTGGAACTGTGGGAGGGAAAATTGAGGGGGGCAACGACTGGAATGTGACTACTACTACTACCACCTCCGCCGCCGCCGCCGCCACCACCACCACCACCACCACCACCACCACCACCACCAATAGAGAAGTGGAGTGTTTCAAATAGAAATTAGGCGGCAGACACAGGGATGGTAGTGTAGGAGGATTCAAGGCAAGTTGAGGACCAGACCTTACCTTAGGAACCAACTATAATGGTATATTAGAGAGCAGGAGGAGGGTAGGGGCCACTGGGACCAGGAGTGCCACAGCCGTGTTTAAGGTTGTGTTTGGGTGAAAGGCAAGTCCATAGTCAGAAGCCAGGGCAGATATCTTTGGAGGTCAATTGTAATCAGAAAATGAATAGCTTCTCTACTCTATTTTTCTCAAATAAAGGTATTTTTGAACCATGCCTCTATTTCGATTGAAGAAAGGTAGAGAGCTACTTTGCCTGATGTGAATAAAATGTCAAAAGCAATATATTGGTCTGTTGATTCCTTTTTTTGAAAGAACTAAAAAATGACATCATTTTTATATTTGTAATTTCTCACTTTGTTCAGACTTGATCTGTACGGTTTGCTTTAAAGATAATACCACAGAAACTCCAGTCTTATAAAAGCTTTTAACCAAACACATTAAATTCTGATATTGCCTACAATATTTTAGTTTTGTCTATATGGACTTATTTTCCCTTTTATTCTCATTTTTCTTGACTTTCCTGTTAGCCTTAAGCTCTCTTTTGGTATCTGAGTTAACCAATCCCCTGCTCCACAGGTTTTATAAACCTGAGATGAGCAATCCGTCCGTCATGAGCACACAAAACACACCATCAACAACACAGTGCACACAAATCTGAGATGCTCAGTCTGCCTGTGGAGTAAAATGGAGGCAGGTGCTATCCTAATGAAGGTTTCAGGAGACGTGGAGAATGAAATGCCTGGTGTTTAAGTGTAAGGGGGAAGCATGCCCATATCGAAGTAGGAGAGGGAAAGAAGATTAGATATAACCAGATGACAGAAAAAACATTCAAAAGCAGGTGAATTCAGAGGCAAGATGGAGAAGGCCCAGTGAGATAGAGGAAATGCCAGGCAAGGGGAGCGAGAATTCCTCTGAGAATGTAGTTTCAAATCCTTTACTGTAGAAGATGTACTGAGAAAGAGAGGAAGCCTAGAGATAAGCAGAAGCAAAAATCCTCCAGGGTGTGTAGGCTGTGGCAGGAGTTTGGATTTTATTTTCTATGGAAGGTGGGGAAAGATTGTAGCAGAGAGACAACATGGGCAGACTTCACACTCTGCACTTAGAGTGAGGCCGAGCACACCTGCAGGTAACACGGCTTAGCTGCCACTGTGAAGGATAGGACAGATGAGGGATTCAGGACCTTGGATAAAAGCAAAAGCCAAGAAAGAGCGTGATTAGGCCAACTTAAGGGATTCAGAAACTGGAAAGTCCAAGACCCGATGACTAGATATGAGGTGTGCTGTGTGGCAGGCTTTGTGGGAGGAGTGGGAGCTGTGGCTTTGGGGACAGATAAATGATGGTGTCACCATGGGAGGAGAAGATGCATGATGGATGCATGACCAGTGTGGGGCATTTGAGCAGACTGGAGGGGGAAATGGCCCTCGGAGGCATTGGAGACTGGTGTGACTGCATGCTGTTTGGGGAGGGGGGAAGTATTATTGAATGGTGTCCTCATAAAACTTTCCCAGGAAAGGGGGTTCTCAATTGGTATTATCTCATGACTTTGGAACCCATGTTTGGCATTGTAACCTAGTGTCTTCTCTTTATTTCTTAGAAAACCTGCATTTCCTCCTGTGGTTTCTGACCCAGTTTACCTGACACATCCCACCTATTTAGTGGAGCTCATTGCTTCCAAATCAAGTAGCCTTTCTTTATACAAATGATAAACAGGCTGAGAAAGAACTCAGGGAAACAACACCCTTCACAATCGCCACACATAATACAAAATATCTTGGTGTAACTACACAAGCAAGTGAAAGACGAGAACTACAGTCTCTGAAGAAAGAAATCGAAGAAGATGGAAATATATTCCATGCTCACAGTTCGGTAGGATTAATATAATAAAAGTGACCATCTTACTAAAAGCAATCCACAGATTCAATGCAATTTCCATAAATATTCCAACACAGTTCTTTACAGAACTTGAAAGAATACTATTCAACTTCATATGGAAAAACACAAAACCCAGGATAACTAAATTGATCCTGTAAAATAAAAGAACTTCTGGAGATATCACCATCCCTGATTTCAAGCTATACTGCAGAGCATTGGTAGTAAGGACCATGTGGTCTTGGCATAACAACAGACAGGTTGATCAATAGAATCTAATTGAAGACCTAGACTTAAATCCATATACCTAAGGAAACTTGATTTTTGATGGAAAGCCAAAATTCCATTATACAGTGGAAAAAAAGAAAGCATCTTCAACAAATGTTGCTGGTTTAGTTGGATGTCTGCATGTAGAACAATGAAAATCAATCCATATCTATCACCCTGCATAAGTCCAATGGATCTAAGACCGTGACACAAACCCAGATACACTAAATTGGATAGAAGAGATAGTGCCTTGAATTCATTGGCACAGGTCACTAATTCCTGAAGAGCAGCACACTAAGAGCTCAGGCTCTAAGATCTCAACAATTAATAAATGGGACCTTGTGAAACTTAAAAGCTTCTGTAAGGCCAAGGACACATTAAAAGGACAAAAAGACAACCTACTGAATGGAAAATGACCTTCACCAACTCCACATCTGACAGAGGGCTAATATCCAAAATATGTAAAGAACTCTAGAAACTAGACATCAACAAGTCACATAATACACTTTAAAATGTGGTACAGATCTAAACAGAAAATTCTCAACAGAGGAATCTCTAATGGCCAAGAAGCACTCAAAGAAATGTTCAACACCCTTAGTCATCAGAGAAATTCAAATAAAAATGACTCTGAGGTTCCATCTTACACCCATCAGAGAGGCTAAAATCAAAAAACTCAAGAGACAGCTCATGCTAGTGAAACAAGAAGAACACTTCTCCATTGCGGATAGGAGTGTAATATTGTACAACTACTTTGGAAATCAATTTGGCAGTTTCTCAGATAATTGGTAGAACTACTTCCAGACCCAGCTGTACCACTCCTGGGCATATACCGAAAAGATAATTACCACAAGGACACTTGCTCAACTTTCTTTACAGCAGCTTTATTTGTAGTTGTTAGAAACTAGAAACAACTTAGATGTTTCTCAACTGAAGAGTAGATACAGAAAATGTAGTTCGTTTACTCAATGGAATACTACTCAGCTATTAAAATTAAGGACATCATGAAATTTGCTGGCAAATGGATAGAAGTAGAAAAAAAAATCATCCTGGGTGATGTAACCCAGACCCAGAAAGAAAAACTTGGTGTGTATTCACTTATAAGTGGATATTTATTAGTCGTAAAGTTCAGGATAGCCATGCGATAAACCATAGACCCAAAGAAGCTAAGTAACTAGGAGTGTCCAAGGAGGGGGCTTGACCCTCAAGAAGGAGAAATAGATTAGACATTAGGGGTGGATGGATAGAGGGTATTGTGAGGGGTGGGGGTAGGGGGTAGGGATGGAAACGGGAGATGAGGTGGAGGGAGGACAGAGGGAGAAAGCACTAGGAGAGACAACTGGACTGTGGTGGGGGTGGAGGATAGTGCATCTCTGGGAGGAGCTAGAAACCTAGGACATGGAGATGAAAATTCCCAGAAAAGGAGGGTGACCCTAGCTAATGCTTCTAGCAGTGAGGGATATGAAGGTGGAACCAAGCTGTCTCCTGTAACCAGGCAAGACTTCCAATGGAGGGATTGGGATATTAACCCTCCCCCCATTAGACCCACGATTTATCCTGTCTACAAAATATATAGAGATAAAGTACAAGGCAGTATTTGAGGGAAGGTCCAACCAATGACTGGCCTGACTTGAGACCTGGGCCACTATTAATAATATTCTGCTGTCCTTAGAGACAGGAGTCTAGCATAACTATCATCTTAGATGCTTCACCTAGCAACTGATGGAAACAAATCCAGAGACCAACAACCAAACATTACTCAGAGATCGGGGAATCCTGTGGAAGGAGTGGAGGAGCCAGAGGGGTCAAGGACACAAGGAGGAAACCTACAGAAACAACTAACCTGGGCCCACAGGGGCACATAGACACTGACCTGTCAGCCAGGGAGCCTGCACGAGACAGGCCTAGGCCCTCTGTACAGATGGAATAGTTGTGTAGCTAGGTCTACATGTAGGACTCCTAAAGGGGGTTCAAGAGCTGTCTCTGGCTACATTGCCTGCCCTTGGGTCCCCTTCCTCTTACTGGGCTGCCTAGTCTAGCCTCAACAGAAGTTACATCTAGTCTTACTACTTGATTTGCCAAAGCTTCTTGATATTCATGGAAGGAGGCCTCCCCTCTTCAGAGAAGGGGAGAAAGGGCCAGTGGAGGGGTGAGGTGAGAAGGGACTTGGAAGGGGGGAGGGAGGGGCGGCTGTGATTTACTGTAACATAAACAAATAATTAGTTTTAAAAAAGTCGTTATCCAGGAGACCGCCAGTAAACAAAAACCAGAGAAAATCCATCTTATTTCACTCATATGTCGTCTTCCTCACTTGTACCTGGGACTTGATGATGCTTCCCATAGCCAAGTGATTCCCACACATTTTCTTCAACTTTATTTTATTATTTTTATTTTATTTGTTTGCCTGTTGGAAGGTGGAGCTTGGAGAAGGTGATTATGCCATTGTGTGTAGCTGACTGAGACAACAGGAGTGGTAGTTAAGGAATATCTGGGACATAGTTGTGTTGTGGGCTCATAATGTGGACCACTTCTAAGCGTATGGCATGACCTGGGATCCATGGGGGCCCCTAAGGCCTTTCAAAGGCACCAGTGATGGTTAATCTTCATTGTCAATGAAGTGCGTTACAGGTGCTCTAGGAGACACTTCTGTGGTTGCCTGTGAGAATGTCTCTACCTTTAGCATTGGTACCATCATCCCAGGGTCTCAAGTTCTGGGCTGGATAAAGGGTGAAACAAGAGAAACCTTAGTGTCTTATTCAGGGTTTCTATTCCTGCACAAAATATCATGATCAAGATGCAAGTTGGGAAGGAAAGGGTTTATTCAGCTTACACTTTCACATTTCTGTTCATCACCAGAGGAAGTCAGGACAGAAACTCACACAGGGCAGGAAATTGGAGGCCATGGAGGGTGCTACTTACTGGCTTGCTTCCCCCGGCTTGCTCAGTTTGCTTTTCTATAGAACCCAGGACTACCAGCCCAGGGATGGCACCACCCACAAGGGGCTGGCCCCTCCCACCCTTGGTCACTAATTGAGACAATGCCTTACAGCTGAATCTCATGGAGGCATTTCCCCAAGGAAGGCTCCTTCCTCTGTGATAACTCAAGTTGACACACAAGACCAGACAATACACTTAGTAAGCAGCAGCCTTCATCTCTCTGCTTCCAGACTGAGGATGTCCTGACCAGGACAAGTTTCCTCGCATGTTGGCTGTCATGTGCTCCTCACCATGCTGGGCTGAACTTCTCAAACTCTGAGCCACGATAAGCTGTCCGCCCTTCACTGTTTCTATCAGGTCAGGCAATGAGAGACGCAGCAAAGCAGAGTCATGAATCTGAATGGCTGTTCTGACAACGCTGAGAACTTACCTTTTCCACTCTCGGAGGAGCTTCCTAGGCACCTTGTGATGGGTGACTTATCACTACATTCTACATAGACATCAACATACAGAATCAGACTTGTGTCTCTTCCATAAGATAAACATTAAAGAGATTTAGTCAAAAATAGATAAAAAACAATGACTCTTTTCACTAATGTTTAGAAAACATCTATTTTTATGTTCATATGTAACAGCTATTAATAATAGTTATTTTAAAATGAACAAATGTTTGTAAGATTTCTTAGCTTTAATTTTGAATATGATAAATATTGATAGTCATAACCCACATAAACAAGAGTTATGGAAGGATCCTCGATAATTTTAAGGCTGTAAAAGCCTTCTGAGACCAAAAAATGACAACCTCTGAGCTAGACAAATATGGACTCACAAGAAGTTTCAGAACCCACTGTCCACCCAGCAAGCCTTCCCTTCCAGAGGCTTCATTCTGGTTGCTGCACAGGTTGGGTGCCAGAGCAGACAGGAAACCACATGTGCCCCACGTGCCCCATGTGCCCCATGTGCCCCAAGTGCCCCACGTGCCCCACGTGCCCCATGTGCCCCAAGTACCCCAAGTGCCCCATGTGCCCCAAGTGCCCCATGTGCCCCATGTGCCCCATGTTTCTCTTCCCACTCCCTCCACAAGTGCAGTTCTTTTCCTTCCCAGGAACCTGCAACCAGCACCAGATATCCCATCTCTGGCACAAGACTACATTTTGGTGTCCATTATTCCTGCTGCAAATCCTTCAAATGGTTCCCCTTTCCACAAGGAAGGACTTCCGTTCCCACACAAGATCCCAGGGCACGCACTGCGGTCAGCTCTTGCAGGAGGGATACCAATCATGTTGTTCCTGAAATGTCCTCACAGTAGAGGAGCCATTCAGTCATGGAGGAAAGAGAAACAACTGTTAATCACACCTGCAAATTTCCTAATAAATGCCTACAATTAGAAAAAAAATCAATACAAGCCTCTTTCATCTTTGTTAAATTTAAACAAGAGTAGAAAGAAGTCATTCATCACCGATTTTTACAGCTATTAAACCTAGCAATGTCCACATATGCATTCAAGGATGTTTCTTAATGACCTAGCAGGAGTGAATGTTTGCAAACAGCCAGTCTGAATGCTGCCATACATCCTGTGGCCTCTGATAGTCGCTGACCTTGGCTCCTTATATGAGGTAACCAGAGGTCAGGACAATCCATGCATACATTCTATTGGATTCGACCAACATAGGCTTATAGACCACCCTGGACAGTTAAACTGGTAGCTGCTTCCACTTAGGTTCTCCATAGGAAAGTTAGATGAATAAGTTGTAACGCTAGTAACAAAGAAGTAGAAGAAAGGAAAAATAATTGACACATAGGTTAGGTTGCTTACCAGTATTCCTATGCCCAGAAGCATGAACTGGAAATAATTAGTCGCATTCGTCAATGTGTTACGGCAGAGAATGAGGTGCATCGTAGAGCTTTCCGGTGTACCGTGCTGGCTACACACAGGTCTGAAGGTGATTTATGATTTGCTGTCTCTAAGCAGATGGTTCTGCCTGGTGTTCCGGCATCAAATGAGTTCATCTAGTGGTACACTGTTTACACAGACTGAGCAAGGCCAGCAAAACAAATTGGCCCAATGAAGGACCGATTCTAAGCAGGATTCTCAATTATCCTTATTTCGGGGAAATATTATTGCTTACTGATTAAATGAAACTTTTGGTGTCTTGGAGGGTTTTCTGGAAAGATCCGTTACAGACAGACCAAATTTGGGAAATGAGACTACTTATATCTCCTAATGGGCTTAGCTTCTCTTGGATGGTTATTTGAAGAGACAAATATAATGCGTTTTAAGCTCGGGTTCTGCTGCTCGATTACCAAGATAGGAAAATAACTGCCCATATCCATATGGTATTAAGCTCCAGAAGAGCCAATGAAAACCAAATCATAGCGCTCAGATTATTTTATCTTCCTTACTTTGGCATTAAGTTAACATTACTTTAAATGTGCACTAGTGGATAATGACAACATTGGCAGCCTATAAAACAAATAAAGGCTCAAACACAGCCAGCATTAAAGAAACCGTCACCCTACTGATTTTCAGGTAGAGGTGGGTGTTCTTTTAAAATTTACAGCTGAGAGTACCATTTATAGAGCTGTGGAGCACGTGTCAGCTCAGATTCCAAACAGCTAACTCACCTCTTGTTACTGCGCTCAAGGACATGCCAGGTGATGCATTCTGGGACTCCGTTGCACTCTGTATGGAAGCGGTGACTGACTGGATTTCAACAGCTTTCTTTCCACAGATATTCTCTGATAACCGTAAAAGAAAGGGTATCTTGGCTACTTAGGAGTTTGCAATGTAATCCTACCAGATACACGATCATCTGGATTGCAAAACCCTTTGATGGAAACTGCCACAGAGACAAAGGTTCTGCCAGGGTCTAACATCATAAAATCCATCTTGGGATTAAGCCTGATGCTGCGTGGGTCTTTGGTGTGTGCACAATTGTTTCTCCTGATACTCACCCTTCATGCCTGGCTCCAACCCTGCACATGACAGCATCATGAGCTCCATTTTCCAATCCTTAGTTATGTCTTTTGATAAACTTACTATGAAGTTATCAGTACCTTTTAGTCCTTGAATGACCAGGCCCAGGAAAGTTTCTCAATACTGGAAAATAGAAGGAAGAGGCTTTTCATCCAAACCTGTGACTGCTGGACCATCGGCAATGGACCAGAGAGCCTGTGAGAGTCCTGTGTAGGATCTCGGACAGGACTTGTTGGATCAGGACCTGCATTTTCACTCATTTGCCTGAAAAGCACATGCATATGAAAGTCAGAAGCTCTGGCCTGGGGCCTCTTGGAAGCCAGTGTGTTTCTCTGATACGCAGACCTCCCTAGGAAAGCTACAAATACAGCTTTCACATGCTATGGAACCCTGACAAAGATTCGAGATTATTGGATGGCCAATGCTGTGAAGCAGATGATGATACCCACTTTAAGAGTTATCTAGGGGTCCTTGGAGGAATAGCTCAGTGGTTAACATCACTGACTGTCTTCCAGTGGACTGGTGTTTGATTCCCAGCATTCCCATGGTGACTCACAATTGCCTTTACTTTTAGTTCCTTTTGATACTATTTTCTGGCCTACCTGGCATCAGGCATGCACACGATGCACAGATATACATAAAGCACCTATAACATAAAAAGGTTTTAATATGAGTATACCATTCCCTTTGTTTCCTGATCTAATTGATTATCCATGTTTATACACACACACACACACACACACACACACACACACAAACGTGTGTGTGTGTGTGTGTATACACATATATATATGTATATTCATGCACATGCTTGCATATGTAATCACATTCTCACACACTTGAATTACTACTTGGCATAATCCTAATTACTCTTGGGAGATAATTAGAATCATACTAGTTCCTCTTACTTTCACTATAAGAAGTCAAGGGTGCCAATTACCACAAATAAGAATGCTGAAATAAACATTTTTTTTTTTTAAAAAGAAGATGAAAAGGTTGGACTATTTTCATTTTACTTGCTAGAAAGAAACCTGGCCAGTAAGTTCAGTAGGGCTGCCATGGAATATTTAGTATCTAAATGAGACTGATTCTAAATGAGCCCAAGTCTGAGTCTTTCACATTCTGGGACTGTGCTCCTGCCCCTGGCTTTCCATCTCTGGCCATCCTGTCCCGCACCACCCGTGTTCTGCTCTGAGGCACCCATGGACCTCCTGCTGCTCTTGGGACTCATCAAGCTCTTTGTGCTTGCTCTTTTCTCTGCCTGTCTGCCTGGCACGTTCCTCCCCAGATCATCTTGTGATGATTTTGCTTCAGCATTTCAGCCCTAATCAAATGCTTCTGCTTTAGAGAGGTCTTTTGCAAGCTGCCTCACCGGGCAGCCCTCTCCCTGCAACCCACACTGCTCTAACCTACAGCCTTTATCCCACCGGTCCAAATTAAAAAGGACATTTCTCATATTTGTATAGTTATTTCCTGTCTCCAGGAATTATCCCCGTCACTATCACTTTTATTCCACTATGCCACTCTCATCTGTCTCCTACATAGTTAAACATTCTTAGGTGCCTATTTTGTGTCTTTTTTATTTGTATATGTTTTTGCAAAATGAGTACTGTATTTTATGCATAGTCACTTTATGTTATATAAAAGCTATTAGGCTTTGTATGCATACCTCTTTTTGCACACACACACACACACACACACACACACACACACACACACCTCATAGGTTCAATTCTCTACTATATTTGCTTTTTCAATACCTGATCTGTTATTCCCAAGTGTTTTCTGGCATATATTCACTAGGGATGTAAATGTTCATCTTCTCACAGGCAGATATCGAGACTCCCTATTCTAACAACAACAACAACAACAACAACAACAACAACAATGAAGTTATACGAAGTTATAGTAATGGACAATTTAGGGTTTTTTTTTTTAATGGACCCATGTGAGATGCCCCCTGGGCTATACAGTATATCCAGAAGTAGAACTGAGAGCAGGCTGTGCAGATTTTAATTGGAGTAAATTCTGGGTCTCTAAAATGGTTTCACCAGTCTAAGCCTATCTCATCAGCTATGACACCAGGGTTCTGAGAGAGCGACCCAGGTCTACCTTGCTTCACTACCCCTCTACTGTCTAAAAATAAAGAGAACGTGGAAAGTAGACACCCCCGAGATGACCACGGTTGGGGCTATGTCCCCAAAGTGCACAATTTAATGTATAGCACGTTAGCTATTCAGACAGAAGGCAAGAAAGAGCTTGGGGATCTAGATCTCCTTCCAAGATCAGAAACACATGAAGAGAGAGTCATTGAGCAAATGGGCCTGAAGGGCGAACGGTTATAATTATAGAGTATTCTCTTGGCTTCTGTGCCCCAGAAAACAGAACCCACGGAGCCCACACTTATTGCCGAGACGTTATTCAAGGGATCACACCAGGGCTGCAAGGAGGGAGGGAGACTATGGGCCTGAGCAGGCAGAAGGACAGACACAGGGTGGTACATTTCCGATCTGACCTCAGTTTCTCCAGCTGTGGTTTGCTGAGTCACGGAAGAGAAGCCAGAGTGCAGAACCGCTGAGTCTTAGACCAGCTCTTGGGTGGGCGCACAGTCCCACAATTTATCTGTTGTCTTCCTCCTGGCTCCTTCCTCTCAGTGGTCAAGGTCAACGCCACAAGGCACGGACTCCATGGCACTCATGGGCTGTGTTTTGGTGCCATCCAGGCAGCAGCGAGGGCAGTCAGAACTCCTGTGGGTTTACTCAAGTCATCCGATGGGGCAGGACCCAGTGTGGGAGGATTACAGAAGCTGTGTTGGTGAGGTCCTCGGTTCCAGTGAGGGTAAATTAAATGGCAATATTAGTCTCAGCATTACAACCGCGGAGATAGCCTGAATCACCAATAGATAGTGCTGTTGTGGCTGGGAGGCAGAGCCGGAGCTTGAGGTCTTGGAGCTGGGTGTAGGCTGCTGTGGAGTGCGTATGTGCTGTCAGAGCCAGTCTTTCAGTAACAACCCCAAGTATGATGGCCCGAGGGCATGACTGAGGCCGAGTGATGTATAAGATTAGTTAAGAGAGAGGTCAAGAGTCTAGAGGCCAATGTGTTGTACAGGTAGGTGGTCTTTTGAAAGAGTGCAGATTGGTGGGAAGTCAAACACCATGAGCCCGACTCACTGGCATGCTAGCTATGTTTTGGTTGCTGTGACTAAAAGACCTGACAGAAGTCGAGTAGCATTGCATTTGGCCCAGCTTGGGTGGAGCTGTTTGAATGTCCCGTGAATGATCTGGCAAAAAACATTGGGGTGGGAAGGCATGTGGGAGGAGTTTCTTCACTTCCTGGAGAACAGGATGCGGGAAGGATCTAGGGACAGATATGTCCCCCAAGGACCTACCATCAGGGACCTATTACTTTTTCATGATAGGTCTTACCTTTGGAATTTCCCCAAACAGGGCCAATCATTCAATACCAGAGTTGTTTAGAGGGCTATGTCATAGCCAGGCAACTGTATTATTTAGTGAGCACCCACAATGAGGAAAAAAGAATCGTTCTTTAATAAAGATAAATTCAGACAAAACCAGACGATTCACTTAATTTATATCTTTGTACTTTATAGGACAATTTAGTATCTCTTGATTTCTAATTAGGCAAAGCGCTAAGTTTTAAATTAAGTAATTATCATTTCAAGCCATTGTCTTTATTTCGTGAAGAAAATCAAGAACATTCTCCAAATTCCATAGACTCTCAGAAGCATAAGTGTAATTATGCTGGGTGATCACTTATGATTGAATCAGCTTCCTAATTAGACCTGCTGCATGTATTAGACGAGATGAAATACAGACGAAGTAAACGCTAGCCACAGCCTTAGGTGTTTACGGCCTACCAGAGAGGCACAGGCACAGACTCACAGACATAATACAAAGCAGAAAACGGTACATGTCATAAAAAGGGCTGAGAGGAAGTGTGGTGCTGGGGGCTTCTGATGGAGGAGCAGACCTCTTCAGACAGTGACTGAGGACAGCAAGGGGGCAGGGCTAAAACAGAGCCCCGGACTATTTCAGACTGGATAGGGGTTGAGGTACTCAAAGGAGGGGCTGAACATGAATACCTGGTCAATTTAGATAGGGGACACAAGGATGTCCTAGAAAGGAAAACAGACCAAATGCACCCAAAATTAATGCCCATGAGGCTCACCCTCCCTCTCACCAGAATCAGAGGGGAGAATTAAACAGTGAGAGGCTATTGATCCCTTCATAAGTTCAGGGTGGTCTGAAGCAATGACCCCAGCACTGGGCTTGGATGATTGTATGAAATAGTAATACTTCACTCCCATGGAAGAAGCAGAGACACTCTGTTTAGGTTGGCTTGAGTATCTTGGTGATAGAAACTGTACTGTTCCTGAAAAAGACACCCTGTTGCCTTCTGACAGGGTTAGGAATTGCATAACTAGAGTCTCTCCTGTCCCCGAAGCTATGGGTGCCAAGGTTCTGGGAATGAAAAATGGCCTGCTAAAGAGGGCAGACAGAAGAGCAGAAATAGTTCACAGTCCTCCCTGAACTTATTCAGATGGCGAATTGACCAACTGGAGCCTCTTGACCTTGGGACTTCTTGCTGTATGAAACAATAAATGTCCTTATCCTTTCAGACATCCTCCGTAGGTTATTTATTAATGGCAGACTCCCGTGACGACCGCGTCTTCCCATTCTTTTCTTTCACGGTATTTATCACATGTATAGTTACACATTTGATGTCTGTTTCTCCCGCTGGATTACAGACTCTAAGTTGACAGGAGAAGTTCCTCTTGATCACCCTTGGATTTCCAGGAATAATGACTGGGGTGAGGGGGCTTAAAGCACTCAGAAAGAATGCCTGTGAGTCTTGCCTTCTTCAGCAATAGTTCTTCCTCCTCCTCTTCCTCCTCCTCCTCCTCTCCCTCCCCCTCTTCTCTGTCCTCTTTCTCTTGCTTTTTGCCCCCCACCCCACCCCTTCCTCCTCCTCAGATTCTTTCTTTCTTTCTCTTTTCTTTCTTTCTTTCTTTCTTTCTTTCTTTCTTTCTTTCTTTCTTTCTCTTCTGTCAGTGAAGTAGACCTGCAAGAACTTCTGTCTG
Source organism: Apodemus agrarius (assembly GCA_964023405.1). Classification (NCBI taxonomy): domain Eukaryota; kingdom Metazoa; phylum Chordata; class Mammalia; order Rodentia; family Muridae; genus Apodemus; species Apodemus agrarius. Next base: position 10,499,598 of record OZ030016.1, read on the forward strand.
GTCACTAGGGGAGATCCCATGTTCCTCTAGTTTTATGCTACTGCCTGTCCCATCCGTGAGTTTCAAGCTTTTACTTTAATGGACAGAAAGTACCATTATATGGTTGACTTGGTGGACCACAGGATTTATGAAACACATTTATTATGCATTTTTGTATTCTTTAAAAAAATGGCAGCTTTGACTCAATGTGTCAAGTCTGACTTAAAACCCTTTCTCACCATGAGTTTTAGATATTTTCCTATGGATTTCCCCCTTTTCTTTGGAATTCTTCATTCTTCAACCATCTCTGGTTGGCCAGCATGAAATGTACAGATTTGAGGAAAAAGTACCTGGACTTGATTTTATCCAGTTACTAGAAAAAACAAACAACTGCTCTTCATCCTCTGAGACTTAATGGCTCCATTCAACAAGTGCACACAGGCCTGTTCAGTGTGGGTTTATGTATGTATTAGTGTGTGCTGGAGTTACAGGAGACCCATGGCCTCCGGGTGCTCCCTTAGGGAATCGGGGGTCTAATGTTATATGGAAACAAATAGAAAAATAGACCCTCACTGTACCTCTCACTCAGCAGAGAAACTACCCTTGTCCTGTGAATATGCCACACACATTCCTCTGGGAGGAGGAAGAACTTGCTACAGATCTCCCAACACCAGAGCGCAGCATACTGCAGAGGGTGAGTATATCTATTTATATTTAGAAAACCATAACACACGCCTCAGGATACTGTGTCTAAATGGCCACAGGAGAGTATTAAATTACCTGCTTGAATAACCAAGAGAGCTTCATGCTAACGCCTCACAGATTCAGGAGGTATAATCCCTGTCCCTTGACAGCCACTGTCACTGGCGTGCATCAAGTACAGTGGACTGACTAGATAAGAGTTAAGGCTCCAGAGTCCTGGAAGAGCAAGAGCGCGAGGCCAAGCAGCCCTCGGGTCACGTGTCATGTAGAAGGGCACCGCTGTGACACCAGAGAGCATGGCCAGGGTGTGTGCGCCTGCCCGTTTGCGCTCTGGAAGGGAAGGTGGCTTAGAGAGAGACCCAGCAAGGGAGAGCCCGCAGTGAAGCAGTCTGGAGCCACAGGGGTGGCGAGGGAAGGCGACGATGAATACCCCCCTCAACTTTCCTCTCCCTCGGCCCACACACTTGAAATAGAAATAATAACACAACCAACCACCCGCACGCATCCACGATGTTATCGCCCTACTTAAGTTGCCTCACTCCGGAGGTTCTGGGTATAAAGTGCAGACTGTCGCCGTCGCCTCCACGGCCCGGCTCCGGAGTACAGGTTCGCGCCGGCGCGGGTGACCCCACCTTCAAGGAAGCGGGCTCCGGGCTCTCCCACGCCACGCCGGGCTGACCCCCGCCCTCCTCCGTCCCTCCTCTCCGCCGAGCTCCCTCCTCCCTCCGGCGCGCCTCCTTCTCGCCGCGGCCCCCGCAGAGCAGCGAGGCGGCAGCACCCAACGTCGTCGCCGCAGCTCCCGCTCGCCCGCCCGCCCGCCGCGTCCCCGGCTCCCACGCAGCGCGAGCGGCGGCGCCAGCAGCCCGAACCCCGCACGGTGCGCACGGCGCGGCGGGGCAGAGGCGAGCTGAGCCCGGCCGGGGCCGCAGAGGGGCGGCGTGGCGGAGGACGCAGAGACGCTGCGGCCGCGCAGAAGGGACGAGCTGTGCACCTGGAAAGTTACCCGGCGGCCCGGTGAGGCTTGGGGGGGCTCGGGCACCCCGGGGCGGGGGGCTCGCCACCAGGGACCGGAGTGGGGGCTCGAGGGTGGCGCTGGGCGTGCGTTGCGCGGTGTGCACTTCTCCCACACCAGCCGGTCTCTCCTGCTGCTTGCATGCGGACGTGTGGATGCGTTTCTTTCTCTCCGAGTGGCGCGGGGTGGCTCCATACAGCAGTCGGGTTTAGAGCGCAGTGTGGCTGCAGCGTTCTTTGGTCTCCGCTGGGGCTGGGGGCTCAGCGGTGCTATCAGGGGTGTCTTCCTGGCTTGGTTCGCCAAGGTCTGAATGGCTGATTGGGCACACAAGACTCCCGCAAGGACTTTTACAAGCGCTTGTAAACTTGTTTGGGTGTCTTGTCAACTCAGCACCCCGAGGCGCTTGCACATTTCTGCCTGCCCTCGTGAAGAAGCGAAGAGAGCAAACAAATGCTAAGAGTCACTTTGGAAATGACAGAGAGAGAGAGAGAGAGAAAAAGAAATGGGTTCAAGTAAAAGTATGAGAGCTGAGCACACAGGCAAGAAGGGAGGCCAGAGCTGAGAAAAGAACCGGCTCAGGGGACCATTAGAAAGGGTCACCCTCACTTTGAGCACCATGCTGATTGCAAAGTTCAATAGGAAAGGGGCTTTTTTTCTTTTCCTTAAAGAGAGTGCAACATCCACCTGCTCCCTGCCACACCCCCATACGCACAAATCGCCTTAGAAACCATTTCTCATCATTGCAAGTTTCTACTTAGCTCACGGAGAAGGCAAGGATCCCACAGAATAAACAACAGCTGCTCAGGTTCCTGGTGCGTTTTTTTCCTGCCCCCCCACCCCCACCGGGCTAGTGGGGCGATGGAGTAAAGAATCCCCAGTGGAGAATTAGACTGCCCATTTCATTTCATCGCAACACGCTGCAACTGAGAATAAACGATTTGCAAGGATGATCCCCAGTGAACCCAGCTTTGAACTGTCCTTGACTCCAGGCCTCTGTATTCACGGGATGCAAGTGAGAACTCTCTTCACAGGGAAAGAAGGCACGGGGCTGCCTGGCCCTTGGCCAAACCCTGTGGTCTCCTGTTGTCTGAGTTCTCTGTGTTTCCCAACTATCCCCTCTTTTCCTGTTTTCATTCTCTCCAGCTTCTACGGGCACTGATCAGGACTCTTATTTCTACTATTGTAAACATTCTCCGCCTGCCCCTTTGATACCATCCCGTAGTCCCAACTCTTTCCAAGGGACTTTTAAATGAGGTCTGTCTTCTGACCGACCGCTGAAGTGGGTAACCTGTGCCTTTCCCTCTGATCCCCCTTCCTTTGACGCATCTGAGATTTGAGCTGTGGCCTGCTAGACTCTTGAGATGTCTATTTCCAAGCTGTGTAGCAGACTTCTGTCGTTCCGACGATGTTTCCTTATCCTTTTCAGTTTTGTACATCCCCCACCAATTATATTTTCACAGGTATGGCGTGTCCACACTCGGCAAGGCAGGTATTTGTTTCTTATCACCCTCCGTGGTCTCATCTATTCATGTGAATTCAGGTCTTACCGCTGCAGAATCGGCCTGACTTAATTTTTTTTATTAATTTATTTATTTACATTCCAAATGCTGCTTCTCCTCCCAGTCCTTCCCTCACAGAATCTGCCCCTCCACTCCTCCGCTTCTCCCCTAAGAGGGTGTGCCCTCCTGGGTATTGCCCTCTCCCCTCCCGGCACATTAAGTCTTTGCCAGATTAAGGACTTTTCGCCCACTGAGGCTGGACAAGGCAGCCGTGGAGACTGAGCTGACTGTCTGCTGCATATGTGCCAGGGGCCTTGTTCTAGGCCATGGGTGTTCTTTGATTGGTGGCTCAGTCCCCCAGAGCTCCCAGGAGTTCAGGTTAGTTGACTTGGTTGATATTCCTGTATTTCTTTGAGGTTCCTTTCCCCTTCAGGGCCTTCAGGCCTCCCCAGCCCCGCCCCCTCCTCAACTCTTCCTCAAGTGTCCCTAACCTCCATCTGTTCAGTGTCTGACTGTTGATATCTGTTCAGTCTGCTGCTGAGGGAGCCCCTCAGAGGACAGTTATGCCAGGCTCCTGTCTACAAGCTTAGTAGAGTATCATTAATAATGTCGTCAGGGATTGGTACTTGCCCATGGGATGGGTTTTGAGTTGGGCTATTTATTGGTTGGCCTTTGCTTCAGTCTTTGCTCCATCCCTGCATTTCTTTTAGACAAGACAAATTTTGGGTCAAAAGTTTTTGTGATGGGTTCGTGTTCTTACCCCTTCACTGGAGGTTCCGCCTGGCTACAGGGTGTGATGGCCTCTTTAGGTTCCATGTCCCCACTGTCCTGTATCCCAAGTCTGTGAGACTTCCCAGAGATCCCCCACCCCATCTACAGATTTTTATTCCTTCTCCTGGCCTTCTGGGCTCTGTCCTGTCACTCCCCACACCTGATTCTGCCTCCCCATTCCTCTCCCCCTTCTTCCTTCCCTCTCCCACAAAGTTCCCTCCCTCCTAGGCCTCCTATGAGGACTTTCTTTCCCCTTCTAAGTGTGATTCAATAATCCTCACTTGGGTCTTCCTTCTTTTTAACTTCTTTGGGTCTGTGGGGTGCATCATGGGTATTCTGTACTTTATGGAGAATATCCACGTATCAGTGAGTACATACCATGCCTGTACCCTTTTGGCACTGAGTTACCGCACTCAGGATGATGTTTTCTAGTTCTATTTGTCTGCAAAATTCAGGATGTCCTCGTTCTGAATAGCTGAGTAGTATTCCATTGTGTAAATGAACCATATTTTCTGTATCCATTCTTTCTTTGTGGGACATTGGGATGTTTCCAGCTTCTGACCATCACAGGCCGCTATGAACATAGTGGAACATGTGCCCCTGTGGCATGGTGGGGCATCTTTTGGGTATATGCGAAGGAGTGATATAGCTGGGTCTTTAGGTAGAACACTTTCCAATTTTCTGAGAAACTGCCAGATTGATTTCCAGAGTGGTCATACCAATTTGCAATCCCACCAGCAGTGGAGGAGTGTTCCCCTTTCTCCATATCCTCGCCAACATCTGCTGTCCCTTGAGATTTGATCTTTGTTTGATCTTAGCCGTTCTGGTTGGTGTAAGGTGGACTCTCAGGTTGACTTCTTTTCTTTGCATAGGTTTCTCCATCTTACTGACCCATGGCCAGCTCAGCACATCTTCTGTCTCCCTAAGGCTCCTTCTGTGTGCCTCCTCCCTCCTGCTGTGTGCCACCTCCCTCCTTCTGTGTGACTCCTCCTTCCTTCTGTGTGACTCCTCCTTCCTTCTGTATGCCTCTTTCTTCTGTGTACCTCCTCCCTCCTTCTATGTGACTCCTCCTTCCTTCTGTATGCCTCTTTCTTCTGTGTACCTCCTCCCTCCTTCTATATAACTCCTCCCTCCTGTGTGCCTCCTCCCTCCTTCTGTGTGTCTCCTCCCTCCTGTGTGCCTCCTTCCTCCTTCTATGTAACTCCTCCCTCCTGTGTGCCTCCTCCCTCCTTCTGTGTGTCTCCTCCCTCCTCCTGTGTGCCTCCTCCCACCTTCTTGTGACTCCTCCCTCCTGTGTGCCTCCTCCCTCCTTCTGTGTGCCTCCTCCCTCCTTCTGTTGGTGTCATGGAGGATCATTGTAGATGGTGCCCCATGGAATATGTATCACTAAGTGAATGAATGACACAGAATGGAAGTCACACCTTCCTCCCACCCATCCAAGATTAAAACAATGGGACTGACTTGCCTTGTGGTCTCATGTGCAGCTAGAGACCACACCCTGAATTGGATTCTCAACTGCCTCTGTGTTTTAAGATTATTTTTTAAAAGTTGAGATTATAATATAATCAAAACATTTCTTCCCTTTTCTCCCTCCCAAAACTCCCATCTATCCCTCCTGTTCGCCTTCAAATTCATGGCCTTGTTTTTCATTTTTATTGTGTGGCATATCATAAAATATAATATGATACATGTGATTTATATGATATGTGTAGCCTGTCCAGTCCATATATAGTTATGTGGATGTGTGTTTGCTTGTATGTGTATTTTCAGGCCTGGTTCTTTGTCATGGGACAAAAAAAAAAAAATGGGTGTGCTCTTGTGGGGTGTCCTGGTCACGGGTTCCAGGCCAGTGACTGGAGCTGATTCTAATACCTGCCGTTCTCAGTTATGAGATTTACCTGGGTTTCGCACCTGCTTCGCCCTTACCAGTTCTTCTGGCTGGTGGCATGGTTCCGTCTGCCCGACATGTTCTTCTTTGGAGAGACTCAGGTCTCCTGCTCCCAGGTCTCCTCAGTTGCCTGCTGTCCTGTGTGTAGCTAGCCCTCCCCACTTTAACAGACAGCTCCTTACCACAGCTCCTTTCTTTCCAATCTGAGTCAGATTTTCAAGCTGCTGTTCCTGGCCTGTCACTAATCCCAGGGAGCCTCTTCAGCCTCCTCTCCTCTGTCAACTACTGCCCCGAGTCCTGGGATCCCCCCTTTCCTTTGATTTTTTTTCCAGTCCCTTATTTATTACTGCTTACTGCACTTCTGTGCTTGAAATGTACACAGGTCTCTCGTTCTGAGCATGTCCAAAATTAAACTGGTTCCCTGTCTCCCAAATCTGCTCCTCATTCCGGCTAATGGCACCACCTCTCATCCGGTCACCACAAGGTGAGCATGAGGTCCTTACTCTCATTCTTCCCATCAACTTCCATCAACTCTAATGTCCTGACCTGTGTGTGTGCCAGCCCACATGCCTGCCTTCATGATTTATATGATTGTGAAGCATTCCCATCCCACCACAGGAGCTGAACAGAGGGCTACTGAACTTTTTAACATACAGGAAACGTGGCATTCATAAATTTCATGCTGTGACTTCTGCTGGGGGTGGGTTCTTCCAGAGGTAGCTGGCAGCGGCTGGAACGCTGGCATGACAAGCTCATATGTTGTGGGTCGAGAGGAAAGCAGTCTCAAGATCAAGATGCTGTGCATAGATAAAACAGCAGCCGATTCCGAGCTGAGTCCCAGGTCCACCATCACAGGGCATGTGCGAAGAAGCTTGTAATTGTAGCTGACAGGGGACTTGACTCTTTCTCACGGGGTCAACTCTGTATGGGTTGCTTCAGGGAAAAGAAGCAGGGGTTTTAGATGCTCCATGACGGTTACTTATTTTCTAAAAGAGCTCCGGAGGCCGGCAATGGCAGTATCATAGAGCTATGTATCATTTTCATATAGCCTTCAGATATTATCTAAGGAAGCCAGTACAGCCCCCTCCTCCAATTTCAAGCTGAACCGCCAATATGATAAAAATAATCTATTCTGCTTTTCATGATTTATTGAAGGAGAGGAAATTGCAGTTACCTGTAACCATCACTTCTGTGAAGTCTTCTGTAGTAATGTTTTCCTCCTCCTCGTTACCATGGAGATGGTCCGTATTTTTTTCCCCTAGTTCAAGAAGTCTGAGCCCGTGAGAATAGGTTTGAGACTCTGGACTGGCTCTAATCTTGTAAGCGCTTCTCACTCGGATGGGTGCGGCCGCCTTTGTTCGACACCCCCTAAGCTTTCTTCCTTTGGTTTCGTGGTTATTCCAGGGGCGTTATCTTCTAAAGGACAGCTATGACTATACCGCTTGAAAAAGAACTTGGCTTGCATTAAAACCCAGATACCATAATAAGGCATGTGCATTTTCAGCTCCTTTCTCCGGCAGATTCCTCCTTTTTAGCTTGTTACTCATTACTTTCCTTCCGCCCATTTCCTCAGTGAGTTGGGCTTTAGGTTTTCTTGCATCTATTTCAAAGTAAGTGTTCTAAGTAACAGACACTCTACTTGGGGACAGCTTTAGGTTTAGAGAAAAGCAGAGTGCCTATATACCACCACCACCCCCTCAGTTTCCTTGGTTCCTAACAACATTAAGCACAAATTTGAAAAAAAAAGTTTCAAATTTATTCTTATTTATGTGCATGTGTGTATGTATCTGCATGTATATGTACCATATGCATGTGGTGCTCACAGAGGCCAGAAGAGGGCACCAGAGCCCCTGGAGCTGGAGTTACAGCCAGTGGTGAGCTGCCCTGTGGGTGCTGGGAACGGGAAGTCTGGTCCTCAAGATGTGCAGCAAGGGCTGTTGACCTCTGAGCCGTCATAACATCTTACAGCAGTGTGATGTATGTCAGTGTTTGTTACAAGTGATGAACCGATATGGACATATTACTAAAGCCCATCATTATAACTAGGTTTATTCTTTGTATTCAATATGCCATGGGTTGGGACAAGTACGTGATAACAGATATCTATTATCACAGTATCACATAGAATAGTTTCAATGTCACAAGCACCGTGGTTTTTAACTTGTTTGTTCCTTTCTCCCTTGCTCTCCACGGCTCTTGACAGACACTCATCTTTCCACGTCTACACCTTTTCTGTTTCCCATAAGGCTATGCACTTGGACTCATACTTTATGTTGGCTCGTCCAGCTGGCTTCTTTGTTTAGTAATATGAATCTGAGGTTCCTCTGTATCTTCTCATCTTTTAATGGCACTTCTCATTCTTGAACAATATTCTGTTAAATTGATAGACTGGCGTTTCTTTGTTAACCAACAGAAGGGCATGGATGCTTTGAAGTTGCAGCAATCATGAATAATGCTGTCGGTTTGAGGAAGCCATGTGATTCCTGTTGGATAATGGGGAGGGGGAAGCTGGGGGGAGGGGGCAGGGGTGGGGGCGGGGACGGGGGTGGGGCGGGGGTGGGGCAGGATTCCCTGAGTGACAAATGCTTGCTCTGTCTTCCCAGGTGACTGTATCACCTTAGGAGGCCTCTGGTCACGCCAACCTTCCTGTCAATTCTTACCCTGCCAGGTTCTGCATGCTCTGTGCTGTGAACTGTGACCGCTGTGTCTCAGTATCTCCGATTAGCTTGACGCTATCCGCTCACAGATGACCGAGACTCCTCCCACTTTTCTTTGCTCTCTATGAATCTCCGGGTGCGATGTCTGCTCTGGTCTCTCCCCATTTTGTTCAGGCTTGTTTAAACTGCTGTGTGTTGAGAACACCTCCTCTATTTGCACCACTACCTCATTCTCTTCTTTGGCAGAGTTTTCAGTTGTAGCAAAGTATAAACATAACAGTTTCTCCTTTCCTAAATCATTTGTAGCTTTTTTTTTTTTTTTAAGTTACCACTGAATCCAAGATTGTCTGGACTCGTCTGTGCTATCTTCTAGGTTTGAGAGGTTTATGTTTAGACGGGTGATCAGGTTAAATTCTGTAAAAGCTGAAATGTCTTCATTCTTTGGCTACATGTGGCGCTTAAGTGTGACCACTGTCAGCTTCCCTTTGCTCTTTCCTCAAGGGTCAGATGCGCACGACTCCAGGTCACTTCTGGACTGCTGTGCTCTATTGGTCTGCGTGGCTGTAGTCCCACCAGGACTCTCTCAGCCACTCTCTTCATCTCACTGTTTGTGGCTTTGCTGGAGGCAGTGTGGGCTGGAGTCAGCTCCGAGGGCTCGCCTTTAATAGCTTGCTTATTTGGTGTAGTTTTCAATCAATACTTTCTGTTTTGATTGAGATAAGCCATTCCCTTGAGTAAATAATTCAAACAGTAATAATCCTCTTGAGTATTCATTAAGCCATAATGACCAACTACACCAAGAGCAGTGCTAAATTCTTATCATTAGCTATGTGGTAGGACCCTCTATATGCTATGCAAATTGTTTTCTCTGCTTGTCTGTCTGTCTAAATGTCAATCTCTCTCTTCTGTTCTTATCATTAAAGCCTAGGAGCTGTTCTGAGGACTCAGAAAAACTAGTCAAAAGTACTTAAACAGGACTTTATAGCCTGAGCTGTCTCCCATGCTCATATACATGCTTGTAAATACTTCATGTGTGTGTGTGTGTGTGTGTGAGAGAGAGAGAGAGAGAGAGAGAGAGAGAGAGAGAAAGAGAGAGAGAGAGAGAGAGTTTGTGTATGTGTGTATCTGTTTATGTGTATGTGAGTATGTGGGTATTTGTTTGTATCTGTTGTGCATGTGTGTGAATCTCCCTGTGTGTGTATGAGAGAGAGAGAGAGAGAGAGAGAGAGAGAGAGAGAGAGAGTTTGTGTATGTGTGTCTCTCTGTGTGTATCTGTTTATGTGTATGTGAGTATGTAGGTATTTGTTTGTATCTGTGTGTGCATGTGTGTGAATCTCCCTGTGTGTGTACATGAGAGAGAGAGTTTGTATATGTGAGTCTCTCCATGTGTACCTGTTTATATGTATGTGAATGTCTGTGTGTATTTGTGTGTATCTGTGTGTGAATGTATGTGAATCTCCCTGTGTGTGTCTGTGTATGTGTGTGTCTCTCTCTGTGTATCAGTGTGTGGTATGTATATATGTGTTTATATCTCTCTGTGTGTCTCCATGTGCATATCTGTGTATGTGTGTATATTTGTTTTTGTCTGTGTGTATGCCTCACGTATCTATATGGGAGAGAGAGAGAGAGAGAGAGAGAGAGGGAGAGAGAGAGAGAGAGAGAGAGAGAGAGAGAGAATCTGTGTGCATGTGTTTGTGTGTGTGTATCTATCTGTGTATCTCTGTGTGTGTGCATATGTGTGCATGTGAGTGTCTCTCTGTGTGCTTGTGTATGTGTCTGTTCATTGGATGCATTTCTATCAGACTCTAGGTGAGTAGAGGGAGTAAGAAATATTATCTAGATCAGAGCTATGCTTAGGTTTTTAAACAACTCCTGAGCTAAAGGAGAGCAGACAATGAAGCCACGTTTGGCCACACTGACTGCCAGGTGTGACTCCTCCTACAGGTCCTTCCTCCAGTCTGCCCTGTGAGTAGCTTCTTCTGCAGAAGGAGCGTTAGGATAAGGATGGACACTGTGGTATTATCCTCTCCTCTTGCTAACTGTCATGGCTTCCTCTCCTCGCTCTTTCCTCCCTGACTGTGAAGGGTGTCTGTCCCCTCTCCAGTGAGTTCTGTTGTTTTGCCTTCGGAGATAACTCAGTGAGCCTTTTTGATTTAAAAATTTCTCTTCAGTCTGTGGGAATAAGTAGACGCTACACTGAGGAGTTGACAAGCTCGAGGAGACCTAGAGATTATTGATAGAATTTTCGCCGCTCACATGGTTTTCTCTGCTGCAGTCTTTTGGTAGGCCATCTTTCCTGTTTTTTGTTTGTTTGTTCCACAGTGAGTTCTTTTCTCAATGGGAAGGAATGCCAGGAAGAGTAAGGTCTCACTCCCACATGGCAATATTTGCATCTTTAAGGGCCTCTTGTCTGGAAGGTATCCACTTCCTTGGATTTCTGCCTCATACAGAAATTCAGTTCTGTGTTTTCCTTCTATAGAGACATGTAAATCCATCTGTAGCCCCATCCTGCTAGGAGAGCCCTTTGTGCACCACATGTCTCCCACATATTTAGCATTGCACAAGGGTGCTTTGTAGTCTTCATCATGACTCTTACGAGATGGAAATAAATATATCCATTTTATAGATACAAAAGTGAAGTTTGAGATACCATGTAACTTACAGGAGGTTGGGCTTCTTCCCTCTCTTGTGTATCTTGAATCTGTTGTTCAGGTTAAACTGAGCTTTTAATCTCTAGTGTCATTTCTTACTACATCATCCACGGCCCTCTAATGTAAGGATGATTTTAATAGCATGTGGCTGCTAGATTGATGGAGCAGCAGCCTGCAGCTCAATCCTCCTGGTGGCTAGCAATCCATATTTGAGAAATGGCTTTCCTTAGTGACAGCTAAGAAGCACACCGTTTGAATCTAGTCAGAGTTCATGTGGCCCGAGGCTTGGAACCTTGATTTAGGGATAGCGACACTACAACAGGTTCATGAAGGGAGAGCTCATACCAGTCTTGAAAGACCTAGAACTTGTTGAAGTCAGTGACTTGAAAGGTAAGTTAGCTGCTCTCGTCTCTCCCTGCTGTGGGAATTCTAAACACTCCACAAGGTTTGTACAGCTCCCAAGGTGACCTCAGTGAGACAGAGATGGTATCGGGTTGGTTTAATGCTCTATACATAATTGTGCTTTAGGTTTGTAAGATGGTTGGAGCAGTACAGATTTTGCTCTGTCCATATACAGCAATGGTTCTTGACTTTTTCCTATTTAGGGTGTTATAACGCTTTATTCTTAATTCCAAGCGCTAATATCCACAAGAGGCTACGGATATACCCCACAGAGTGTATGGTACTCCCGGCTCAGTAAACAGTGGTTTCATGAATGCAGAATAAGCCATTAGTTCAATATTAAATTTAAATTTGTTTATGCTTGCCGTATTCAGAGGGACAATTCTGTTTCCTCCTTGCCCCTCCTTGGCTGAACATGCTTGTTCACAAACCAGAAATGCTGTCTAGAAAACAGCTCAGGGCTGCATGGCCAAGGCTTGAACACACCTTAATTTCGGAGCCCTCTGGGAGCATCTTTCAGAATATCACTCAAGGTAATTCTCAAGTCTCAAACTAACGGCCGATGAATTGCTTATTCTGAATACAAGCCTGTTCAGGCTCACTTCTTTACATTCTTTTCTCCTTCATCTTTCCATGCGATGCTAATGGGTAAGAGTAACAAATGCTGCCCGGTGAACAGAAGCGTAAAGGTGATGCCTGCTCCATGTCTGATGCTGTGGATGCAACTCTGCATATGCTTATGTTTATTAATGGCCGCGCCCAGCAAGGATCCAGTGTTAAAAGACAATCACTTCCTGTGTCTGCCTTGATCTGGTGCAGCTTCCATTGACTGGTTGTGTCTGTTTAAAATTTGGAGACTGTTAACTTTTTGTGTCTCGTCAGCCTCAGTAGATGCCACGGTTAATCTGGTAGAACTCCTGAAATCAAGTCAAGAGTTTCATTTCTCCCTGAGCTAGATGTCCAAAGGGAGGAGCTGGAAAGTGCGTATTCATAAACTTCAGTTTTGATCCTCTGTTTCTGATTTCATAAAATCAGAATTAATCCAGATGTTTTTCACAGTTGATAATGTGCAGTCCCCCAGACTAAGTCATCCAATACTGCAATGCTTGGTGTACGAAGAGCACTTAGTCAAGCAGCATCTTCTGTACTTCAGCTGTGGAAATTCTGCTGTTATGGAATTTTGCTCACATAGGTTTATGACCTGCAGGTGATTTACGTTTTAAAAACGATTTTATTTTTTTTGTTTGTTTTATTTATTTATTTATTTGTTTTTTCGAGACAGGGTTTTTCTGTGTAGTCCTGGCTGTCCTGGTACTCACTCTGTAGACCAGGCTGGCCTCGAACTCAGAAAGCCGCCTGCCTCTGCCTCCCAAGTGCTGGGATTACAGGCATGTGCCACCACGCCCAGCACCGATTTTATTTTTTAATCTTTAATTATGTGTAGGCTCCTATGAGTGCAGTGCCTATGGAGGCCAGAAGGGGGCATTGGATCTCTGGAAGCTGGAGTTACAGGTTGTTGTCAGCAGTTGGTACTCAACTGCTAAGCCATAACTCCAGCCCTGATTTACTTTTTAAAAATTTACTATTATTTATGTGGAATTGGCTTAGTAAACCTAAACATGCTACTTTATTTCCATTGAAGGACTAATGTTAATGAAAGAAAAATGTTTTGATGCTAACCTTTTGAATTTATAGTAAATATTGAAATAAATACAAAGCTTTGGAATTTTTTTTTAAAAATACATGGCAAATCAACAAAAATTAACTTTTATAATTCCTGATCTTCTTCTGTACTCTGATTAGTGATAACTTTGGGGTTTCCAAGAGGCTGTGTGTGTGTGTGTGTGTTGTGTGTGTGTTGCATGTGTGTGTGTTGTGTGTGTATATGTGTGTATTGTGTGTGTTGTGTGTGCACATGTGCATATACATGCCACTGTTTAGAATACACTTGGAAGCTACGTGTCACCGGGGACCCTTGTCAGCAGCTATCCACCTTGTGTTTTTGAGACAGATTCTCTCACTGACTGAGATCCAGGATTGGCAAATTAGGCTAAACTGCCTGGCCACCCAACCCCAGGAATCTTACTGTCTTTACCATCCCGGCACTGGGGTTGGAAACCTGAGTGTGCATGGAACGCGGGTCTCCATGCCTGCATGTTCAGCACTTTCTGAACTATCTCCCCAGCCCTCCTGTGAGGAGGTAGCTCCTTCTCTTCTGCAAATGTATGCGGTGTTCATACATGTGTGTGCATGTTCATGGGTGGGTGTGTGCGTGCACACACATGCATGCATTCACATACATGTCTGTGCCAAGGCAAGCCAGAAGTTGTTAGGTGTAAATTTATTTCTACTTTTTGAAGTGTGGTCTCTCACCCAAAGCAGGAGCTCAGCAATTTGGATAGTTTCCCTAAACAGCTTGGCTCCAATTGTCTCGTGTCTCTGTGTCCCAGGCCCTGGAAATACAGGCAGGCCGCCATGTCTACCCAGAATTCATGTGGGTAGCAACTTAGCTCCTCACACTTGCTTAGCAAGTGCTTTACCTACTGAGCTATCCTTTGAGCCCTGAAGATATTCTTAATACAAGAATATCCTCATGACACAGGCGATCGCTTTTTGTACAACTTGGCTTTGGGACCCAGCGTGAACGATGTAGAAGAAACTTCATACTGATGTTTTCTTCTCAGGGATCACGGCTTAAAGTTTTTTTAACACCAGCACTGGCAGAAAGACAACACTTACTAGTGTACCGGGCAAGAGCAAACTGCTAATAGAGCAACACTGTCTTTGCCTCCGTCCTTGGAGGACTGCAGATGTCTTATTTCTAAATCGAGGGAAGCCTTTATTTGTTTTAGCCGTAGCCCTGTGGGTGTGGTGGGAGCTGAGACATTTTTCAAGCCTCTGTCTACGTGACTGCTCCTTTGCATATCTAATCTCCGCCATGGGGACATCCAAATCTCAGCCCCGTTGGGATGGTTTTGTCAACTACCCAGAGAGAAGCACTGGAAGAGAACTGTAGGTGACTAGGGCCAGTTGTAGAAAATGCTCAGGTGTGGCGCCTGTTCTCCTGAAAGGACCGGGAAAGAATGAACCCAAACGCTAACCGCTCTCTGTGGAGAGATAAAGGAACTCTATCGTTAGTTTCCTCTGTGAGAATGAAGGGTTTTACTGCTCATCAGACTGATGACTGCTGAGCGTCGCGTCTGTTTATGAAGCCGACTGGAAAGGGGAGGGTTGTTAGGAAGTGGAACGCCACTTGCTCATTCCCAGTTCTGTGCCCTCCCCGCCCCCTTAGGTTCCCGAGCATCATGGGAAATGGTTCTGTGAAACCCAAGCATGCCAAGCACCCCGATGGCCAGTCCGGAAACCTCAGCCATGAAGCCCTGCGGAGCAAGGTGGCCGAGCTGGAGCGGGAGCTGAGGAGGAAGGATGCGGAGCTGCAGGACCGGGAGTACCACCTGAAGGAGCTTCGGGAGCAGCTGGCCAAGCAGACCGTGGTCATCGCGGAGCTCACGGAAGAGCTGCAGAGCAAGTGCATCCAGCTCAACAAGCTGCAGGACGTTATCCACGTGCAGGGAGGAAGCCCACTGCAGGCCTCGCCCGACAAAGTGCCTCTGGATGTCCACCGCAAGACCTCAGGCTTGGTCTCTCTCCACAGCAGGAGGGGGGCGAAGGCCGGAGTGTCTGCCGAGCCAACAACCCGAACCTATGACCTCAACAAACCCCCTGAGTTTTCCTTTGAGAAGGCGAGAGTCAGGAAGGATTCCAGGTAAGCAGTTTCTGTGCCCAGTTCATTCAAGGGCTCTTCACAGTAGGGAAGCCCAGCGAGGTGTCTAGGGGCATGAAACTTTGAGCTGTGGGTATGTAGAGCTTTGTGGAGAATGTATCTCTTATTATGCAGATCTGGAATTGCACCAGAAGGCTGAGGTATAGAGATTCTGAGACAAATGCAATTGGGGGGGGGGTGAATTGTTCTCTTGACACAGCTGATCTCAGAGGACAGAAGATCACATAGGAAGTGCGCGTGTCTGTCCCTAAGGAAGCAGTCTTAACAATACACACAGAGCGCAGTTGGGTGGAACATGCCCAGCAAAGCCGGCTTCCTAGGTCTGGTCTGGGAGAGTCCTGACAAGGACCATGATGGGGGCGCTCAAGGGAGGGTGGCTTCATCCATTCACTGCTGAATGCTGTTCCTGCCAGCCACCGTGCTGGCTGCTTAAGGAAAACTGATAGATCTCTCCGTCTTGTGTGGAGAGATAGTGCACAGAGAGAGACAGATGAGGACTGTATAATTATTAATTGGGATAAATGGCACCGTGAGAAGAAGTGCTGTCAGAGGAGTTGGGGGGTGGTGGTGCTGAGAGAACTGGGGTTGTCATGGAGGCCCAACTGATGGATGAGGTGACCTTTAGCTGAGACACAAAGGACAAAACTGGAGGAAATTAGGTGAAAAGGGCAAAGGGAATAAATTAAAAGTTAGAATTGATTTCTAAAACCAGACCTGCTTTCCCTTTCAATGTCTTAAATCAACATGTAGTTAGCATGCATATTTATAGGATCAGTGTGATATTTTAGCACAGGCATATGGAGTGTATTGACAAAATTGGGAATTTAAGGTTTGTGTGTTTTCATCATATATTTCTGTTTGGGATGAAATTTTGAAACTTTGAAAGGAAATGTAGAATTTCTCCACTGCTTTCTTCTAATGTGCATGCCAGTGTGTCTTTAGTAGCTCAGTTCTGACTGAAGTTTGATTTCCTGATTAGGAGAGAAGGGTAAGTTATGGTCTCCTTTCTGTGTGGCCTTTCAATAAACACTTGTTAATTGACATGAGCTCTTTGTCTTGATGCCATCTTGGCAGAGCCTGCTGCTCTGTGCAGGATCTGTGAAATTAAATCAAATTTTAATTTACTCACAGGCGCAAGTAACATAAATCAAGACAAAACATCCAACTTAAACAAATAGCTGATCAATCTTGACAACAAAATTATGAAAGGAGGTTTAATTCTTCAGTTTGTTGACAACAGTTGGAGCAGTGAATAATCAATAAATACCTGAAAGGAAAATAGTCATACTGGGTGGGTTATTAATCATAAAATTATACAGCTGAATGAATCTGATTAATATTAGTCATTACGATGGGTTTGTGGATGGAGTCTAAAGTTTTATTATTAGTTGGTTTAGAAGGGTCTTATCTATTTATTCCTTTCAAAATAATAGTTATTTTAGTGGCATGGATTTATGAATTATAGTTATTATGAACATATGCATATTTTCAGAACTTACATATGATCTACCATTCTTTATAATAGACTATGTGTTTTGATATATGAATATATACTTAATTACTAAATATCATGTCATTATACTTACACAGACAGTATGTGGGCATAAGTGATAGATTATTTACTGCCATCCCCAAATCTTCTCAAATTGAATCTGGTTTTATATATGGGACCTTATCTGAGAAAACTTAGAACTAATCTATCTTTGACTTTCTCTCTACACAAGCCAATATGTTCCTCCTCTTGAAACCAGGGATTTGTTTATTTGCTTTGTCCAAAAACCAAAGACCTGCACTCATCCTGAGTCGAAGCCCTAGTCTCCCAGAGCTGAATAACAGGAGACAGACATGTGCCTTAGGATTGCTGCTTAGCGTGGTTATTACATGGTAAAGAACATGATTGTTTATGCACTTAGAATTTTTTAAGCTGATCCCTTATAGTTTTTCTTCTGTGCATCATGAAGGGATCACAGGAGAGGCAAGACAGTGTGACTCTGAGTAAGGATTATCAGCGATTCCTCTTACCCCGGTGACAAGCCAGATGGGCACATGTCTGTGTCCATCAAAATAAAGAAGGGGACTAATTGATTTTTTTTTTCAGTACTGGAGATCAAAAGATGAATTGATTTCTTTAATGATTAGTCCTAAATAGGACAGTAGATAATTCATGCCCTAATAATTCTCATATACAGAGCCTCGAGGTCATAGGTGAACCACGTGAGTAGCCTATGGGCCGGCCCAGCACCCCTTATTAACCAGCTTGTGTTTCAGTTTTACTTGATAGGCGTACAAAAGGCATTTCTCCTTCAGTCCGAAATAACTGGCTGAGTACTGCTAACTCAATCAGTTCACAGGGGTAATCCCTCCAGAGTTGGAGAAGTATTCACCAATAACTACTCACTTTCCCGTTCCTAAACACTTCTAGTTTTCGAGAAAAAGCCCAAATAAATCTTGAGTGCCTTGTACGCAACTTATGAAGAAAATTTTGTAAGAAAGCATGTTCTAGAAGTCAGAGTGCTAGGAATACAGGGTGCTGCTCGCTAAGGAGGCCTGATAGGCGCAGCCCATGGATTCGGCCTCTTGCCTCGCTGAGCCTGCTAGAGGTGTGGGAATGCCCTCAGTTAAAATGGCTCCTCCATTCATTCCAAGACTCTCATAATTTATTCATCGAGCTTCTGTAGTGTCTCCTTTGTGTGTGTGTGTGTGTGTGTGTGTGTGTGTGATACACATTTTTTGGATAACTTTTGCTCTCCACGCTTGCCCAGAAAGCTGTTGAATATCACGTGATATCTTCTTTCAAAAGAATACCTTTGTCAACAGAGGTCTCTTAAAATTAATAGCTTGGTGAATCTGGGAACCGCTATGAAAATCAGAGGGTAAGATTTGATGGAATGAGGAGGTAAGAGCTTGAGAGTTCAGCTTTGATAATCCCCGAAGAACGGTCACTCACAGACACCCCAGCCTGTGACTTTTGAGACCTCTACTCAGCCACACTGTGACTGAGGAGCAAATGCCATTGGTTTTAAGGCAACCTCAGCTCATGCCCCCAGCTTTGGTGACCAAGGGGCACTAAATATACTTTCAGAGTTTGAAGAGGCAACCTGTCCATTTCACCTGTGTGCCGGTCTAGACATTTTTATCTTCTACAGTTCGAAGATTTGTTCCTAAGGATTAAGCTCTCCAGTGGTTCGCCGCTGTCTAGTAGATCTTTGTACAGTGACAGAAAGACTCTGTACCCTGTGCTGTCCAGCCAGTAGTCAGATGTGCCTCTTGGATGTTTGAAATGTGGGGAATGCCTGTAAGAGAATGAATCTTCAGCTTCTGTTACTTAAAGTTATGTACCGACATGTGTCTGAATAGCACTGCTTGTTGCCATGGCAGACTATGTGTCTTCCGTTACTGTTATTGCCATTGACGGGAGTTGTGACTTCTGTGGGCTTTGGGAACAGTTTATAGATAAAGTAAGAGCAGTTTTAGGCCCAGCCACGGGGAATGTGGATGCTTCAGACAGACTCAAGCGATCACGGAGCAGAACGGCTGTGGCGCGGCTCTGGATGTGTGCTGTTCTTTGTAGTCATTTGGCCCTGAGCCTGTGGACCAGTTTAGATCCTGAAACACAGACAGCTGAGTAGGCATGCCATGCCGTCTGCTGCTGCTCCGGCACCCAGGCCTGTCAGAGTATCCCACCTCCTTCGAGACTTAGTACATTCTAAGTGTTTGGGTCTCAGGTTTCAATGTAATGTAGGTCAATCTCAGAAGACCCTGGAGCTGGAGGAAGCTTCGGGGTCATTCCATGCTACTCTTGTCTGGGAAGAGTATGCAAAGACATGCGTTGACATTATAGAATATACAGGTGGAGAAGTCAGGCTGGATTCTAAGATTGACTTAGAGACCTCGGAAATATTTTGGATCTACCCACAGATGTCAGTCCCACAGTTCAGTCCCACAATGCTTTATGCTAACAAACTCTACTGGTTAGTAATGGCGGTGCCTCCCCCATCTTCCGTGTGGAACTGAGAAGGAACAGTGCTTTGCACCAATGATGGTTAGCATGAGCCATGCCTTAGAGAGGCCTGTGAGGAAAGGGTGTGACGAATAGACTTAGCCCAAGCTATGTTGGACATGGCAGAGCACATATGGCTCTGTGGATGAATCGTGTGCTTCTCAAGGCCGAAACCAGGAAAGGGCTCGGTATTTCGGTCCATGTCTGACTTGCCATGATCATCAAGGTAGCCATGCATCCAGGGGTCAGACCAGTTACTGGGATGCAGCTTTCTGTTTCTGTAGATGTTGCTTAGCAAACTCCAGCATTGGCAGAGCAAAAATTAGAAGCTCGTGCTGACTGTCTGGTGGAGCACAGGCACATTTATCAGAGACATCTGGTAAGTGGCTGCTATGAGCGCCTTTTGCTAAGAACGCTTAAACTATCATTTGAAACTATTGTTCTTCTGTGAAAAGGAAAGATAAAACAAAGGCTTGCCACGGGCTTCAGACTTGGATGTGAATTCCAGTTTCGGGGAGGACAATTAGTTTTGTTTGTCACTCCCACCCCAGGGGAGGAATAGGTAAAAGTAGAAAATGCTGGTGAATCATACTTCGGAGCAAGATGGGGGTCGGGGTGGTGAGGAAGAGTGTGCGGTTCTTATCCGTGCTTCCTTTCTGAAGGGACACTCAGAGAAACAGGCTTTCCTCACTCAACAGGAAAGGTCTTACGGGAAGATATAATGGTGACCTATTAGCAAATGTGTGCATGTCATCAGTCTGGTGCTTCACAAACATGGGAACATGTGATACAACAACCCTTGGAGATAGTCACTCTCCTACTCTACACATTACACATGCTCGAGCACGCGCACACACACACACACACACACACACACACACACGTGCACGCAATAACTGTGTGCTAGTCACAAGACTAAATACTGCATAGTTGCAGAGAGATGTAATGCTTACAATAACCCTGTAGGTCATCCCAACCAACTTTACACATGAGAAATCTGGGCCTGGAGGCATGACATCACTCACTTAAGGGAGCAGAGTTCTTCATTTCTGGACGGGAATTCAAAGACCCAAAAGCAGCTCAAACTTCTGCTCTGCCCGATTTTTCCAAAATTAGACTTAGAAGAGGACTTTTCATATTTTCGTTGAAAAGCCTTGTAGTAAATAACTAGCAAATAATAAATAAATGGATAATTTAAATGCCACAATTAGCAAAACAAACAAAACACCACCAAGAAAATTTCTCTCTGATTTTGTTTCTCCAAGAAAAATTATACTTGCAGCAAGGGCTTCTCTGAAATGAGTTCATAGTACTAGGAATTTGTGTGGGATGGGGGAAGGGGGCTGAATTAATAATTTAGGCATTGTTACCTGAGAGCTTTTAACAATTAGAAATATCTGAAGTGAACTATAGACCTTTACCTATCAAGTCTGGTAGTTAAAAAGATGGTGTAAATGCTTAAAATACTGCTAGCATCACCTCCCGATTCAGCATAGCAAACATTGTATAGTTGAGTACAGTGAAGGCATGGAAAAACAGAAATCCAATTGTTTGATCTGATTGCTAGAAGCCATGGGTGACAATTACCAAATGCCATGTGTACTGGCAGGCGCCGGCGTGTTTGGAAACAGAGGTTATGATTTATAACAATAACGCTCACACACGCTGACACCCAGATTCAAGCCAGCTGCTGAGGGATGGGATCAGGAAACAAAGTTATTATTTAACTATTAGCCGCTGGTTCTCTTCGACACAGTATCTCTTGGACGCTTTGGACTTGCCTAATCAGGTATGTGTGTTTTCTCCGTTGTACCAAAGGTGAAATTAAAGCTCAGGGTAATTTGTCACTAGACGGAAGCTTGTGGTGCTGATAGATTGTTGAAGCAGGTTTGCAGTTTGGTCTACCTGATGTCCAGTGTATACTCTCAACCAGATGCAGCCTATAGCATGAATGGCTTCCCTTGGGTCTGTATAACCAGGCTTGGGGGGAGGGGGCTTGCGTTAGGGGGCTGTGGTGAGTGAGGGGTACCCTTAAGTTTTATAGAAAAAGGAAGGTTACTTATGGGGGAGTTTTAAATGTGTCTAGAATTAAGTGCGGCTGGCTTGTCGTCTAGAAGTAGTGAAATGAATGAGTGACCTCCCCAATGCTGGCATCTGGCTTCTCTCACCTCCAACCTCTTCTCTCCAGGAATACAAAGGTTCTGTGCTAGAGCACCCTGCCTCTCTGTCTCTGTCCTCGACTCTTACATGCTCTGCTTTGTTCATTTCTACCCATTCTCACCACAACCCCTACTCCCAGTGTGTCAGCAGTCAGGTGTTAGGGAAATATGTCATGTGCAGCCTCAGAAAATGCCCAGGGTTCGAAACCTGACTGTTTGGAATAGTCTAAAGTTCAAGTGCTCACATGTAAGCACCGTGATAGCCCCAAAGACACTACCCCCTGTACTACATTCTCATGGTGAAACTCTGTGATATTTTTATACTACCCAGGAGCCATATCGATTCTAACCAATAGCTTCAGGTTACAGCAAGCAGTGGGATGGCCCTGTACAATAACACATTCAAATCAATACGTATTTACTGAATACTGAATCGATGAAGCTCAAGCCTTTTAAATATGGTTAAGCCACTGTTCCCATTGTGACCTCACAGAGTGCCTCACAAGGTCATGGTCATCACCTGCAGTTCCTTTTAAAAGACATTTTTATTCTTTGAGAATTTCATAAATGTGTTTCAGTCATATTTCTTCCGACAACTCCCATATCCACCCTTCCCTCCTCCCAGATCCAGCCCCCCTCCCTCCCCCTCCCTCCCCCAACCACCCCTATCTCCCTTCCAGATTCACCCCCACATCCACACCTCCCCAAATCTGTTCCCTCTTCCTTTATTCTTTTAATAACTCATAGGCTACAGTCTGTGCTGCCCATACACTCAGGAGTATGGGACTGTGCACAGGAGTATGGCCAGCTCACCAGGAGCCACAACCCTAAAGAAAACTGGACTCTTCCGCCGAAGCCACCAGCTACCCATAGCACCTTAGTTAGGTGCGGGACTCACGAATGCCTTCCCACTCCACGCAAGCATGTTGGCTGGCTTCATCATGCGCCCGCAGGCAACCCTATCTTCGGTGAGTTCAGGAGCATGGTAGTCCCATCATGTCCAGAATATAACGTTTTGCTGTGGTCTTCCCCAATCCCCAACCCCTACAACCTTTCTCTCCTTTGAGATGGCCCCTGAGCCTTTAGGACATGGTACATTCTAGAGGTCCTTAATATGAATGAACTTTTCAGTAATGCTTTTTCTCTGAGCTTTGGAGAATCCTAAGCTTCTGCATTAGCTACTGTCAGTACAAAGAAAATTCTCCGATGAGGTCTGAGACCTGCGCTAATTTATGGATAGAGAGGCACCGGTTTAGAAGGCAGTTTGATACTATGTATCTTTACTGAAATAATAGTTACTACTCACTGCTATCAGTGAGCTCCCACATCGTGGCTTCTTGGCTAGACTTGCAGGACCTTGATTCTAAACGGAAACATTCATGCCACTATTGCAGCCATGGGCACACCTCACCACGTGGATCATTACTGCATGAACACAGGATTCACGGCTGGTTAAGAGTCTTGACTCTTCCCCTGCAACCGTCCCCCACAGCATGCACAGCACCTTCAAGTTAACAGCCACAACTTAATCCCAGCTACTTTGACACAGATCTTAGTTTGCTTTCTGGCTCCTTAATCTGTAGGTTCTGTAGATCTTCTTGGCCATGTTGGTTTGGAACTGCATAGGCTGCCTTCGACCCCTGGCTTGTAGTTCTGGGCAAGAGCTTCTAGCTAGCCGCACGGACACCCTTTCAGTGTCTTCTGAGGCAGAATGTGCTTTCCTCATACATTCTTCTGTCCTCATAATCATTCTCTTCTAGACAGTGCACGTTTCCTGGCTAGGCGCCCACGGAAGGCAGAAGTAGAAACGGTGCAGCTGAGGAGACAGTCTCTCCTGCACTGGCCAGCTCTATGAGACAGAGGGGAGGAAGCATTGCCCTGGCCCTGGTCTCTGCAGTCTCTGTAAGCCAATACTGTTCCCTGCCCGACTTAACAGCAATCCGGGTCTGAGGCAAGAAGAGCTAAGTCAAGGTCAAATCTCTCAGGTGTCTAGACTTTATGGAAAAAGAATACCTTTCTTATCCTGTGATTACACCTCCTGCTTCAAAGTCTCATCTTAAAATAATCTGTTTTTGAAGAAGTGTGGGGGTTTTTGGTTATAGATATTTCAGGGCATTCTAAACCGCCAGGTGTCCTTTTCTTTAAATCTAGAACCAACGACAGCTGGGGGATGCTTTATATCTAATTTATATTAAAGTATGAGTGGTCAGGGATTCCCATGTCCCTTTAAGCCTCCCAGTATTATGTTCTGTCATATCAGCTCAACTGGGCATGGTAATTTCCTAGCAGCAGATTGGACAATATTTTCAGAACTTATAGACCAAGCTCCCGGGTAGGAAGGAAAGAAGACACTGGTGCCTCGGGCCCCCATGCCCCTTTCCACATGAGAACAGAGACAGGGAGCTAAGGCGACACCAGAAGGTTTCTGCTGGACAGAAGAGGTTCTTGGGACTAGTGTGTTAGCATTCTGTCTAAGCTCCTCCCCACAGTTACCAGGCAACAGCCAGGTGTGCCTGACCTACTATAAAAGGGGCTGCTTGCCCCCTCCTCTCTCTCTCTTGCTCCCCCCTCTTGCTTTCTCATGCTCTTGCTTTCCCTCCCCCTCTCTCCCCATTCCACTCCCCCCCTCTCTCCACATGCTCATAGCTGGCCTCTACTCCTCTACGTCTCTGCTTCTCTCTCTCTGCCTTTCTCTGCCTCTACTACCCTGCTGATTCCCCTCCCTGTGCCCTCTATTCATGTGGCTGGTCCCTCAGGGGAAGGGATACCTGGGCATGGCCCCGCAGAGGCTCTTCCTTCCCTCATACCTGACTACACTCCCATAGAACATATACCCCCCCCCATTCTTCTTTGGATAAACACGTCATAGGGACACAGAGAAATACACGTAATAAATTGACTCACAATTTGCAATACAAGCAACATATGTTTGCTGCCTCAGAGCATTCCAGGCTGGGAGTCTAGCACATTTTGTGTAGGTCACAAGGCTGCAGAGGAAGGGTCAGGCCGATGTGCTTTTTTTTTTCTAGTACCTTCCAGACCAGTGGTTCTCGACCTTCTTAATCCTTTGACCCTTTAATGTACCTCTTCATGTGGTGGTGAAGCTCAACCATAAAATTATTTTTGTTGCTACTTTATAGTCATAATTTTGCTGCTATTATGCTATTATGAATTGAAGTGTAAGTATCTGGTTTTCAGGATGTCTGATATACAAGCCCCAGGGGGTTCGTGACCCACAGGTTAGGAACCATGGTTCTAGAGGAAGGTTCTTTTCCAAGCTCATGTAACTGTTGTAGAATTAAGGGCATTGTGCGTACAGGACCAAAGTCCTAGTTTTCTTAGTGGTTTCATCTGAGGGCTGAGCTCAGCACCTTAGCCCTGTTGAGAGTTCCCTGCAGTGTGTGCCTCTCTCAGGCCTCCCTACAACGGGCGCTTCTTTGTGGCAGTTGGGGAGCCTCTTTATAGTTGGCTTAGACGTGGTCATAAAACCCTGAGGTGGCCTTCCACTGTTGTGTGTTTTGTGGGCTAGGGAAAGGTCCTTGGACCTGTCCCTATTGTATGACAAGGTGTTATGTAAGGTTGTGAAGTAGAAACCACACCATCTCTTACTTCTTTGAGATGAGACTCTCTGGTCAAAATGGCCATGTACATACGGGTTCGTAAAGCACATGTAAGAATTTCAGAGTGATACATCTATGTTCCTGTCATCACCAGAGTCAAATGATGGGGACCACTTAATGTTTATCACTGGATGAATACAAACAGAATGGAGCATATAGAATACACATATATGGGATATTTTCCAACCTTAACAAGATGTTATATGTCATGCTATAACATAAATGAACCTTTAAGACAGTATACTAAGTGAAACAGATCATTCTCAAGAAGGGAAATATTGTATCGTTCCACTTATGAGCTGTCCAAAGTAGTCAAAAATTAGAGTTATAAAGTAGAGTGGATGTCGCCGGGGGCAGAATAGAGAGATTGAGTGTGTGCTGGGTGTGAGCTGGAAGCAGTTGAGTGACATGGTCACAGACAAAGGGAATACACATAATGCTACCGACCTGTGCATGCAAGGAGTTCAGTTGCACACTTTATGTAACCTGTTTTGTCACAAGATGAAGGCATATTCAGAGTCCTAGGACTGATTAACCGTGTTCTCCCAAGTGCCAGGGCATGCTTCAAGTTCCGGATGGGGGCTGGGAGGAGGGAGAAGGAAATCAGCATGTTCTCGGTTCTGTATCCATTTGTTATACCATGAAAGAGAGTCTAATATATCAAAGAGCTATAGTAAACGTGGTATTAGTCAGTTATTACTTGCCCAGTGTTTGCTTATTGCTTGTTTGACAAGCATATACATTTGTTACATGTCTTTTGGTTGTTTTATCTATCTTTCTCTTCCTCCTGGTGCTTGCAAAACTATAGAGGGAAGGATGACATCCCGTATTTACATTTATAACGAACACTTCATAAGAAGAATTTTACATTATTTTTTAGTGTGTGTGCATTGATGTGTGCTCACACATGTGTAAGTGCCTTTAACACACCAAGCATCCCATTGGCCCACAGCTATAGTTCTTAAGTATAGCAGGAGTCACCCAGGGAATTTTTTTTAAAGGTATCTGGGTCTGGCCCCGAGAGAGCCTGATTAAATTGGTTTGAGGTGAGATGATATATGATTTATAAACACTGCTTACTGCTAACACTGAGAACCCCTGGGTCACATGGATATGCCCCTACCCCCGCTGACTTCCAAAATAATCAGCTGAACAATCTAAGATCAGTGCTAATTAGATACTTAGCACTGTTTACCGTTTATACCTAATTACCGTGTCACACCATCAAATGCATGCATTTCATCAAGTGTGTCAGGCTAGCCTCCTTGTAAATTTTGGTTGTTTTCAACATTTCCTTATTAATCTCTGTTCTTTGATACTCATGGGGAAAGAGCCATCTGCAGAAACCTGAGAAAGAGACAGAGAAGTGTTTGTTGTGAGCTGGAAATAACGGCAAGGGGATTAAATTAGAACCGTGCTCCATTACACCGTCAGTGGGGAGGAGGATGCACGGGAGAAAGTCCTGCCTGATTTCTGGTTCCTGCTGGAATGGTCTCATCCCTTCTCAGGCTGGTTTGCCAGTTTATAAACACAGACATTTATTAGTTATCTTTTTTTTTATCTATCAAAAAGTATAGGGTTTTGATACAAAATCCGGAAACAAAGAGATGTGTGTTCTGTTTATCAGTTGTCTTTGTTTATTAGGTGACTGAAATCAGTTTTACCCACTCTTGCCCTTATGTCTATAAAGAAGAAATCTGAATGTTTCCCAGTTTTCTCAATATCGTTAAATTCCTAATATGTGCCAAGTACATCTTGAGAGGTTATGTAATAGGTGGGGGAGGAGCCTTGGTCTTCAGGATCTGAGTCCCTTTAGGGAAATTAAAATTATTTTCCCCATATGTGGTTAATACTTAAGCCGTAAGAAACTGGTTTAACGAAAGAAGGGATTTAAAATATAGCGAGATATTTTGTTTATTTTGAAACAAGTTCTCACTACGTAGCCCAGGCTGGCTTTGAACTCAGTAATCTTCTATTTCTACCTCCAGAGCACTGGAACTAAAGGCGTGCACCACCACACCCAGCCTTAAGAGAAGATCTCAAGCTGGGCAGACTATAGGGATATAAAGTGGGCTGGCATATTTGGGAACAGCAAATAGTTTAATGGGTGAGGAAACCCCAAAATGTGAGGAGACTGGACACACAGGGGTTAAACCACTAAGAGTTTTACCAACATTTTGAAGTGATCTCTCTGAGTGGATATAGGCAGGACTTGCGTAAAGAATGTAAAGTTATGTAGGTCTCAGTTTTTCCATTGGTGGTGAGTGGCTGATTCACCCAGGTAATAGCTAACCCTTGAGCAGTATATTTTATATCCCATGCACTGTTCTTATTGCATTATGCTGGTAAATAATTTAATTCTCAGAAATTCTACGACCTGTGGACTGTGCTTATTGTTGGTTTACCGCTTAGAGAACCCAAGGGGCTAGGTGACATGACAAGCTTCCAGAGTGTGTAAATGGGGGACCTTAGAATCAAACTCTGGTATCCCCTGTCAAGATCTTGTGTCCACAGCAAGTGTGTCCTATGTATGCTACTTATTGGGTTGTGTAATTGAGCTGTGAAATACAATGCCATAAAACGTTGGGTGTGGACAGAGCTGGTGCTTGTGAGGAAGACTTGGTGGGAAGAAAGCAGACAAGGGATTCTGGCCAAACCTTGAGTAGAGAAGCTCACTAGCTAGCGTGGTCATGAGGGCGTCTGACCAAACTCGAGAACAAAGGGCTCTAACATCCAGGACGTAGAAGGTGGCCTGAGATTCCCAGTAGTGAGAAATGTGGGTGAACTTTGACAGATGGAATTTCCTGAGCCAACTTAGAAGCTGGGAGTTTATCGCTTTGAAGAATGCTGATGATAGAGATTGGTGCCATAAACGGATTATGAAAGGTTGTGAGGTCCCCTCGGTTGGGTATGAGTTTGAGATCCTGCCCACTGGGAGAACTTTGGACAGAGCAGAATGTCTTGGGAATGCTTCTGTGGCTTTCCAGAACCTTTGTCTCCAGAAAACCACACGCTGCAATCACCCCTGCTGCCGACCGCGGACGGTGCCATGCATCAAGGCTGTGCTGCCATGCTATCAGTGTGTAGAGTATTTCCGCGGGACAGGCGTGGGTGCCCTGCCCTAATCGCAATCGAGGAACCC
Source organism: Apodemus agrarius (assembly GCA_964023405.1). Lineage (NCBI taxonomy): Eukaryota > Metazoa > Chordata > Mammalia > Rodentia > Muridae > Apodemus > Apodemus agrarius. The sequence continues at coordinate 10,527,864 of OZ030016.1, forward strand.
ACAATTCAGAAGGTTAAGGAGCTGCTCCAGGGATGTGAAGTTGGGAGGCCACAGAGCTGAGATGTGACTGGGTTTCTAATTCCTGAGCCACATACATTTTAAAATAATTTGGGAGCAGTGGTGGTTCTGGGAGACGGTTCAGCAGCTAAAGTCCTTGCCTGGGAAGCATGAGGAAGCGAGTTCAGATCCCTAGTGCCCAAAGAACAAGCCAGGGGCAATAATGTGCCCCTGGAAGCCCAACACTGGGAGGCAGAGTCAGGAGGACTCCGGGATCTTTCTTGTCAGCCAGTTTAGCCGATCGGGAAGCTCTAAGCTTACAGAGACCCCCCAGCCCACCCCCAAATATCATAATGTGGAGAATAAGGGACAAAGACACTCAGAGATCTCTGAATTCCACATGTGCGTGGACTACATTCTCACAATCCACACAGACTGATTTCTCACTGAAGCACACAAATAAGAAGGCGAACATATCCACATGACCATCAACTATCACTTGAGAATGGCGCATTAGCAGAGGCTAGGAAGTGACTTCCTCATCTCCTGACTTTATCTATTATCCACTTAAAAGTTTCCTCTATACTATTCTTACCACAAATTTTACATGTTTTAATAACTTACTCTAATGCAGCCACGGATCACAATCCTACAGGCTCTGAAATTTTTCTTTATATACCGAAACTCGTTTATGTTGTGCTATACAGCGGTGGTTTAAAATGACCATCACTATGCAGTATTTATTGTGTGACCACAGAGCGGACCAACTCTCTACTGGACCTTGGGCCTTTAATGCATATGAACATTGCTGCTGTGTCTTTCAGTGCATGGATGTGTGCTGTATAGTGGATATGAACTGAGGAATGAATAGCTTGGCAGTACGGCATTTCTAAATTGAAATTTAGCACAGACAGCCAGTTTTCTAACGTGGCTAAACAAGCTGACCCTCCCCCGGCAGTGTAAGGGTATATCACCTTTCTTCACAGTCTCTGCAGTGCTTGGTAACATTAGCAATTTTCACCTTACTCGTTCTGGTGAATTTTTTGTAATATTCCATTGTGGCTTTAGTGTGCTTTTCTTCCCCGATTAAAACTGATGAGCGTTTTCTGATATATTTCCCACTGGTGTGTGTTTTGGCCCATCATAGCACAGCACTGCAGCTAGTACCTGTTATCATGCATTTCCGCATGTCCAGGCTGATTCCTCGCCTTTGAGATTTGTGCCAAAGGTCTTTTTGTCCATCTTCATTCCACTAACGTATTGATTATTTTGATATATAGTAATTATTAACATAATGTTCCATCTTCTTTAATTTTCTGAGACCATTGTTTAGCCTTTTTATAACTATAAGAGTTTTAGAATCAGCTTCTCAGTTTTCAAAAAATAAAAAAAAAACACAATTAGAATTTTACCAACTAGAAAATATTTGACATCATTAAACATTTCATGTCAGGGACCAGCAAGACAGATCAGTGAGTAAAGGCACTTGGTCCAACGCCTACTGACTTGAATCTGACCTCTGTATTTGCCCACATAAAGACAGACGGAGGGAGACAGTCATACAGAATTGTCCTCTGATCCCCACATGGGTGACACACACACATTTAATAAAATATCATTTTAAAATTCAGTTTCTAAATCAATAACCTCAATATATTCCTCTACTTTTAATATTTATCCTTCCATCTTCTGCCACTTCTCTCTTGGAACGAGCAACATCTCTGGAATTCATTGGGAAATGGGAAAAAGTAGAGCAGTCTTTGTGTTTGTGTGCACTATGAAGCCTTTGATAGCATACCTCAGAGCTAGACCTCAAGATACAGGCCAAGCCTGCTGGGCCAGGCTGAGCACATATGGCTTCATCTATGACCCAGCCCACGGGGTGGTCCTCGATTCCAATGGCCAGTTCGTTTTTATTTTTACTTTTTGTCAATTTTCTAATCATGTCTTTGTTTACTTCCTTAACTCTCAAGCCCCAAGCCTTCTTAGAGGAAATATAAGTAAACAAGTCCATATTATTTCCCTTTAATGTATACATATCTTACATGATGTAGTGAGAGCTATGCAATTTATATGATTGTTTATATACATATATATATACATGCATGCACACACATGTAGATGATTTGTGTCTAGTTTTGTAATTTCTCTTTTAGTCTCATTGAAATTTGTATTTTTGATCTTTTTTTGCCCTCATTAAGGATAGATTTTTTTTCTCATATAATAAATCCTGATTTCGGTTTCCCCTTCTTCTACCCCCACCCCCACCCCCAGCGTGTGCTGTTTGGAGGTTTCCATGGAACCTCTTTGACCAAAAAATTAGATGTAACCCGGTCCCGGTGCTGGATGCTTCATTTGGTGATGAGAACTGTCACCTCCGTTATTTGGTGATTTCATTTAGATCACCTTCATGCATGTGTGTATTTCAGGAGGCGTCCACTGATCAGGTCTCCATTCTGCCCCTCATGTGGCTGTAACTTTTAGCCATCTCTTCCTGTATTGTTTCATTTGTCCTCTGTCCTTCCCTCTCCACCTGCCTCTCCCCACCCCAGTTCCTCCTCAACTATCTCTGTTCCATGTCAAGGTCCTACCACAATCTAGTCATTCTCCCAACTCCTGCTTCCATACTCTATGCCTACCCTCTGTGGTTCTATGTAGTGCAGACTGGTTATCCCCGACTTAAGAGCTAATGTCCACATATAAGCAAACATACCCTTTTGTCTTTCCGGGTCTGTGTTATCTCACTCAGGATGCAATTTTGCGATGTCATCTTTTTAACAGCCGAATAGTACTCCATGGTGTGAGTGTACCACATTTTCTTTATCCATGTTTCTCTGCTGTGGGACATCTGGGTTGTTTCCAGTTTCTGGCGATTATGAATAGAGCCACCGTGAACACGGTTAAGCAAGTGTCCTTGTGGAAGAATGAAGCTTCCCATGGGTTTATGCCCAAGAGTGGTACAGCTTGGTCTTGAGGTAGATTGGTTCCCATCTTTCTGAGGAACAGCATGGTGATTTCCACAGTGGCTGTACAAATTTGTGCTCCCACCAGCAATAGCTGAATGCTTTTCACATCCTCACCAGCATGAGCTGTCATTTGTTTTGTTTTTTTTTTTTGTTTTTTGTTTTTTTTGTTTTGTTTTGTTTTTTTCGATTGTCATCATTCTGATGGGTATAAGATGAAATCTCAAAGTAGTTTTTATTGGCATTTCCCTGATGGCTAAGGATGATGACGGTCATTTAAGTGTTTCTCAGCCATTTTAGTTTCCTCTTTTGAGAGTTCTTTTTAGACTTGTACTTCAAATTTTAATGGTATCATTTATTTTCTTGATGTGCAGATTTTTTCCATTTTTAATATACTTTCAATATTAGCCCTCTATTGGATGTGTACCTGGTTAAACTCTTTTACGACTCTGAAGGCTGCTGCTTTCAGACAAATGACAGTGTCCCTCGCTGGGCAGACACCCTCAGTTTCACAAGATCACGTTTATTAATTGTTGATCTTAGAGCTTATACTATCAGTGTTCTGTACAGAGAGTCTTCTGGGCCAGTGAGTTTCAGGCTATTCTCCACTTTCTCTTTTATCAGGTCCAGCATATCTGGTTTTATGTTGAGGACTTTGATCCATTTGGAGTAGAGTTCTGTGCAAGGTGATAAGTATGGATCTATTTCCATTATATATCCACAGATTCATCTCTGTGCAACCATCCAGTTTTATTGGCACTATGTGTTCAAGATACTATCTTTTTCCCAGCATGTATTTCTGACTCTTTCTTTAATCAAAATCAGATGTCCATGGGTGTGTGTATCTTCAATTCAATTCCATTGATCAACATGTCTGTTTTTGAGCCAGTACCGTTTTTTTTTTTAAACTATAGCTCTGTAGTACAACTTGAGGTCAGAGATGGGTCTACCACCAGCACCTCCTTTGTTATTCAGGATTGTTTTAGGTATTGTGGGATTTCTTTGTGTTTCCTATGGTGCTGAATATTGTTCTTTTAAGATTTCTGTAGAATTGTATTGGGATTTTGATGGGGATTGCATTGAATTTGTAACTTGCTTTTGGTAAGATGGCCAATTTTAACTGTATTAATCTTACTGGTCCATAGCATGGGAGATCTTTCCATCCTTTGAAATCTTCTCCAATTTCTTTATTTTTTATTATTTATTTTTTATTTTATTTTCTATATTCTTTGTTTACATTCCAAATGATTTTCCCTTCCCAGTTCCCCCCTCCCCATAAGTCCCATAAGCCCTCATCCCTCTGCCCATTCTCCAATTACCCCCCCTCCTTCCGGAGGACCCTGCTATACCACTCCTAGGCATATACCCAGAGGATTCCCCAGCATGCAATAAGGACACATGCTCCACTATGTTCATAGCAGCCTTACTTGTAATAGACAGAAGCTGTAAAGAACCCAGATGTCCCTCAATGGAGGAATGGATACAGAAAATGTGGTATATTTACACTATGGAATACTACTCAGCAATTAAAAACAATGAATTCATGAAGTTCTTAGGCAAATGGTTGGCACTGGAAAATATCGTCCTACGTGAGGTAACCCAATCACAAAAGAACACACATGGTATGCAGTCACTGATAAGTGGATATTAGCCCAGAAGCTCTGAATACCCAAGATACAATTCGCATATCAAATGATTCCCAAGAAGAACCTTCTTCAATTTCTTTCTTTGTTCTGTACATGTAGTGTTTTGATTGCTATGTGCCAAGTGAATTTCAGCATATGTTATGTTCTTTACACTTCTTGTATCTTGATAGGAACCTGCTTCTTTAGGTTAGGAAAATGTTCTTTATGATTTTGTTGAAAATGTTTTCTGTGCCTTTGACCTGAGTTTCTTCTTCCTCTAATCCTATTATACTTAGATTTGGTCTTTCTATAGTGTCCCAGATTTCCTGGATATTATGTGGAGAGTTTTCTGTTTGTTTGTTTGTTTGTTTGTTTAGATTTCACACCTTCTTTGATTGAGCTATTCATTTCTCTCAGCTGTGTCTTCAATGCCTGAGGTTCTTCCCTCCATGTCTTCTGTTCTGTTGCCAGTGCCTGCCTCTGAGGCTCCTGTTGGAGTTCCTAACATTTTAATTTCTAGATTCCCCTCAGCTTGTGTTTCTTTATTGATTCTATTTCCACTTCCTGGTCTTAAACTGTTTTATTCATTTTCTTCCCCTGTTTGTGTTTTCAAAGAATTTTCTCTGGGTTTGATTCATTCGTCTTTAAGGACCTCCTATCACATCCATAAAAACTATTCTAAAGTTTTCTGTCCTGTACTTTAGCTGTTGCAATTCTTAGGGTCTACTGTGATAGGTTGCTGGTCTCTAGTGAAGAAATACTGCCCTGGCTATGATTTAGCATGTCTTTATGATGACATCTAGGCATCTGGGTTTGGGATGATTGTGATTCTAGATGCTGATATCTGCTCTTTGTTGAGTGGGCGCTCTGTTCCTTGGTTTCTGTTCCCTCTCTGGGTCTTAGGAGGGTTTGTTGGCTGTGTGCTGCCTGCTATGGAAATTCTTCTGGGATCCTGATGGGTGTGACCACTGGAAGTTTGGGGAAAAATGTTTCTAGGTATTAGGACTTACTTAGGGATGGGGATTGGCTAGAGGCGGGATCTGAGTAGGTCCACAAGAGGGAAAAAAGCAGAAGATGGCACAAGAATCTGGTCCCTTGTGAATCTGAGCAGAGAATAAGGGGATATCACAACAGGTAGTCTGCTACAGAGCTTGGCATGACGCTGGGGGATTGGCTATGGAGGAGAGGAGGAAGAGTAAGATCTGAAGCTTGCCTCCCGCCTTCTCTGGTCTACTCTGGTCTCAGGCAGGTTTGACTGATGGGTTTCCAGGGAATGTCTGCTGGATTGAGGGCTTCAGTAAGGCAATGAATGAGTGGCAGGGGAAGGTCTATGTGATGAGCCCTGGAGAGAGCCCTGGAGAGAGCCCTGGAGATGGGGTGGAGGAGGGGGGAAGCTGCAGCAGCTGGCCTGCTACTGAGCTGGAGGTGACTGGGGAGTTGGGCTTGGAAACAAGGAGGGAGGAGTCTGTAGTTAGCCTACTGCTTCTCTGGGCCCAACGTTCTTCTCTTTCTCTTAACAATATGTAGTAGTTTCCTGTGTGAAGAAGTTATCTATGTTAGATATAAACCAACTAGCAGATGATTTAAGTTCTATTGTCAGTGATGCCATTTACAATTTTATTTAATTGTTTGAATATTCAGAGGTTATAAGAATATAATTGAATGTATACTTTGCTTTGTTACGAAGCCAGAGACTGTTCAGAGCTTTGCTAATTTTGAGGGGTTTCCTTCTTTTTTTCACAACCACAGCCATGACTTTTGGAATGAGTGACAGTTTACTTTCTTCTGCTGCTGTGTCTACATCTTTGATGTTCTCCTTCTGTTTATCTTTATTTCAAAATAATAATCTATTTATTTTATGTATGAATACACTATAGCTACCTTCTGATGCACCAGAAAAGGGCGTTGGGTCCCATTATAGATGGCTGTGAGCCACCATGTGGCTTCTGGGAATTGAACTCGGGACCTCTGGAAGAGCAGTCAGTGCTTTTAACCATCTCTCTGAGCCATCTCTCCAGCCCTTGTAAAATTTACTCAAATGCCCAGTTCCTGTTAGACTTAGTGTCACATTGCTGACTGAGGGGTGGAGCCTTTCAACCACCGCTGTCTAGTACTCTGTTTCCTGAAATTTAGAGCAACCTCCCAAAGCTCCATGGTCTAATACAATGTTTTCTATTGTTAGAAGGATTTTTCTAGTCCCTTCAGCTTAGTAAACGGTTTTCTGGCTTTGTTTATCAGTAGGCTCAAGATTTCTGCCCATTCTTGGTTTGCTGAGAGCAGTTTTAAATTTGAAAATAATTACAGGTGCTTAATTTTATCAATGCTTTAAAAAATCTCATTAGATTTGGTATATATATATATATTGCATCTTTGTTCCTTTGATGTGGCTAATTGCCTTCATTTTCTTGAGACTGAATCTCCTCTGTAGCTCTGGCTGGTCTCAGACCTGCCTTCTCACTCAGCCCTTGAGTGTTGGGATTGCAGGCACTGCTACTACATTGGCTACATTCATTACTTCTCAACCTCAATATTTATTTGAAATACTTTGTTTTACTTTTTCACATTTATGTTTTTAGAAATAATTAGCTTTCTTCCTTGGGTTCTTAATATTATTCTTACATCGGACTCTCTAGTCCTAAAATGAGTTGTGTAGATTATCTCCTGTTTGCTGGGGAAAATTTGTGTGATAATATTATTCTTTCTTCAAATATCTGGGAGTTTTAATGGTAGTTACTGGAATCAAGAAGTTTGAGGAGGTAGGTTTTAATTTTGCATTCCATTTCTTTATTATTGAATTTTCTGTCTCTTGTTGTATCATACTTTGAGGATTTTAAAAATTATTATTTCATGTGCCATTTCCCAAGTGCATCTGCGTATCATTCAGTTATTTTTCTCACGCCTGCAGTCCAGGAAGGGATGTTTCTTGTTTGCTGGTTTAGCTACATCTCCCCTGTAGCCGCCATCTTGCCAGGAACTTAGCCATTTCACCTGCTCATTAGTCTAATTGGCCTGTTGGCTCACCTCACTGGATAGCCCCTTCTCTTTCCTTCCCTCCCTCTTCTTCTTCCCCCACCTCTGTCAATTTGCTTTTCTTTGCTCCTTTCTCCTTTCTCTGGGTTGTTTGTGGGAAGCATCAGGGGTCTCTCTTTGTCAAGACCAATAGGCTTTGAATGGGTATCCTTCTGTCTCAGCTTCCAGAGCACTGGGATTACAGACAGGCTCCCTGGCCCCTGTATGATTTTCTTTGAGGTGGAGACAACTCACTTATAATCTCTATTCTTTTCTATTTCATACCTACTTAAATCTAAAGGTTTCTATCTATGCTCCATTTTAACTGAGCTCCTTATGACCTAACATAGTGTCAGTGGCATATTTAAACTATGCTGCTCAAACCTCACACATGTGAGGGGTTTTGTGGCTTTTTGGTTTTCAATTTCTGTGTAGTCTACAGGATTTGAAGAAGAGACTCTGTCGTTTCAGTCTTTTGAAATGTGTGGAAGCTTTATGCTCCCCGCCCCTCCGCGGTTTCACATGTGACCAATCTTCATGAAGGTTGGTGTGCACTGGAAAGGACATTTTAACTTGAATGTAGAGTTAAAGTATCAACTGACTCTAGAGCTTGAGTAAACTTTGAGAACCAGTGGCTTAGATATGGCTTCCAACCGCTGTGTCTACCTGGTTTGTTTTGAGAGACTTGTGTTAAAATATCCAAAGGTTATTGTGGGAGTTTTGTCAGCCTCTGTTTCGAATGTTGTTGCCGTTTTATGCAATTTGATACAGTCTTCCTAGGCACATGCCTCTTTAGCATATAGACTGGTCCCGGATCATCAGAAAACAGCAGGGGTTCTCCTTGACTGGGACCAGCACATCAAGTGGCTTACCATTTCCTATCCCATCATCGTGAAGCATCTGTTGTGCACGTAACATGCGTGGTATTGTGGTTTTGCTATCAATTTTGCCATCCCCTCTTCTCACCGAAATATTTGTTACACCAGTACTTAATGTCATTGTACAGCTGTTGGTTTAAACCTAATATGTTACCGTGTGTTAACCTGCTGTCTCATCTTGTCATTTCCTTGAGCCGATTAGCTATGCATTTTATTGCATTATTTTTAGCATTTTATTTGAATATCCTCTGATTAATCTTGTAACAAATGTTCTACATTATAGCATGCCCGAGCAATTTATAAACGTTCCACATTTCACTTTTATTAATTTCTGGACCTTCTATTATGTTAACGCCACTTAGTCTCTGTCTGTCTCCTTCATGTCTTGCTTGTCTCTTACATTTACTTATTTGGCATTTTATGCGGCCCGAGGTATCACTCCTTTATATAAAGACAGCCCTTCTTTATATAAAGACTCCTGCCTGCTCTGCGGATCTCGCTCTGTAACATCCGCCGGTTCTCATGGGGATCTCATCCCTCATATCTGAGCCGTTCACTATCACACGTCCGTGGCCAGTGGGAAAATATTTTCAAAATGTGTTCATTTCTCTTTCCCTCTTGAAGGCTGTTTTTTGGGGCAATGAGGCTGAATGGGCTCTGTGGGGCATTCAGGAGACTTTTGTATTGTGTTCTGACTTCCATTATTTCTGCTGAAGAGTAAATTAGTCCTGTCGATGGTCATTTGAAGGTTACATGTCTCTTATGTCTGGCTGCTTTTTATTTCCACCTCTCTTCTGATTGTATTTTGTTTTTAGAAATTCAATTTTGATGGATCTGGATATAATTTTAATTTAAATTGTATTGTTATTATTATTCTAAGTGTGTGTGTGTGTGTGTGTGTGTGTGTGTGTGTGTGATATATGTGAATATGTGTGCATGCCATAGCTTGGATGTGCAAATCATAAGACAATGTTCAGGGGCCGGCTCTCTGCTTCCACATTGGGTTCTAGCAATTAAACTCAGCGCGCTTTTACCCACTTCTATCTATCTCACAGCCTGGACATAATGTTAATTGTATTTGGTCTGGGGTTTATAGTGCATCTTTTCTGTAGCTTGATGTCTTTTCATTGATCTAATGACAGTACCAAGTATGATTGCTGAAGATGACTGTGCAGGCAAGTTTTATGTCAGCCAGACACAAGCAAGAGCCGCTGGGAAGGGGGCGTCTCAACTGAGAAGATGCTGTCAGCAAATTGGTCTGTAGGCAAGCTTGCGGTGCATTTTCTTGATTGGTGATTGGTTTTGGAGGGCTTAACCCACTGTGAACTGTGCCCACCCCTGGGCAGATGGTCCTGGGTTCTATGGAAAAGCAGGCTGAGCAAGCCATGGGGGAAAAGCCTATAAGCAATGCCGTCCATGGTCACTACAGCAGCTTCTGCTTCCCCGTTCCTGCCTTGAGCTTTTGCCTGACTTCCTTGAATGGTGGACTGCAAGCTATACAAAAATCACACCTCCCCAGGCTGATTTTGGACACGGTGTTTTATCGCAGCAATAGAAACTCAACTAATACATTGAGTTTCTATGTCTAGGACAAAAACACATGAGATAAACAGATTAGAGGAGAAAAAGTTGATTTTGTTCAGTCTAAGAAGTTTCAGTCAATGCCCAGCTGACTCGGTTTCTTCCGGGTAGCCAGTGAGATAAAACATAATGGGGACAGGGTGGCAAAGGATGTGGTGCAGCAAAGTTTCCCACCTCATGGTAGGTGCAAAGCTTAGAACGTAGGTGAGTCTCGTCCTGTGGAGTCTCTGTTCTGTTCACATGTCTCTGCTACTCTCAATAGCTAGCTGAATCTATCATGTCTGTCTGTCTGTCTGTCTGTCTGTCTGTCATCATCTATCATGCGTCACATCTTTTGTTCATTCTTTATGGAACAGAGAAAGTTGTGCTGATAATTAGAGGTTCTACCACAGTTGAACACTGAATTGAAAAAGTTTGTATCCATGAGTGTGTGTAATGTTTGTGTGTATTTGTATTTGTATGTGCAGATACAAGTTGAAAATCACAAGTCAGTGTTAGGTGGTCTCCTCAGTGGCTCTCCATTTTTTTTTTTATTCATTTAGAGACTGGGTCTCTTCTGAACCTGGAGCTCATCAATTCATTTAGGTCTGCCTGTCTCCATCCTGGCACTGTGGTTAAGGACACATGCTAACCCACACCGGTGTTCCATAGTTGGTAGGATCTGAACTCAGAACTGTATATTTTGCACAATAAATAGATTACCAATTGAACTATCTCTCCATATTCTGTTTGTATTTTTTATTATTTAATTTTAGGTTTTTTACTTATTCCCTTTATATCCTGCTCACTGCTCCCCTCCTGGTCATCCCTTCCCAAATCTCCCCCCTCCCCCTCCCCTGCTCCTCTGTCCCCTGGCTATCCCCAACCCAAGCACTTCAAGTCTCTGAGGGGCTAGGTGCTTTCTATCATACTGAGGACAGATAAGACAGCCCAGCTAGAAGAACATATCCCATGTATAGGCAACAGCTTTTGGGATAGCCCCTGCTCCAGGTGTCCAGGACCCACATGAAGACCAAGCTATTTGTATTCTGAATGGCTGCTCTATGTGTCCTATGTAAGTGCTTGAAAAAATTGCCCAATGTAGTTTGCATGAATACAAGTATCTTGGGAGTAGGAAGGAAGAGTTGTGTGAACTGTGTGACAACTCAGGACCTGGAAGGGACTTTGGGTTGATGGATAAGATGTAAGCAGCTTGAGAAGGAACTAAGCCAAGCCGGAGGCAACGCTGACAGAAATAGAAGACAATAATACTGACTTATTTCATAAAAGGATTTGTTCAAGAAAATACAGGTGTTGTAAAAAGGGTATTTCACAGCTTTTCTATAGGATGTTAACAGAAGTCAGTATGCAGAGAAATACATTAAAATGTTTTTTGAACTACCACTTTAACATATTTGTTTAGTGGTGGGCTTTCTCGAACTTTTAAGTTATGGTTTGTGAACTTCCAAAGTTGGTTAAACTCAGGACACTCTTATGGAAGCGTTGTTTCTTAGAGCACATGTTGGAGAGTTGGGGTGTGTGGGCACTGAGGAAACCTAAGTGAGACATCTACACACGCATAGGAAGTCCATTGGCGTTCCAGCTTGGACTTGAGGCAAAAACTCTGCCTAACAAAAGTATGCTCTGAGTGTGCATTAGTGGAGGGCTAATTTATGAGCACATTTATTCATTTATGGTAGTGGACAGAGGAGAATCTGGACTAAAGAAAATAATCCAATCACTTTTTTTCCTAGCAAGATTAATTTCATAATATAGTACAGGATGATCTGAAAGGAAAGGCCCCAAGAAGCTCACACCTCAGTAAAGAAGCTGTTAACTTTATAGTTCAGGACTATACATTGTTCGTATGCTATGGTGACATCATTGAAATTAAAAATAAAAGAAGACAACAGTAATTCTTTTTTGAAGACAATGAACACATCTAGATACTCATTAATAAATGAATGGGTGAGAATTTAGTGTATATATATATACATATATATATTATATGTCATATTAACATATTAATATACAATATACAGAAATTATATATTAGAATATTCTTCAGGTTTAAGGAAAGATGGAATCACAAACAGTAGGAAATGGAAGGATATGATGTAGAATATTAAGCAAGGTCACCCAATCCCCCAAAGAAAAATAACTTACATATTCTCCCTCAACTGTGAATCATACTATAATGTGTGCATGTGCATATGTAAGCAAATATGTGTATTGCTATAGTGAAGCGCTTCGAAGGAAAAGCTAGAAAGGGTCATAGTAGTTGATGAAGAAGAGTAACTCGCAGATAAAGGACGCAGGAGCCATGAAAGAGGCTGCCAAGCTAATTGTTTTTCTAGTTTCAACTCTTGACTTGGTTTTCCATGGTGGTTAAGTGCACAAAAATGTAATTGCTCCTGAAGGCATGGAGCTCTAAGTGAAGCCCTGTGGCTTCAGAATGACTATTCTAACCGTAGACAAGTCAACGACATAGAAGAGTTTGGATCTGGGTGAGTGTTTGCTTGAATGCATACTTTATCATAGCTGCATGATGCTTATATTTGTGACAAATGAAGGCAGTCTTATAGTTATAATAGGACTGACAAAATCCTGTGGTGGTTTAGATGAAAGAGGGAGTTCTTAAGGTGGCCTCTGGGCTTGGATGGCTCTGAGGATAGAGAAGATGCTTTAAGGAGGAAGGGGTCCCTACCAAGGAACAATGATTTGATGAGGTCACCAGGGAAGGTACTCATTTCAGGAAGTCTTTAGCTTGTGTTTGAGAGCCATTTGTATAGGAAAAGGCTACACATTGCCTAATAGAACTAAACTACTGTTAAAGGGTATTTGAATGAATGTTGCAGGGGTATGAAAGGCCATTAAAAATCACACTGACAACAAACAGAGTAGGTAAAAATTCCCACAGCTCATGAAGCATCTTTTTCCCCAGCTCAATACTTTGTAACATCTGAGACAGAGTATGTTAATTAGAACATTTGAAACACATGGCAATTGAGTAACTATTTTGAGCTGCAGCTTTTTGTTAACAGAAGGCAGAGGATTCTAGGATTGTCAATAAGTAAGACTTTAATTTGAGCAGTGAAAAAGAGTGTAGCATTGGAAACGAAGTCTTTGCCCAGTCTAGTCACGCCTAGAAAAACATCCTCAAGCAAGTCCTGACTTCCACCCCTCAACCCATGTCAATCAAACCGAAGGAGCCAGCTTTTGTCTTAAGAGGTAATGAGATAGAACAGAAGTATCATAGATGGCAGATTAACAAACAGATATACAGTCTAAGGAAGAGTGAATTTCTTCCTCCCTTTTATTCTCCTTCTACATAAACATGGGAATAGTAACTGTCTTAAAGAATATAGACCTACAGGTGAAGGCTCAATAGATGCCCCAACAAAGGGAAATCGAGGTGGGGGAAGTGGGAGTGGTTTGGGTGGAGGGGCATATACTTGGAGGCAAGGTGTTGGAGGGGGGAAACAGGGAAATGTTTTACCATTTGAAATGTAATGAAGATTATATTCAATTAAAAAAAGAATATAGACCTAAATAAGATATAAAAGAAGACTATCGCTGGCCCTGTGTGTGCATAAGCGCATCAATGGACAGATGCATACCTGCAGCAGTGAAGGGGTTTGCAATCTCACAAATATGACTTCTTCCTGCTTTCCGGATGTACTTCCATCCGACAGTTGCATGGCATGGAGAATTTTCCATTGAGAGACGGGATCGCAAGTGATAATTAAATTGGTATCAGGACTACCAGAAAAATATTCAAGATATTTTTAAGAGTTTGGCACTTAATATATCGGTGAAGTTTGAAGTGAGACTAAGAAACAAATATGTCCTTGCAAAAACTTATAAGCACGTCGATCTGAAGATTGTCCTATCAAAGCACAGGATGAAGCGAATCCTTTGTGTTTCCTTCAGATGTAATGATCGTCCATTTTCTGTTACTGTCCAACAGTGAGAAAAAGCTCATCACAGATGCCTTGAATAAGAACCAGTTTCTGAAGAGATTGGATCCCCAACAGATCAAAGACATGGTGGAATGCATGTATGGGAGAAACTATCAACAGGGTAGCTACATCATTAAGCAGGGGGAACCTGGAAACCATATCTTTGTGCTGGCTGGTGAGTTACACAGGTTTATTTTGAGTTTCCACATCATAATCAAAACCATATGAAATGTTTCTGGTTATTTTGGCTGTTTTGCAAACATTAAAAAAACAAAAAAAAAACAAAAAAAACCAAGTTGCTCTGTTTGTAGAAAATTAACAGATTGTTCGTGACGAGGACATTGATGATGTGGTCAAGGCAGTGGCTGATGTCCATGGAAGGTGCTGTGTGGATCCTGTCTCCCACTGAGCCCTTGAGACAGAGGTCTCATTTCGTCTCTTATCTATCCTGTAGCAGCAAGCACAGTTCATTTCGTGTCATGAGTGAAATCGATATCCCATCCCACCGAGGTTAAATCACATATCCAAGGCCTCGCTGCGCAGAAATGGAAAGCGCGAGGCACAGGCAGGGAACCAGACTCAAACCTCCACACTCTTGGTCAGAGTGCTGCTAACTGAAAAGCTTCTGTTCGAAATGTAGCTCTTTATGCTGACACTCTTGACACTGTTACCAAGGAGAGTTCATTTTTGTGGTTTTGGAAATCACTTTGATTGTGGACCAATGTTTTCCAAGAATAATTTAAATTTCTTTCTAACAAACAAATCAAATCAAATGCCCTACCTATTAAACTATTGTGTGCACAGTCATTTAGTTTCTATGCTTTATGATACACACATGGTTGGGAAATGTACTAGCTGGTTTCATGTGTCAACTTGACGCAGGCTGGAGTTATCACAGAGAAAGGAGCCTCAGTTGGGGAAGTGCCTCCAGGAGATCCAGCTGTGGGGCATTTTCTCAATTAGTGATCAAGGGGCAGAGGGCCCTTTATAGGTGATACTATCTCTGGCCTGGTAGTCCTGGGTTCTATAAGAAAGCAAGCTGAGCAAGGCAGAGGAAGCAAGCCAGTCAGAAACATCCCTCCATGGCCTCTGCTTCCTGGCTTTCTTGAGTTCCAGTTCTGCCTTCCTTTAGTGATTAACAGCAATGTGGAAGTGTAAGCCGAATAAGCCCTTTCCTCCCAACTTGCTTCTTGGTCAATGATATTTGTGCAGGAACAGAAACCCTAAGACAGGGGACAGTAACAACCCATTGATGAATCTTAAATGGTTGCTAATTTTTAAATATAAAGAAGCAAGAAATTTCCTGGATAGGGATTGAGGTGATTGAATGTTATGTAAAATTCTGAATTGCCTCAACGTTTTGAGTCTTAGGAAGGAAAATTAAATTCCTCACCCAGGTGGCATGGCTTCCTGATTGATGCTGTGAACTTCTACCTTGCATCGTAGTTCCCAATAATCTAAGCAATGAAGCAATATGACTTCTCCTGGTTCCTGCAGCCTTAGAAGTTTCCTATCTAATCAAATTAATGTGCTTGTATTTTCCTGCTTGTAACACTCCACGGATTGTTCTTTGGTATATTGATTCTAAAAGCCTATCAGTTTTAAAAAATTATTTGTGCATTATGTGTTATATAATCTTTAAAGGTAACTTCAAAATGATTCTGTCATGCCAGAGTGATCATTCTACCCTTGTGGTGAGTTATAGTCTTAATTTAGCCAGCCTTCGATTTTTACAGGGATGGGTGACCCACAGTAATACTTTCTTCTTACAACTTTTTTTCTTGGCCATTTCACATCTATTTTAGCATCACGAGAGCATTTTGGCAGGAGAAGACAGGTCATTAAGTCAACAAATATTTATGGAACCTGCTAAGAGAGCACAAGAAACACATGCCAGCTTCATCGAGTTCCTTGCCAGGGACTCTGATGAAAGGCTTGTGGAAAGAAGAGGTTAGACAGGAGTCAGCGATACCACAGCTGTTGAGATCACGCACACGGCATACATGGAGGTGAAGATGGAAGGCTTTCTAATTTGAATTAATTGTGGTGGCATCTAAGGACTGAGTTGCCTGGCTTAATTATCTGCCTGAGCAAATTAATTTGATAATTAGAATTCTCCCCTTTATAAGATACAGCCTGAATAGCAAATAGTACAGTACAGTTAGCTTAAGCTCTTGGTATTCCATGTAATTCTTCAATATGACTCAAATCCTATGAGCCATAACCAATTAAGGAAAGAACCTGGATATGTATTAGGATCTAGGATATCAACCCCAAGTGGTTTGATGGAGTTAGAATTGGCTATAGTAAGAAATTATTAAACTGTATGTGTCATCTGTGGAATTTAGAACCAAAAGAAACAGATGGTTTTTTGTTCTTGTTAGAATATAATTCTAACCCAGTAAACATCTTTGCTTCCCTGGCCTGGAACCTGGAATGGTTCCTGACAGAATGTAGATTCTCATATCGGATTTGTTAAATTAAGTGGATGACACAGGATGACATAGTGACTCAAGCTTTTGGGAACAGGACAAAGAAAGATTGCCATTGCTTCCCCCAGATTTCTTCCTTTAAAATGGCAGACTTTTTAGATGAGGTTTTGCTTGAAGAGGCAAGAAATGGTTTCCAGGGCAAAACAACTGTAGGCAGTCGGTAGGCACTCTATTTTCTCTATCTCAGCTTTGAGTAGGTAGAGATGTATAGGCATGCACCAGGATGAGCGTTCAGCAGCTAAGGACCGTGAAGTCACTTATCCAAGGTTACACAACCAATAACGAATGCAACCCAGATATAGAACTAGGTGGCTTGTCCCAACAGCCAGGACATCATGGTGCTGACCAGTCTTTCTTCCCTCATGGCCAGAGCTGTACAGTGTTTTCAAGACACCCTCTGATTGTTGGGTTAAATGTTTTCCTGTGCCACATTTTTTTCATAGGGCGGACTGAATATTGTGAAAGTTTACATAACATCTAGCCTGTGTTAGCTATTGTCCCAGGCTCCCTACGTGTAGTAACTTACTTAATTCTCATGGTAAAAGCACAAAATACCCATGATTCTCTCCACCATCCATGATGGACTCCTCAAGGTCAGTAACTGGCAGATTTGGTTTCAGGCCCGATCTTCTAACCACTCTGGTCTAATTAGATTCCTACGAGACTTAACTGCGTGCTCTGCCTGCTTTCTGGTTTTTTTTCTTCTTCTTTATGGAACCCAGGTGTCTTTTGATGATTTGTGTTTTTCTCAAATTCTGTTTGATAGAGGGTAGACTAGAGGTATTCCAAGGAGAGAAATTGCTATCATCCATCCCGATGTGGACCACGTTTGGGGAACTGGCTATTTTGTACAACTGTACGCGGACTGCCTCTGTGAAAGGTAAGAGAAGAGAAGCCGCCCAGAATCACCACTGTATCTAGGGTTGGCTCCTGGGCCAAGCTTGTGGTACTTTGTCTCTCATTGTCTCCATAAACTCTTGTTGATAAGAATACAATTCCAACAAAAAGATTTATATGGGAGCTTTGGTGGAAATTATTAAAAAAACTCAGAAAGACTTGTCCTAGGCTGGGGTAGCTCAGTAGAGAAAGCAGCTCACTCGCTATCCTTGGACTCTACTGAAGTGCCAGGGTGTTGCAAGAGATCTTTCAATCCCAGTGCTGGTGGGATAGGGACAGAGAGCTACCTGGGCTTTGTGGCTTTGTGCCCGCCTAATTGGTGAGCAACGGGACAATAAGAGACCTGACTCAGAAGAGATAGGTGGAATCATTGAGGATGACCCCCAAGGCCGTCTTTGGGCCTCACAAACACACATAGGCACCCATGTGTATATTCACACGTGCCCCGGCACAGAAGCTTGTACACCCACATAAACACACAAGCACACACATGTATGTGCATTAGAAAAGAAGAATGAATGTTCCCAGATACCTGTGCATGAGAGGTGGTACGAGGTTGATGCTTCCATAGTTGTTCAATCGCCACCTTACTTTTTATGATGTAACCCATTGCCTTTGACTCTTTTTGGATGTTTGCTTTCTAGTTTATTAAGTTTTTATAAACCAGAGATATTAAGGAAGGCAATAATATAAATATCAGCATGGGTGTGCTCTGGGGAAATTCTTGAATAATATTTAAATCGCTCCTCTTAAAGACTCCCATTTTTGTTCTTTTTTTTTTTTTTTATATATATAGTACCCTTGAAGTAGACCTTCAATTTGCTTAGATGTGCTGGGTCTCAGCATTATAAGGATTAAGACCACTGAGGTATAGAATGAAAATGCAGATTGTGAGGTTCACCCCCAAATCTGAAGAATAACCAAACTGGGGACAGGGATGCATTTTTTTTAAAGCAAGAATATTGAGTGATTGACTCTATTTTACTCTCAAGTTTGGCAAACTATAGATTCATGTTGTTATTCTTTTATTTTTTAAAAATCATTTTAATACTCTTATTTTTGAATTTTAGATTTACTTAATTTGTTTTATGAGTACAAATGTTTTCCTTGCATGCAGATATGGACACCATATGTAATCCCCTATAACTGGGGTTGTGGATGGTTGTGAGCTACCATGTAGGTACTGGGAATCGAACCTGGGTCCTCTGCAAGAGCAACAAGTGTTCTTAACCACAGAGTCATTTCCACACCCTGTTTTTAAATCTTCCAACCATAATGTATCTAAACATTTTTTTCAAGAAGTTTCTTCTCTTCCCTGTCAGTTTGGGTATTATACTTGCTTTTAAAGTCTCCCATATAGATTTTTTTGCTCCCAAATTTTTTTTCATCTTTAAAAATCATTTGTGTGCATTTTATACAAAAGGAACTGTAGAGATTCTTAGATGATATTGGCTTTTAGTCAGTGGTGTCTAAACATTGTAGAAAGACACACATGCACACAGAGACTTTTAGCTTCCTGTGACCTGCTTATGAATGAACTCTTTAGTGTTGAATCAGTTGCAGGCTGGCTGGCACGATTCAATGACACACCCTAAGCAGAGACTGAAGGAAAGGCCATCTAGAGACTGTCCCACCAGGAGATTCATCCCAGATACAGTCACCAAACCCGACACTATTGTGAATGCTAAGAAAGGCTTTCTGAAATGAGCCTGATATAGCTGTCTCCTGAGAGGCCCTGCCAGAGCCTTACAAATACAGTCAGATGCTCGAAACCAACCATTGGACTGAACATGGGGTCCCCAATGGAGGAATTAGAGAAAGGACTGAAGGAGCTGAAGGTGTTTGAAACCGCATAGGAAGAACAACAATATCAACCAACCAGATCCCCCAGAGTTCCTGGGGACTAAGCCATCAACCAAGGAGTACACATGGCTCCGGCTGCATATGTAGCAGAGGATGGCCTTGTCAGGCATCAATGGGAGGAGAGGTCCTTGGTCCTATGAAGGATTGATAGATGCCCCAGTGTAGGGAAATTGAGGGCGGGGAGACAGGCGGGAGTGGGTGGATGGGAGGAGGAATACCCTCATAGAAGCAGGGGGAGGGGTGTGGGATAGGGGGTTTGTAGGAAGGAAACGGGGTAAGGGGATAACACTTGAAATGTAAATAAATTAAAAAAAACAAGAACACACCCTGTGGTGTGGTGGATTCAGTGCACAATTAGAAATTGTAAACCTGCTACTTGAGTATCATCCTACCTAAAACATAATCAGAAAAGAAATCTCCTACCCACTTCCAAATCCTGGTAGACTTCAAGGCCAAAGTGATAGAAAACCACCCACAATCTCACTATTTCCTTTCATTTGCATGTTTAAATAATACATTTCCAATAAGTAAATAGTCACTGATTAACATTTTGGAATGTTTTCTTTGTCCGGTGCTAAACACTGTTGTTTTGTTTTGTTTTGTTTTTTTAATTTTCTTTTAAAGCTATTACCAATGTTAAAACTTGGGCACTCGATAGAGAGGTTTTCCAGAACATTATGAGGAGAACAGCGCAAGCCAGGGACGAGGAGTACAGAAACTTCCTCAGAAGGTAAGAGTAACTGTGTGGTGGGAGAAGGTACAGCAGTTGGTACGCAGGTTGAATTTGGCCATGGTAATGATTTCCTTAGTGGTCCCACCCCCGCCCCATTCAAGCAGTTTCTATAGTGTTAAGGCAAGGAGAAAAAAAAAACTTTCTGTAAATGGCAGCAGACACTAAAACTTGTATTTCCTTCCTGTTAGCTTGTATGCTGAATTATTTTCTTGCTATTCCCTTTCCTTTAAAATTGAAGGGGCCACAGTATAAAAAATATGCAAAAACACCCCAAAACATTCACCCAAATTTGTTCACTGGGCCTTGAAAAACATGTTTGGTCTCAGAGAGTACACCAAAAGGCTAATTCTTCTAATATTAATTTTAGTTATCTTTATTACATTTCAAAATTGATTGATTGATTGATTGATTGATTGCATAAACACATACGCACATGTGTGCTACATCATGTGTAGGAGTCAGAGGACCGCTTCCAGGCACGTGGCTCCGTGGAATCTACCCCGTGATCACTCCAGGCTTCACAATCCTTTATACCCTGTGCCATGTCACCAGCCCCACTTGGAATTTTAAGATTAATTTATCTTACTCTCCTTGCTTTTACAGGTGACATTCATTACTTTTGTCATTTGCCAAGCCATACTACCTTCTAAGTAATTATTATTTGTAGCAGCTTAAAAAAACTTTGTTATTAAGTTGCCACAATGACACGGACACTAGTACAGATGACTGAGTCAGTTTACAGGGAAACACGCGTCTGTATAATTTCAAAACCAAGCTTAGGAGATAATCAGTAGTTTTGCATCTGAGAGTTTTGACAGCCTCTGGATTTGGGATACAGCATGTGATAAAAATGCACTTAGGATAAGTTTATCAATGATAATGCATCATGTGACTTCCAAAAGTAAGCTTCAAGTTTTTCCTAATTACAGACTAGTAATTTGACCCTCCTTAGCCTGTTGTGTTAGGGCTGTCTACACCTAGCATTTAGTTGGGGACCATAGGCAAATAAACACATTGACAATCAGCAGAACACAGCCAGTGTGCAGGTTCTTTTTTTTTTTTAATCTTTTTTTTAATATTTATTATTTTCTATATTCTTTGCTTACATTCCAAAGGCTTTCCCCTTTCCAGTTCCCCCCTCACCATATGTCCCATAAGTCCTCTTTCCCCACCCCATTCTCCAATCACACACACACATACACACACACACACACACACCCGTCCCCACCATTTCTCTGTTCTGGTCCTCTCCTACAGTGTGCAGGTTCTTATAGAGCATGTCCCTGACATACCCTCCTAGAGACAATAATGACTCCTGGCAGAGAGCTGCAATAATGAGAAGCAGGTGTCTCATCTCTAGGTATAGCATACCTTAGCTGTCATGTGGTAGGATCTACCTAAATATAGGTGATCTCAAAATTCTGTAGCTGAATTCTCACAGATCAGCATTTAAAGTAAATAAGCTACACTTAGGGATGAGTTGGGGTTTTTTGTTTGTTTGTTTGTTTGTTTGTTTTCAAATACAGGAATAAACCAGTGGCCACAGGGTGTACTTGACTGAGATAAAACACAAACTATTCTACAGAGTCATAATCCCCTTGGGACCTAGTGTGCTCTCTCTGAGTTAAAGAAGCCCAGCACGTATTTCTTTTCTCCAACCTTCTTTTTGTTATTTCATTCATCCATTTAACAAATATTTATTTCTGGACACCAAACATTGTGGATTCGGTGGTGAACAAGGTAAACCCGACCCCTGTCCACACAGAGAGAAGATAAACTGAGATTTCTCCTCATCTGTTTATCCACCACTCCCAAAGATGACAGGCTTACTATTCATGGATCCCAGCTTGGACCAGAAGGAAAACCTTCATAAGTTTGTGAAAATTGAGTTCTAGTTGGGTTTTTGTTGTTGTTGTTGTTTTGTTTTGTTTTTTCCATTTCAACAGGGAGGCACTAGTCTGGGGTAATGCCATTTTTTCTTGTTTGTTTCATTATATATAATAGGCTCTTTTTATATATGGAATGTAATGCACAAGGACTGTGCTATACATGTAAATCACAAAACCCCATAAAGCTAACGATCCCATCAGGAAATACATCCAAAGGGAATGAAATCAAGATGTTGGAGGACACATCTGTGTCTCCGTGTTCTTTGCAGCACCATCCAGAATAACCAGGAGATGGACACAATCTAATTGACCATCAGCCATGGGTGGATAAAGAAAATGTTGTCCCCATGATGGAAGAATGTTTAACCGTAAAGAAAAAGATTAAAATTCGTTATTTGGGATGACATGACTCAACGTGGGGAATGCTCTGTTTACTGAACTGGGCTAGGCATAGACAGACAAGTACTACATAATCGCACTCAGATGTAGGCTCTGAGAGAGAGTACAGTGCATAGATGTTGAGAGCGGAACAGTGCTTCCCAGATGCTTACAACAGCAATGGGAAAATGTTGACCAGCAGGTGCTAAACTAGAGGTGGACAGGGAGTAAGAAGTCGTGATATTGAACCATAAGGTGCTTATATAGAACAACAATGTAATTCATGTTTCAAAAAGCTGGGAGGAAGAATTCTGCGTGTTTTCACCCTAAGACAATGATAAATTCTTGGAGGATACATGTTTACCCCTATCTAAACATTGCACATACATATGCAATCATAGAAACATTGCAAAGAACCTTATAAATATGTACAACTCTATACACATATTTCAATCAGAATAAATTTAAATGAATGAATAATAAGTCTTATTATTATAAGTGAACAATAACATCATTATTATAAGAAGTGAAGTTAGGGATGTCTCCACGGTACCTGTGGGCTCCAGTGTCATCACAGATGTCTGCCCCTCCCCTCTCCTCCTGCATTTGGAACTTTAGTGACTACTCCATAGGTATTTTTTGTATTTATGGCTTGATTTAACCCATTTTGAACTTGGTAAGAGTGGCGGTACTTTTGCGACCCACTCTTTCCCTGCCCATTACCATGCCTTTTCATGCCCTCCAGCTGGGCTCCTGCTGGTGGGTCACAATTCCAGTGCACCAGTTCAGGCTTTCTTACAGATCTCACTTATGTTTTCTGGCCTAGTTCCCCATGCTACCTGTGTGCAAGGATCTGCCTTCACAAGATCTAGTCATGCATTTTGGGAGAGGCATAATATTTCCTGTAAGGGTGTCAGATGGTAGATGGTAATAAAGAAATATTGTCTATAGAAATGATATCAATGGTCTAAAAAAATGTGCAAAACAGAAAGAAATTGATTCAATAAAACAATCTGATCATATAGATTAGTTAATCATGCTGAGAGAAATCTGTGATTTTTTTTTTAAAGAATAATGGGTTTCAGCACTCTATTTCAAATGTTCTTGTTACCTGCCTCTGGAAACATTGATTTAAAAAGACAGCACAGTAAGATTAATAATCAAAGAATATGTCACCGGTAATTTTCATGTTCCCATGAGTTCAGTCTTTACCTAATTACAAGGAGTTAGATAAAAATCTGCTCTTCCATCTTGAATAGAGAAATTCACCTGGGCTACAAGAGACATGGAGAATTGGAAGCAAACACTTTTCCAGATATGAGTCACTTAGCAAACCAACAACAGTGTGAACTGGGTCCCCTGAGTGGGTGGCATGTGACTGTTCCCTTTGTAGAAATGACACCTTCATTTCTGTGCCTATGACAAATGCCTGAATAGCACATATGAACCATTTTCCATCGTCAAGAAATTCTGTTATTTATGTGATTTCAATTATTTGAACATTTACATTGGAAAAAACTGAAGTGCATTATTATAATAGTATGCAGATATAAGAATTTAGAATCCATATGAAATTCAAGGCATAATTAAGAGCTGGTGTGGTGTTGTATGCCTGTAATCCTAGTTCTTAAAAGGCCAAAGCAGGGGAAATCATGAGTTCAGGGTAGCCTTAGACTACATTGTGAGACCCTATCTCAAGAAAATGTTTTGATTTCAAAAAGATAATTAATTTAAGATTTCTTTTTAATTTTGAAGTGTTTCCTTGTTGAAGAATTTACCTGAAGACAAACTAACCAAGATCATTGACTGCTTGGAAGTGGTAAGAAATTTTAAAGTGAAAAAGTATATATATGCACATTTATATATATAATGCCATTAGATCTTAGGATCTAGTCATGTGATTATTACTGTGAATGAATAGAGAGAAACAGATGAGAGGACACTAACCCCCCAGAGAGCAGGAGCCATGTCCAGCTGTGAGAACGCTTAGGCTAGCACACACTGAGATGAGGGGCCAGCAGGGTTAGGGATCCTTGGAACTTGCAGAGAGAAATTTGCATGTGTAAAGTGAGATTTGATTTACATATTTTAATCTTTTTAGTACATTTTATACAACTAATCTGCCTGACTCCAGAGGCATTTGATTTTTCTCCAATTAACATCACAATCCCTTGCAGAGTTCTCACAATATAAAGGAATCAGTGAGGCGTAATTAGGAAGCAGGGTACTGAAAGGGCATGCAGGAGCTGTGGGGGAGGAGCCCAGAAGCCAGACCCTGAAGCAGCTGATACCCAGCCCTGTGGGCCGAGCAAACACATACAAAGAGCTCACGCTTGCTTGAGTACTTCACCTATTCCAATATCTAGAGGCAAATGACAGATTGGAAAGTGTTCAAAAGCTTATTCCTGGCATCCCCCAGATGGCTGGGTTTAGTTTAAGACTCTTCAAGCCTTATTGTGGAAAAAAAAAAAAAGATTTTTATAACGGACCTTGTTTTTAAAAGATACTACATGTTTTATGTAAACCTCTTCAGATTTCGAAGATTACAACTCAAAGCAAATAGCCCCTCTCACTCTCTTGGGGGTCCGTTTCATTGAAACCAAAACAACCTTTGGGAAATTGGGAGGAGGTAGGGGATTGGTGGCAATATCAGGGCTGGGTGTGGTGCTTAGACAGAGCTGCTTTCAGTGGGGACAAAGTAAAAATATCAAACAAACAAAAAAAACCACTCCATCTGTTGACAAATTCACGCCCCTGTCAATCATAACATACAGTGTAAACACCTATGGGTTGAGAGAAGCAGGGACTATTTTATCCTAAACTTAAACAACACCAGTAATGTTTCCATGTATAGTCATCGAATCTTTTAGCAAGGACAGGCTGTGGGGACAGCAAGCCTCAGCTCCTGTCCCCGGGGACTTCAGATATGAACTCAGATTCAACCACCCTGTGTACTTACTCGGCATTCCTTTGGGATTTTCCCAGTGTAACATAAACCAATCACAGATGTTACAAATTAATAATTCATCCCAATTTCTTAGGAGGGTGTTTTCCTTCCAGGCCAGAAAAGCTCTATATGTACATATTTTGTTGTTGTTGTTAATTTTAAAAAAAAAATCTGTTTTTAATATACTACTAATAGAGTGGTTTCACCAGGGAGGAATTCCGTGCTGACAGCGAATATGAGAACTTGGCGTCATTAAAAATAAATGGTCAATTAGACATATTTATAGCCGCCATAGGCAACAGCCACAGAATACATAGATGGGTCTCCAATCCAGTATCAACTAGCACACAAGTTTGTAAACTTCATCTTCTGAAACACCCTAGGAAAGCTTGATTACGCCTCCCCTCTGCAGACAGCAGCAGTGTATAAAGGGGCTCTTTATTCACACCTGGCAAACAAATGCATCCCTGTCCTGTTGCGAAAATCCTCAGATGTGGAAGTGATTAGCCAGGGAGTCATGGAGTCTGTTTAGTTCCGGAAAAGTGCGCCATTTACAAAACAGACCCCCACCACAGTCAACCCCAAGGCAGGAAGTCCTGATGAAGCACCCTCTGAGATCTCAGAGGCCTGCCCACAACTCCATCTCCCCTGTTTTTGAGAAAAGAAGTAGCTGCTTAGAGGTTCCTAGGGAAGACTTGCTTTCTTTGTGTGTGGGGAGAAAGGTGGAGAGGAGAGGATCAGTCTCCTGTACCAAGCAGTATAGCTGGCAGGTTCCAAAGAAGCTCAGGACGAACTCTGGTGCCCTTTAGCATGGCAAGGCACGTGGCCATCATGCGCACTGAGTACCTGTGGCTACTTGAAGCTCTTCTCACCTTGGCCCCTCAACCTCTCCAGCTCAGGGGCGGGGCTTTTAAAGGCGGGGCTTCCCTTCTCCCACTTTCCCATTCCTAAGCAACCTTGCCATTTATGCAACTGGCTCTTTTGATCTTTATTCTCTCCCTCTCCCCCTCTTTCTCCCCTCCCCCTCCCCTCTTCCTCCCCTCCTCCTCCCCTCCCCTTCCCTTCTCCTCCTCCCTCCCCTCCCTCCCTCTCTCCCTCTCTCTCCCTCTCTCTCTCTCTCTCTCTCTCTCTCTCTCAGCTCCTGGTGTGCCCTCTCTTGCCCTTCTTTCTTGTCCTCTTTGACTCCTCCCCCTCTCTCTGCTTTCATGGCTGGTTTAGTTTTGTTAGTCTACTGCTTTCTCTCCTCACTCAGGATTCTTCTAGATGCCTTTGGCCATATTCTTCCTCACATCTACAATAAAACCTGTCTCTGCTACCATACCTAGAAATGATGATGTACTCATTTTCATTCAGATCCTTTGTGTTTAAGACATGTGAACTCCAGCACCACGTGGCGCTGATGATTCCGTTTTTTTAATCAGCTTTCTTGAACACGGGTCTCCCCGAGCATTGAGCCGGGGAGGCAGCCATCTTCTGGAAGCCCCTACTCACATTCTGACCAGAACACCAGTAGGGATAATGGCCCCCGGTCACTGCTATGCTTTAGGATTTGACATCCGTAAAGGAGGATGCAAGTTTGGAGTGGTGGTCACTGTGGATGGAGGAAAACTCTAATGTGCCCTGTGTGTCTAGGCAGTCGTGAAGAAGGCAGAAGAGGCAAGAGTGTCTGCTTCCGTGTCAGCAACAGGGCAAAGCATGGAATTTGTGTAGGGCAGAGCTCTAGAATCTGACCCTCTGGCCCTTGGTACTGACACCCTGATGCCCACCTCTGTACTTTTCCTAGAGCCCCTGTTGTGGCAGGGGAGGTGGGGAGACAGGGGAGGTGGGGTACACTAATGTGAATCCTTCTGCAGATCTGGGTTGCCTATAGAATGGCAGATACCCAGGTATTTCCCTTTGCATCGTACTGAGTCAGAAACTGGCAGAGAATGCCAATTTCACAGTTTTAGCATTTCACCAATGGGATTCTTACGCTCATTATGGTTTGAGAAGCACCGAGGTGTGAAAACGGATCGAGAAACCTGCTTTGGAGAGCGTGCCATGGTCCGCCTCTTCCTTCCAGGGATTTCCACTTTAAACCATGTCTAGCCTCTGTGTGTGTGTGCTCTATGTAGTTTGGGTGAGTGTTTCCTGTGTGTTACATGTACTTTGGGTGAGTGCTCTGTGTGTGTAATGTGTAGCCCGGGTGAGTGTGCAGGGGTGGACACGTGTGTATGTGCAATTGTAAGGAGGTCAGAGGACAATCGGTGGGTGTCATTCCTCTGGCACCAACCCCCACTTTCTCTTGAATGGAGTCTCACGTTGGCTTGAATGCATAGATTAGACTAAGCTGGCTGGCCAGTGAGTCCTAAGACTCTCCTAGCCTTTGCCTCTCTACTGCTGGGATTACAACAGGCACTCCCATATCGAGTTTTCAAACATATGGAGTCTGGGCATCAAACTCAGGTACTCATGCCTGTGTAAGATCACCTTACTGCCTGAACTATCTCCCCAGTTCTCTAAGCAGGTTTTGAGAACGAGTTGTACATGTGTGCTTCTATGCGTGTGTGCATGTCTGTGTGTGCGTGCAAGTATATGTGTGCGCATGTATGTGCATCACATCATGCCCATCATCAACACTTCTTTGCAATGGAGGTTTGTAGCACAAACTCTACATGGTGAGGAAGTCTGGGCTTTTGATTTTCCTCCATCACTCTGGAGTTTCTTCCCAGTTCTTATGCTTTCCGTATAGAAACTCAATTTCTTGCCTTTTGCCACGTCAGCACAAAAGGCATGATGCCTGGCGGGGGGTGGGGGGCAGGCATCCATTTGTATTGTTGTCTAGACTGCTCTCAGATTCATGTCCCTTCTTTTATATTTTCCATGCTTCTCATGTCTCTCTTCCGGTTTCTAGGCATCTTCCTTTAGAGACTCCTGTTCAGGTTGTGGGCGGTAGATTATTACTAGTTCACGGAAGCGATTTGGTGGAACAGTTTTGCAAAATCAAAGGAGCAAGAGTAGTTGTGATTTCAAAGACGGTTTATATTTTACATAAGTGTCTATGTGTGTGTACCTCTATGGGTATGTTGAACAAACATGTGAAGTGAATTCCTTATTACAGGGAAAATGCTAGAAAACTGACTCTGCATGGGGCACAGCCTGTGGCTTCTTGGTCTTCTAAGGGACCCTTTGCCATGCAACCGCAGGGCAGTCGCTGCACTGTTTGCTCTTCTCTTTTTGGTTGCGGTGGCCGCCCTGGCCTGACTGGCTGCATTCCTCAGTTGACAAATACTGGGCAGTCTGGCCTCACGGCCAGTTCTCACCACCATATATTTTTGGTCTGACCTATTTCCACAGCCTTTCCTGATCCATGAGTTACTGCCGACACACTGGGAGGTATTATTTGCCTTCCTTCCATGGTTTGAGGCAACAAAGAACCATTCCTGGGATGATTCCGCAGGGGAAGCTGCCCTTTAAGAAATAATAAGGCTCTTTCTCCGTGCTCCCTTTCAAGCCTGTACCCTCTGAACTTGCTGGTTGTTGGGAATTAAGACCACATCTCTGTACGTGTACGAGGTTTTGTAATAGTCCAAGAACTGCCTGGCAGCCCATCAGAACATCTCATATTGTTTCTGCTCCATGTGCTTGATGGGGACTGAGATCAGAATAGGGGTAAGGGACATTCTCAGCCATGGTCCACCTGGCAGGACACTGCCACTGTACTGAAGGGATTGGTATTTTAATCAGTTACAGAAGGAGGACACCTTGGATCGCAGGGGTGTGGTCATTCCTAAAGGTCATTCCTCAAGGGTCAGAGCTACTGCCACATAAAATGGAGCAGCTCCATAGAGAAGACTTCTGAGAAATACGAAATAAGAAAAAACAAAGTGTCAGGCTAGATGAAGTGAATGTAAAATCCCACTGTGTAAGACAGAATTCATCTCTCATTCACAGACCAGCCGGGGGGTACATGCTATGTTCACCGGGTCATCTGGGGATATAAACTGATGGCCATTTTGCCATCTTCATTTAGCAAATGGTTTTCAAGGTCCCTCTAGGCTATGCCATTAGGGATGTGCACATGGAGTGGTTCATGGGTCTGGCTTGGAAAGTGAGATGCATTGCCTGTGCCTTAATCTCTAGAACATAATTTAACCATATGGTTAATACTAACAACAGAAGCATCACTTCCTCCGGTAGCCATAGATGACTCTGAGAGCCAGCTTGCAGTCTTGTCACAGAAATTAAGCTACTAGGTTCCTGATATGTTCCAAAAAATTCTACCATCTAATTCATGAACATTCTACTGCATCCTCAGACAATGCTAGGTGCCGTAGATGCAGAATAGCAAATTGAGGTCCAGAGATGTGGCTGCAAGACACAGACCACAGTCCCTTTCCTTAATATCGGTTACTAAATGAGCATTTACTGTGTTTAAGATATTTGCAAGTTGGGCGGTGGTGGCACATGCCTTTAAAAAAAAAAAAAGATGTTTCCACCGTTTCAGAAAACATTGTCTTATGGAGATATATAGAATTGAACTCACACACAGCCGCACCCAATCCCTTGTTGGCTAGATGGGCTGAACGTAATTCCAGAAGCCCTTGAAAGAAGAAACCCATTCTATGTGGAACCAGAAGCAAAAACTGGGGGGGAGAGTCCATGAGTAGGAATCCCACATGCCATGCTTGTTCTAAAATGTCAAGAGGACTGTGCCAGGCAGAGGCCTCCAAGAGCTCAGAGCAGCCCTGCTGACTCCCCACTGACAGCTGAGAAGGAAATGCCACCTCTCCCCACAAGCAAGTTCAGCCAGCCATCACAGTGAACTGAAGCAGATTTCCTGTACCTGGAGGTTTCAGGATGGAATGCAGCCCCTACTAAAACCTCAAACGCAATCTTGAAAGACCTTAAGCAGCTACTTTCCTCTGTCCTTGGGCTTTCTGATCTACAGAAACATTAAGCTAACCAAAGGGAGTTGCTCTAAGCCACTAGGTCTGGGCTTATTAGTTTTAGAAGCTACAGAAAGCTAACACACTTCTATAGCTTTGAAGGTCAAGGTTCTCAGCCGATCTATTCATTTAAAAGCAATTCCATGTAGAACTGGGCTTAGGTTCTGGTTCTTTGTGCTTCATGTTATCTTTGAGAAATGTTGAAATGTCTAATTAAGTGTATATAATGCTACAAGAATAAAAGGTTTATTCATTGATGTGAGGAGAAATATCCAGTCCATAAGGATTTGTTCTATTACACTTTGGTCATTTTGCTTAAATGACTAGGAAGGTTTTGAAATGTAAACACATTAAAGTCGATTTAGTTTAGAGCTTATTTTCCAGTCTAAAGGAAACAAATGAGAGAAATTATGTTGTCAGTTTTGTTGTAGACATTATTAAGAAATCCATCTTACTTCTCTGAATTGAGACAGCCTCAAACTAAGGCAACGCAGAGGGGGGTGGTCAGTGTGGTCTGTCTGCATCCCAGATGCCGGGCTGCCCTTTCCCTCTGACAAGCGGATACTTCTTTTTTGCCAAGAACTCTCAAATCGCACAACTATGTGTGAAAGACAGAAAAATTAATACAAAAAGAGAAAGAAGTGACATTGGCAGTTTCCCGAGGCTAAATCAACCCTAAAGCCAGAATCGGCACGTGTAGGTTCTGATGTTGCCGGGACCTTTTCTGATGAAGACCCTTCAGAAACAATGCACACAACAGAGCTACCTGTCCCGTATATGAACGCTTTCTAGGTGGTGGTGTTCCACAGCTGACTTCCCTCAGACCCACTGGGAGTATTTTCAAGCTCTCATGCAATCATGTTCTCTTTTCTGAACCTTTGACCTACTCTTTAGACAGTTACTAGACATTGCAGTCCAGCCGGAGGTGAGATCACACCGTATCCCTCCGGCTGTCGTCTTGTTCTCCCTTCTCACCATATCACCACCCTCTGTAACTGAAAGTGAATAATGCAAGTAAAGGTTCTCCGGGAAAAGATAAGAGCGAGCACAAATCTCCTCGCTGATCAATAAAGCAACAAGGCTCTTTAATCTTTATCACAGCATTCATGACAGATAGGGCAAGCTCACAGTCCATCCACACTCAAAGACACAAAGGGCTCTGTTTCCTGTATGTCTTTAGCCCTGAGTGCTGACTTGATCTGATGTTGTGTGTTTGTCTTCATCCCAATAGGAATACTATGACAAAGGAGACTATATCATCAGAGAAGGAGAAGAAGGGAGTACTTTTTTCATTTTGGCAAAAGGAAAGGTAAATTCTAAGTAAAGTTTAAGTCAAAAAAAAAAAAAAAGAACTGTGCTGGGTTCATTGTACCGACAGTGTGGTGGTGCTCTGTGTAGCCGTGGAGGAAGCTTCCGACTGAAAGGGTGATGAGACATCTCTGTCAGGGTCTCTGGGTTTCTCTCAGAGGCCCATGTATGGAGATGAGTGTATGGAATACTCCTGAAGGACCACAGATGACATAGCACCTTGTCAGTTACTGTACACAGGTTACTTTATGTCCTGTAGAAGCCTCCCTGGGTATAATGTCTATAGTGGCCGGTTTATTTCTAGAGTCCCTTTTAAGGAATGAGCATCTGATTTCCAGCCAGCCTAATGGCCAAGAACGGGCCTGAGATAATGTTATGATGTAACAGGTGTGATGAGCAGTTCAGGAAAATGAGCCCGACAGGCGACATCACATTTCTCGAGAGAATTCTGGCTAATAAAGGAATTGCATCTCAAAATATTAATATCAATCACGAACTCTAGCAATGTGAAACAATAACTGATAACATATTAAAAAGGGCTAATTCTAGCTCAGAGAGAGAACATTGTAAGTCTTAGTTTCTGTGCTGTCCCCTCCTAGCCTGTGGTTCCCTTTGAAAATGGGCACTGGGCTGGGAGCCTTTCTACAGCACCATTTCACATTGCCGTGGAGGTCCATGTGACATAACCTACCTGTGGACAAACTTCAGACTGACTCTGGATTAAGTCACCCAGTCTGTTGGAGTTTTTGAAGCAACAAAATTCCCTATAAGACTAAGATTGTTTGCCTCCATGATCCCTCAGAAAGGGTCACTGCATTTACATTCTTAAAATTGTCCTTTGGAGTCAAGCATAGCTGCACACACTTTTAATACCAGCGCTTGGGAGGCAAAGGCAGGCAAATCTCCAAGTTCAAGGCCAGCCGGGTCTACGTAGCGAGTTCCAGGACAGCCAGGGCAACACAAAGATACCCTGCCTCAACAAATCAAAATACATAAAAATGCAAATACAAACTGACTTTGGGAGGTGATTTGAATGGTTGGTTTGGGAAGAGATTCTCCTGCCTGGATCAGAGCAGAGCGGAGTGTGCTGTCCTGACCACTGTGCCACCAATGCAGCCTCTTTCCCGCCTTCAGATAGCTCTGTGCGTTTGTGTGGTGGCCGTGCAGTCAGACTCCTTGTTTACTTTGATGCCTGCTTTGAATGTTTCTCTTTGTCCAGGTGAAAGTCACACAGAGCACAGAGGGCCATGATCAGCCACAGCTGATCAAGACACTGCAGAAAGGGGAGTACTTTGGAGAAAAGGCTCTGATCAGGTGAGTCCATGGATCCCTGCGTTACGCTCAGACACAAGGCTTTTACCCATACACTAATTTTGCCCAGAAAGAAATTGGAAAGTCTTACATCAGTAAGATCAAGATGGTGTTAGATTAACTCTTAGCATAAAAACATTATCAAAAGAGTGTAAAGTGAGGGAATTATTAACCTAATGATGTTAGAGCAAGGTATTATGACACTGTGGTTTGCAAAAGTATGCTGCTCAACAATTTACTTTTTTATTAAAATGTGAGAAGAGAGCTGACAAGAAGGGCCAGTGGGTGGAGGGGCTTGCAGCCAAATCTAAGGACCTGAGTTTGATCCCCAGGAGCTGCAGGGTAGAGGGAGACGACTGACGCCCCTAGATTGTCCTCTGATTTCCACATGTCTTACAAACACACACACACACACACACACACACACACACACTAAATAACTGAATAGAAATTTTTAAAAATGTCACAACTTTTTACACACTGGATATCTTTAAAACATCACGTCAAAAATAATTTTTAGGAACTTTCTTATGAGCTCAATTTGCAAGTCTTAACATCAGCTCAAAATAGTGCACTTAAAATTTCTATGTGACCTTTCTCTCCTTTGAAGTATAAGCTTATTTATCATTGACCTGTGTTATGGAAATATGTTTTTGAAAGCTGATAAATGGCTTGAGAGAAACTTCATATGTCCTCAAACAAATAAACAAACAAACAGATCTAAAAAAATGATTTTTCTAAATAAAAATAGCTTCATAAAATAATAAGATAGAGTTCAGAGAAAGACACCTTTTGGGAGGAACATGTTTTTAAGTGAATGATTCAGAATTATTTAGGAATCGCTTCAATTTTATATTGCCACCAAATGGTTTTAGTGAACATTTGTGTTTGAAGAAAAGAGTGATTGAAGAACAGGTTCTTTCTGCTCTGTTTTCTTCGCTTTCACCCATGAAGCTCCCGTTCTGCTCATCTGCATGACAGGCTACATAATTACAGCAGGAGGGAAAGCGCTCCAAATCACCCAGAGACACATCTGATTATCTAAAATTCTTACATCTCTTGTTTTTCAAAGAACGCTCAAAGAGTAAAACATAATAAATTGGTAATTTTTTGTAAGTAATTTCAAAATAGGATTTAAAGGCAGGCTGAGTTTTTCTTTCTTAATTTCTAGCTGGTAATGAACTTACTTTGATAATAATGAAATTACCTTTTTTTCCTCCTGCATTATCATAATTATCTTCCCACCTTCAAGCAAAACAAATAAACCTTGCAGATTCTAAAAGGTCTATAAATGGAGTGTATAGATGTTAAGTTTCTCTTGAGAGCCAGTGTACTCTCTGGTTTTGCTGGGCCTGAAGTAATTTGTGCTGTCTGTTGCAGCCAGCCAATTACAGTTCTTTTCCTACAGGAAACATGAGGATTTATGTTTAACATAGACAACCAGCTCCCCAGTGCGTCTGAAAGCACAAAGCTAAAAAGAATGGGAAGGAGATGTTGATACAAATATTTTTTCCTTTTTTTTTTTTTTTGTACATTTTTATAACCCTATTTTTTAGGGCTGGAGACGGCAGCTCTCAGTCTTGCTTCCATTTTATGATCTCAAAATGACATTAAATGGTCTCAGGAGTTCTTTCAGAATTTTATTCTTAAACATAAATCCGTGGCACTTAACATACAGTTACTTTGAAGGCACATGTGGGACCCTGTTGTAGTGTGTGCCGAGAATGATCTTTGTGACAATCTTGGAGGCCACATGTAAAGCCAATGCCTTAAGCATTCGTCCCCTTGCTCGGAACTCACACCCCAAGGTCATGTCCGTGCCTGTGTCTGTGTGAGTCCACACATGCTTGGTTCTCTCCAGTCCACTCCTGTTTCTACCACTACTCACACCTCCGTCTCTGGGTCTGCTTTTAATTACACGTGTAAACTGATCCAAAGATGCCCCGCCTCTAACTAAAACTCCCTGAGGCTCAATTATTTTCCCTGATAGCCTCTAGCAGGAACCGTATAAACTGAAGACAAACTGCAAATGGTCTTCGGATGTCATCTAGAAAGAGAGGGAGCTAGTTCCTTGGGCACACAAGAGATGGGCTGCCTGAGTTTTCTCTGTTCTCCCACTAAGGACATAAGAAGGAAGGCGTGGTTGGTATTTTTAATGAAATTGTCCAGAGCTGTCCGTGTGATGCCCACATTTTGTTGGTATTCCCAGGTTACTAAGTGAGTCTCTGAGCACTGGTTACTATGCCTGTGCCTTTCATTAGACTCTAATTTATAACTAATAGAGGAAGAAAACCAATCCATAAGTCAACATGAGGAAATACTTTAGCTGATTCTTGGCCCATCAATATTACTTAGGCAATTACACCACCTTCAGCTCATCGATAATGACTCATCACATCTAAGAAATCCACCATAAGAGTCTGTATTCCATTTTGCACAAGAAAGGAACTAATTATGCCATGGTTCATCTTCAAGAGATATGAATTTCAGAGATTTTCCTGAGGGGGGAGAATATCCATTTTACATCCTATGCTGTGAAAGTGTTTCAGGATGCAGTTAATCTGTTGCTATGGCTCTGTCTGTTTTAACTGCTTTGCTGTAGGGTCCGACTTGACCATTTGCCTGTGTGTTTCTCTGATCTGTTGGTCTCTGTGCTGCCTCCTTGCTCATTTGCCATACTCCCTTGACGGGGGACAGCTCTTCTATTCTGACTGTGACCAACACAAATGAGATTCCACATCACAGCTGGTGATTCCTCCATGCTTGATCCCAGTACAGCCACCTTCCCTAAATTCTTATGTACATAATCTTTATTGGGACACATTTCAAGTGCATTCCTTAGAAGGGTTGGATATAAAATACTATGGTCTACACACACACACACACACACACACACACACACACACACTGTAGTCTTTGGATGGTTTAGCTGCTGGGTGTGAATTCACATGAAGTTGTAGGTTCCCTAACCAAAACAGACCTTTAATTTCTAATCGTGGTGAAAGCTGACTTCCCTTTTTTCTGTTTGCAGTGATGACGTCAGATCAGCCAATATAATTGCGGAAGAAAACGATGTCGCCTGTCTCGTGATAGATCGAGAGTGAGTGTCCCGGTGTCGGCGAAGGCAGGCACCTGTTGCTTTCAGAGACTTGGTATCTGTTACTCCGGGGCCCTCTCTGTTTTCAGATTCTTCACTACTTGGAAATGCTGGACGATGCTCAGCTGCAAGTACATGCCATTAAAATTCATGAGCAGGAACCAACCAGGCCTTCTGATCAGCGTCTGTCTCTGCGGTGGCAGATGCTGGCAGGCTAAATATTTTGTGTGCAAAGTTGATACATAATTATCAGCAATGGGCTGGTTTAAATTCTGTGCCTTTCAGGGAACTGGGTTTGTTAGTGCTTTATGAATTTATTTGTGTGTCTGTGGGTTGGCCATATGAGTGCAGGTATCCAAGGAGACGAGAAGAGCCCCAGATCCTTAGAGCTGGGGCTACAGTACGTGGCGATCCACTCATGTGGCTTCTGGGAACCAAATATGGATCCTTTACAAGAACAGCTAACTACTGAGCCAGCTCCCCAGCCCAGAGTCTTCCTACAAAGTAAAATATAGTCACTAATTAGTTATCATTCCAGAGAGGCAGGGCCGTCTCTAGTAATTTTTAATACTATGGATCAATATTGATATCAGTCTCAGGTTACTCTTTAAAAATAAGCTTCACTTTATATCCCTCTCTACTTCTAAGTCCATTTGTACCTGGCTCTTTGGACTCTTCATTGATCAGTTAAATATTCACTGGTTGTATAGCCAATCCAAAGAATACACCTCACGTCAACCAAAATTGACCCATCGTCTATGTAAGCCATCGTGTTGTCAAAGACCTGAGACATACCTCTGTGGAATATTAACCGAATCAGGAAAATGGCAGGGTATAAGAGTGGAATGTTGCCAGTGGCTCATTGCTATTCCATTTTCTGAACATGGAGCCCAAGATGTGAAACCCGGGGAAGGATATCAGAATACTTAGCAGGGAACGTTGCAGATACTGAACAAAAGAATGACTTTGTCAACGCCTACTGCAAGTCAGTCAGTTGTTAAGGCATGGCTAATCTACAGCCCGTCCACAGATCCATGCCCTCTTGACATCACATTCAAGGACATTTAAAACCCGCAATTATTTTGTCTATAGATTTCTCTATTGTCTCTAAAAGCCAGATACTCCATGTAAGCGGCACAATCCTAGTGCCACATACATAAAAAGTTAACTGTAATTTTAACACGTCTCCAAGCTGTTCCGATTCTTCCTGCAGAGAAGACAAGTGAAGCTAAGTAGGTTAAAGGTCTTCTCCCTCGGTGCCCTCTGTGATTGGAAATCTACTGCCCAGATTTCCTGACTGATTTCAGGATCCTGCCGCCATGCCCCAGAGCTCCCCGTAGCACCTGATCAGACAGAGAAGCAATCATGAAGCCTCGGGGAGGGAAGGGCTTTATTTTATTTTTAAGTGTGGAAAGGGGTCTTGAGACGGGACTTTTTCTAAGCAAGGAGAAAATGTAGAAGTCACTCCAGGGAAAGTAAACCTAAAGAGGCACAGGGACAAGAAAGTGCAAACTGTACTCCAGTACAAACAATTCCTGGATGACAGCTGTCAGATAGAAAATATATTAGTTCAATATAATCCCACCAACAAACTTGCTTTTTATGACTTTCTTTAAAAATATGAGCATGCGCTGAATAACATTAGCTGTGCTTTAACAGCTCCGGAAGCTCCTGCCTGTGGGAAAAGAGATGAATGAACTTCATCTATAATCACATGTGTCAGGGAGAGTCCCTCAGAGTCTAGGAAAAAATGTAATAATTTTGTGTCCTTTACAAGTCTAACTTACATGCATATTAATGAGGGGTGAGAAGTTCATCCAACACAATGAAAGGTGTAACATTCTGTACATTAGGGGTGAGAAGGATGAACCCTGCGGTACATGTAGGTTGATCGACAACCTAGATGTCTGTGGTCATTGGGGTTCTGTGTCTCTGAGTGGCGGCTCATTGCCCTGTGAACACTATTCTACTTTAGATGATAAGTGATAGATGATTATTGATTCCTCTAGTTATGACTAAAGGAATAGATTAGACCCCAGCAACAGAACCTTTCGGGACACTCTGTAGACTTTAATCATAGTGAGTGGTACAGTTTAGTTTATATAACACCCATCTTACCAACCTCCTGTAGCCTCGTGATCACGGAAGGGTGCCCTTTGTACATGGTGACTACAGAGCCAGCGTCTGCCACAGTCCTTGGCATGTGAGACGTGCTCACCAGAGGGTGGCTTGACAAAGGGTGCCACAGGCTGACCCAGAGTGACAGAGAATCTATAGGTCCTTATGTCTTCTTCCCTGCTGCCCAATTTTACACACACCCTTGATTATAGCGCCAGAAGAACATGGCTGTCCTTTTTATTTCGAAGTTGTGAGAAAACGTGTGAATTAACTGTAAGGTAATAATAACTCTGTTTTTAAAAAGAGCCTCGTAGCATCTGAAACCTGGGGAATGGCAAGGCAGGGTTGCGAGAAAATGCTACCTTACCGAGAGTCCCTTAGCAGAAGGGATCAGCCACAGAACTTCTGATAACTAGTCACAACTATAGTAACTTTAATAGTCTATAACTTATTGAAAAGCAGTTTAAAAGTTGAAACAAACATGTAGATATTGTTGTGCGTGTGCATACATTGAGTAAAATTCTCAGGCTTGGGGAATAGCTCAGGGGTGTGTGTGTGTGTGTGTGTGTGTGTGTGTGTATTTAGGAAAACTGTAGGGCTTGGAGGATGGTTCAGTCAACAAAGTGCTTAATGTGCAACCACAAGGATTTGAATTCTATCCCTAGACCCACATACAAATTTTAGACATCGGGACAAGTGGTTGTAACCCCACCACTAGGAACAAGGAGGAAGTCATGTCTCTGGATCTTGCTGGCCAGTCAGCTGAGCCTAATTGGCGGGCTTTGAGCCAGTGTGAGAGCCCTACCCTAAAGGTAGGCAGCTCTTGAATAATCAAACCCAAGGTTAGGCCACCACACACATGTACAGCCCCGCCTACACACACACACACACACACACACACACACACACACACACGCACGCATGCACGCACGCACCACGCACGCACGCACACACACAGAAACACACAGATGGGAACGAAGATGGGAACGGAGAATGTTAAATTGATACCTTCACAATGGACCACTTGGTCTCATTTTTTTTTTTTTTTTTTTTTTTTTTTTTAGAACATTCAACCAGACTGTCGGGACATTTGATGAACTCCAAAAATACCTTGAGGGGTATGTGGCCAACCTGAACCGCGACGATGAAAAAAGACACGCAAAGTGAGTGAGACAGGGTTTCCCTGCCAGTGGCAACAGGGACAGGGTGCAATTCCTTCAGGAATGTTCCTTCATGTGCCCTTGGTAGAGGATTCTGGAGGCACCGTCTCAACTCTAGAATGGCGAGATTTTTAAGCCTCTAAGTAAAAACTTTGAATGTTGAGTAGCAATTTGAGAGAAACTTTCTGATAATGGGAATATTTTAGAATGGTAATTTACTCCAAAAGGACATGGTTACAGGTAAGAATAGGATTATAGCTTGGTTTGTTTTTAATTTTTAAGTTTCCAAGGATGTATTTGTGAGTAGGAAGGAGTTGCATTAACTACTTCAAATTACTAATAGCATTTTTTTGAAGAGAACTTTTGTTTAATGTCTTGTTACCTGATAAAACATTTAAATTTCATTGTAATATTTTTGTGCCGAGAATTGAACCTAGGGCCCCATACAATGAAGGTGGATTATCCCCCACTCTGTTCACCCCAGGCATTCCCAGGGAGAACAGAAGTTTACATTCTTGAGACAGGCTTCTGATGAGGTACACTCACAATTTCTAGAAGGACTAAATTTTGAGTTAAAGCGTCTAATCAGTACTTTATTTTTCTCCAGTATATGCACCTTCCATCTTTGTGCCTACAGCCTTTATGGTAACAGTTTACCCAGACAGACCTCAGTTTTAATTCAAAGATGAAACGTATTTATGGACAGCAGCACTCACTCAGATTAAAATAGGAAGTGTGCATTCATGTCTCATGAAGCAGTTATTCTGCATAAGGCACACACACACACACAAAAATGTGTGGACCAACAGCAGACATTCTCAGTGTGGCCTTCTGGGAATGGCAAGCATGACTGGTTTTGTCCTGTTCCACT
Organism: Apodemus agrarius; assembly: GCA_964023405.1. Taxonomy (NCBI): domain Eukaryota; kingdom Metazoa; phylum Chordata; class Mammalia; order Rodentia; family Muridae; genus Apodemus; species Apodemus agrarius. The sequence continues at coordinate 10,567,850 of OZ030016.1, forward strand.
GACTCCTCTCCTGGATGATTGATTTAATGGCTTTTTGGAGATGCGTTTCCAATGCAATAAAATCCCTCCATTCTGCTCTAACTGGATCTGACTTGTCCAACGGAGCGCTCCCAGGTGTGATCACATGCATGCCCGTCAAAGGTTGAGACAGTCTTTGTGGCACTGATAGACCAAGTGAGAGTAGGGTTTGTGACTGGCAGGGTGCTGGCACGGCTCGGGGTGTATGTGTGAGTGTGTGTGTCTGTGTGTGACTTCTCGATTCTCTCTTCAGGCGCTCCATGTCTAGCTGGAAGTTGTCCAAAGCCCTTTCTTTGGAGATGATTCAGCTGAAAGAGAAGGTGGCCAGATTCTCCTCAACCTCCCCATTCCAGAACCTCGAGATTATCGCAACACTGGGCGTTGGTGGGTTCGGACGAGTGGAGCTTGTAAGGGGTTTACGTTTCAAGCATCTGAGAGAAGCATTTTGATTTTCTGTTTTGTTCTGTTTTATATCCCGGCTTAGGTTGGCGGAATAGATGAGTTATCATTGCTATCTTTAAGCATTCTGAGTCTGAGGAAGTAAACATTTCTTCCTATTTGTGCTTGAAAATAGTGATTAAGCGATCCCTTACATCACATCCCGTGATGACTCCTTCTTGATAGTAATTATTGGAGAATGTACCAAGTAGGGCATTCTGAAAGATTATGAAATGTAAAATCATGTGCATAGATGTGTACAGTCAAAACCCAGGATCTCTCTGCAGTGGCCAGCAGAAATACCCTCGGTGGAATCCGTAACATTATAGGCATATCCCTTAAGCAGCCCTGCCTCCGTGTCCCTGCTTGCCTTTCTTTACCCTGTTTCGGGGTTCTGTAAAATTTTCCATCAGACAAACAGGAAAGCATGACAGCCAGAGGATGTTTAAGAGTGGCCTTCCGCGGCACTCAACAGACAGCTAGGAGCCAGAGCCTGGTGTCGGTCGGTCGGTTAGCACCACCGTTCTGTGCTTTACAATCAGCTCCCAAGGAGTAGCCGAGGTCCTGGGTTAGACCAAGTGTTCTGAGAAAACCATGGAATAGACAACTGTGCTCTTTTGGGGGCGCAGATGCCTCTGAGCCCCTGGCAATCACCAAGCCCTTCTTTGCCCAGGCGATTTTTAAGTTCACTGTACCGTAACCTCCAGGAGCTACATCGAGGCCTTTGTCTGCAGGACGGCTGGGCATGAGCAGCTGTGGCATGCTGCTACAGACCCCCGTGGAACAATTCACACCCACTCCAGACTCATCTCTGATGGAGGAGGGGAAAAACATTTTCCTAGCAGGGTGAAGAATATTTGTAATGAGTCTTACGCTCTGTGCAGATCTTTTGTGCACTGGTATTTTCCACCCAAGAACGCAGCTAAAAGATTGAATTAGCAATGCTGAGATCTGCTCTCCTAGATAATAACTACTGAAGAAGTAATTCCTCCAGTCATTTAAAAATCTATAGACATTACAAATGATAACTGTGATGAGAATATAAGTCAATTTCCATTTACTACTCAGTATTATTTGCTTATGGATTTTTATACCTATCAGAAAAAATAGTTGTTTTCAATTTTGATTTACCTTTAATAATACTTACTGATTTTTGCATACAGAGAAGGCCTTCTCTTACTTTCCAGTAGCAATTTCTGCATTGATGGATATATGCTTCTGTTACCTGATGTGTCTGTTGAACTTTGGAAATGTGCCTAATGCAACCAAGGAAATGAATTTCTACTTTTAATTAATTTAAATTTAAATAATCTAATACCATTAGTACACTGCTCACTGAGTCGGACAGATAGAAAATTAATTTGATATGAGTTTCTTTGAAAGTTAGGGATGAATATTAAGAAATAAGAAGCCTTGAAAATTCTTATCTAAGTTGATCATGTTACACAATGAAAACTGAAGATTTCTGTCAATGAAATTTAATGAAACTCTGTTTTCTTATTTCAATAGAAAATTTTTTAAAAAAGGAAAATTTTAGAACCAAGTTACATGAAGTATTTTGAAAATGATTGGAAGTGCTGCATAAAGTTAATAGAAATCAATTCTAGAGGGACATGCGGTTAAAAAGCCTATGTAACTCTTTAAATGTAAAACAATTTAATTTTCATTAAATAATGTTATATTACATATTGCCAGTCATTGGGATACATTAAGTATGAGGATGCTCCCATTTCTTACATAGGTTAAAGTTAAAAATGAGAACGTCGCTTTCGCCATGAAGTGTATAAGGAAGAAGCACATTGTGGACACAAAACAGCAAGAGCACGTCTACTCGGAGAAGAGGATCCTGGAGGAGCTGTGCTCTCCCTTCATCGTAAAGTAAGTGGGCCACTGGCTGTCCAGAAGTAGCGTCACTCCCAGTTCTCCTGTGGGATCTTGGGGAAGAATCTCCAATTGCCTCCATCCTAAGAAAACTTGCTAGTGTGCTCACATGTGGGCATGTGTGTGCACATGCGCGCGCGCGCGCGCGCGCGCACGTGTGTGTGTGTGTGTGTGTGTGTGTGTGTGTGTGTGTGTGTTATAAAATAGTTGGGGCTAGTGTAGAATTTGGTAAGGAAGGAAACCAGCTGCTTCCCAGGATGGGTGTATGTTAAGCCTCTGCAGGGAGGGCATTTGGGTACACACAGGGACCAAAGGGGGACATCCCTGGTCCTAGAAGTTCAAAGCTCCAAAGTGACCATCTCCTGAGAGTTATTCCTTTTTGCTCTGTACATGTTAGCAGCTTGCAGGATATACTATCTAGGCCATCACCCTCTTTACTTGCATATTCATAGGCCACGGATATAAGCCAGTTTAAATTTTCATTAACGATCCCTAAGCGTAGCTTGGGTGACTTCTGGTGATGAGCAGCCTATAGGAAAGACTGAATAGTTGTGCCATGCTGCATCTAGCCTGGGCTCTAGGTCTGAAGCCTATCCTCTGAAATGCTTGTACTCTCTGACTAGCCTGTACTATGTGACCCAGAATGACCTTGAACTCACAGAAATCTTCCTGCTCCTGATTACAAATGTGTGCCACCATACCCAGCTCCTAGAGAGGTGACTTACTGCCCTTCCCAGGTTGTGCATTATCAGCCCTCCTGCTGCTTCCCTCTGGCTATGGTACAACAAAGAAAAGCGTCAGAATCTTCCCCTTTCCTTTTCCCATCTTGCCATTCCGTTCCCACTCTCCTCCTCTCTCTCTGTCTTCCTTCCTTCCTTCCTTCCTTCCTTCCTTCCTTCCTTCCTTCCTTCCTTTATTTTATGTGTAGGAATGTCTGCCCGCATGCATGTATGTGTACTATATGCATGGCTAGTGTCCACCCCGGCCAAAAGGAGGGTGGCAGAACTGTCATTATAGATAACTATGAGCCACCATGTGGGTCCTGGGAACGGAATCTACATCTTTTGTGAGAGCAGCAGGTGCTGAGCCACCTCTCCATCCCCTGAAACAGGTTTCTCCTTGAACTCTGAATGCCTGAGAGTATTTGCATCCGTAGTGTTGAATGTAGCATATTGTCCAAGCACACCACCGCACGTCCCACCTGCCCTTGGAATATGGAAGCCTGTGAAGGCTCTCTCGTCCCAGCTTGGAGTACAGAGGCCTGTCAAGCACAGAACTCTATCCTTTTCATGCTCTGCACTACTTTACCCACCGTCTAATTTCCAGGGGTTAGCCAGGGGCAACAGAACTCCTTGGGGGTGGGGGGGCTGTTGTTGAATCTGGATCATAGACACTCCTCACCCAGACCACTCCACTTCTAGATGTGCTTGCCAAGTCATTCCCCACTAGCCTTATGATTTAAAAGCTTGTCTCCTAGTCTAGTTCCAATTCTAGCTAACCAAATAGGGGGCATACAGCATTATAATGAGCTGTTAGGAGAGGTACATATTAAGTGATATATGCATGGGCCTGTGGCTTTGGGGAAGAAGCAGAGATCCTATTTGATAGGCGACATGATGAGACACTTTGTGATGAAGGTTGGCTGCTGCTCAGCCTTTCAAGAAATGGAGATGAGGAAGTTCACCCTATGGGCAGAGTCAGGACTGCATACATCCAGGATAAAGTCAGAGATCCAAGGAATAATCAGAGAAGCTTTGGTGAGAAGCACTGTGCAGCTGTTGGATGTTGTCTTAGGGTTTTACTGCTGTGGATAGACACCATGACCAAGGCAGCTCTTATAAAGGACAACATATAATTGGGGCTGGCTTACAGGTTCAGAGGTTCAGTCCATTATCATCAAGGCTGGAGCACGGCAGAGCCCAGGCAGGCATAGTGCAGGAGGAGCTGAGAGTTCTATATCTTCATCTGAAGGCCACTGGGAGAAGACAGGTTTACAGGGAGCTAGAATGACAACCTTAAGGCCACACCCACGGTGACACACCTACTCCAACAAGGCCACACCTTCTAATAGTGCCACTCCCTAGGCCAAGTAGATTTAAACTGCCACAGGTGTCTATGTGGAAATGCGAGTCGTTCCAAATCTTGCTGATGGTAGCCTAACCTGCTTCAAAGACGTTAGAACTGCATTTCTAACCACTTGTTTTCATCTGTCTCCACAGATTGTATCGTACTTTCAAGGACAATAAATATGTATACATGCTTCTGGAGGCCTGCTTAGGTGGGGAGCTGTGGAGCATATTAAGGGACAGGTAAGGAAAAGATCTGTAAGCAATAACTCTTACCACCTCTCCTCTGGACTGGGCTCTGACAATGGCACTATGACACAATTATAGGAAAATGGTCTCACTACATACAACAGGGTAGTAATCGGTGTGTTTGGTAGCTAACATTATAGAAGTAACATGTGGGTCTTGCAAAGTAATCTGCCATCCTAATGTAGGGACTAAAGGGTATTGGGCATACTGCATGATACGTATGAGCTATCTGAGGTCACATGGACAGGAAGAGGCAGATTCAGATTCAGAATGTTAGTAAGGGGGTGTGACAGAGAGTGATTAGGTCCTCATGAAACAAAACAGAATGGGATGTCAACAAAGGCTCGATTTTATGAAAGGAATGATTTTTGTAGTCATAATACAGATGGTATGAAGCAGCTTCTGTATAGAAGGCATGTCTTAGTCAGGGTTTGTATTCCTGAACAAACATCATGACCAAGAAGCAAGTTGGGGAGGAAAGGGTTTATTTAGCTTACACTTCCACATTGCTGTTCATCACCAAAGGAAGTCAGGACTGGAACTCAAGCAAGTCAGGAAGCAGGAGCTGATGCAGAGGCCATGGAGGGATGTTACTTACTGGCTTGCTTCCCCTGGCTTGCTCAGCCTGCTTTCTTATAGAACCCAAGACTACCAGCCCAGAGATGGCACCACCTACAATGGGCCCTCCCCTCTTGATCACTAATTGAGAAAATGCCTTACAGTTGGATCTCATGGAGGCATTTCCTCACCTGAAGCTCTTTTCTCTGTGATAACTCCAGCTTGTATCAAATTGACACACAAAACCAGCCAATACAAAGGCATAACAGTACAAGTTTGAAAAATTCCTAGACAAGACAGAATTTTGCATGTAGAAGGGCTATAAAAGTATACACTTTTGAAAAAAATAAGTCTAGAGTTTTTCTGAAGAAAAGGGGTGATATTAAAATATCCCACTAATACGAAAGCTAAATACTGACAGAGAAGTTGCGTATTTGTAAGGAAATGGTATATCAAAGGACGCCCTAAAGATGACAAAGACTGACTCAGAAGGGCAGAGAGGTGTGAAAAGACAAGGCAGGAAAGCAAGAATGCGAGGGCACCAGAAGAGGGCTGTGAGGGCGGGCGTACTGCAATAGACAAGGAAGTCATGGGCAGGCCAGCCCTTAGATGGTCTTCTGAGCACAGTGGTCCTCAGCCCGGGCTGCATGACACAATTGCGTGTGGAACTCTGACAAGCCAAGAACGTTCTGTCCTAATATCACCCTATGCTTCATTTTATTGGGGTGTGGTTCAGTAATTCATTTGTTTAAAAGCATATCAGTGCTCTCATGGCTGAGACCCACTGAGCTATGGATCTAAGTGAATGCATGTTGGATTAAGGATGTATGCACGCGAACACACATAGATTATAATACGATCTAGATGCCTCAGATGGCACCAAGGACACATTCGGAGTATTAAGAAGAGAAATCATGTCCTTGCAGAGGCAGCTTCGATGAACCCACCTCCAAATTCTGTGTCGCTTGTGTGACAGAAGCATTTGATTATCTGCACCGACTGGGCATTATCTACAGAGATCTGAAGCCAGAGAACTTAATTCTGGATGCAGACGGCTACCTTAAGTTGGTAAGGCACATTTTCTTACTCAGAGTAACATGTGAGATATTTCTGCAACAAAGTTGCGCTACAGTTGCAGTCTCTTTATGTTTTGAGGCGGCTGCTACTTTTACTCTGAGGGATGCTTGAATACTTTATGCTTAATACTGTGAACAATGGTATGTGTATATTCTATTTATATGTTTACCTGTATGGATGGTTTATATATTTGTATGTGCCTGTGCATTCAGACCTTGTGCCTGAAGAGTCAGAAGAGGGTGTCAAATCCCCTGGAACTGCAATTGCAGACAGTTAATAACTGCCATGTGGGTGCTAGGAACTGACTGACCCTGGTCTCTGGAAAGAGCAATCAATGCTCTTAACGTCTGAGCATGGTTTCCCTTAACTATGTATACGTTCTTCTTTGGCTCAGTGTTTCAACTGTACCTACAGCTCTTCCTGAATGCCTTTTGAGTTTGTTAGAGTTACTCATTTGAACTGTGTTTTGTTTGGTGCTACATATAGGGACTGCCTTGTGAGGAATAAAGATGTCAGTGTGAATTCTGTCTCACGGTATCCACTTTCTAGGTAGGGAGAGAAGGAAATGTGACCATCGGTGGCTACTTTGAAATCTTTCTACTTGTTCACACAGGAAGTGAGCGTTCAGAAGCTAGGAGGCCAGGCTGTGTGAGGAGGAGCTTTCCTTGCTATCCATCTCTGTGGTCCATTTATTCCTAATAGGAATCCCTTGCAGACCACACAAGATCATAAAAGGCATACACTTCTTTCAGTGAGATGCTAATAGAAACTGGTGGCTAAACTATGGGAAAAATCAAGCTACTTTGGACCTCAGGAAGAAAACCTACAAGATGGGAAACCGAAGGAGCTTTCCGATGTTTGTTTTGATAGCTCCTCAGACACATCTAGCCCTATCTGAACTTAATACTTACAAAGATATTGCTACCTCAGGGGTTCGATGGAGGGAGATAACATTATTTACTGATCAATTATCAGATGCAGGTGCTATGTTTAAACAGTGAATCTGTTCAATAATGTATGAGATAGGTTTAGTTGGTATGATTGTGAAGTTTAGCCCATGTGATTAAATTTGTTATGTTGAATTTCTAAGAGATATTTTCCTCTGAGGTAAAATAGGCCTTTCATGTGAGACTTGGCTCACTCCCAAGAAACGTTTTAATCCATTCAAGCTTTATTTTGACCGTGAAAGACAGCTTTCAGAACTGGCAAGGTCTGAACACGAGGCATCACAATTCATCCATTGACTGTGCCTCCCCCAAGTCTGTAGGGAAACTCTGTGGAATATTCTAGAAGAAAGAAAAACTATCGTGAGGGCTGGAGTCTGTTTATTAAACATATCTCTTACTTTTCATAGTTGTTTTCCCAAAACCCTCAGAGAGCATATTTAGTATTTACAGAACTAGATGGCAGGGACTTCCTGTTTGCCATTATTATCCAGCCTTCTCGTCGATTTATCAATGAGCAAAATAAACAGCGATTTGAGGTATCTAAAAACTCAGTGTTGAATTCTCAATTACCAATTATATTTTGAACTACATATCCTGATTTACTTCCACTACAAAATGTTTGGAAATACCAGACAAGACAGGAAGAAGAGGGTTGGAAATGCCCGGAGGGGTTCCTCAGGCAATATAGGAGTTCCTATGAGGCTGGGAAAGAAGATAGAACAGTAGTGGATGGATATTGCATTTGCACATAGAAGGGCCCAAGATGTACAGCAGCTGCCTCTTCTTGGCAAACCCCTAGAATCAGTCCTCAGTGCTGTCATCAAAGCTGCGTGTTCCAGCAAGCCTGAATGACCTAGAATTTTGATTTAGTGGCTGTGTCATTGAGGAATAGGAGACAAAACCTCTGGGCATTGTGGGAAGGTGAGCTAGAGAGCTCTCTACAGAGGCAGGAGCCAAATAGGTCAAACAAATATCAGAGTGATAAAGACGGTACGTGCAGTCAGACATTCTTGTCTCGTCATTAGCTCATGGGAGAGTAATGAAAAAGTCTCCTCTAAGAATTCTTGGCCACAAGCTGCTCTTAGAGAAGAAAAAAATCCAAGCAAGAATTTCAATGAAGATGGAGCCATGCTGGAACCGTGCCCAAGGTCCTAAACACCACTGCAGACTCTCCTGTCAATTCAGGAGGTTCCAGGAAAGGCACGCTCATGCTAAATATATTAATAATAAATGTATGAGAAAAAAATACCAAGTACCATGGGTCTTAGCTGCCAAGAGAATGAAGAGCAGAAGTAGATGCCTAAGCTCCCCGAGGCTCTCAGGAGGCATCTGAGAAGTTTGGAGAAAGATCCAACAAATTAGATGTCTGCTGAGAAAAATAAGGCTATAATAATTAATTAAATATACAACGGGAGTTCTTATGTATGGTGGCATTTGCTTGTGGTGACCACCCTTGTGTGACTAATTTATGTATAAAGTGTGAGAGCAATCAAAGGAAATAAATATCTAAGCCTTGATAAGGAACATTCTACAAGGTGAGACCTACATTTTAAAATGGCTGCGTGTTTATTGAGAATACACCTCAGTATATAAAGAACAAGGACTAAACCTAATTTATCATCATACCCCATAAGCAATATTGAACATTTTTTTCATCAGATTGAGAACATAAAGAGATTACCTGATCTTACAGTGTTCACATTGTAATAGGTCTCAGCAAATGAAATAAACCAAGAAAGAACAACAAAAGACCCCAAGTCAGAAAATGAAATATATCACCTCTTTTTAATTTAAATACAGCATGAATTTTTATTCATTATTTATTTATTATTTAGAGAAATATAAAAACATCCATTAAAAACTTAGAATGTGTAAGTGAAGCATTGTTGGCCCAAAATCAGTAAGCAAGTAAAATCTCCTTTTTAACATAGTAATAATAAAAAGTTCTAAATGAAACAAAATGACACTTATAACATCAAAATTATAAAATGTTATATTAAAATAGTATCACTATTATGAAAAATAATAAAATATATAAAGATAAAATAGCTCTTCACTGAAAATTGTTCAATATTAGTAAAAATAATTAAATGGTAATATAGGCTGTGTTCAAGATTTATAGACAGTAATAGTGTATCAAGCCAAATTGTGTGAAGATGTCTGTTTTTCCAAATTGATTCATACAATTTTTATATTCATGCAATCAAACCTGACTTTAAGATCTACTCTGGTGCTATTTGCCAATACTTTTTGTTTGTTTGTTTGTTTGTTTTTGGGGTTTTTTTTTTTGAGACAGGGTTTCTCTGTGTAGCTCTGGCTGTCCTGGAACTCACTCTGTAGACCAGGCTGGCCTTGAACTCAGAAATCCACCTGCCTCTGCCTCCCAAGTGCTGGGATTACAGGCGTGCGCCACCACCGCCTGGCTTACTTGCCAATACTTTATGGTCTTCTTTGGGTCACACAAAGACAGCACTTGCTTTCTGTGGGAGAAGAATCTCTAAATTCCAGGACATCATCAGGATTCCCTTGGATATTGGCTACCATAGTAGAGAAATATAGAATTTAAACAAAGTGAATCTTAAAAGAGAAAGGGCAGTTAGTGTAAACAGAAACAAATAAAGGGGGCAGGGATATCAGGGAATGGAGAGTTTTATTTGACAATTTACCAGCAGCAAAGGAAGCCAGAATTCAGTAGAAAATCTATGCTTAAAAACTCTAAGTGAGAATAACTGACAAATTTTAATTATAAGCCCAGAGAAACCATCTTTCAGGAAGAGTGCGATGACATATTTAGACAAAGAGGAGAGCTGTTTCCTACATAAAAAGGAGATGATTATGGAAGGTTAAAATATGACACTGTCCCCCACAAATAGAGTGCAAAGCAGCAGGAATGGTGACCACGGGACAATGGTAAATCTGTCAGCGACTTAGACATTAGGGTGTAAATCAGCCACACTGCAATGCATCACATTAAAACAAGAAAATGCTAACTAACCCGACAGCAGCAGCACCTAAACTTAAAGCAGGAGTCTGAAATTAAAATAGGAAGATAAAATGTCATCTTCAAAGAAGGCAGCAAGAAGAAACAGGAGAGCCAGGGTTGGGGAAAGAACTTGGATTAAGAAATTAGAGAGAAATCCAAGATATATATGTAAATGAACTTTACCCTCCAGATTTCTTTAAGAAAAAAAAAAACAATTGTCAAATAAAATTTTAAAATAAAAATCAGATATATATCTGCAACAGAAAGACTTTAAAAAGTGAGATGCAGGAAACTTAAATTAAGGATGAAAAGGAAACTTAAATTAAGGATGTGTCTGGAACATGTTGAATCCATTAGAAATCAGGTTTCACTGTGTTACTGTCAGGGAAGAAATATCCCTAAAGGTGAAGAGATACCGTATTATGAGAGGGTGCACAGCTCATTGAGGTCATAGAAAAAGCCTGTTTTTTAAAATGTGTTTTCTAATAAGATTTTTCAAAAGCAAACAGTAGACTGGCAGGTTTAGGGGCAGAAATAGTTACAGACATTTTAATACATGCTCAAAAACTGATGGAACGTTGAATCACAAAACACTACAGTCTTAGAAGATTCATAGAATACAAGGAACAAACTTGACCTCATAGGCCTGTAAAATATTTTTCCTAGTAAGTGATGAATGCACATTAGAAAAATTTTAGCAAATACTGTTCTATTAAGAAAGTTCAGCAGAGAAAAATATAGGAATTGGGCTGTTGGCAGAAAGCCCCATGGAACTACATTGACTGAGGGTTCCTGAGGTGGTATGGATTGGCAGTGGTAGAGGAACCTGGCATCTGTACCGCAGGAGTCACAGGGTTCTTGTAACAGGTTGTTCTGTGTACTCAAAATGTAAAAGCGAACCTCAGTAGCCTGAGCATGTGGCACTGTATTGAACCCTTACCTAGCATGCACGAAGCCCTGGGCTCCATCCTCAGCACCATAAATAAAACAAAATAAAAGGGGTCTGGAGAGATGGCTCACTGGTTAAAATCATTGACTGCTCTGCCCCAGGATCCAGGTTCAATCCCCAGCACCCACATGGCATCTTACAACTGTCTGTGACTCCAGTTCCGGGGATCCAATGCTCTCTTCTAGCCCTCTGTAGGCACCAGGCACACTAGTGGTGCACAGACATATATACATGCAAAACACCCATACATGTAAAATAATAGTTTTTAGAAATTAAAAATAAAGTAAGTTTAGGGAGCTGAAGAGATGGCTCAATGGTTAAAAGCAGTGGAACAGTAACCTTGGCCTCACTTACATGCATGCATGTATGCATGCATGTATGTATGTATGTATGTATATATGTGTGCTTGTATGTATGTATGCATGTGTGTATATATATGTATGTATATATGTGTGCTTGTATGTATGTATGCATATATGCATGCATGCTTGTATGTGTGTATTATGTAGATATGTATGTCTTTATGTATTTCTCCTTTACCTTAAACTTCCTGAAAATTTCACAGGAAGTTAGACATCTAATGAAGGTAAGTAAGAAAAGAAGAACAAAATGAAATTATGGTTCCATGGGTCATTAAGGAAGATGGTTTTTATTTTAGAGTTCTCAGTACTTCCAGTCTAGGCTTATTGCTAGAAATTTGTTTTGAGGCTAGTGAATAGGTGGATTCCCATGATTTTTTTTCCAACATAGTTTATTGTTTTATTGATTGATTTCTGGGTTTGTCAGTTAGTTTTTGTATCTTGCCGCTTTGCTGAAATTCATTATCCCTAGAAGTTTCCTGATCGAAAATATGGGATCCTTTATGTATAATATCACACCATGTAAAAAGAAGGATAGTTTGAGGTTTTGTTTGTTTGTTTGTTTGTTTGTTTGTTTGTTTTTTCCTATTAGGCTCCTTTTGCTTTCCTTATCTTATTACTGCAGCTAAAACTTCAAAACTCATGTTGAAGAGTGGTGGGGTGGTCAACAGTCCTGTCTCCTTCCTGATTTGAAGAGGATTCCTTTCAGCCTTTCTCTGTTCAGGATGGCCAGCTATGGGTTTGTCACCTGTAGCCTTTACTTAGCTGAAATACGTTTTCTTTGGTCGTGTTCTCTAGAACTTTTATGAGGTCATGTTGTGAATTGTCAAAGGCCTTTTATACATATATTGAGTCATACTATTTTTGCCTTCATGTCTACTTAGCTTTATACTTCCAAACTTCTGTATGTTGAACCATCTCTACTTCTTGGATAGAAGACAACACAGGATGATTTTTAAAAAAAATGAGTTTTCAGTTTGAAAATGTAAAACGGAAAATAAAACATAGACAATCTGAGAAAAATACATAAGTGGTAGAAAAGCTAAGATTCGGAGCTCCGGGTCTTACAGGGTCATAAGAATGTGCCCTTTGCTGATATGTACTGACATGCTTGTGGTGGAGAATGAAGACCTCAGTCTGTTCTTCCTTTTCAGTCCTGAACGAAAGGGCCTTTCGTTTTGTTTGTTTGTTTGTATTGTTTCCCTGATTTGTCACTAGCTAGATTCTACCTGGGCACATGTTGTCTTCACCAGAAGGCATACCAAGTTCAGATAGAAGGGCCAGGCGATTGTGAATATATCACACTTGTCTTTCATGTGTACGTGCCGTATTTTATCTCTTCAATCTTGTTTCATTTTCATAGCCAAGGAAGGCCAATGAGGTCAGTAGTGTTAAGAGTGAATGTAGGAATGAAAGGAAACAGATACAGTGCACATTTTAAACACCAAGCTGGGTCCAGCAGTGAATACCCTGATAGGGCTGGTGTCCGGAGCCTCAGTGTTCTAGAAGGCCTATGGGTCCTAAAGAAACATCAGCAACAGTGTCAACACCGAACATATTTTGCATTTTCTTATGTAGGACTCTAAGTAACATTAACTTATTCTACTGTCACACCTTTACAAAATAGAAATCAACAAGACACTTGGGTGGAATTAAAAGACACCCAAATAACTCAACAGTTAGTAGAGGAAATGCTAATAGTAGAAACCAGGTAAGAGAATCTACTACTGAAGAGCATAGCTAGGAAGACCAGAAAATAAATAGGAAAATAGGGAATGTCATTTTAGAGGTTAAAATGACAGAAGAAAATGAATGGAATTAAAAAGGGAGAATAATCATAAATTACCCTAAAATAAGAGTATACTCATACCTAAAGCTGATTATTTGAAAACACTGATGAAATTTACAAATCCTGTACATCCCCTGTTCATTTTAGTCACGTTTCTTTCACTGTTATCAAACATCGTAATCAAGGTGACTCATCAAAGACAGCATTTATTTGGGGACTTCCCTTCAGAGGGTTAGAGTCCGTGATCGCAGAGCAGGGGCATGGTGGCTGGAACAGCCGAGAAATTACGTCTTGTTCTACACATTGGAGGCAGAAAGAGAGACTGAGAATGGTGCGAGTCTTTTGAAAGCTCACTGCCCACCCACGGTGATCCACCTCCTCCAATCAGGCCACGCCCCTCCCCTTTCCCAAACAGTTCTACCAGCTGGGGAGGAAGTATTCAAATATATGAGTCTCTTATTCAAAGCACAGTTTACTCCCTACGCTGTAGGCTTGTAGTCATATCATCATAATTTAGTCCAACTTTAGAAGTCCCCGTGGTCTTTCAGTCTCTTCCCAGTTTAAAACTGCAAAGTTGAATCTGAGACTCAAGGCAATGTCTTGATCTTAACCCCTGTAAAACAAAACAGCAAATGACATACTTACAACCTACGGTGGCACAGACTATACATTGCCATTCTATAAAGAGAGGAATAGGGGCTGAGTTAAGAAATACTGAACCAAAGCCAAGTCTGAAACCCAGAGAGGGGAACTCCAAATCCTGCGACTCCGTGTCTGGGGTCGGAAGGCTTAGATGGCTCTTCTGGTTCTAGCTTTGCTGGCTGAGACAAACCCCGCCCCACCCTCTTTCGGGCTGGTTCCATTCTACTCCCTGTCTGTAGCTCTCCTCAGCAGAATGGCCCTGGCACCTGCAATGTCTTGGGCTCTCCCATCAATCTAGGCTAGGCCTTTGCTTTCTCAGTTTCACACAATGGCCCCTCAGGACCTCCACACACACAAGGCCTCCTCTGCCATGCTCCATCCTTAGGGGCTCTCTGTAACCATGAAGGAAGATTCCACGACTCCATTACTTGTGCATTTTCCATGGCTCTAAAGGCAGAAGAACCACATGTTCAGACCTGCCAAAGTTGGGTTCTGCTTGAGGGGGCACCTGGTTCCATTGAACTTGAGGGGGAGCCTGGTTCCGTTGAACTTGAGGGGGAGCCTGGTTCCATTGAATCACATGTGCAGACAGAAACTGTCCTCTGCCTTGCTTTACAGGGACTCCTTTTTTACAAATTGGAGGCTTAGCTGGGTGGGGGTCTTAGCTGAGGACACCCCTGTTTTGTTCTCCTTCATAAGAGGCCTTTCTTTTCTCTTCTCCTCTCTCTCTCTAATAAGCCATTAAATTCCTTGTGTTCTTTCTTACTTCAAACAGTACATCTTGTATTTCTTTTCACCTCACATACTCTTCTTCATTGTAGACCCATCAGCGTGATTACTAACGACTGCGCAGCAAAGCCAACTATTAGGCTGTTTCAATATCTTCTTTGACAAGGAAATACAATACTTTTCAATTTAGACAGAAAGCAGCCACATTCTTTGCTAAAATACCGCAAGAACAGTCTCTAGCGCGGTTACTAATATTCCTTGCTGGGGATTCCACAGTCCACATGACTCTTAGTGGGACTGTCTTTCCAGAGCCTACTCGGACGGCTCACTTCATAATCCTCCCTTAGCGAGTTCAACCCTTTCCTAGTCCAGAGTCCCACCGTTGTCCACATGTCTCCATGTGTCCACATGGCATGACAAGGCCTGTCACAGCAGCAGCCCACTTCCTGGTCCCAACTCCTGACACGGTTACTTTTCTATTACTGTAATAAAACACCATGACCAAAGCAACTTATAAAGCAAAGCATTTAATTTGGGCTTTACAGTTTCAGAAAGTTAGAGTCTGTGATGGGAGAGTAAAGGCATAGCAGCAAAAAGAAACGAGCTCCTATATCTTAACCCACGAATTGGAAGCAAAGACATGGAGAATGGTGTAATTCTTTTGAAATCTCAGTGCTCGCTCCCCGGTGATATACCCGTGACAAGGCCACATCTTGTAACATTTACCCAATAGTTCCACCAACTAGGACCATGCATTCAAAATATATGAGCCTATGGGTGAACATTCTCATTCAAACTGCCACACTGCTTCAAAGAAATTAAGATCTAGAGAAAACGCTCTTATGAATGAATGACTATTATATAGTAAAAGCAAGTTTTATGTAGGTTAGAAAGGTAACTTCCGACTTGTTGGGTAACTTTACACTATATGTGAAATCTTCGATGTCCATAAAATATATACAAAATGCCTTGATAAAGTCATCTAAGGAGAAATAAAACAATCAGCCATATTAAAATGTTATTAATTTCAGGGACTTTACAGTTTATCTTACACAAATTCCTTGCAAAAATTGTAAAAGACTGATTCTTCTTGCTTAAAGAGGCTACTTAATGTAAATTTAATTATTCAAGGAAATCTCCTTTAAAAAAAAAAGGCAAATTAACATCCGTCTCATTCATGAACCTAATGCACACATTAAAAAAATTAGTAATTTTCCACTGCAACAAATCACAAATTCATAACATACATCATACCAGGTTGGATATATTTCCGGAATGTAAATATATTTTAATCTGAGATGTTCGATGAAAAAAGCCTTTGATTTTCTGGTTCTGTGTGTAAAGAACTTGGAAATTACTACTCTCTTGTAAGGAGCTGGTCAGACATGAAAAGTCAATGCCCTTCTGGAATCTGTAAGACACACGTGACAAGGCAGGTGTTTCTAAGGTTGAGAAGGAACACGGAGGGTCACAGCATGCAGGAGCAGAATCCTCAGGGCTGGAAAGCCCCATGGTAGTCACACTTTATGACTTTGTCTTACAGAGCTTGGCTGAGTTGTCTCAGGAAACACAATAGCCTCCTTAGGCTTCCTGAAAGGAGCAGAAGAGAGGAGCTATTTTGAAATGAGACAGTGTACTTTGTTCTTCCTGATGAGGAACGCCTCAGGAGAAACTCAGTGCCAGTGCCTGGCCTGACAGGTTGTTATCAGAGCCAAACTGACCTGGAAGAAGAGGACGATATGAACCCCAACCGGCCCAAGCTAGTTTGCCTCGCCCAAGTGGAAAGAAGTCGGGGAAATATTTGCAAAGTTCCCATGGAAGACGCCTGGTTCGCTAAAGGACCAGGACCTAAGTGCCGAGGCACAGAATATACCTTTTCTCCTGGGAATTATCACTCTATTACTCGGGACTATTCATAGCTACTCCTTTGTCTCTGCTCTTCAGATCTGGCTCTCGGGTGCATATTATATTATATGGCCTGCAAAAGGCAAAATATGAGTCAAAGAGGCAGAGTCAGCCCCAGAACTAGGCATTATAGGGATATTAGAGTTATCAGAAGAATTTAACACAGTCACAATTAGCATGCCGAAGGGTATAAGGGACAAACCAGGTACCTTAAGAACAGATGAGTGATATAAGTGAAGACATAAAACCTAAAGGGACGGGCGGTGGTGGCGCACGCCTTTAATCCCAGCACTTGGGAGGCAGAGGCAGGCAGATTTCTGAGTTCGAGGCCAGCCTGGTCTACAGAGTGAGTTCCAGGACAGCCAGAGCTACACAGAGAAACCCCGTCTCAAAAAACCAAAAAAACAAAAACAAAAACAAAAACAAAAAAAACCAAACCAAACCAAAAAAAAAACAACAAAAAAACCAAACAAAACAAACAAACAAACAAAAAAAAACCTAAAGGGAAAAAAAGACAAGAAAATAAATAAAAAGTAAAAGTAGCTGTTATGAACTGTTATGTTAGCAAACCACGTAAGGCTGAGATGAGAATCTCTGGATTTGAGGACTAACAGAAGAAATCTTAAAAATTAAAGAGAGCAGCTACTGCAAAATAAGCAAACCAGGCAACCAAGAACAGAGCACTCAAGGGCTGTGGAACTGAAGGATGCTACCTAAGCCATGCTGGAAGCAGCAAGAGCAAAACTCAGCTGCAGATCCACACAGATGCAAAGGCTGGAGCACAGAGTGCCTGCACAGGAGGGAAATGCAATGATGATAATGATAGTTACAAGGACAGGAACGAAGAGTCAGGCACTCTCATGTCTGTGAGTGGTATCGTGTCAGTTGAACGTGTGAAGGCATTATAGTGTGTTCACAGACCACATGGCACTGAACTAGAAATCGGTAGCAGAAAGACAAACTCATTCAGTGTAAACACAGCTATACATACTATTTGGGTATTTTGGGGGGATGTTTTTATTTTGTTGTTTTGTTTTGTTTGTCTTTGCTGTCCGTATGGTAGGATACTGTTACAAAAGCAACTTAAAGGAGAAAGGTTTATCCTGGCTAACAGTTTTTAGGCTTCAGTGGGTCACAGTGGGGAAGCCAAGATAAAAGAACTTGAAACAGGTGGTCACATCATAACCACGAGCAGGAAACAGAACTCAATAAACACATGCTGCCACTGAATTCCTGTCTCTACTGATACTGTTCAGGATCCCAGCCAAGGAACAGTGCTGCCCACAAGAGACAGGGCTCACGGCAACAGTTAATGCAACCAAGATAATCCCCACAGGCTTGCCCAGAGGTCCATAGCTCAGGGGATTCTAAACTCTGTGTAGCTGACAACACTAATCACCACATGGGTCACCACATGACCACCATGGGTCAGTAAAGAGGTCTCATAATTATGTCTCAAAATATTCTGATTCAAATAAAAACCCAAGCTATCATAATTTGTGTAATGCTCCCCAAAGCACTGTTGGTACAGAAACATAAATCACTGAGTATCATATTTTAAAAAAAGGAGAAGGATCAAAAATCAACCATGCATATTCCCAGATGAGGTAATAGCATACAAAAAAACAGAAGCAAGCCATCACATTCTAAATGATTGGGAAAAATAATCCCTGTTCTTACAATTGAAAAAGGGAAATCCCTAAAGGAAAAACTAATCACTTCATAAACTGATGCTCTGAAGCGATCAATAACAGTCAATAAACTCAAGATTAAATAGTAAGAAAAGAGAGGGGACTCACAAATTAGTATTACAAACTAAGTAGAAGATGTTATTGCATGCTTTGTGGATACAGAGGTGGTAATAAAGGAACTCTGTCAGTAGCCCGTGGGGTCAAGAGCTTAGATGAAGTGAGAAAAATCCTTAAAAAGATATAATGTTCCAAATGTTAGACAGGTAAAAATAAAACATAAATAAGTTGATATTTGATAAAAGAACAAAGGTGATCCTCAAACAAAGATAGTTGTTTAAATATTTGTTTGGTGCTGGAGCAATGATCCATCTAAGATTCACCCCAAGGAACCCACACATCAAACCCATGCCTTGCACAAAAACTAGGTAAAAATCAATCACAGACATAAACATTACATAATAACCCATAGGACTCCTAGAAAATTACATAAGATAACATCTGGATGAGCTTGAGAAAGGTAAAGACTTCTTAAACACATATGAAAGCCTACGATCTATGAGAGAAATAATTGGTAAGCTAGACTTTACTGAAATTAAAAGGAACTGATCTGTTAGAGCAAGTCCAAAGTCCAGAGAAAAACTTCTTTAAGAGATGTATCTGATAAGGGATCATTGTTAACAAATAAAATAATAAACAACTTGATTAATGGTAGTCTAACGACATCTATGGAGAGCTTATCACAGAAAATCACAGATGGGAAAGAGGCATATGAGAAATGCAAAATCATAGATCATCGGGGAGTTCAATACTAAAACAGCACCCCACCACCACCGCCACCATGTGCATGGTGCAGTGGCTTGAGTGTGGCACCCGGAGGACCCCGGGTGCCAGAGAATGTGGGTGGTCAGGATTCTCATTTAGTCCTGGAGAGTATGAACAGTACAGCATCCTTGAAAGATATTGTTAGTTTCTTAACAAACTAAGCATACACTGACCAGTCACACAATTATATTCTCTGTACTTACTGGAAAGAGATAGAAACTATGATCACCTAAAGACTGGACATAAATGTTTATAGCGTTATCATAATTGCTGAATCCTGGGAGCAACCAAGATCTCATTCTGTGGGTTTATGGCTTTATCATAGTGTTGAACTGTGAATAAACCATGGTAAATCCAGTTTAACCTGGATTTTTTTAATGGAAAACTATCCAACTCTTAAGTCAAATCAAGAGTTCTTAACTCATGAAAGGACTTGCTGTAGCTTTAAATGCTATTTGCAAGCAAAATAAAGCCATGCTGAAATGCTTTGCACTGTGTTATTTCAACTGTAAGACATTTTGTAAAAGGAAAAATTATTGGAGACAGTGGAAAGATTAGTAGCTGCTAAGACGTAGGATATGGGAGAGGCCTGGGTATGGATAGTTTGGGATAGTAAAATGACTCAGTGCTTTATGTAATGATAGAAATGTGCAATTATATATTTTCCAAGCCTACAAAATATACATCAGTTGTGAACCCCAGCTTAAAGAGGAGACATTTGGGAATGGTGACCTGTCAACCCCAGTGGCTGCTCATCTACGCAGACTGTCCTGCTGTGTGTGGGGTGTTGACAGTGAGGGGGGCTGAGCATGCAGGGGACAGAAGTGTATGAGGAAACTCTGCATCATCCCTTTCTGTTTCACTGACTGATCTGAGGAAAACAAAGGCTTAAAACAAAGAGAAAAAAGAAAAACACTTCAAAAGTCACACTCAACACACTAAGGTAGAAACAATTTAATGCCGAACTTAAAAGCACCAGCAAAAACACACTACCTTAATAGATTTCTCCATTCATATAGGTCAAAGATCTCTTAAGAGAACTAGAGAAAAATAATCTATTTTATTATTCCAGTAAAAGGTGCCTAACAAAACCCGGAGTGGACATATATACTGTGGTGAAAGCATTAAAGGTATTGCCTTTGAAGATCAGTGGTATGAGTTGTGAACTCACAGAGAGTGTATCAGCACACACAAGACCTGCACAGGTTCAAACCAGACAAAATCCCAGCACTGAGAGGAGGAGTGGGCACAAAGCCCCACCCCCACTGCACCCCACCCCTACTTCCCCCCACCCCCACCCCCACTACACTGAGAGGGGGAAGTGGACACAAAGCTCCACCCCCACCCCCCATTCCCCACCCCCAAGCCCCCACCTCCCACCCCCACCCCCATTACACTGAGGGTGGTTGGACACAAATACCCCTGACCCCCACCACACTGAGAGGGTGGGTGGACACAAATACACCCCCCATTCCCACCTCACCCTGCCCCCACCCCAGAAGCCATTTGCAATTGGTGTCTCCAGAGAGTCACAGTGTGTATCAGCCACAATCCAGGGTTCCGTGCCAGCAGTACTTGGGCTATATGACACAGACTCCTTGCTCATATGTGTTATTTGTGCTGTGTTTTTTGTTTTGTTTCGTTGCTTTTCCTTTTTCTTTTCCTTTGCATTTTGTTTGTTTACTTGGTTGTTTGTTTAATTAAGAAGGAGAAAGGGGGAAAGGGGAGGAGGGAGGGAGAGAGAGGGACAGGGAGAATGTGAAGCCCAGTGGGTAGGGAAGTAGGGAAGATCTGGGAAGAGTTGGGAGATGGAAAGGGTGTGATCGAAGTGTATCCTGTGGGGAAAAATTTTTAAATGAAAAGTTTTAAAATCATTGCTGTGCACACTTCTATTCATTATTTTACTGAATGTGCTACCTAAGGCAGTAAGATGTAAATATGTTTAAAAGGCACACTGAAAAGTCACAACAAGGGCTGGAGAGATGGCTCAGCAGTTAAGAGCACTGACTGCTCTCCCAGAGGTCCTGAGTTCAATTCCTAGCAACGACATGGTGGCTCACAACCATCTGTAATGGGATATGATGTCCTCTTCTGGTGTGTCTGAAAGACAGCAACAGTGTACTCACATACATAAAATAGATGTTTTTCATTTTTAAAAAGTCACAACAAAACGTATTGGATTGTTTGATTCTTTATATAAGCATCCAAATTTTATAAAAGCAGACTTTACAAGTAAATGGAGGATTTACAGTTGTTTGCAGGAGGTCTTGGTACACAATATATTTTAAAATAGCCAGAAAGAGAGTCACTAGGGATACAAATGCCATTTACAAAAAATGAAAACGTATATCTAGGACCAAGTGTAATAAAGTGCTTCACAGCTTTAATGAGAAACTTGCAAAGTTTTTTAGAAAGACATTTTTATTCTTCTGCATGCTGACCTTCAGTTGAGCCAGCACCATTTGTAGAAAAGACTATCTTTTTTCCACTGGATGTTTTTCCGCTCCTTTGTCGAAGATCACTCTTATCTCCTTGTACTAAGCTCAACTCCAAGTAGATCAAGGACCTCCACATAAAACCAACACACTAAAACTAATAGAAAAGAAACTGGGGAAGACCCTTGAGGACATTGGCTCAGGGGGAAAGTTCCTGAACAGAACACCAATAGCTTATTCTCTAAGAATAATAGACAAATGGGACCTCATAAAATTACAAAGTTTCTGCAAGGCAAAAGACACTGTCAAAAGGACAAATCAGCAACCAACAAATTGGGAAAAGATCTTCACCAACCCTACATCTGACAGAGGGCTAATATCCAACGTATACAAAGAATTCAAGAAGTTAGACCCCAGAAAAGCAAATAACCCTATCAAAAATGGGGTACAGAGCTAAACAAAGACTTTTCACCTGAAGAACTTAGGATGGCTGAGAAGCACCTTAAGAAATGTTCAACATCATTAATCATTAGAGAAATGCAAATCAAAACAACCCTGAGATTTCAGCTCACACCAGTCAGAGTGGCTAAGATTAAAAACTCAGGAAACAGCAGATGTTGGCAAGGATGTGGAGAAAGAGGAACACTCCTCCACTGCTGGTGGGATTACAAGCTGGTACAACCACTCTGGAAATCAGTCTGGCGGTTCCTCAGAAAACTGGACATGATACTTCCAGAGGACCCTGCCATACCACTGCTGGGCACATACCCAGAAGATTCCCCAGCATGCAATAAGGATACATGCTCCACTATGTTTATAGCAGCCTTATTTATAATAGCCAGAAGGTGGAAAGAACCCAGTTGTCCCTCAATGGAGGAATGGATACAAAAAATGTGGTATATATGCACAATTGAGTACTATTCAGCCATTAGAAACAATGAATTCATGAAATTCTTAGACAAATGGATGGATCTGGAGAACATTATACTAAGTGAGGTAACCCAGTTTCAAAAGAATACCCATGGTATGCCCTCACTGATAAGTGGATATTAGCCTAGAATCTTGGAACACCAAAGACACAATCCACATACCAAATGATGCCTGAGAAAAAGGAAGGAGTGGACCCTGGTTCTGGAAAGGCTCAATGCATCAGTGTAGGGGAATACTAGAACAGGGAAGAGGGAAGGGGTAGATGGGGGAACAGAGGGAGGGAAAAGGGCATATGGGACCTTTGGGGGGGCGGGGAACCAGGAAAAGGGAAATGAAATGTAAATAAAGAATATATAAAATTAAAAAAAAGACTAAGATGTAATAAAACTACAATTCAAATACAAAAAAAGAATAAGAAAGAAAGAAAGAAAGAGAAAGAAAGAGAAAGAAAGAAAGAAAGGAAAGAAAGGAAAGAAAGAAAGGAAAGAAAGAAAGAAAGAAAGAGAGAGAGAGAGAGAGAGAGAGAGAGAGAGAGAGAGAGAGAGAGAGAAAGAAAGAAAGAAAGGACATTTTTAAAAGCCAAATGAATAGACGGGCTGGTTTATGCCCTCTTCTGGGCAGGGCTACACAACTTCTCAGCCTTCTCTCTGGGTCATTGTGACCAAGTGGCATGGTTGTAGCTTGCGAAATCATAGCAATGTTAAACACACCACTAGCAGATCTGGCTTACAAATGTCTTATGAAGTGGGTCTCTCTACTCTTTCTGGATTGTCAACAAAGACAGATAACTAGGGTTGGCAGAGCCATAAAATTTGAAGTCTGTGTCCCTGAACCTGGGCTTCAAGATGATTCACTTACCTCCTGGGAAAGCCATTATGCAAGTAAGAATTAACGAATGTATAGTTGAAACCTTAATGTCTTCCTGAATATATTTTTGTAATATCCAGCATTACATATCCCAACTCAGACAGATGCATCATATTTAAAACCTGGAAGACTTCTCATCCTTGAAGTACTCTGTCAGCTGATCTAACAGTCTGATGTCCTTCTAATGAAATAGCCACCAGAGCTTTTCATACTTGGCTAGCTCATGCTAGAAATTTCTGTCAGGATACCCAAGCACCCAGAATAGCCAAGGTCTTTGTGAGGCCACACAAGGAAACCAAGGTAGGAAGAAGTTGTGTCTTTGGTTATATGAGCTGATTATAGCTCAAATGTTTTAGCAGAGGAAGTTCAAGTTGGAGCAGTATTAGTTTTATCCTCACAGAGAGTTAACAGCTTATTATCTAAACGGTGTTACAATATAAGTAGTACAAATGCATCACAATCTTCATTGTACAAATGCACCACTATGGGCTTGAATGAATGGAAAGAAAAATCATGTTGCCACAAACAGGTATGATAATGTTGATCTGAAGATTAAAACCTAGAAGCAGTGTTGTATTTGTGATATCAGATATAGGTATCTGATAAAGGTATAAATGAATGGGGACAGTTGGTAGATATGTGTCTAAGCATGGGCGGTCTCTCGGCAACGGGCAAGAGCACACAGGGCAGGATTTCCATCTCTGCCCTCTTCTAGCTACCGAACTGGGGTGGCACAGGGGCCTCTGGTTCTCTTGCGTTTGCATTACATTATTTTATGTATCAAGAGTTTCCGCAAGTAAAATGGGAAAAGAATCATTGGCTCCAACCATTTCCTACTGACACAGCATGACTAGCTTATTGGCTAGCAGGGACTGAGCTTGTCCTGTCAATATGTGGAGCAGACACAGCTGCTTCTCCTTTCCTATATCTTCTGCCTCAATTTACCTGTCTCGAGAGACGTATCTTTGTGTGCTGGATGGAATCACACGTCATGCAAGTGTTCGTGGTGTCTTTTCTTACCACAATATAACCTTATTTAGATTGATTAATCTCCTTTTTCTCACCCTACAATAAGAACAGTTTTAATACCTGCCACACACCAAATACAGTGGACTAAAAAACAGATGTATGAGGACCTTCTCCATGAGCTGAGTTTAGTGATCTAGTTAGAACCTGCTACCTAAAGGTGTGTGATTATCAGTAAAGAATGTGGAAGGAGAGAGAAATAGACCCATGATTCAGGATAACCCTCAGGGAGATGATACTGGGAGATGAATCTCAAGGGATTTTCCTCATTTGTCCTTGTAAGTCAAGTCCTTCCCTTTCTCTTGCCCAACTCAGCACTCTGTTTCTGTGAATCCCTCCACGCCGTGGAGTAGGGGATGTTTCATAAAAGGCTCTTCTATTCCTACCTCAGCCCCTCCCTGTCTCTTAGGGGAAAGCGCCATTGCTGTCCATTAAAGAAGGATGTTAAATCAATTGCGGGAGTTGGCAGAAAGACAGAGATTCCATTTTACCTCGTCTAGCCTGAGGTAAAGACGGGGCCCTAAACATGCCACATAAATACTTTTTTGAAATGTTATGTCTCCATGAGTCATCTGTCTTAATTAGACTAGTCACTTTGTGCCCATTTTTTTTATGTGACTGAACCAATATCTGAGAAATGTTACTAACCCAAAGAGAAACTTATGGGGAAAGAAAGGTCATTGTTAATGGATACCAGTTCTAAGAAGACACATGGTGATTTTTCTTTTTTTCTGAATGAAACAGCCTCAGCTCCAGGTTTGGAAGTATCTCAAATCCTCCTAGTTTATTTCATCTATTATAAATATGTTTGAAACCTCTCAGCTCAATGCCATCCATCCGTAGTAGTGAAAATTTAATTAAGACAGTTAAAGTAAAACTATGCATAGCTTTTCTAGAGATCCCGAAAGACTAGGTTTCTTTTCTTGCAAACAAAGGGAGAGGGTCTCAACATTTTTCTTTCCATGATCTCTTGAGGACTTAAATCCTACCCTTTCTTTCAAAAGTCTTTTTAGGCTTTTCAAATCCATGCAGACCTGCATGCCCTTTCTGCCTCCCATGCCTGCTACAGTAGAGTCACACTGTCCTTGGCAGGACTTGAACTGACCACCAGCATTCGCCTCTCAGGCATTTGTGTGGTCTCTTCCTCCTGGCAGGACCCTCTTTCTCAGATATTTATGGAATTCCTCTCTTATTTCATTCAGAGCCCTGTCCAAATCTGCTCAAGTGTACCTCACCAAAGTATCTTTTTCTGGCCCTTATTTATAGTGCAATTCATCGTGTTCTTTGAACTTTTAAGTCTTCTGTTTGCTTCTCTACAGAATACCTTATTACATGACAATATATCATCATCATCATGATACATTTCCATGACCATTGTTTTTCTTTTCTTTTTGATGCAAACTTAAGAGGTAAAGATTTGTGTGTGCTCTGGTACCTGGTAGAGAATGGTGTTAACTTAGTGTCTCTGAGTAAAGGAAAATGAAACTCCTACAGGAGAGGGGGAAAGGCTCCTTGGTGCAGCCATGGGACTGAGGTGGGGGATGGGGGTGGGAGTGGGGAGCTTGCTTCTTATAGAAAATGCACAGAACTTGACATAGAAAATCTACGCACAACTTTAGGTAGCTCTGAATGCCAATTTATTCTGGCCAAATGCATTAGACCAAAGCTGGTATGAACTGAGGAGATGAAGAAAGGGGTACAATTTTATCAATCTTGTAGTGTTAATGTAATTATTACCAGTTTGTTGAGCCAATATGCAAATATTGCAAGACCATACTAGCAATTCAAATTAAAGTATATTATTTAGAAAATTAGAATAGCTCTCCTAAATAGCCAATGAACTTCTAGCAATTCTTAGAAGGGAAATTAAATGCAATTAAAAAAAACAGTCTTGAAGCTGTTATAACCCAACCAAATACGTTTTTGTATATGCATATATACAGCTGCAGCTATAATCACCGCTTTCTCACTTCTTAGATTTCAGCCTTTATAAAATTAGTTAGGACTTTCATTATTGTGTCATTCTCTGAGGAATATGTAGCTGTTCTCATCTCAGCTGTTACAGAGTTTAATTTTATAATATTCCCAGTCATCTTTCAGATTTAATCTTTGTGAGTCATGCTGCGTAGATTAAGGAAAACAGCAAAAAGTCATTTTGAATCATGTTATTTGCATTCCTTTGTTTTCACTAAGAAAATCTTTGCTACTTATGTGGTAAACATGAAAGTCTCCAAAAAAGGGAGAGTTTCAAAGAAACTTCTTTAATGGAAAACGAATGCTTCAAACACGAATATTTGTTTTGGTTTGTGGCTCTTGCTTGTCAAAGCAGGGGCTTATTCTGATATTAACTTTCTTCCGTCTTTTAGCATGGGTTATTGATATGTTATTGAAATTACCCACGTGCAATGAAGCTACTGAAATGGGTATGGTAAGCCCAGAAATGCTTTCTATGCCTGTTACCTGAGGGAGGTAAAGAAATTGAAAATGAAATTGGAGCACATTAGAGACGATTGGCTAACCGCTCGCTTCCCTGTGTGAAGGCAGCTGTTGTTCCGCAGGACTGGATTTCACTTATACACACTACCTCACCCAGGGAGAGGCTGCTGAAGCCATGGCCTCCTCTCTTGTCTGTTCTACAGAGCTCATTGGGTAAAATCTTGGAAGAGTGAGAGAGATATATTCTAAAAGGCAGAGATGGGGACCCCTGACTCCTGACTGTGGGAGATTTCTCACCCCCAGTCCAGGAGAACCTTAAATGTCACTTCCCTGTGGCACCCACATTCTCCCAGCCCTACCTCCCCAGCGTTCTGAGATGTTAGCTTTTTCTTCTCGCTGTAAGTTTTTACTTTCTTCCCCATTGTGTATCACAGGATGTTGTATGGACTGTGTGTGTGTAAGTCAGCCCAGTACCCTGAGTTTCTCATGGTCAGCTCCATATGATAAGCATGGGGCAGAATTTGAGCTGGAGTGGGTGTTGACTACTCTTTCAGAATCTGTAATTTAATAATCTACTACCTTCCTCGATAGTGGGGATCACAAGTGTTCAGAGATCAAAGCAAAGTAGGCAAAGATGGTGCTGGCTTTGCTTTGGGATGCAGAAATAGATCGTTCGTGCATGCTGTGAACAGTGCATCTTTAGGACAGGCAGAGGTTTCAGCCTTTTCTCTTAGCAATAGGCTCTTTCCCAAACTCTCAATGTTGCTGCTATTATTTTAATCACTGGAGGAGTTTTACAGCTACCTGTTTCTATTAGTTCCTCTTTTCAATCAGTCAGATAAGCCACTGAATTAAAATATGCTTTAATCCTGTTTGCCAGGAGCACAAGAATGAATTTACATTGTCTTCAAGAATAATGTGGTGCATCTGATAGAACCTTTCATAACGACTTGATCTACAGAGGAATTTCTGAAATGGTGTATGTATGTGCACATGTGTGCATGTGTCTGTGCGTGCATGCTTGTGTGTGTGCTTGTATGTATGGTATCTGTGTTTCTGTGTATGGTATGTGTGCACAAATGTGTGCATATGTGTATGAGTGTGTGTGTGTGTGTGTGTGTGTGTGTGTGTGTGTGTGGTTTTGAAGAAACGTTTGGGCTTGTATAAAAGCTCATACAAATCAGCAGAAACTTAAAAGCAGCATAAGTTTTATAACATTGTCAGTTTTCTTTGATGTCCTGTCTTAGGTTGACTTTGGATTTGCTAAGAAGATCGGTTCTGGGCAGAAAACATGGACATTCTGTGGGACTCCAGAGTATGTGGCCCCCGAGGTCATTCTTAACAAAGGACATGACTTCAGTGTGGACTTCTGGTCCCTGGGAATTCTAGTCTATGAGCTCCTAACGGGCAAGTAAGTGTGAACCTGCAGCTCAGTCCAGTCTCACGCCTCAGTCTAGTCTCACTCCTCCTCAGTCCAGTCTCACTCCTCCTCAGTCCAGTCTCACTCCTCCTCAGTCCAGTCTCACTCCTCAGTCCAGTCTCACTCCTCCTCAGTCCAGTCTCACTCCTCCTCAGTCCAGTCTCACTCCTCCTCAGTCCAGTCTCACTCCTCCTCAGTCCAGTCTCACTCCTCCTCAGTCCAGTCTCGCTCCTCCTCAGTCCAGTCTCACTCTTCCTCAGTCCAATCTCGCTCTTCCTCAGTCCAGTCTCGCTCCTCCTCAGTCCAGTCTCGCTCCTCCTCAGTCTAGTCTCACTCCTCCTCAGTCCAGTCTCAGTCCTCCTCAGTCCAGTCTCACTCCTCCTCAGTCCAGTCTCACTCCTCCTCAGTCCAGTTTCACTCCTCAGTCCAGTCTCAGTCCTCCTCAGTCCAGTCTCAGTCCTCCTCAGTCCAGTCTCAGTCCTCCTCAGTCCAGTCTCACTCCTCCTCAGTCCAGTCTCACTCCTCCTCAGTCCAGTCTCACTCCTCCTCAGTCCAGTCTCACTCCTCAGTCCAGTCTCGTTCCTCCTCAGTCCAGTCTCACTCCTCCTCAGTCCAGTCTCACTCCTCCTCAGTCCAGTCTCACTCCTCAGTCCAGTCTCATTCCTCCTCAGTCCAGTCTCACTCCTCCTCAGTCCAGTCTCACTCCTCCTCAGTCCAGTCTCACTCCTCCTCAGTCCAGTCTCACTCCTCCTCAGTCCAGTCTCACTCCTCCTCAGTCCAGTCTCACTCCTCCTCAGTCCAGTCTCACGCCTCAGTCCAGTCTCACTCCTCCTCAGTCCAGTCTCACTCCTCCTCAGTTCAGTCTCACTCCTCAGTTTAGTCTCACTCCTCCTCAGTCCAGTCTCACTCCTCCTCAGTCCAGTCTCACTCCTCAGTCCAGTCTCGTTCCTCCTCAGTCCAGTCTCACTCTTCCTCAGTCCAGTCTCACTCCTCCTCAGTCCAGTCTCACTCCTCAGTCCAGTCTCGTTCCTCCTCAGTCCAGTCTCACTCCTCCTCAGTCCAGTCTCACTCCTCCTCAGTCCAGTCTCACTCCTCCTCAGTCCAGTCTCACTCCTCCTCAGTCCAGTCTCACTCCTCCTCAGTCCAGTCTCGCTCCTCCTCAGTCCAGTCTCGCTCCTCCTCAGTCCAGTCTCACTCCTCCTCAGTCCAGTCTCACTCCTCCTCAGTCCAGTCTCGTTCCTCCTCAGTCCAGTCTCACTCCTCCTCAGTCCAGTCTCACTCCTCCTCAGTCCAGTCTCACTCCTCCTCAGTCCAGTCTCACTCCTCCTCAGTCCAGTCTCACTCCTCCTCAGTCCAGTCTCACTCCTCCTCAGTCCAGTCTCACTCCTCCTCAGTCCAGTCTCACTCCTCCTCAGTCCAGTCTCACTCCTCCTCAGTCCAGTCTCGCTCCTCCTCAGTCCAGTCTCGCTCCTCCTCAGTCCAGTCTCACTCCTCCTCAGTCCAGTCTCGCTCCTCCTCAGTCCAGTTTCACTCCTCCTCAGTCCAGTCTCACTCCTCCTCAGTCCAGTCTCACTCCTCCTCAGTCCAGTCTCACTCCTCCTCAGTCCAGTCTCACTCCTCCTCAGTCCAGTCTCACTCCTCCTCAGTCCAGTCTCACTCCTCCTCAGTCCAGTCTCACTCCTCCTCAGTCCAGTCTCACTCCTCAGTTTAGTCTCACTCCTCCTCAGTCCAGTCTCACTCCTCCTCAGTCCAGTCTCGCTCCTCCTCAGTCCAGTCTCACTCCTCCTCAGTCCAGTCTCCCTCCTCCTCAGTCCAGTCTCACTCCTCCTCAGTCCAGTCTCGCTCCTCCTCAGTCCAGTCTCGCTCCTCCTCAGTCCAGTCTCGCTCCTCCTCAGTCCAGTCTCGCTCCTCCTCAGTCCAGTCTCACTCCTCCTCAGTCCAGTCTCGCTCCTCCTCAGTCCAGTCTCACTCCTCCTCAGTCCAGTCTCAATCCTCCTCAGGCCAGTCTCACTCCTCCTCAGTCCAGTCTCACTGAGCCTCATCTGCAGAGCAGAACAGTTCACTAATGATGGCAGGACAAAGTTTAAAGTATAACTACCTAAAAATATTTTAAAGAATGTCACTCTTTCCTCTTCATACTGCTTCAAACACAGGGCTTGAATAGTTTAAAACACAAAGGATTCAGAAAGCTAAATCAAAGGAGTATAGAATTCTTATAGTTTACCTAAAGTGGCAGGTTTCATTGTTACAGAAACACAGCCAGAATGTGAAAGTTTTATGAGCCAGAAATAGAAACAATGAAAATTTTGGACTTGTTAGAATCTCTTTCTTTTTAAACAAATGGTGAAAGCTGTTTTCCTAGTTCAGTAAAACTCATTGATCAATCAAACTAAATATAGCTAGAGCCTGCCATCTTCCCCAGATGTCAGTAAACCACAAATGCTAAGAGAAGGCTACAATGCTGTTTAAAATTTAAATCCCGTGACAACTCCTTTACAAGGTGCTAATGAGCAGAACCAAGACACAGCATGGGTTTCCACAGTTAAGAGTGGCTTCTCATCCACAAAGAGATAAAAAGCTGGGATTAACAAACCTGCAGTTCTAAATATATAACACAGTACAGTGTGCGTCTTCATCCACAAATGTACATACACATACACACACATGCACACATGCGATATGAGATAGCATTTGTAAAATATTTCACTGCTCACGAAGCACGTATATGCATAACCTAGTTTAGTTTCCAAACACGCGTGAGGAAGATAAGGTAGGAATTTTTATTATTATGTTATGATTCAAATGTTTTTGATTATTTTATGATTTAAATTTTACAAGTGAGACAAGTAGGTCGCAAAGCTATCTGCCTGAGATCGGTAACTTGATCCCAGGTCTCCAGGCTCCGTCTGTGACGTACATTCCATGACACACGCATGCTTTATGACCCTTTTTAGCTAACAGCGCTCAACATTAGTGTCAGAGACATTTGCACTAAGAGCTGTGTAATCGGTGCTGAGTTGGATCCATTAGCAGAGAAGTAAATGTCAACATACACGTGAAAAAAAAAAACAATTTCATAGAATCTTCTCGAACCTTCTTCTTTTGGTAACAGTAAGGACCTAAACCGGACTCTGAGCATTCTAAAGCCGCTGTCTACCCCTGAGCTGCGTTCTTCTTAGTTGTCCTAAGTGCTACAAGCCTCAATATTAAATAAAAAGTGTTAAAACACCCAACAGATCACATCTTTGTCCACACACACTGGGGAAACAGAGGTGAAAATCTATATTATATCTGAATCACTGTTCATAATCTATAACCACATTCAGATGGTCATCATTTAAGATTTAGATGGAAGTATGGAATGTTCCAGGTAGTCACTGAGAAGGACAAATTGCCTAAGGTGTGGGGGATGCTGTGTTTTTTTCCAATATTTCTTTTCCCTCATCTTAGAGATTCCTAGGGGAGAGGTACTGGCACGGTGGTTCTTGGAGCTTCTGGAAAATATACATGAGTCTTCATCACCTGGGAAATGTGCCATGAAGAACAGCAAAATAAATTAGAGAAATAACAGAGGGACAGAAGGCACAGCCACATGGAATTGCTAAGGGGACCTCGAACCATCATAAAGAAGTCAGGAAGAGAGTTTTGCCAGACATTTTCAGGGCAGAAGAAAACTCCACTTAATTCCTGACTCAGTGTTTCAGGATGCCAGGGAAAGAACACCATGATAATAATAATACAGCTGTAAATATGCCCATGCGTGCATGCATGCGTCTCTGTGTGTTGAAATGTCAAACCAAGGGCTTTGCCCCCGGCTTCCCTTTTTTCACAGGGGAAGCATATGGGTCCTGGAAACTCGATGCACTACCTTTGCTTTAAGGCTTTCTTATTTCATTTTATTGTGCCAAAGGTGAGGGCAGTTGGTTTCCAAATAGCACAGACATATAGTTGCTAGACAACAGAGTGGTTAGATCATTTTTAATTTTCAAAACTTAAACAGTGCACTAGACCAGACACAAAAAATGTTTTAGCAACCAATATTATAATGAATTAAAATGTTGCCCCACTTTAGTGGCTACAGCTCAACTGTACTTTACACAGGAGGATATTCCTTGAAGTATTCTCTTTGGCACTTTATAGGACCTGCTTCTGCTTCCTCATCCTACAGTGATAGGTCCTTCTCTGTATTCGTTTCTGAGTTTCCTTGTTTTCCTTATTGTTTCGCATTGGACTGGTCAGACCTTGGCCTTTTCTTGTCTAACACCCATCGGGTCATATCCTCAAGTCCTGAGGCCATAAACCTTGTGGGATGGATGGCCCATACTTCCTTAGTGTACCTCCTCAATGCTAGGCTCATAAACCCAATGGGCTGTCTCTCAGTTCCATGTGATTCTGGAACTTTGTTGTGATCCTCTCCTCTGAAACGAGCTGTACTCAGCTGAGTCAGCCGTTTTTCCATTGCTGTGATGAAATACACAAGGCCACTTCTGAGTAAGAAAAGATTTATCCTGGTTCCTCGTTCCAGCCTGTGGCTCACTGACCCTGTAGACGAGAGAGCATGGTACAGTATGACAGGAGCATCTGACAAAGGAGGTCTGTCACTATGAGGTGGCCAGAGTGCAAAGAGGAAGAGATGAGCATCCCAATATTCCATGCAAGGTCATCTCTCTAGTGGCCTTTCTTCCGGCCTCATTCCCAAAAGTTTCATTTCCTCTCCATCGTGACACAACTTGGGGATCTGGCCTCTAAGGGATACCCCAGACCCAAATAACAGCACTTGCCTCTCCCTCAGTTTGTTTCTCTTAGAGAAAATAATTCTATTCTGGGGGCACGGTGGCCAAGCATCATTCTTGACCTCCTTTTCTCTCTTCCCCATGGCATTCAAAATTTTAGCAAATTGCGTTAGCTTTATCAGTAGTCTTAGCCTGGGCTATATAACAAAATTCTATAAGCTGGCTGCGTTTTTTTTTTTTTTTTTTTTTTTTTTTTTTTTAATGCTCATTTATTTCTTGCAGTTTGGGAGGCTGGAAGCCTCGGCAAAGAGTTGAGCTCTGGTGAGGACTCCCTTTTAGTTGTATACTTCTTGTCGGCTCCTCACTAGGAAAAAGATGGCCAGCTGGCAGCCTGTCTCAGAAGATCTCAACCTAGCTTTATAAAACCCCATCACGTCAAGAATACTGTCACTGCAAGAGTATGGTTTCAAGACAGAAATTTGACAAAGGGACATAATTAGTACAGTTCACGGCTAGACAGAGCCACGTCTGTTCCAGTACCTTCAGAACAGCTTCCCACTGCCAGCTTCACCCCGTACTGGAGTTGCTGTGTTCCAGCACTGACTCATCCCCGTGCCCATATCCTTACTGTAGCCCACGGGATACACAGGATGCTGCCGTAATCTCAAGACGTCCCTTGCCAATTACTCATTCCACCATCTACTGCCCACTCCTACCACATTCGTTCCTTTGCACTTCCTGTCTCAGAACCCAGTGACCACAAACAAGACAACTCTGTGTCTCATCTGCTCCCTCTGTCTACTCAGACTTCTCCTTTGTCGGCTTAGAAAGGAGGCTTTTCCTATTCACCTTCTTACACACACACACACACACACACACACACACACACACACACACACGGAAACCACACCCACCCTCCTATTCTGTCTTCTCCTTTAACCTTCTTTTGAGGGATTATCACTGCTGACATTACCTGTGTGTATCACTCAAGTGATGGGAATTTAGTTGAAGGCTTTCCACAATATTCCCTAATTTGTTGTAAAGTAACTAAGGAGGGAGGAGAGGACTGGAGAACAGAACGTAGTGGAAAGAGAAGTGGGAAAAGAGGAGTCTGTTCCAGGAGCCTCCCAGACTCCTGCTGAAGTGTGTCTTATTTTCTGTCTTCTCCAGCCCTCCCTTTTCTGGGATAGACCAAATGATGACCTACAATTTGATTCTCAAAGGAATTGAGAAAATGGATTTTCCCAGGAAGATAACAAGGCGCCCCGAGGATTTGATCCGGAGGCTTTGCAGGTGAGAATGACCGTGGGAGACACCTCTGGGGCGGGGGGCGGGGGAGGAAGCGTGAGGGCTTCCATTTCCCGTGCAATGTGTGGATGCTTCACAATTAGGTTTGTGCGTTCGCTACTTGAACACCTTATGTTGCAGTTATAACTGAAGAAAGTTTGTAAGTTAAAAAGTATTTTTGAAAAGGTTTTGCATGGACGTTTGTATGCAGGTACATGCCTGCTGCCTTCAGAGGCTAGGAGATGTCATCATGTCTGGAATTGGAGTTATAGACTGTTGTGAGCTGTCATGTGGGGGCTGGGGACCCAGTACAGGTCCTCTGGAAGAGCAGCAAATTCCCCTAACCTCTGAGCTGAGCCGAGTCTCTGGCTCTCTAGTATTCTTCTTCTTTCCTTTATGTTTTTTTTAAAGCAGCTTTCAAGAAAAGATTTTATTTATTTACATTTTATGTATATGGATATTTTACTTGCATGTATGTCTATATGCCATGTGCATATCCACAGAAGCCAAAAGAGGACACTGTGTCTCCTGGGGCTGGAGTTAGAGCCGGTTGTGAACTGCTCTGTGGGTGCTGGGACTTTAACTTGGGTCCTTTGAAGAACAGTCAGTGTTCTTACCCACTGGGAAGCTATCTCTCCAGCCCCTGAATCATCTTTAAGAAATTATACTTTCCCTGTCTTCTTTTAAATTATTTCAACCTTCGGCTTACTGTAGAAAACCTCATTTTTCAGGTATATGTTGGAAACTTACACAGCTTTGTTTTGTTTTGCTTAAAACTCCAATGCACTGCTGTTCCCCTGCCCCACCTTTGGAGATGTTTTTAAAGAGGGTTTAAATTTAGCAAATCTAGAACATCAAATCTAGTTTGGGAATTGCAAATTCCCTACACACTTCTAAGATTGCATCTTAGATGAAAACGAAACTCTAACGCATTTCCCAGTCGCCTTAGCAGCGTCCGTAACCAAGTCTGCAAACTAGAATTTATTCAACGTCTATCCATAGCTCCTGTACAGGACGGAGAGAGGAATCCAGATAGCAGCTGTGGCTCCTCCCTGGAAGGGCCTTGAACTTGTTTTCTCCCTCAGGCCCAATGGCTGGCCTACAGTTGGATCTGATGAAAGTGACAGAGTGAATGAATTTAAACACAGGCACTGTTCTTTCGTCTAAAACCACTCACGTATTATTATTATAAACTTCTCCCATAAACTACTTTAGGCAAAACCCGACGGAAAGGCTGGGCAACCTGAAGAATGGCATCACCGACATTAAGAAACACAGGTACTGTTGTTGTTGTTGTTGTTGTTGTTGTTGTTGTTGTTGTCACGCAGAACTGTGCAGAATAACCAGGTGTCTTAGATTAGCTTTCTTTCACTGTGATAAACACCATGGTCAAAAGCAACCTGGGGAGGAAAGGGCTCATTTCATCTTACAGCTTGGAGTCCATCATCCAGGGGACTCAAGGCAGAAACCTGGAGGCAGGTGCTGATGCGGAGGCTGAGGAGCAGGAGGGCGGCGGCCTACTGGCTTGCCCATAGGCTAATCTGGTGGAGAGAATTTTCTCAGCTGAGGTTCCCCTTTCCCAACTGACCGTATCTAGTATCAAGCTGACATCCAGGCCAACAGTATATGAGGCAACCATGACAGGTTCCCTCAGGAGAGTGCTATGCTCAGGTACAGGCTTTCAACTTTTGGGTGTTTCAGGGTACAGTTTTTCTTTGTATAGTTTGCTAGTTATAGTTGCCTAAATAGGTCTTAATATGCTTTCCTTGATACTGGAAATTCATATCAAAAAGGAGCAAAGTTATTTTAGAAGCTATAAAATATACATCTGTCGCCGGGTGGTGGTGGCGCATGCCTGTAATCCCAGCACTTGGGAGGCAGAGGCAGGCGGATTTCGAGTTCGAGGCCAGCCTGGTCTACAGAGTGAGTTCCAGGACAGCCAGGGCTATACAGAGAAACCCTGTTCAAAAAAAAAAAAAAAACCAAAAAAAAACAAAAACAAACAAACAAACAAAAAAAAACAAATCCAAAGACACCAAAATATACATCTTTCAGTCACAGAAACAGTTTTTCATCCACTGTTGTTGTTGTTGTTGTTGTTGTTAATCTGGATTCTGCAAGGGAATTGAATATTTTTGGCTTTGAATTTGTAAAAAGAGTAGGATATAATTCTTGTAGAGATGTAGAAGAGAATGATACAGCTTAACCCATTATTCAACATCACTGACTAATGAGTTTTTACTTTACATTGCTATAAAAGGGATGCGTTTAGTAGGAATGGTGGCAGGATCTTGTCCTGGCCTTACCTAGGTCTTCAATCCTTACAACTCAATTAAAGGAATTCACAAGAGACAAGGTACAGTATAAAAGATAAGAAACATTTATTGAAGTGGGATGTGGAGGGTTGAGCGTGCAGTGGCCACAG
Source organism: Apodemus agrarius (assembly GCA_964023405.1). Lineage (NCBI taxonomy): Eukaryota > Metazoa > Chordata > Mammalia > Rodentia > Muridae > Apodemus > Apodemus agrarius. The sequence goes on from OZ030016.1 coordinate 10,604,512, forward strand.
GGACCACCGTAGAGCAGCGAGCCTTGTGTTGCTGTGAGAGCAGAGGTGGCTTCTGCCTGTGTAGTTATGCTCTGTGATGATTTCTTATGTCCCGTGAACAGATGGCTTTCCTGAGGGGTGTTTTCCTGTCCAGACTGACAAGCTCTCTTGGGTTCAATCTTACAGGAAGGGCAATGGGTCACCTAGGCTCCTGCTAGCTAGCAATCTTACAAGGTTTGAGGTTTCTGGATCCTGTTTGAGATAGTGTTAATGGCTTTCTGGGCAGGCCAGGAGGTCACATCTCCAGGGGCAGAGACATGACTCAGGTCATTTAAAAGTAATTGAAGTCCTGCAGCTCTAGTCCTTGGCTTTACAGGCTGCGCACCATGAGGCAGGGGTCCAGCCCCAGAGTCCTTAAAGCCTGCTAATGTCTAAACAGCTCCCTCATAGGATCCATATCCTGACTCTTTAAAACCTTTCTGCAGCCAGTGATAAATGAAGGTCTCTCTTAAGATGGCAGGCTGTGAACCACAGCACCCAAGACCAGGAGAGCAGTTGGCTGTGGTATTATGATGTTTGGTAGTTTTAGGGGTTCTTTTTTTTAAATATATATCTTCAAATTACATCAGTTTTTGTCAGGGTGTGATTTACTGTAAGTCACCCCTATTCTATTTTACTTTTCACTAATACTGCATATTTGTTTAAAATATGGCTTCCCTCTAATGATTCTCTAAGCTCTGGAACCTCAATTTACTTTTTTGATGGAGTCCATTGGTTTGCACAGACCCACAATTCAGAATCATCTCATGGGTGATTCGGCATTCCCCATTAATAGCTTTTATACCCCTGATAACCTCCTTGACATCTCCTCTAATTTGATTAAGTATTCAAATGTGGCTCTTAGATTTTCAGTTTTTAAATCAATCTTTGGCAAGTCCTAGCATTTTCAGGATGTCTTCATCTTGCTTATAATCTACAGACAGAAAAATATCACTTGCGGCTACAGTTTGAGGGCCCACATATAAATGTGGGAATCTTATCATTGTAAGCCTTTGAATATGCTGGTGTCTTCACTTTCAAAAATGAAAGCATCTCTAAGGTTTTATTCCTCTCAGACTGAGGGCTGATGTTTCTGCATGCATGTGCTGGGAAGCAGGATAGAATCTGGAGTTCCGTGCATGATAAACACATACATTACCCTCAAGCCACTCCCCCCTCCCCACCCCCTTTGCACTCTGCTGGGTTTTTTTTCACTGAGGAATTAGGAGAACATCGCAGACTGAACAGTAAAGGAGGCATTTGGTTGCTATTTGTTCTCTTTAACTGCAGCTGCAGAATGAGTAAAAACAATAAATAAATAAGCCCTAAGCTGCCTGTCCTGCTATATGAATTCATGGTCTCCCTCGCCACAAAGCTATGTGTTCAGCCTTGTGAAACCAAGCTTCCCCACAGGGTGAATTAGAAAGAAACGGATGGACTAAATGGTTTCCCGATTTCCAGCTAGTCCTAGAGTTCTATAGTTCTACATAGTTGAATTATTTTATCATGCTTTTGCTGGGGGAATACAACTAACACTTTTGAAGCTACTAATTTTATGTCGAGCTTTAAAGTCCATAATTGTTATCTTCAGAAATATTATTTGACCTATGATATGTTTAAACCAATTTAATAAAATCACTTTATAACAGGGGAAAAAAAGAGAAAGAAACGGAGGGAGGGAGAGAGAGGGAGAGTGGAGAGGGAGACTCAAGAAAGACTTATTTGGAAGTTCAAACACAGTAAAGTCCTTGGAATACTTTATTCTTTGTCTTTCTCTGGGTTGCCTTCAATTCAAGGTTGAGAAAGACTGTCTTAAAATCCAATGTATCTCCTCCTTGCACCCCATACTTGTTACCAGTTTCTAGTATCATTATAAAATGACATATAAGCACACTGTTCCTATTGACAAGTGCCCCACCGTCTAAAGTGATCCTTATTCTATTGTCCCCCGTGTTCTCACTGAAGAGTTGGCATGCTTTGTTTTGGGGTGTTTGGAAACAAGTGACCATAAGTGCCGAGATGCTCCAGCCTTATCCTCTTTCCTTTCCTCTGCTGAGGATCCTCCAAATGCACCGGGCAGATTGTGGTGGGACGCACAAGCAAATTGATGTGATCTGGCTTTTCCTTCCAGTGAGGTTGATTGGTCCATTCTCTGTAATAAGGAGGCGTCCTTCTGGCACGCACAGCTTCAGGCGCAGAGCACCAGGGACAGTTGGCAAGACACAACAGATTGCATGGCATTCTCAGAACTGAAAAGCAGAATTTCATCCTAATTTTCTCTTCTCCTGGAGCTTTTTTCTAAGCTACCAAGCTGGGGGACAGGCTCAGGGTATGTGTCGGGGTGTCTATGTGTGTCAGTCTAGATCTGTAGTCGTCAGTCTAGATCTGTAGTCGTCAGTCTTGGGTCATGACCCCCACATGGATAGCAAATCAAATACCCTGAATGTCAGATATTTACCTTATGGTTCATAACAGTGCAAAATTATAGTCATGAAGTAGCAACGAAAATAATTTTATGGTTGGGGGTCACCACAACATGAGGAACTGTATTAAAGGGTCGGCAGCATTAGGAAGGCTGAAAAACACTGTTCTAGATAAAAAGTTCTTTAAACTTCATACAAATCTCCCAAGTCTATAGATTTCTTACTACCTAGTATATTCTTAAAACATTCACCAGCATTCTTTTAGGGGCTGGAATGGTTGAGAACACAAACCACTCTTGCAGAGGACATGAGTTCAATTCCCAGCACCTATGTCAGCAGCTCAGAACTGCCTCTCCAGGGGCTCTGACACCCTTTTCTGGCCTCTTTATTGGGGGCACACTCCCCATACCCCCCTTTAAAATAGTAAAGTAAAATCTTTTCAAAATCTCTTTAACGTTTGTGTTAGATTTTCCTACTCCTCTGTAAAACAAAATTAATTTTTAAAAGAAAACTTTTCACACTAGCTTTGTATTAAAATAAAAGTATACCCAGGCGTGGTAACTACTCTATAAATATGTCCAATTTGTGCATTCTTTATTAAATCATCTCCGCCCCCTTGTTTATTAGTTAACCTAGAGACAAGGCATTTTTCCCAAAGACAAGGAGAGTCTGGTGAACCTGGGTGGATGTAATCGTGCATTCCTGATGGGAGGCTAAACCAAACAGCTTAACATGGCATTCGAGATCAGAGTATATAAATCTTCTGAAAGCAATTTCTGTTCTGTCCATGTCAGTGCAGCTCTGCTGAATGTTGTTCACATGTCACTGTGTGCTGCACCTGCGCTGCACACAACGCAGCCTGTCTCCTGCCGTGCACGTGATGTAGCCTGGGGCAGAACACTGGGATTAAGTGAATAGCCGCTCACCTTAAGCAAGTGCTGCTGTTATAGCCCAAATCGCACTCTGAGTACTCTAAGAAATGCCAGGCTATTTTCTTCACCAGAACAACAGTGATCACTAGCATTACCTCTTCTGGAGGCCCTTGGATAAAGAGTCCTGTAAGTTCTGCCAAGAGTGGTTCCTGTATGTAGTGGTGGCAAATAAGATCCTGCAGAAATATGTACCCAGAAATGTCGCAAGTGGGAGCCCAGCTCAGTGTCTCAGTGTCAAGTCCGATAGGATTGTCCTGGACAACACTTAGTGCTTTCACACAGGGACAGAGGATAGGCAGACCTCCGCTAACGTTGTTGTCTTTGTTGTCTGACGCCTATGTCTTACTAGGGTTGTAAAAGCTTCTATTAATACGGCATCTGAAGAGGAAGGCATGAGTTTCCCGTTCCATTGGCAAACTTAGAGTTGGAGTGGGAAATCCCACTAAGGGCTAAACCAAAACTAACTCCGAAGTGAGGCAATGCTTGGCTCTGAGGGAAAGCTTGGCTTCTGGTGTGGCTGAAAGAAGCCAGTGGCAGGCTCCCGAAGGCCCCCTGCCCTCCGTCCCCACCACTCACAGCACTGCGCCCCCCTGTGGTCATCTCTAGACTGCAGTTACCTTTCGAGAACCAGGTTGCACTGTTCCTCAGCATTTTGTAATGGCTTTCCATCACACCAAAACTTACTGGGCCCTACGCGCCAACAAAGCGCCCTAACATGTCGGGCATTTCACTGTTTGACATCTTTTGACACCATTTGCCATTTTTGTTTTTATGCTTTACTTCGGTTTTAACCATGTTTTTATCAATCCTCTGGGAACATCAGACCATGGATCTTGATCATATACACCCCTCAGGCCCCCTCTCAAATCCACTCGCTTTACTCTCAACTCTACCCATCTGGCTTCAAGTTTTCTTCATCTTTTTTTTTTCCAACCCATCAACTCCAATTTGTATTTCTCAGCTTCCTTGGTAGGACCTGCCCTGGAGTGCGGTTGACCTAATGAGCTCATTCTATTAAAGAAAACCAACTCTCTGTCTCCCCCACCCTCCCCCACCCTCCCCGCAGCTGCTGCCATTGTCAATTCCACCTGGGATTCTTGCTTCCCTCCCTCCACCATGCTGGACTTTGTCTGGTTTCAGCTTGCAAAGCTCTTCTGGATACTGTCACCATCACCATGAGTTTCATATGGACAAGTGCTCCATTGTACTGTTTCCTTGAAGTCACTCACCGCCTCTGACCCTAATGGTCTTTCCAACCCCTGGGTATCTTTTTTCCTCCTACTTTCTTTACATTTCATATCTCAGCCGACTCCTGCCTCTTCCGTCTGGAAGGTCCTTGCTGCAAAATTCCGCACGTCTTCTCTCTCCTTTTCATTCTTTAAATACCACCCCAGCTGGGAGCAATCCTTCCAGACTTGCCCATCCCAAGACCACCTACCACTCTGTTCTCTTTCACCTTCCTAGCACTTACTAGTGTCTAAATTTAAATCGAGGGTGTGTGATATTTACTTATTTTGTCTACCACCTTACTCAAATAAAAACATTATTTTTTTTCATACTTGGGACAAGTTGTCTTTCCTTAAGTGTTTGTTGCCTGGGTAAACTGACACCAATAGCCTAATAACCAATCATCAATGGGTGGAGAGCAGCCTTGCTCCGTGCTCTTTGTAAGGTTCTGTGAGACAGAGCGGTCGGTCCCCAGGAGAAGGGAGGCCTCCCGATGCCTGCTATCTATGACACATTTGCTGAATCCCAGACTCGCCCATTTACATTAACGATATAGATGTGAATTAGAGGAATTCCATCTGTCAGCTTGACTCAGTCTTCCCACACACCACTCACTGGAGCGCACTTTGCGGTTGGAACTGTGTAGATGCTGGAGGAGGTGGAAACTGAAACTGACGGCAGAGGGCTCTGGAGAAAATGGTTGGATGGACTGGTAACACTCCAGGGACCGTGATCCTCCAAAGCAAAGGAGAGAGGCAGACTGAACTGGAGAGGAAGTTGGGTCAAAGGATGTGTTTTGTTGTAAGAATAAAGTCATTTCTGTATGATAGCTGAGCAGTGGCAGCAGTGACAGTACAAGACAGAAGAACCACAGCTATAGCCAGAGATGGTATCATCAAGCACGTAGCAGAGACACTGGCGTTAGGGAGAAGACAAGGAAGCACATTCGTGGTTCAGAAGAGACAGCAATGCAGGCATGGGGTGCAAATGGGCTGAAGATGGATCACGGATGATGTTTTATGGGCCTTTGGAGTTTTGTTCCGTTGTGTTTTTGTTTTGCTTCAGTGAACTAAGAATCAAGGGTAGGGGCTAAAGCAGTGATTCTCAATCTATGGCTCACAACCACCTTGGAGTTGAGAGACTCTTTTACCCTTGCCTAAGACCATCAGAAAACACAGATATTTACAATACGGTTCATAACAGTAGCAAAATTACAGTTAAGAGATAGCAAGGGAATAACTTTATGGTTGGGGGGAAGGGTCACCACAACATGAGGGACTATGTGAAAGGGTCACAGTATGAGGAAGGTTGAGAAGTGCCGGGACTGGATAGCTTTGTGGTTAAGAGCACTTGTTGCTCTTGCTGAGGCAGTGCCCAGCACCCACACGACAGCTCACAGCCATCTATAACTTCAGTTCAAGGGAACCTGACACCTTTTTCTGAGCCAGATATGCTCAGAAGAAGGTGCATGCATGCACGAGCTTGTACACATAAAATAAATCAATCTTAGACAGATGGGAATAAAGTTCTGAAAGTCTGAGGAGGTACTACGCTGTAAGTTCTGAACCTACATGTGACGGGGGAATATCCAGGGTGGTTTCTGGGCAGTGTGAGTGCCCAGTAGTCAAGGGTTGGTTATGAACTGGGTCAAGGCATCCTTCCCTGGTAACTCCAGCTGCTTACAGCAGCACTTTTGGAGGTGGGACATAATGAATTGACAGAGATACTCTAACATGCTGATCATGGATTATGTGAGTAATATTCTCTATATTTTTCTCATTTTAGGTGGTTAAATGGTTTTAATTGGGAGGGGCTGAAAGCACGGAGCCTTCCATCCCCTTTACGGAGAGAGGTATGGTATTGTCCGGAACACTCCCTCAGTTAGTTTGTAGAAACTAGTTGTTAAAAACAAATTATGATGGAGGAAAGAGGGAGAGACAGGGAAGAAGGGAAGGGGAGAGAAAAAGTATGCACATAAGATATTTAAAATTTAAAAAAAAAAAAAAACTTCTTATTTGGTGAGTTTGTCCCACTGATTGTGATCTAGAGACTTAAATAGTGTGGCCAGAGCTGCAGTGCAGGATCAGTGGGAAGAGTGCTTAACACGTGAGCATGAAAACCCGCTTCCTACATAGGAACCTGCTCAGTGTGGGGTGTGTGTGCCTGCATGAGAACTTGTGCACTGCAGTGTGTGTGTACCTGCATGAGAACTTATGTACTGCAGTGTGTGTGTGCCTGCATGAGAAACTGTGCAGTGTAGTGTGTGTGTGCCTGCATAAGAAACTATGCACTGTATTGTGTGTGTGTGTGTGCCTGCATAAGAGGCTGTGCATGTAGTATATGTGTGCATGCATGAGAAGCTGTGCACTGTAGTGTGTGTGCCTGCATGAGAAGCTGTGCACTATAACGTGTGTGTGCATACACGAGAACCTGTATACTGTAGTGTGTGTGTCTATAATCCTAATGTTAGGGAGACAGAGACAGGAGAATCCTTGGAACTCACTAGTGATGAGCCCCAGCTTCAGTGAGGGACACTGACTCAAAATGTAAGGTAGAACATAACTGAGTACTGGTGCTGGATGTCAGCCTCTGGCATCCACGGGCAAGCACACACGGGCAGTGTGTATGATGATCCACACATGCATTCACAAGCACACATATGCTGAAGAATACACACAAATACAAATAATAGAATTGCCTATGTGAGGTGCTCTAAGGTCACGTCTCAGGAATTAATGCTATGCCAGTATCACCCAAATCCCAGAGTAGTTAGAGGTGCTAAGGTACACAGGTGAAATGTAATTTATTGTTAATTACAGTAAGATAGTTGTAATATATTTGACATATGACAGCATGTGCCACTAAAATGTGATTATAACTATGCCTAAAAGAAATACTATTATTTCAGAAATAGGAAAAATAAACTGAAATATGGGGCATTTAAAAAAATCAAGAATTATAAAACTCTTTTCCATTGAAAGGAGAATTAGGTGTTCTGTAGTTTGTCTTAAGAATTTCAAACCATGGTTTCAAAATAGTTTAATACTATAAGCTTTTAATTTTCCTGATGACATTTCAATATCGCTAAGATTTAGGATTGTCTGTTTACTGTGTTGCATACTTTATAGGAATGTAATAACTGCTCAGATTCAATACTAGCAAGAAACTTAAATGTAAGAGGAACTCTGATAAATTTTAACATTTAAAACATATTTGTTTTGAAACCATTCCTTAACTTGATACAGGAAGGTAGATAGTATTTATTTCACCTTTTCTTTAGAAAGTAATTCCTGATGTTGCACAGCTCCTGATGCAGGTAACCAATGACAAAATCTCTTGCTTCTAATGAGATTACCTCACTATGCTGAGATGGTGACACAATGTAGATAATTGGCCATCTTTTATATGTAATGTGTAATATGTAATGTGTAACATGTAATGTGTAACATATATGTAACATGTGATATATGTAGTAGGCCCCATTTGTAAGGTCAGCTCAGGTAGAACAAGCTTCACCTGAATGTACCACCCTACCTGGTCACCCTGGTCCTCACCTTTGTTCTCTCCTTTCTCCGTTAGCTCAGTGGCCCCATAGATCACAGCTACTTTGACAAGTATCCTCCTGAAAAGGGGGTGCCTCCGGATGAAATGTCAGGCTGGGATAAAGACTTCTGACAGGAGAAAAAAAACGCTGCCGCCATGCCCCAGAAGAGGACCGTGAGGATCAGTGGCACAATGCTGATTGTTTCTCTCTTCAAAGCATTGTTAGATCTCCTGGAAGACAATTACGGCAAAGAAAACCCTGATAGACAGGGAAGGGGAACAGCCGGATGTGGTTCTGAATGAGAGCATCTCCTTTAGCTGCTGGGAATTATTCCTGTATTCCATTCTGTACCTGTCTCAGATGTCAAAGGTTGTCCCTTCCCATTTCCATGGTTCAATCCATTTTTGTTGGCATAGGATACTTGTCTCTAAAATCTGTCACTCCCTCCAAGCATACTCTCCTGCCAGGAATCCTAATAAAATTAATGTGGCCTTTGTTCTTGAGAACCTAAGTTATCCAGGAGAGGGGGACTATTGAGCAACGGTAGAAGATTCTCTCCAGGGCTCTTTGACACCAGGGACATATTCAACATCCTCAAATTGTGGTCTCCAGATATCGTGGGTTGTCAATAGAAGACCATGAGTTTCATTTTCTTTCAACTTACAAACACACTAATATATTTTTCTGATGTTATCGAGGTCAACGGAAACATTTGGATATTAGTGAGTGGTGCCAGCTACTAAAGAAGGCTAGTCAGTCAAATCAGATAATTATGTCATTTTTAATAACTTAAAAAATAAAGCAAACTTCCTTTTCCTGAGAACTGCAGAGATTTATCAAAAACTTTGTTAAAAATAGTTTGTAAAGTGTGGCTAAATGATGGGCCTTTGGGAAGGTTTTACCTTATGTTTTTTAAAAAAATATTTCTACTACCAAAGTAGTGGAAATTCAGTGGAATAAAATACTACAGACATTTCCTCCCCACTGAAGACGAGGTGTAACAAACCCTGATAGCTAAAGTTGCTGACTCTCTCACTCTGAGATATTTTGTTCAGTCCTATTTTTACTGCTATTAGTAAGCCCAAAGCATAGAAAGACCATGTGTGATTTCTGATGAGAAGCCCATTGGCGAACGCTGACATTCGTGATCACTGTAGAGATAATGGCTTTGCTTGAAGGAGGCAATTGAGTCATGTATATAATTGTCACCCGGGCTACTAGGGATGCCATGGAAGTTTAGATGAAACAGGAACACCCAGAATCTGGCCTCTTCCTGTTTCCCGTTGAGAATCTTCCAAACCAGAGGTGGTAAGGAGCGCTTCCAGTGCACTGAGCACCTGTCCCCAGGGCTTTCCTGGTGTGCGTAGGCGGTCTACTTCCTCCAGTCCTTCCAAAATGTTGGCAGATGTCCCCGTATCTTCTTAATCTGGAAGAGGAGAGATGGTATCCTGATTCCTGTATCATTCACGCTTCTGACTGTATTTTCATTTTATGATATATTCTTTGTGAAAAGCAAACCATCCACTCCACAGACATATTTTCATCTTTTAGAGAAAGTCAGCTGTCTCCTGAAGACTGAAGCCAGATAAGCAAAGCCCAGAATAAGAAAGTGCATCCTTAAGAAACGATATTTACACATTTAGAGTCCTTTGCTGAACCAAAGAGTTTTGTTTCTTGGGGTAGGTTTTTAAAGATTATGTATTGTATATAGAAAAGCCATTTTTAATAGGATTAATATAACATGCTTAAAGAATTTCTAAAGTCTAAAAATATCTTATTTGCATTTGATTTCTATGTACTATATGCTTTTCCATGTATATATTTTATAATTACCAACCTATGCAGGTAGAAAACTGATATATTGGATGACCATTAAGACTGTACAGTTATAGTAACAATGATTTTCTCAAGAGTGTTTCATATTGTAATTTGAAAAGAAAAAAACCTATATGTATGGAGTTAAAACACACCTTGGAGGTTAATTTTTCCTGTGAGTGGCCATATCACATATAATTCCCACACATGATTTAATGTGTTTCCTTCATAAAGATGAGGATATGTGAGACTGAATTATCATTTAATCTCAACTTGATTTCTAGCTCGGTGACCTTGGGAAAATGAATTGCCTTTGGGTACTAGCTTCTACTTGTAGAACAAAAGCTAGGTTAAGTGGTGTCTACAGACAGATCCTTACCTGGTATCTGTGAAATGGTCCTTTCTGCATAGATGAGAGCTACTGTTACTGTCTCTGTTAAAATTAAAGCAGCCTTAATAACTGTTTAGTTCTGAACCATGTGTGTCAACCGTGTCTGTGTGCAATGGTGTCTGAGTTAAATTAAGTCTGCAGTAAAGATAGTCGATCAAACTTGGGTGTATAAAATGCATTAATCATCAACAAAATGAAGTAAGTACTCTACTGAAATGACCTGCATTTAAAATTTATGAATTAAAGATACACACACACACACACACACAGAGGAGAGAGAGAGAGAGAGAGAGAGAGAGAGAGAGAGAGAGAGAGACACGGAGGGGGAGGGGGAGGGGGAGGGGGAGGGAGAGGGAGAGGGAGAGGGAGAGGGAGAGGGAGAGGGAGAGGGAGAGGGAGAGGGAGAGGGAGAGAGAATGGGAAATTATCCCTGTGAAAAGCCATCACACTTTTAATCATTAAATCATTTCTAACTTCTTTTTCTAGGATATAATATAATTTTTTTCTTCATCAGATTTTTCCATGCAGGGTCAATTTTTCATCATTATAGCTTCTTCTTATTTTTTACCTAAGTGCTGATGTCTGAAGTACAGTAAAATCCAGAAAAGAAAGGATGAGCCCTAGATTTGCATAACTTTAACAATAAATGACATCCTTGATCCTCGGTCATTTCAATACATTTTAGGTGTCGAAACATTGGACCTAAGTACCGGCAGTAGCAGGTCACCGAGAATAACCACTTAATAATGTGTGCATGTGCTTCTTAACCTAATAATACATCCTGATCTTGACTGTCAGACACCATACAAAGAGCACTTATATGCGCTGTCTCATTTTCATGAGATGCTCCAGTTATAACAAACACCAACTGCTGACTGTTCCCAAAGCTCCTTATTGGCCTTAAATACTTATTACATTCCTAAATACTTATTGCATTCCTAAGTTACTTGTAATGCTTTTGCCTGGACTAGTGCCCTGTTGCTGTACATGTCTAATAAATTATCCCTAAACTTAGAACACTCACCAAGAAGCATCATTTGTCTCCTAGATCCCTTGTACCAGAGATTTAGACAGGTAGCAATGGAAGGCGAGGAGGGGCCTGCACCAGAGCGTCCACGGGAGGCAGAGTGCCTGAGCTGTAGCTTCTCACTAACACTCCACCCATTAGCCTATGCTTGCTGCCTCAACAGTTTGGAGTCTTTAGGACAGATATGTCTATAGCAGCACTGGAATCCAAAAGAGATTCCAGTGGTTCTAGCCAATGAGGCAGAAGCTGCACTGCTCCGTATGAACTCATGGAAGTGGTCTGAAATCACTTGACATAAAGGAGAGGCACATGGATGTGACTTCTTAACGAAATAAGTTCTCAAAACCTATGCATCGAGTCTTAAAACAGCCAAAATCCACTTTCTGGCCACATATTGCAGTTCTCCCATATGCAAAACAAATCCATTCCCTCCCAGGAGCCTCTATAAACATAACATCATGCGCAGACTCAGCATCCAGAATCTTGTCATCCAAATCCTCTTCAGGTGAGGACGGAGGCCCCTGGGTGCAGTTCTTTGAGTATGTCCTTTCAGGGCTGAAAGCCTCTCAAGCAAGTAAGTCATTTTCCCTGGACGCTCACAGCATTGCATGGGGGAAAGGATCAAAGGCCACCGCTTCACATATGCTTTAGGAGATAGTGGATAGTGTAGGCACACACAGGCTCTGTCTGAGAGATGGATCCAACCTGCAGCCAGTGGGCTGCATCGTCTCACAATGGCTGTGAATCTGGATCAACACATTTGTAGGGGACAGTATATTGATCCAATTTCAAAAGGTAGGCTGTCCCTGAATACCATGATTCTGATTTCTGGGCCTGACATGTGGCGCCATTTTCTGCTCTGGCGTTACCTGGGAGTTGTTCTTCAGTTAAGTTGCCATATGTGAATGCACAATGAATTCTATTAGACATACAAGATTGTTAAGGACTGAACAGCACATGCTTGAGACATTTTAAAAGTCTATTTGCAATGCTGTGGCAAGCAGCTTCAAAAACATCCCAAAAGTCACTTTTTAAAATGATATGTCTGCTCTTTATAATCCTCTCTTCTTGGAGATATGTGGTAGTACACACACCTGGGATGCCCACACGGGGGGTTGGGGGAGAGATGGACCCAATAGGACCAGGAATTCAAGGTCAATATTGCCTACTTCATGAGTTCAAGGCCAACTAGGGCATCATGAGACCATATCTCCAAAAACTGAAACTACCAACCAATAATTTATTATTCTTTAGAGCTGCCCAAAGCTACTAACTTCCTATTAATAACCAGAAAGGACAAACAATAATAAAGCAGACACAAAGTAAGAACATTGAATTCTTGAGGGAAAACCGAAAAATTTGAACACAACACATGACCATAAACGAGCCTGCATCTGGCTTTCAGGATGATCAACCAATCCTGTCATATTAGGTGAACTGTAGCTCATATGCAAATCTTCACATCTTCCTTGCTTGGGATTTAAAGGCACTGGGGATGGGGTGGGAGTCAATCCATCTAGACCAAAGCCATAAACCTGATGGCTGTTTCTACCAAGGTGAGCCCTCTGGTCATTGGAAAACAGCAGTATTACACTTAAACTCACGCCCCAGAATGCAGCTCAGCCTGGGTCCAGTATCTGCCTTTTAGACCAACACTCTTATGTAAAATTGTCTTGTGGAAAGGTCCAGGTTAGAACCAAACTGAGAAAGGATGTCTAGGGAATACCCTTCAGCCTTAGCTAAGTTGACAGAGGACAAAATAGCTTATTTTTAAAATCAGTAAATACATAATACATGATTGCCCTCCTCTTCATAGCTTACTTATTTAATTTGCATTTTTAACTAATGAGGTTTCCTTTTTTCTATCTAATATTTATTAAAATTTGTTGACGTCATCATCATACACTTTAGTAGGAAACAACAATAGTAATTTGACTTAGGTGATTGACATGCAAACTCAAAATTGAATCACAGCTGCACCATGAATACACAGTGTTTCAGGAAGGAAGAGAAGCCTTGCAGGTCTGCAGCTGTGAGGCTTAGAAAAGACAGAATGTCCCTGATGCTGAGTCTTGAAGGCTTTGAGTTTTATCCCAGATGTAATGGGAAGCCATGTCATTTTCCCCATTGGAAACAGATGAGGTATCTAACTAGATATATATCTACTTCTTTTCTGAATCTGCTTATTTTAAAAATATTTTAATAGTACAAATTAATGGGTCTGATAGGATCATACATGTATGTATACATAATGCACACATGCATGCATGAATACATATGTACAAATATGTATATATGCACATGTGCATGCATAATACATACTGCATGCATACATATATACATACATGCATACATGCATGCATACACACATACATAATATATACATGCATACATATATACTTAACCATTTTCATGTTTTTATTTATTTATTTATATTTTTTATTTTTTAAGAGTTTTGTATGACTAGATGAGAAATATCTTTATTTTTTATTAGAGATATTCTTTGTTTACATTTCAAATGTCCCCTTTCCTGGCTCCCTCTCCCCCAGAAATCCCATAGGCCACCTCCCCTTCCCCCATCAACCCTCTCCGGCTTCCTTGTTCTGGTATTCCTCTACTCTATGGCATCGTCTTTCCAGCACCAAGGGCCTCTCCTCCCTTTGGTGTCTAACAAGTCCATCCTCTGCTGCTGATGTGTCTGGAGCCAAGGGTCCTTCCACGTGAACTCTGGTTGGTGGTTTAGTCCCTGGAAGCTCTGGTAGTATTGGGTGACTCATATTGTTCCTCCTATGGCGCCGCAAATCCCTTCAGCTCCTTGGGTCCTTTCTCTAGCTCCTCCATTGGGGATCCTGTGCTCAATTCAATGACCCTCTGTATTCCTCATGCACTAGCAGAGTCTCCCAGGTGACAGCTATATTCGGCTCCAGTCAGCAAGCACTTTTGGCATCAATAATAGTGTCTGGGTTTTGTAACTGTATATGGGATGGATCACCAGGTGGGGCAGTCTCTGGATGGTCTTTCCCTCAGACTCTGCTCCACCCTTTGTCTCTGTATCTCCTTCTGTGGGTATTTTGTTACCCCTTCTAAGAAGGACCAGACAGTATCCATACTTTGTTCTTCCTCCTTCTTGGGCATCATTTGATAAGTGAAATTTGTCTTGGGTATTCCAAGCTTCTGGGCTAAAATCCACTTATCAGTGAGTATATAACACAAAGAATTTTCACCTAAGGAATATCGGATAGCTGAGAAGCACCTAAAGAAATGTTCAACATCCTTAGTCATCAGGGAAATGCAAATCAAAAACAACCCTGAGATTTCACCTCACACAGGTCAGAATGGCTAAGAGAAAAAACTCAGAAGAAAGCAGGTGCTGATGAGGATGTGGAGAAAGAGGAACACTCCTCCACTGCTGGTGGGGTTGCAAGATGGTAAAACCATTCTGGAAATCAGTCTGGCGGTTCCTCAGAAAACTGGGTATAAATACTACCAGAGGACCCTGTTATACCACTCCTGGGCATATACCCAGAGGATTCTCCAGCATGTAATAAGGACACATGCTCCACTATGTTCATATCAGCCCTATTTATAATAGCCAGAAGCTGGAAATAACCCAGATGTCCCTCAATGGCGGAATCGATACAGAAAATATGGTATATATACACAATGGAGTACTACTATTCAGCTATTAAAAACAATGAATTCATGAAATTCTTAGACAATTGGATAGAACTGGAAAATACCATCCTAAGTGAGGTAACCCAATCACAAAAGAACACACATTTCCATGTTCTTATTATCACTTCCTGTTCTACTTATTATTCCCTAGTAATTAATAAAATATGTGGAAATGTAAGCTGAAAAAATTCTTTCCTCCCCAACTTGCTTCTTGGTTATGATATTTGTGTAGGAATAGAAATCCTGACTAAGGTACATAGGTTGTGACAAGATGTTGGATATGCTACTGTGTGTATTTTAGGCCCCCGTTATCTAATTTCCCTCCCTCCTTTCTCTCCCCATGCTAGCATCTAGTAATCCCTGTTTTGCATTACTCTTGTTTTTTCTTAAACTTCACATTTGAAGGAAAGTATGTGGAATTTGTCCTGCTTCTGATTTATATATTTAGCATAACTCTTTTCAGGTGCATGCATTTGATCCCATTGATACAATGCTATTTTTTATGTTTGAATAATATCTCATCATGGTAAAAAAAATATTACCATTCTTAATTTTTTACTTATAGCTAATGGTAAGGTTCAACCTAAGTTGATTGATAAAGTAAAATCTCTCACAAATAATACATGAATCCAAGTCCCAGAGTATAGGTTACATTTTAAAGGTTTTTTTTTAAATCTCTGTTTTATACCACCATCTCATCACGTTTATGTTTTTAGTGATCGCTGTGGTGACTCCCTTCAGCAGGACATGAATGAGGAGTGGTGGAGCAGGCAGACTGGTCAGCTGGCTGATGAGTTACTTGGTTCAGTGAGAGACAGGAGGGCTCAGGCCCAGAACAGAGCATTCAGTGGTCATGGACAAGCATGGTGAGTGGGTAGGGTTAGGGTTCTACCTAGAGAAAGAAGAGCAAGGTGTGAGACTGCGAAGAATGGAGCAGATGGATGTGTGTGGGGGAGCAGTGATTCTCAGAGCTTTCAACATGTGGGGTAATTACATATGTATAAATATACAATATGCATATATACACACAATGCCCCTGTGTGAATGTGGATACCTGTGCATATGATATTCTTTCCTCTTCTAATTGCAACTTGTAAAGCATGGTTTCGGAGAGGTAAGTCCATTTTTCAGTACTGACTTAGAGGCAGCATTGGAGGGGGAGAGATGGGGAAGCTTTCTATCCTGTTTCTGAATGGCGTCAGCTCAGGAACTTTGGAAAAGTCATGGAACACTTGCCCCTCCCAGAAGGGAGAAGCTAAATTATATTCCTCAGACCACAGGGAGGTCCCTGTGGCTAGGGGAGGCCCAGACTTATTCTGGTCTTATTATATTGGCTACCTCCTAACAACCAATTAGTTTAAAGGTAGCACTGTTCTGCCAATCGCATTGTGCCTGATGGCGGCTGCCCTGAGGACTGTATTAAGGCCCATACAGTGGGCTGCACGTGGTCATTCTCTCCCCATGTTCATGGTGGCCTCAACATGCTGGATTAAATAAAATTCCTCTTGCTTTTTGCATTGATTCCCATCTCCACATTGTTCACTCAGGGGGTCTCCAGTAAGTTAAGGCTCCTGTGCAGAGTGGCTCCAACATGCTGGATTAAATAAAATTCCTCTTGCTTTTTGCATTGATTCCCATCTCCACGTTGTTCACTCAGGGGGTCTCCGGTAAGTTAAGGCTCACCAAGTCTTACATTTCCTCCTTTTGGAATGTTGCCCTGTTTCCATGCGATTATTGATTCCATCTTTGAATGTGTGAAGAAACTTGATCCAGGGGAGAAAAAAGGAATTTCTATACATTTCTATACTTTAAATATTTGTAAACTAAGAGTTTTAAAGCTCTACTGTGTGTTTGATGATGATCAAAGGTTTAGCAATAAAGTTGCTTAGGAAATAATACATATGGAAAGTTATGCCACCAACACCACTGGAATATGGAGACAAAGAGTGGAACAGAGACTAAAGGAAAAAACCACCCAGAGACTGCCCAACCTGGGGATCCATCCCATATACTGTCACCAAACCCAGACACTATTGTGGATACCAACAAGTGCTTACTGACAAGAGCCTGATATAGCTGTCTCCTGAGAGGTCCTGCTAGAGCCTTACAAATACAGAGTCAGATGCGCATAGCCAACCATTGGACTGAGTGCTGAGTCCCCAATGGAGGAGCTAGAGAAAGGACTGAAGGAGCTGAAGGGATTTGTAACCCCATAGGAAGAACAACATCATCAACCAACCAGACTCCCCAGAGCTCTCAGGAACTAAAGAACCAACCCAGGAATACACATGGAGGGACCCATGGCTCCAGCTGCATATGTAGTAGAGGATGGCCGCCTTGTAGGGCATAGATGGGACAAGAGGTCCTTGGTTCTGTGAAGACTAGATGCCCCAGTGTAGGGGAATGCCAGGGAGGGAGCACCCTTATAGAAGCAGGGGGAGGGGAGATGAGAGAGGGGGTTTTCAGAGAGGAAACTGAGAAAGTAGATAACATTTGAAATGTAAATAAAGAAAATATCCAATAAAAGAAAAAAAAAGAAACGGAGGGTAAGAAAATCTTGCAAGGCAATTGATGGTTGCTGAGAAAGTTCCAGCTAATGCCTCTTCACCCAAATGGATCTCCAATTAGTTTCCATTCACATAACATCAGAGAGAACACTGACTTACAAAGAGCCCCTAAGTCCATTTCCATATCATAGAATCTGCTCTTAATGGGCAGGACAAGGTGTATCAAAGGGGCTCCACCTTCTGCAAGTCCTGATCTGCCTTTAAGTCTGCTGAGTTCTTATCAAGAAGAGTACAATTCTGCCAGGTGGACAAGATGAAACAAAAGAACAATACCAATGAACTTAAGTTACAGCAATTCTTGCTGTGTTAATCTCCCATTTACCCAAGTGACAAGACTTGCTATCTCCTATCTGTGCTTAAAACTGTTCAAAGTGTTTGGACTGGGATCTGAGGAAGATTTGAGGATGGCAGCATGTGTGTAATGTGTAAATCTAAGGTCTGTAGACGTTAGAAAAATCTATGTGCAACTGATTCCTCTTTGGTCATTAGCCTTTGCATTAGCCTTTGCACACTATTATTAAAGAGTGTTTTCCTTTGTTAACCTCTAAGGTATATTAATTCTAGAATATTCTGACTACCATAGGCTCATGACATCTCTGTTCAAATAACCAAAGACTCTTACTGTGACTCCCTTGTATAATCAAGAATCAAATTACACAATTCCAATATGCTTTGGCGCACAATATGCATTTCCACTCTAAAGTAGAGGAAGGAGGGTATAGGAAGGAAAGGCTGGACCAAAACAGGCTTGAAACTGAGCATGAAAGACATCAGATCCTTGTCTGGTACCTAGGGCTTCAAGTTCAAGGGGCTTAGGTGATTCTGTGCTCCCAGCCTCAGTGCCTGCAACAAATACTTCCCCTTGCGACTCGTTCCACTCCCTGTGAGTGTAAGACCTGAAAAAAACACGGGGGTGCCCCAGTACCCCACGCCTCGGAATGCTACACCCAAATCACTCGGGAGAAATGGTCTTAACGAAACAGCAAGAGGATTTTTATTCCAGAGGCTCTGGGGTTCACAGCTGTACACCATGCAGGGATAGAGGACTGAGAGCCCCGAGTGCAGAATCGGGACGGCTTTTATAGGTTTACAACAAAACCCGCGTATCACAAACCAATCATTCCTTAGCACTGGGATCCTGTACAGTGCGAGCCAATTGATTTGTACCACTCCATAGCTTCTAAGCCAATCAGTTTAAATTATCCAAGCCTGCACTCCGAGAACCAATCAGTTTCCTATAGAAGCCAGATAGTCACTAGTTAGCTCATTTCCTATTATGCATTTCCTGTTACAGGGCCAGGGTGACGTTCTCATCTCCTGTCATGGGGCCAGGACCACGCACCCAAGGCTCTCCAACCAGTAGCAGGCACCCGGGCACCCAAGCCCCACAGCCTGCGCAGGCCCAGTCATGCTCGTCCACACCTCAGCTGCTCCTCGGAGGAGAGATGGGAAAGGAGCTGGGGACATTCCCAGGCCCGCGGTTTGCAGCTGGACACCACAGGCGGGTGGGACACGTGTACCCCTGGGTGGGCTAAAGGAATGTGACCCTCCACCTAGCTTCCAACAAAGAGCGGGCCAAGCCTCTGACTTTTGGGGGTCATCTAAGAGCTAGGCACAGGGGACTTTTCGCCTGTAATTCTCATCCTTTCATGAGCAGTCTTTGTCAGCAGATGTTCCATGGATCTGCCCTATCCAACATCTTGTCACAAATAATTTGTCTTAGTCAGGGTTTCTATTCCTGCACAAACATAATATCCAAGAAGCAAGTTGGGGAGGAAAGGGTTTATTCAGCTTACACTTCCACATTGCTGCTCATCGCTAAAGGAAGTCAGGACAGGAACTCAAGCAGGCCAGGAAGCAGGAGCTGATGCAGAGGCCAAGGAGGGATGTTCCTTACTGGCTTGCTTCCCCTGGCTTGCTCAGCCTGCTTTCTTATAGAACCCAAGACTACCAGCCCAGGGATGGCCCCACCCACAAACCCCCCCCCCCATCACTAATTGAGAAAATGCCTTACAGCTGGATCTCATGGAGACATTTCCTCCAGGGAGGCTCTTTTCTCTGTGATAACTCCAGCTTGTGTCAAGTTGATACACAAAACCAGTCAGTACACTATGATACTAAGGACCAGCCTCAGCTTGGAGAGGGGTTCTGAAAGAAGGGGTGTCTGGGAGCATCAAAACAGATGACTCAAAGTCAAATCGTGGGTACAAGCTAATGGCCAATATTTTGCTCAAAACAGCTCTCTGGTTGAGACAGCTCTCTGGATAGTTCATGAGTTTTCTGACCAAAGCCAGAAAGGCTGCCATAAAAAAATTCTTGGATTTTCCAACCAAGTCAGAAATTCTGTTAGAATAGTTCTAAAAGTAATTCTTGGTTGATTTCTTTTCTTTTCTTTTCTTTTCTTTTCTTTTCTTTTCTTTTCTTTTCTTTTCTTTTCTTTTCCTTTCTTTCTTTCTTTCTTTTTTTCTTTTTTTTTATCAAGAACGGAAAGCCTGCAAATATTCTAAAGGAGCTGTGTTTGATCTTCAGACAACCTTCTCTGGGTAAATGCTAGAAAGCATGCCAAGAGAACTGTGTTTGCTCTCTAAGTAATTCTTGGGTCAAAAATCCTGTTAAAATTTTTCTAAAAGAGTTATGAAAATTTCTAAAAGAACTGTGCTTGCTCTCCATGGATTTCCCAACCAAAATCAGAAAGACTATTAGAAAAAATTCTTGAAGAGCTATGTTCGTTCTCCAGAGAACTCCAGACAGCTCAGTTCTTGCTAGAAGAAATTCTAAAGAACTGTTATTGTCTGTTGCTAGCTCATCTCATGTAGACCAAACACCTGGGATTTTTAAATTTATGTATCGATTCAGTCATTTATTCCAGGTTCCCTCTTGACCATCCCACAAATCAGCATTCTGTGACCTTAACCTCTGACTCTTAAAAAAAGGACAGCAAGTACATTGTTTTCTTAACTTTACAAGAGTTCAGAAATCTGCCAGCCTTTATAATGTAGCAGTGTGGTACCGTCCTGAGATTACAATTTTAACAATACCTGGACCTAAATTTTCTCTGCCTGACCTTGATCTCGGATTCTATTGCCTTTATATTTGCCTGACTTTGCATCTTTCTGATGAGCTGACTCATAGTGCAGTTGCCTCTGATTTTTAGGTGCATGAAGACCCTCATATAATTCATATTGCATCCTTAGATTTTGCTTGGTTGAGAAATTATATATTTCCAACTCATGTTTTCAGAGGTCCTCCCCCCCACCACCACCCCAGCCTTAAGGTCTATCCTGAAGGTCACAGCCTTCTACCATTTTGTGGGGTCATAGACACACCCTCGCCTCCCAGACTCTTGCAGTCTCTGATTATCATGAAGTCATTAACCTTGGAAGAGAAGACTTTTCTTGAAGGGGGAATACTACTTACATTATTATGCAAATAAGATGCCCTCAGCAATCAATGCTCACGGATGCCTACACCCTGCTGGCTTCGCTCCAGGGGCAGGAAACCTTGTCCTAAGGTCCCTTATGTGAACACGCCCGACTCAGCACTGTGCTTCACCTTCTATAAGATGCCCCCCCAGAGCCTCCACACAGGGACTCCAACCTTGACATACATTGCCTGGCTTCTTGGGACCTCTAAAACCGTGGAGGAAGAATCTCATTTGCATGCTTCATGCTTTCAAGCAGTGACACACAGGAGACATTTAACAGTTCCTTTAGCGGTTCAGGGCAGAGCTTGCCTCCTTGGGCCTCCGTTGATGTGGCCACGTGTTCTGATGCTAAGGAAAAGGTTGCTCAGCTTCTAGAAACAGGGAAGGCCTCAGGTTCCGGCTCTCCTCTTTTACAGACTGAAGCCATGGCTGGGGGAAATACTGCTCTCAAGGCAGTTTTTCTATTGGTCCAGTGCAAGACCTTTTCTTTGGGTCTGGTGGAATGTAGTGTGAACAGGAGGCTTTAATGGTGATAATGTAAGATCCGAAAGAAAAACGGGGGTACTCCAGCACCCCATGCCTCGGAAACCGGTACCCCAAACACTCACGAGAGACAGACCTGATGCAATTTGCAAGAGGAATTTTAATTTCCAGAGCCCTGGGGGGTCACAGTCTCCCCACGCAGGTTAAAAGAAGTAAGCCCATGTGGGCTGGCTTGGATGGGCTTTTTATAGGCTTATAACAGAACCCGCCTACCACAAGCTTCTAGCCAATCAGTTCAAACCATCCGAACCCGCGCTCTCTGAGAACCTATCAGCCTCTCACAGAGGCCGGAAGAACTAGTTAAGTCATTTCCGTTTACGTGGCCACCACGCACAGGGTTGCACCCACCCTCCCCCACTGGCATTAGGTTTTGGGGACCTAAGCGCCCCCACAGGCAGGAGTTCCGCAGCCCCCGCGGTGATTCTGCCAGCCCCCAGCTGCGCTTGTCCTTGCCTTAGCTGCTTTGCGGGGGCAAGATGGGAAAAGGCGCCAGGGACACTCCCAGAGGTTCGTGGTCGGACCCTGGAGGCAGGTGGGATATGTGCACACTTCCAAGCCAACAAAGTGTGGACTGAACCTCTGCTCCTTTGGGGTCACCCTAGACTCAGGCATGGGGGATTCCTAGCTTACAACCTTATCCTTTCATTCCCCACTTCCTGTCTTGTTAATAGTTCTAACCTTAGAACTAGGAGAATTAAAGGTCAGCCTCCTCTTGTCTCAGAAGGCTCTTATACTGCTGCCTAAGTACCATAATCTGGACTGCGCTCACCTGGTCCCTGATGAAGGCAACTAACCTATTGACTATATAAGTCTAACTGTAAGCAACAGGAGCATTATCATTAGGGGTCCTATCAGGGCAGAAAACAGGGTGGTCAAGAATACAAGATAAGGGTCTTTCCACTGAGTCTTAAAGTTTCCCGAGTGGTGGCATCTAATGTAGACCAAATCTCCAACTTGGAAGCGATGTGGGACTTGCGGATCTCCTCCTGAGTAGGCCTCCCGGGACCTCGATGCCTTATCCATTGGAACGCCTTGAGCCTAGAAAGCACCTTGGTGGGTCCATCACTATCGTGGTTACTGTGACATGGAAAAGCTTCTTTACAGGCCCGAGATGCTATCTAATGATGCTCTCAGATTTGTGATTGGTAGTTGTTAGTAGTCTATGAAGGTAATAGATTTCAAAGTTTTTTTTTTTTATCATTAGTCATTGGACATTAGTTCTGACACAAGAGTGGTTAAGGAATGGCTGATGGGTGAGCCTGATAAAACTAACCCTAGATAAGCTTCAAGACCTGCTGCATTCCAAACTCACCACAATATTACAGTTATAAGCAGTCTTTGAAGACACAGCTTCTGTCTAGGAACTCTTGTTCAGAGCTGTCAGTGGGGATGAGGGGTTGGAGGTAAGCAAAGTCATAGGAGACAGCAGCAGGCAGAATCAGCTAGAAAAGAAAGGCTATTGGCAGGGTGAAGAAATACACACAGTACTGCACAGAGGGAAAAAAAACCTGCAAAACAGAATGGGGACTCAGGAAGCTGAAGGTCAGTCCTTCCTTAAGGGCTGGGAGTTCCAAAGAACTTTGAAGGGTCTTCCTCCCCTAATGTAAGGTTGGTCAGTTTGAAAGAAGACAGGGAAGCTGATAGGGGCCCACCTGTTTGGGATAAACAAGACCCAGTCTGACCTTGAATTTGTCCTACCAATCCACAGGCCAGAAGTTCTTTCTGGCAGGAGAAAAGGCACAGAAACTCAACAGAAGCCAAAGAAGCAGAAGGCTAGTTGAGCACAATCCATCTCCAGATGGGAAGCAGAGAAAGAGAACAGAAAATAGGGCCAAGCTGCAAAACCACCCTTAATGACAGAATTTCTCTAGCAAGGCTCTACCTTCTACAGGTTCTATCAGTTTCCTAAACAATCTCTCCATCTCAGGACCAAGTGTCCAAACCCATGAGAATTGTAGTGTCTCAAACTCATCTTCTCACTCTCCTAAGGGCAACTTCAATTTCTGCTATCTTTTAACTTTTCACTGGAACAAGACAGAACTGAGGTTGTTTCACAAATGAATGGCAGAACCAGCTTCAATCTCTATCTTACGTGGGTAGTAACACTTTCTTATACTGAAACTCAACATTTATTAATATTGTTTAACAGTTTTTAGTGCTAAAGCACACAATGATGTTCACAGCAATAGAAATGGATTCTGCAGGTTGTTTGCGGGTTAAAGATTTTCTTTCCAGAGTTCTATTATTTTGTACAGAATCCGGATAGGCTTTGCCTTGGTCCAGTATACTTTTTATATTATGCAGGAATTTTTAATATAATGTAAAAGTCATTGTATAATACTTGGAGAAAGAAAATAAAGTTAAAAGTTATTTTCACTAAGCCTTGTTGTTTCACTACATTTTCTTGGTGACAACCATTCTAACGCATCTTTCATCTTAGGTGATACCTCTCTCTGGCTCTAAATAGCATCCACTTGATGACTATCTCTTCTCTTACCTATGGCCATTTCTTATTCTCCTTTTGGAGAAATATCCATTTTCCACATTTTGATTGGGTTCCTGTTTTTTTTTCTATCAAGTTACAAGATTCAAGTAATTAAACTCTAGCTGAAAGAAGAGACATTGCAACTGATATCACAGAAATGTGTCAATGATGAACAATTCTGTACTAACAAACTGGATATCTTAGAAGAAATGGATAAACTCCTAGAATCATAGATGTTGTCCAGACTAACTCATGAAAGAATATAAAATCTGAACAAACAAACAAGTGAAGGGACTGTGCTGGTTAGTTTTCATCATCTTAACACAAACTTAGACATATGTGGGAAAAGGGAATCTATTGGGGAATTCTTGCCATCAGATTGGCCTTTGGACATATCTATGGGGATGTTTAATTGGTTGTTAGTTGACGTAGGAGGGCCCTGCTCCTTGTGGGTGTAGTATCCCTGGGCAGGTCAGTCTGGGCTGTGCAGGAAAGAAAGCTGAGTATGTCAGAGGAAGCACGTCATTAGACAGCAACCTCTGTTGGCTTTTGCTTCAAGATCCTCTCTTGGCTTACATCAATTGTGGAGTACCATCTGTGAGCTAAAATAAACCCATTCTTCCCCCAGTTGTTTTTGTCAGTGTTTTATCACAGCAACAAAAAGCAAACTAATACAGGGAGACTGGATGACTAATAAAAGCCTTTCACTAAGGAAAGCCAAGAATCAAATAGTTTTCTGGTGATCCTGTCAGGCATTTAAAAATACTTAGCAGCGATATTTATTATTGTCCAAAAGTTGATGATAAAGAAAAAATATTTCCAAAATCATGGGTCTAGCATTACCATCATACCAAAGCCAACCACACAAAAGAAAGACAGCTAGAGGCCAATATCTTTGATGAATATAAATTTAAAAATCCACAGCAAATTTAACAAGCCAAATTCAGATTCGCTATATGTAAATTGATTAATAGGAATCACCTTGTCAACAGAATGAAGGATAAAACCACATGAGTATTCCAATAAATGCAGAAAAAAGCATTACATCATTTGAATCCCTTTACTATAAACAAAAAAGAAAAAATAACAATTTATAGCTGGGATTGACTTCAACAAATCTACATATAACAGACTTGCTGCACACCATTCTCTCTAAGACCAGGGACAATATAAAAATGCACATTTGTGCCACTTCTAATTCTAATAGTAGTAGAAGTCTTAGCCAGAGCTATTAGGAAGAAAAGCGCTATTAACAGAAGACATCCAAACTGAAAAAGAAGGAATAAAATTGTTTCCCTGACCTTATATTCAGAAAAACTTGAACACCAAACAAGAACAGTTGTGTAACTAACAAGCAGTTTCTAGCTATACAATAATGCTATTAAAAGTCATTGTTTCATAGTTAATCTTAAGTCTCTGTCTTCTTCCATTTCCAATATCCTATTCCCATCCCCACCTCTGTAGCAGACCACATGGAGGAGACTGCCCTCTTTCTGATTTTACTTCCTATGAACACTGCTAAGCTTCATGTCAGACCCAGATTTCCTCCTTCATGTGAACCCTTACACACACACACACACACACACACACACAATTCTAGCACATGCTCATTTTTTGTATCTGCTCCCAACCTAGAAACACCTGCAAGAACTCAAAAGAATTCCCTAACAAGAAATACATACATACTACTTGTCCCTAAAATCCAGAGAAGGCAACAGAAACCAAGGATCCAACCAAACAAAGACAAGACCAGATATCTTTACCTAGAATCACAATCATCCGAAACCTGGATGCCTAGACACCAGCTCAAAAACATAATCATTAATCTCTAAGACAGTATGCCTCTACCAAAACCCAGCGACTACTACAGTAGGCCATGAAAAATACAATATACCTGAAGCACAAGACAAGGGCTACAAATTAGCATTATGAATTTAGTTAAGGACCTCAAAGAGGATGTGAGTAAATCCACTAATAAAGTCTGTGAAAACACAAACCACAGTGGGTTGAAATAATAAAAAAGAAAACAAACAAACATAACAGTTCAAGACATGATAGCAGAAACTAAAGAAAACCCAAACTAAGATAAATCAGAAATGAAAACTTCATGAAGTCAAACAAAAACCTCAGAGGTAAGCCTTACCAACAGAGCTCAAAAGATGGGAAACAGACTTTAAGAGACTGAAGACAAGATAGAAGAAATGAATACTTCAGTTAAAAAAAAAATATGTTAAATCTAAAATAACCCAGGCACAAAACATTCAAGAAATGTGGGACACTATGAAAAAGCCAAGTCTATGAATAATAGAGAAGAAGGAGAAGAAACCAACATCAAAGGCACAGAAATATTTTCAGCAAAATCAAAGAAGAAAAAGTCCATAAACTTAAAGAAGAAAGTGTCTCTCAAGGTACAAGAAGTGTACAGAACATCAAACTGAGTGGAAAAGAAAAGAAATTCTCTTGGCATATAAAAATCAAAACACTAAACATATAAAACAAAGAAAATATTAATAGCCAGGTGGTGGTGGCACACGCCTTTAATCCCAGCACTTGGGAGGCAGAGGCAGGTGGATTTCTGAGTTTGAGGCCAGCCTGGTCTACAGAGTGAGTTCCAGGACAGCCAGGGCTACACAGAGAAACCCTATCTCGAAAAAGCCAGAATTAATTAATTAATTAATTAATTAATTGTTGGAAGAGAAAAAGACCAAGTATCATATATAGGCAGACCCATTAGAATAACACCTAACTAACTTCTTAGTGGAGATTCTAAAAGCTGAAAGGGTCTTTGTTCATGTTCTACAAACTCTAAGAGACTATAGATGCCAGCCCAGACTACTATACCCAGCAAAACTTTCAATCACCAAAGATGGAGAGAGAAAAACATTTCAGGGAAAACAACAAACAAAATTTAAGCAATATATATCTCCAAAGCCAGCTCTATACAACACACTAGAAGGAAAACTGGAACTTAAAGAGATTAATCACATCCAAGAAAACACAAGAAATAAATAATCTCATATCAGCAAATTAAAAGATGAGGGAAACACTCTATAATAAAATAAATAACAGTAATACAAAACCCTGCTCATTGATATTTGCACCCCTCAAACCCTCAGCTAAAAGACACAGATTAACATATTGGATTAAAAAACAGGAACCTTCTGCTTTATCCAAGAAACACACCTCAATATCAAGGATAGATATCTCTTCAGGCTAAAAGAATGGAAAAGGTAGTCCAAACAAATGGACTACCATAAGCAAGCCAGTGTAACACATTTTAATCTCTTACAAAATGTACTTTAAGACAAAACTAATCTGATGAGATAGGGAATTACATTACATTCTCATCAAAGGAATATTTCAAGAGAATGTTGCAATTCTAAACGTCTATTCCCCAAACACAAGGACACTCAGGTTTGTAAAAGAAACATTGCTAAGGCTAAAATCACATACTGACCCTCATATAGTCATAGTGGGTGACTCCAATACTCCACTTTTTCTGACAGGTCACCCAGACAAAAACTAAACCAGAGAAATTTTGAGCTAACTGGCAAATGGACCTAGTGAATATTTGCAGAACTTTTCAATGAAACACAAAAGAATATACTTTCTTTTCACCACTTTATGAAACTTTCTCCAAAGTTGACCACATGGTTTAATACAAAGTCTAACAGTCTCAAGTCTCAAGAGATATAAGAAAATTAATGTGACAGTGCATTCTATCCCCCCCACCATGGGTTAAAGCTGGATATCAACAGCAACAACAGAGAGCTTACAAACCCATGGAAACAGAACAGCTTATTACTAAATGAAAAGTGTGTCAAGGTAGAAATTTAGAAAGAATGTAAAAACTGTTTTAGAATTGACTGCAAATGAAAACACAGCATACCCAAACCTGTGGGACATAATGAAGGTATTACACAGCACTCAGTGCCCACATGAAAGTCTAGAGAGAACTCATAGTAATAACTTAATGGCACACTTGAAAGCTCTAGAACAAAAAGAAGAAATAACACTCCAAAGAAAAATAAAAGAAATAAACAAACTCAAGGCTGAAATAAAAAATTACAATAAAAAACTATAAAAGAATCAATGAAATGAATTGATTTTTGGAGAAAATCAGTAAGATTGCTAGACACTTAGATATATTAACTAAAAGATGAATGATCAGAATTGACAAAAATAGAGAAAAAATACCAGGACATGACAAGAGAAATCCAGAGAATAAAAAGGACATTCTTTAAAATCTGTACTCTATCAAACTGCATAATCTAAAAGAAATGGATAATTTTGTTGACAAAGACCACCTACCACAGTTAAATTAAAATTAGATAAGCAATTTAAACAGATCTATAAGATCCAGTGAAATAGAAGTTGTAATTTAAGGCCTACCAAAGCCTACCAATGGATGATATGGATTCAGTTCAGAATTCTATAAGACTTTCAAAAAAAAAAAAATGAATGCCAGCCAATACTTCTCAAATTGCTTTGCAAATAGAAAAAGAACTATCATTGTCTGATTATTTTTACAGTAATTACTGTAATTACATTATATATAAATGACATAAAGATCCAAATAGGGAATTAAAGACCAATGTTCCTTAAGTGCATGAATAAAAAACTCTATTGTAAATATTCACAACATAAATCCAAGAACACATCAAAAAGATCGTCCACCATAAGCAAGTAAATTTCATTCCGGAGATTCCAGGATGGTTCAACACGTGTAAATTGATAACTGTAATCCACCATATAAACAGAGTGAAAGACAAAAAACACATATTAATCTCATTGATACAGAAAAGGCCTTTGGCAAAATCCAACACACCTTCAATAAGGAGAGATTAGGGATGCAAGTCACATACTTTAAAATAATAATGAGAGTTCACAGGAAGTGCACAGCCATCATCAACTGAAAGGAAGAGAAACTCAAAGCATCTCCACTAAAATCAGGGACAAGGATGTTCACTTTCTATACCTATATAATACATTACTTGAAGTCTTAGCTAAAGCAGTAAGACAACTGAAGGAGCTCCAGGGATACAAGCTGGAAAGGAAGAAGCCAAAGTTATCTTCATTTGGAGATGATATAATCTTATAGATAAATTACCCTTAAAACTCTACCAAGAAAGTTCTATAGTTGCTAAACACATTCAGCAAAATAGCTGTATACAAAATTAACATCACAATCAATAGCCTTCCTGTATACAAACAACAAATGATCTGAGAAGGAAACCAGGGAATCAATACCTTTCACAATAAACTCAAAAAAAAAATATCTTGGGTTAATTAGAACCAAATAAGTGAAAGACTTTTATGATAAAGCTTCTTGTCTTTGAAGAAAGAAATTGAAGAAGGTATCAGAAGATAAAAAGATCATACTTATGGATCAGTAGTAGTAATATAGTATGAATATACATGCAATGAAAAGTAATATTTCTATAATTTCTTATCTACTATTAATGTTATTACTTATTATTAGCTATATGAGTGTTTTCTAATGAGAGTGAGCCAAAAAACACCTGGGTTGCAAAGGATCCAGGATGAGATAGATGGGTGAGGGGGGCTGTAACCAGAATGTATTGTATGAAAAATATCTATTTTCAATTTAAAAACAAATGAAGTAAAAATAAAATCCTTGTCTCATGTGCATTAAGGAAAACAATTTTAAAAGGAATCAGGCATACAATCTTGTTTTTAAATAGCATCAAAACAGTAATTACTTGAGAATAAATTAACCAAAGAGGTTGAAGAACTAAACATGAAAAAAGATACAGAACATGATACTGAAAAAATAGCCTGTGATCATGCACTGTTTGAAATGCCCATAGCAATAAAGATGTCAATGGTTTCTATGCAGTCCCCATTGAAATCCCAAAGGCATTTTCCTTAGAAATAGAAAAGGAAATACCTTAACTCACATAGAACTTCAAAAGACTTGAGCAAGGAAATCTTAAGAAAGAAGAAGAAAAAAACAAAACAAAACAAAACAAAACAAAAAACCAGACTTGACTTTCAGTACTTTGCAAAAGGTAAAGTGCAAACACACAGCTTACTGTGTGTGCAAGCAGACACACTGGCAGACAGAACCTAACAGAGAGCCTTAGAACAAACCACAGGCGTCGATCATCAATATTTAATAAGGGTGCCAATAATGCTTGATCTGGAAGGATAGTTTCTTCAGCAAATTGCATTGAAAGTACTAGACGTCTGCATCCAAAAATATCTGCATTTTACCGCAAACACAAAAATAAACTCAAAATGAATTAAAGATTTAAGCAAGACCCGAAGTCACGTAAATCCTTGAAAGAACACATAGGGAAAAGCTTCCAGTAATGTCCCATGGAACTGAGAGCTTCTTAATTCTGCACACACTACAACAGGGTAGGAGGACAGCACAGAACTGGGGGGAAATATTTGGAACTGTATATATGGTAGTGGGGTGCTATTCAAGATATCTGAACCATGGCTTTCAACCGTGCTAATCCTGGGACCCTTTAATACAATTCCTCATGTTATAATGACCCCAGCCATAAAATTATTTTAGTTGCTACTTCACAATAGTAAGGTTTCTATTGTTATAAATTGTAATGTAAATAGTTGTGTTTTCTGATAGTCTTAGAGACTCACAGATTAAGAACTGGTCTAAAGGATTCAAGCTTGTTAGTGCAGTAACACTACCATGTCTCTCCAGTTGATGTGTGCTTACATCATGTCTGTCTTTCTCAGTGGTACTCAGGATGATGAGGCTCTCACCTTGCTCACGGTTGAACTTCCCTGACTATTTCAAAGTCAGGCTTAATTCTAGTCATCCCAAGCAGAACTGGGCCTTCAAATTTATTTTCTACTTTTGCACAGGGCTTGCTGATACTCCTGCCTATACCATTTCTGTTCATACAGACCGTGTGCGAGTAGGAAAATGAGCACCCAAGGTAGACTTTAATATTTAACATGGTATTGTCTACTCAGGGAATTTACCTGCAGAATCATGTAATGGTTCAGTATTGCTTTCACATGAGCAACTATCTAAAGTGATTTATAAAGAGACAGACAAGGAGAGAGAGGGGGGAGGGAGGGATGGGGGAGGGAGGGAGGGAGAGAGAGAGAGAGAAGGAGGAGGAGGGGGGAGGAGGAGGAGGGGGGAAGGAGGAGGAGGAGGAGGAGGAGGGGGTCCTGTTAGGAAACACAAAGGGAGTTACAGGGAGGAAATGGGGTGGACACAGTCACATTTTATGCCACATATGTGCTGAAGTCCCAAAAATTTGGAATCCAAAATACAACAACTATAATAAATAACAATTAAAAGTAATTTTTCACTGTAACATGTGTTTACTGATTCTCTGGGGATTTCACATCATGCCTCCCTCTCCACCACACTCACTCCCGGTTCTCCCACATCTGCTCCCCCGCCCTTGGGACTGCTCCCCACAAAAGTGTAAAAATAAAAATACAAATAAAAAAATAAAAACAAGCAAGTCCAATTGGTGTTATCTATAGTCTCACTGGGGCAGGTCCGACACCCAGTGGCCTGCTCCTTAAACAGAGCTGAGTTCTTCCCCTCCCGCATCCCTGGACCCCTCCTGCATCCATCAGTTGTGGAGAGCTACTCTTCAGCGTCCCAATCGCACTTCTTAAGAGTTCTCTTCCGAGGCTTTCTTTCTAAGCTGTTACTTTTCTGAAGCAGGGGAGTAGGTGTTGTCAGAGAAGTCTCCCATGCCTCTCCCTCTCAGCTGTGCATCTGTAGACATTGACATCACAGCAGAAATAGCCTCCTTACTATTCGCAGTCATCTCTGTCCCTCCCTGTTTTAATGTCCTCTGTCTGTCTCACTGTCCCCATTCTAGTCCTGCTGGCTTTCTTGGTTTTCCTTGAAATTGTTATGAACAGTGTATATTGACTGGTTTTGTGTCAACAAGCTGGAGTTATCACAGAGAAAGGAGATTCAGGTGAGGAAATACCTCCATGAGATCCATGTAAGGCATTTTCTCAATTAGTGATCAAGGGGGGGAGGGCCCATTGTGGGTGGTACCATCCCTGGGCTGGTAGTCTTGGGTTCTATAAGAAAGCAAACTGAGCAAGACAAGGGAAGCAAGCTAGTAAGTAACATCCCTCCATGGACTCTGCATCAGCTTCTGCTTCCTGCCCTGCTTGAGTTCCAGTCCTGACTTCCTTTGGTGATGAACAGCAGTGTGGAAGTTTAAGCTTGGATAAACCCTTTCCTCCCCAACTCGCTTCTTGGTCATGATGTTTTATGCAGGAATAGAAACCCTGACTAAGACGCGGTGTCATTTCAAAATATCTGCCAGGAATTTAGGTTTTTATCTGTAGATATTTGCCTCCTTGGGTTTCAACTTCACCATCACAGTGTTTTTCTGGATGTTCATCTTCCCTCCTACAGCACTGTCAAACATTATAGTGTTTGGCAGGGAATTAAGCTAAGGGGAATGACACCTTATGGCTTTTCCACTTGAACTTTGCAAAAGAGACTTATGAAAGTTGTCAGCATTGTACATTCTTTAAAATATCAAAAAATGTCCCTGAGGTATTCAGCGCTATAGCTGACCTGACTTTCCAGCCACCCTTAAGGTGCTGTGTCATTATGTGTTAAACAATTGGTCCTTTTGCCAATCCTGTCTTTAACCTCTTGATTATTCTAAGAAGAACTCATGTAAACATGAACTCGGGGATCCCTGCATATCACTTGTTATGAAGTTGAGCTCTTTGGCTCAAGTACCATTTAGACGTATTATTGGAAATCTAATATTGTTGTGATATAAGTGTGTAAAACTATATATATTCTTTCAGTTCTGAGTCAGAAATAGGGTACCTTGATGGAGCCGAGACAATCTGCTTTTGTCCAAGTGACTGCTCAGGGTTGAAGGTGATGGCCCATGTTCTCCCTGACCTTCCGTCTGCCACATTTCACTTGTGATTGGGTTCGGTGGCTTTGCATAAGTATTTCTCTTATTCTGAGAACAATTAACACAAAAGAAAGAAAGAGAGAAGCATACTTTGTCGGCATCTGAGTACCACTCCAAAACTTCACTGAAGACCTTCGCCAGTGAATAATTATCTCATGGCAAAGAAACCCAACTTTGTAGCCCCAGGACTAAGTTTCTTCTGGCCAATATGTCTTCCATGCAGAAGTGCCACATTCAGCTGAACCAGGCCTTCACTACTTCATGCAAAAGGTTGGATGCGACAAGGAATGTTTGTGTATCCATATAATAACTGGACTCCCTCTAGTGGTACAAGGAAAAGCTAAGGTCTGGCTGCTTGGATATAGAGACTTCAAACCAAACCAAACAGAAGGTTTCAGGCTTGTTAAGAGGCAGCTGCTGTCGTTTTTTGGAGGATCTGAGAGATGAACTAAATAACAGAATTTCAAACTTTCACGTGAGGAACTCTGACACCTCTCTTTTTGACTGATTTTGCTGCCTTAAGCCTGTCTCATAGGAATAGCTGTTGTGAGGGGACTTTACTGTTGTTTGAACCCGGGAAGAATCATGAAGTGAGTACAGTTGAATGTTGGGGAAAATGTCTACTGTTTGACCACCAGCAGATCCATGTGATGATGGCTGTGTAGGACGGGTCCCTGCTGTCTGAACTGAAAAGACAAAGCGTGTTTTCTTCCTCTCCATCACTTAATAACTGCCAAGTGCTATGCTACGTGCATTGTGAGACACCACCACGGGCTTACAGTTCAAGGGAAGACATAAAATATTAATGTAAATATCTAAAACACATTAATGAAAGTGTTAAATTTCATAGCCAGATGGCCACAGGAGTTACACCTAGAGCACCAAGGATGAAGAACTAATTTCTAGGCGTTTGAATGACAAGACACCCTTCATAGTGACCTGTACCAGTGACCTATATATCCATATCTATGTCTGTGTCTGTAACTTTTCCATACACACATCTACATATATAGGTATATGTACATATATATACATATATATGTGTGTATATATATATAAAGTCAATAAAAGAAAAGCCAGTGTTTATAAAAAAATAGCTGTCCACTTCGAAAAAATAGTTTTAACAAATAAATAATTCTTATGCCTGAGAACAAAAAAAAATACCAATTTCTTACTAACAATAAAAGAACTAGAGATAATCAATAATGTGTAGCAAATGCATTTCAGTTTACTAGAAATTACATAAATTAAATCTATTAATTAGTTAAATTAATTTTAGTTACTATTTAACTGTTTAGTTAACTAAACTAAGTGCTGTTGATAACAACATAAGCAATCTAGCTAAAGCCACAAAGTTTAAAAAGATCAATACTACTAGTAACTACAGTGAATGCATAAGGGGAGGGGGTGCGCTTGGAAGACGCCTAATGACGTTGAGTCAGAAGCAGAAAGACTTGAATTCTTTTGGAATTTGATTAAAAGGGACAAGCTGCTACCTGATGCAAGAGAGCATCTTTTGGAGATGGCAGGGATGTGGCACTCATGAAATCACAGAAATTTGGTTGGCTGCACAGTGAACAGGCCAGGCGACATGCTAATGAGAATCGGGAAATTTTTCACAAAAAAAAAAAAAAAAAAAAAAAAGAAAGAAATTCTCAAAGAAGTACAAGTAACTTTTTACTTGGTTTTAAATCTGGGAATAAAGAAACAATGGGATGAGTGATGATATAGAACTGTTTGGGGGCTGGAGAGATGGCTCAGTGGTTAAGAGCACTGACTGCTCTTCCAGAGGTGTCCTGAGTTCAATTCCAAGCAACTACATGGTGGCTCACAACCATCTGTAATAGGATCTGATGCCCTCTTCTGGTGTGTCTAAAGACAGTGACAGTGTACTCATATGCATAATATAAATAAATAATTATTTCTAAAAAAAATAGCTGTTTGTATAGTAATCTCTTGGTAACATTTGGTAAAGTAGCAGACAGAAGAGCTAACAGCATCCAACCCTAAGTATGTTGCCATGCTGTGGTGGCTAAATAACTGGGGACAAGCACATGGTATCACATGGAAGAAAACCCACATGGTCTACATTCAGAACATTATCATAAAGAATATTGATTTTAAAGTGAAATCAACTTATAGAAGAACATTACAGCACAGGATGACGATCACTCCGTCCAGAGAGTAAACTGTGCTCATATGAATTAGCATGGGAACCTTTCCGGCAGGGCTGAGCTCATGGATGCTTTCCCTTTCCTTTTTACCTTCCTCTGTTGTATACATTTCCCCCCACGCTTATGACAGAGCACTTTTATTAGCATATAAATCAACTAAGCAGTTCTTATTGAGGGAGAGAAAGCTTAAGAGATGGGTAACACCCCCATCAAAATCTCTTCACTACATTTTCCATGAGGCTTCCTAACCCGCACATGTAATTTCGTGCTTCAGTTTATTGTAGTGCTGAGGTTAATAAAGGGAGCAATGAAGAGGTTTGATCTCTTCAAACCACGAAAGATCTAGTTCACTTGTGACCCTCTAGTCACTGGAGGGAGGTTCCATAGTTTAGTGAGTTAAAAAGAAACATGTAAAGACAGGGAGGCTCACTCGGAGGGACATACCAACACATCTCCATGGTAAGAACGCATGCCCTGTCTACATTCTGAATATGTACATACAGGCTCCATAGGGCCTGGTGCTACTCAGGTTCAAGTGAAAGAGCTGAGAAAACCTAGGGACTGCTGTCCCTACATAAGGAGAGGGTGTAGATGGCGGAGGAATCCATGGGCCTTCTCGCTCTACACTCAAAGTCTCTCTGATTCTATCGTTCTAAGTTCTCAACTTCTCTGAGATAGTATAGTATTCCCTGTCCTTCATATTGTGGTCAAGGTTACTCTGTCTGTTACTGTAGTGGAGCCAGACAGGATTGCTCTGGGATCTTGATGATGCCATTAGTATTATGGTATTATGCCATTCTACTTAAGAAATAAGTGAACTCTCTAAATTTTCTTATCTATAGGACAGCACAATCTTGTTACATTTAATGCTGGTGAAGGACAGGGGGATTTAAATATAATGCCTCACACACAGTCATTGTTTCAGAACCGAAAATCAAACCATTCTCTGTATTAAAGCAAAGCAGGAATTAGCCTCTATTAATCAGAAGTTGGCTTGGCTATATAATTTGTTAAACAAATAAGATCATTTTTTGACAGTGAAAGTATGTTTGCTTTAGTTATGCCAAGGCACAAATGAAATCTGGAACAGTCTCTGGGAAAGTTAAAATGGTCATGCTGGTTAGAAGATTATTAACGTAATACCTTTGATGGTACTATATTTACAATGACTGGCGCTTTAAGGTCAGTTTGAATCTGGATGGTCTACTTAGTAGGAATGGTTTGGGAGACTCTGGTGATTTTCTGAGCATGCATACATCATACCATATTCCTGATGCCTAGAATAGTGTACACGATAAATAAATGTTTAGTGAATCCATGTTCCCAAACTGTTAGTTTCAGCTGCCAGGAAATCACAGAGACAACTACTCCAATAGTCAGCCTAAGACAGCAACAATCATCTCTGCTGTCTAGATGTCAAGAATAGAGGTTGCAGATTGCTATTCTCCTGCAAATTTTTGAGGAAGGTAGGAAAAAAACCACGTGGCTTTCTTGGCACCCTGTAGACTCTGTTTGCCTGTTGAGTCACATGTTGAATCCACTAGACAAGGAACCATTTTAGGGCAGGCACCACCAGAGTTTCCTTTGTGTTTGTATTCCCAGAGAGTATACAGCAGAGAGCCCAATACATACTTGCAAGATTAAGAAGTAGTAATAATGAAATAATTGTAAAATAAGTAATCATAAAATTAAAGGCACATTGTAGTTTGCCATGCAAATTTAGAAATTTCATTTACCTTTTGGGTCTCAACTTCATAGCCATAGGAGAAAGATGGGTAATAAACCTCCTGCATGTCAGTCAGCTTCTTAAGTCATACACATCACTAAGAGAGCAAGTTTCTATACCACTGTGTGCTTCATGCTATTAGATTTGGGTCTGGAAGGACTGGAGTTTGAATATAACTTTTGTGAAGTCACCCAAGTCTTAGATTCCAGTACTGTAATGGTTAAACTCAATACTATGAAAAGAAATGAGGGTTGCCTACTGTTCAATGCATGGAAGATGTCACCACTACATTGTTCATATCTAAGATTACTTGAAGGATTTAGAGTTCTATTATTTTTTTAAATTTCTAATTGAGTTCATGATGCTCGTAAGATAAAAACATAGCATTCACAGTCCTATTCACGACGAGGAAAACACAATGCTCATAAAATAAAAACACAGCATTCACATGAGGAAAATTAACAATGAGGAAGAGAGAAAATCTTATTTCATGTAGACTATTGGGCATTGATAGTGAATTGGTAGATTAACAATTGGTAGATAAACAGAAATTGGTACACATGAAAAGCTGCCTGCTGGTACAACACATTTTCATGAACACCAAATTCACACCATCAAGAATCAGTGATGGGCTGTTGGCACGTTTCCCTGGATTATTGTGAATGACAGTGGTTGCTGAGCCCTGTGTTTGGGTTCTCAGGGAGGCTCATCATCTGACTGACTCGGGAGGAGTCTGATCGTCCAAAGTCCGCTCTTCCTCCGCCAGAAAAATCAGAACGTAAGTGCATCAGCGAGATCGAAGGGAGTTGAATGGAAACTTGTCAAGTGTGGGACAGTGCTTTTGGTCACTGTGTGCATGTGTACACACTTGTGAGCCCGTGTGTCTACACTGGGAAAGAGGGAAGGAGCGCAAGAACGGAACACTAGACAGAAAGCCAGCAGCACATTCCGAGCCGAGGCAGAAGCGAACACCGTGAAGTTGGTTGTTGTCTTTAGAAGAGTTTCATTTTTTTTTCTCTTTTGAAAGAATTATCCTACGAAGTGGAAGTTTCCTTACGCCATCTGCATGCAGTTTTTATTGATTGATCCCCTTGGCCTCTCCTCTCCATTTCAAGGTCTTACCTCTGACCCCCACTCCACTCTCCTGCCCTCAAAGGTCCCCCTTCCACTTTTATACCCTTTGAGTCCTAGTGCCCTCCTTTAAGCCCTCATCATCTGTCTCGCGGGCCCTTCCCACACTTATGCCCACGGAACCATACGTATTTAACCATTTAGAAACGAGGGCACACGTGAGAAAGCACGTGTATTTTTCTTTTGGATGGGCCCTGAGTTCTCTCATTTAATATTTTCTAGCTCCATCAATTTTCCTGAAGTTTTCATAACTCCTTATTTCTTCAAAGCTGAAATTCTATTATACGTCTGCATTACATTTTTATCATCCGCTCCTCTGGTGATAGATCTAGGACATCCAGTTTTCACAGTTGTAAAAAGAGTGGCGATGAGCCGGGCGTGGTGGCGCACGCCTGTAATCCCAGCACTCTGGGAGGCAGAGGCAGGTGGATTTCTGAGTTCGAGGCCAGCCTGGTCTACAGAGTGAGTTCCAGGACAGCCCGGGCTACACAGAGAAACCCTGTCTGGAAAAACCAAAAAAAAAAAAAAAAAAAAAGAGTGGCGATGAGCATGTGGGTGAGTGAGCACCCCAGTAGCAGGGTGTATTGCGTTTTTGCACAGAAGAATTAAAGCTGGGTCATAAGAATGCTGATTTAGCGTTCAGAGCCGCTTCCCATTGGTTGACATAGTAACCACACCAGACTACGCTCCAACTACAGAGAATAAGGATTTCTCTTTCCTCACACCCCTGTCAGCATCTTTGATTTCTAAATGTCAGTCATTTTGATGGGGGCAAGACAGAGTCTAAAGGTTGAGTTTTTCTGATTGCTGTGGACTTTAAATAATTAAAAATATTTATGCTCGGATGTAGGGTTGGTAAAGATCTTTTCCCAATTTGTTGGTTGCCTTTTTTTTCCTATTGACAGTGCCCTTTGCCTTACAGAAACTTTGTAATTTTATGAGGTCCCATTTGTCATTTCTTGATCTTAGAGCATAAGCTACTGGTGTTCTGTTCAGGAAATTTTCTCCTGTGCCCATGTGCTCAAGGCTCTTTCCCAGCTTCTTTTCTATTAGTTTCAGCATGTCTGGTTTTATGTGGAGATCCTTGATCCACTTGGAGTTAATCTTAGTACAAGGAGATAAGAATGGATTGATTTGCATTCTTCTGCATGCTGACCTCCAGTTGAACCAACACCATTTGTTGAAAAGGCTATCTTTTTTCCACTGGATGGTTTTAGCTCCTTTGTTGAAGATAAAGTGGCCATAGGTGTGTGGGTTCATTTCTGGGTCTTCAATTCTATTCCATTGATCTACTTGCCTGTCACTGTACTAATACCATGCAGTTTTTAACACTATTGCTCTGTAGTACTGTAGTTGCGGATACTGATTCCCCAGAAGTTCTTTTACTGTTGATAATAGTTTTAGCAATCCTGGGTTTTTTGTTATTCTAGATGAATTTGAGAATTGCTCTATTTAACTCAATGAAGAATTGATTTTGATGGGGATTGCATTGAATCTGTAGATTGCTTTTGGCAAGATGGCCACTTTTACTCTATTAATCCTGCCAATCCATGAGCATGGAAGATTTTTTTTCCATATTCTGAGGTCTTCTTCAATTTCTTTCTTCAGAGACTTGAAGTTCATGTCATACAGATCTTTCTGTTGTTTGGTTAGAGTCACACCAAGATACTTTATATTTTTTGTGGCTATTGTGAAGGGTGTCATTTCCCTAATTTCTTTCTCAGCCTGTTTATCCTTTGATTATAGGAAGGCTTTTTTGATTTGCTTGAGTTAATTTTATAACCAACCACTTTGCTGAAGTTGTTTATCAGCTGTAGGAGTTCTCTGGTGGAGTTTTTAAGGTTGATTAAGTATATTATTATATCATCTGCAAATAGTGATAATTTGACTTCTTCCTTTCCAATTTGTATCCCTTTGACCTCCTTTTGTTGTCTAATTGCTCTAGCTAGAACTTCAAGTACTATATTGAATAAATATGGAGAGAGAGAGGACAGGCTTGTCTAGTCCCTGATTTTGGTGGAATTGCTTCAAGTCTCTTCATTTAGTTTGATGTTAGTTACTGGTTTGCTGTATATTGCTTTTACTATGTTTAGGTATGGGCCTTG
Organism: Apodemus agrarius; assembly: GCA_964023405.1. Taxonomy (NCBI): domain Eukaryota; kingdom Metazoa; phylum Chordata; class Mammalia; order Rodentia; family Muridae; genus Apodemus; species Apodemus agrarius. Next base: position 10,644,640 of record OZ030016.1, read on the forward strand.
AATTCCTGTTTTTTCCAAGACCTTTAATATGAAAGGATGCTGAATTTTGTCAAATGCTTTTTCAGCATCTAATGAAATGACCATGTGGTTTTTTTTCTTTGAGTTTGTTTATGTAGTGGAAGAACTCAAGAAGTTAGACTCCAGAGAGCCAAATAACCCTATTAAAAATGGGGTGCAGAGCTAAACAAAGAATTTTCACCTGAGAAATATTGAATGGCTGAGAAGCACCTAAAGAAATGTTCAACATCCTTAGTCATCAGGGAAATGCAAATCAAAACAACCCTGAGATTTCACCTCACACCAGTCAGAATGGCTAAGATTAAAAACTCAGGAAACAGCAGGTGCTGGCGAGGATGTGCAGAAAGTGGAACACTATTCCACTGCTGGTGGGGTTGCAAGCTAGTACAACCACTCTGGAAATCAGTGAGGCTGTTCCTCAGAAAACTGGGCATGATACTACCAGAGGACCCTGTTATACCACTCCTGGGCATATACCCAGAGGATTTCCCAGCATGTAATAAGGATACATGCTCTACTATGTTCATAGCAGCCCTATTTATAATAGCCAAAAGCTGGAAATAACTGAGATGTCCCTCAATGGAGGAATGGATACAGAAAATGTGGTATATTTACACAATGGAATACTACCCCGCTATTAAAAACAATGAATTCATTAAATTCTTAGGCAAATGGGTGGAACTGGAAAATATCATCCTAAGTGAGGTAACCCAATCACAAAAGAACACACATGGTATGCACTCACTGATAAGTGAATATTAGCCCAGAAGCTCGGAATACCCAAGAAACAATTCACATATCAAATGATGCCCAAGAAAAAGGAAGGAGAGACCCCTGGTCCTGGAAAGGCTCAGTGCAGCAGTGTAGGGGAATACCAGGACAAGGAAGCAGGAAGGGGTTGATTGGGGAACAGGGGGAGGGAAGAGGGCTTATGGGATTTTGGGGGAGGGGGATACAAAAAAGGGGAAATCATTTGAAATGTAAATAAAGAATATATCTAATACAAATAAATAAAAAAATATTTATGGTAATTTGTATTTCCCCATATTTGTTTGTTTGTTTGTTTATTTATTTTAAATTCCAGGTTTCATTTCCCTCCTGGTCTATCATCTGACTGTTTCACATCCCATACTTCCTCCCCTGTCTCCACGAGGATGCCCCCACTCTGCTCCCCACCCAACCAGTCCTGTAAACTCCTTGGGGTCTCCAGTTTCTTGAAGGTTAGGTGCATCTTCTCTGACTGAACCCAGACCCCGCAGTCTTCTGCTGTATATGTGTTGGGGGCCTCATATCAGTTGGTGTATGCTGCCTGGTTAGTGGTCCAGTATCTGAGAGATCTCAGGGGTCTAGGTTAATTGAAACTGCTGGTTCTCCTACAGGGTTGCCCTCCTTCTCAGCTTCTTCCAGCCTTCTCCTAATTCAACCACAGGGGGCAGCAGCTTCTGTCCATTGGTTGTTCGGTCTTTTGGAAGGCAGTCATGATAGTTCTCTTTTTGTGAGTATTCCATAGGCTCAGTAATAGTGTCAGGTCTTGGGGCCTCCCCTTGAGCTAGATCCAACTTTGGGCCTGTCGCTAGATTTTCCTCTTTCAAAAACTGTCTGTTCAGGTCATCTACCCATTTATTGATTAGCAGTTTATTTTCCTTCCTTTACCTTTTCTTTTCTGTTTGATTCCCCCACTCCAGGTCTTTACATATCCTAGATATTAACTCTCAGATATATAGTTAGGAAAGTGTCTCTCATTATGTAGAGTGTAGGATTATCTGTTGATAATCCCTTTTTTGTCTAGAATGCTTTTAAATTTCATATAACCCCATTTGCCAATTTCTCGGGCTATTTCTTATGCTGCTGGTTTTCTATTCAGAAACTTCTTATCCCCACCTATGCTTGGCCCATTGGGAGTGCCATTGCTAGGGGGTGTGGCCTTGTTGGAGAAAGTGTGTCAGTGTGGGGGTGGGTTCTGGAGGTCTCCTCCCATGCTTAGGCTCCACCCAGTAGGGAAGAGCCAGTCTCTCCCTATTGCCTTTGAATGAAGACTCAGAACTCTCAGCTTCTTCTTCATCAGCATGTCTGCCTACATGCTGCCATGCTTCCTGCTATGACGATACTGGACTGAACCTTTGAAATGCTGTCCTTTATAACTGTTGCCTTGGTCATGGTGTCTTTTTGCAGCAATGGAAACCTAATTAAGACAGCACCTATAGCCTAAACGGTTTTCCTATGACTTCCATTTTCACTTTGAGCATGTTAGGCCTCAAGTTAAGGGATCTTTGATCTACTTAAATTTATTTTCATTCAGGTCCCATTGGTCTACATATCTGTTTTTGTGTCAATTTCATTTGTCTTTGTCATTTTGGCATTGTAGCATACTTGAGAACAATCCTAAAAATTCAGGGGATAGAGGAAGGAGTTGAGATAAAAATCAAATGTCTTTGTCAAGCTATCTAAACCTAGAGAAAGAAATAGACATTAAAACGCATAAAGCATCTTAGATGCTAAGTAAATATGAGAAGAAAAAAATCTCTGTACCATATCATGGTAGCGATCTCAAAAATACAAAACAAAACACAAAAATATTTAAAGCTGTAAAAGTGAAACACAATAGCATACAGTGGCAGAAATGCTAAAACAACATTAGATCTATTATCTAACACTGGAAGTCAGAAATGATAGACATTGAAACTTTGAAATTAACTGTCAATTAAGATTGATGTACGCCAAAAATTATCTATTAAAACAGATGGGGAAATTGGAATATTTTAAGACAAATAAAAGTTAGGGCAATTCATGACAATTGAGTCAGCACTTCAGGACATGTACAGCAGAATTCTATGTACAAGGGAAGAAGAATGGTTTAAGACACAAGAATGTAGGAAGGAATACATTCATAAAAGCAAATAGACAATAAGAGGAGAACAGGGAAGAAAACAATCAGGTCCAGCACAGCAAACTAGGAAACAAAGGAAGATCTACCAGCTAACCAGTGAGAGAAAGATCTACCAACTAACCAAAGAAAGACCTATCATCTAACCAATCAGAGAAAGATCTATCAGCTAACCAGTCAGAAAGAGCTACCAGCTAATCAATCAGAGAAAGAACTACCAGCTAATCAATCAGAATGATAAAGAGCAAACAAGCTGCAGTGATGTCTTCTCCTTACTTCCCCTGCCTTTCCAAGCACACTTTATGAAGACTTCTCGTTTATTTCTCTTCTAGTTTTCTTTCTTTTTTTTTAAGTTTTTTTTTTTAACTTATTTACTTCAGACACTTCAGAAGAGCGCATTAGATCTCCTTACGGATGGTTGTGAGCCACCAAGTGGTTGCTGAGATTTGAACTCAGGACCTTCGGAAGAGTAGTCAGTACTCTTAACCACTGAGTCATCTCTCCAGCCCTTATGAAGACATCTCAACTTTGACATTTCACATTTACACATCTATCTAGTTACACTCATTGTTCAATATTTTCCTTTCAGACATCTTATTTATGTTTCTGAAATTTCACTCAAATCTCTAGTGAGGTGCTCGCTTCGGCAGCACATATACTAAAATTGGAACGATACAGAGAAGATTAGCATGGCCCCTGCGCAAGGATGACACGCAAATTCATGAAGTGTTCCATATTTTTAATCAATCAAGTTGAAACAAAGAGAACCATACAAAGAATCAACAAATCTCTAGTGAGAATACTGATAAATAAATCTTACTGTATATCTATATACTGTGAAAACATCTAAGATCTAGTCCATGGTATAGGATATGAGTTTCATTCTAAGTGCCAGAGACAGGAACAGTTTCAGTCACTTGTTTTTGTGACTTAAAAAAAAATATTGTTTTTTTTAAGAGTATAGAGGAATGTAAGTCCTCAGAAAGCAGAAAGCAACTCTATCTCTGAGTAACTGAAGCTCAAGACTCCCCTTGTAAGTCTGTGGCTTTCTGGGCAAACATTCAACCTCACATGGGGAACCAGCTGGAGAGTCTAAAACTAACTGTCTTTGTTTAGTTTAGACTCATGATGTTTTATTTCAGCCTTGAAAATAGCTACCTTTCTGACCAAACTATTTCTAAGTGTTTATTATGTGCTTTGATATCCCCAAGGAAGTAGATGAAAATTTGGGGGAACATTTCCCAGTTTTATAAAATGTACACTGAAAGTGTATTTTATATAATATATATATATGTATGCATATAATATGATTTTCTTGTACAACCTTTTACATTGCTGTGGCTAGCACCTTTGTGTTGTTCAAACTCTTGCCTAAATCACTAATTCAGCTGAGATAATATCAAAAATATATTGAAATAACTGGTGATGGAAATTAGAGCAAAGTGATTTAATATTGTTTCTTTAACTATCTTTCTGCCTATTTGTCTGCATATATAATTTTTAAGCCAATATCTCAAGTAACCCAGGCTGGCCTCAAACTCTCTAGGTAATGAAGTCTGTCACTACCCCTAGAGGGGCTAAGATTACAGAGTCTGGCTACCATAACTAGATTATATACATTCTCTTGTTGTTGTTATATTTCTTGTTGTTGTTTTGACATGGGGCATTTTTTTATTTTATTTATTTATTTATTTATTTATTTATTTATTTTTTGTGGCTCTGATCATCTGTAAACTTCCTATGTGGACCAGATGAACTTGAACTTACATAAGTCTTTCTGCCTCTGTCCCCCTAGTCATGAGATTACAGGTATGTGACAGCACATATGTAATTACAATTATGCTGAACTTTCCTAAGGTGGAAGAAAAAGTAGCTTTGTGCACAACTGGACATGTCTGATTGAATTAGGAATAACTTCAGAAGATCCGATGCCATCTAAAAAGTTCTTAGAGTCAGAAGAAAGCTTTATTGGGGGACTTGCTCAGTCATATAAAGTTAGAAAGAGTAGGGAAGCCGTCCTTGTCAATTATCTGTATTTATCACTGCACTGCAATTGAGTAGCAATCAGGGTGGAGGTGGTGTGTGTGGGGGTGTTAGTGGAGGTGGGGGATGAGGTTAGTAGAGGGGTCGGGGTGTTAGTAGGGGAGATAGAATGGGGGGCGAGACCTTGCATGAGTGGTTACTAGGAGGTGAGGAAGGACTAATATTGGATTGTCGAGCGAATAAATAAGTAAATAAATCTGTTTCTAATTGTGCCTTTGATCCTAGAGCTTTTGTTTACTGTAAACAAGTACTTGTGGTACGGCTCAGCCTTAGCACACCCCTTTAGAGCTAGATACAGTCAACCACAGGTCAAGAGGAGGAGCAAGTACCTGGCTAGCAAGGAGTGAGTCTAAGTAAACAGTAAGGAGGGTCTTGGAGTTGACAGGTATTTCAGGAGGAGGAAGAGATTTCTCCTTCTGGGAAAGGTCAGCTGAGTGCTTTCTCTGCCTCTCTGAGTTAGCAGGCTTTCACCCCAGAGTCTGGCTCCTGAGACTTCACTGGTAAAATCAAACAATTGGAATTTAGTTTTGTTTTTTTGTAAAACAACAACAACAACAACAAAACCCTACATCAAAACGAATCTTAGGCTGCACTTTCAAACAGCGGGTCCACTTGTTTGCATCCTTCTCCTCCTCAGTCACTGCCACCTTGTCTGCTAATGGATGAGTTTCTCCCGCAACCTTTTGCCTCTGGTGGCAATCGTGGAACCCTCCTTCAAATGGTCAGTGGTTCAAAGCAGATATTTCTGTTTTCTTTCTTTGAGTAAGAAACTTCACAGCCAAAGTATCTATTTTTACTTTAATTATTAAAGTTCAAGGCATAGGTGTCATTTCCCCCATAAACTCTACATTGGCAACTCTTTTCTATACATATATCTTCAATAATGTTGTGGTTTGGATGGGTGGTGAGTGGTCCTCGGAGGAGTTCCCAGAACGGTGCCACAGCAAGGTGATGGGAAGCTTAGAAGTTAAATTCAATGTTCTTACATCACTGAGGGTCGCATTCAAAATGACCCAGGTCTATTCTGCATATAATTTCTGATCATGAGGGGAGTGGTTTGTTCCACCACCCACTTCTGCCACAGGGCATCTAATACCTACTTGCCACTAGTGGATTCCTATCTCAAACTCAACTTTTCTTCCAGAAATTTACAAGGGAAAGAATAATAACATAGGCCAAGTATTTTTCTGAGACTTTATATTGAAAGGTTAATTTTAATCGAGTCAAAGTATATACTCATGTCTAAGTTATTTTTCCTCTGTTCTCAAGCATAAGATCTTCCACTCTGCCTAACAGGTTGTTCAAAGATAGACATCTTCCTGCTCCCTGACAAAAAAAAAATGTCTCTTGTGGTGACAGATGCTCCATGTTCCTTTTAGATCTAGATTCTACTGAGGTGAAATAGACTGAACAACAAATACTCTCCCACTCAGAAAAGGGGAGCTGCTGGTGACACTGAGAGGAAAAGGAGTCTTAGAAGAGCTCTCAGCTCAGCTTACAAGGCCCACAGCCTGCCTGTGTCACACAGTTATTGCTCATGAGTGTTCGATGGAGTAAGCTTGGAGGGTCCTTCAGTCTTGAGAGAGATGCCCTCCATAAACCCAACCCAAGTATGCCGTCTGCTTCTTCATCATAGTCACCCAGAGACTACAACAGCTCTGAAGCTTCCTGCTCATAATTGTGACTGGAACGGTCTACGGGTTCCAGTGACCCCCATCCTCAGTCCACAAGACTGTCCGAATCACCAGCACGTAGATTTTGTGCCATTAACTTCTTCCATTTGTAACAGTAAGATCATTTGATGAAATTACAAAAGCTGAACTCATTAAAGGGAAAGTGCCCGTGTTCATGTAGTCTTAAGTCAGTGCTCATGGTAACCAAAGACTTCCATTAAAGCAGGACAACATAGATAACTGAGAATTTTGGCAAAGGGGGATGGTAGATATGGGGCGTGGTGGGGCGGGGAACATCTGACATATTGATGTAACTTTGTTAGGGACTGGATTCTTCATAACCATCGAGGAAGTGCTTCTGTGTTTGAGAAGATGATGAAAACAAAATGAAATCCAAACTCTTGTTAATTAAACCTGACAACACTGAAGAGTGGGTAACATACAATACCTCACATTCTCATCTGGGTACAGTAATTATCAAAAGCTTCCAATTGCCTCTTAGACTAGAGCTCTCTTTCTCTAGAGACTGTAAAGAAAATAGGCACCATAAACGGAGTTGAGAAATCACACATATACTGATCGAGTAGGGACAGAGAGGTGGGAATCCAAAACTGATGCCAAAGTATTGCAATATACAACATTGCTCATGTTAGGATTGGAATTAATGGCTGTGTTGATTTCAAAGTGAAAGGGGCAGTTCCTATGCCGAAAGCTGCTGGAAGAGTCACTTTCCAACACTATGAAAGTTAGATGTTTTCGATGAACCTTCCAGGTAAGGACCAGCTTGATTTCTCCATGTTCTATGACTCAAGTGCTTGGTATCATCAGCAATGGGGTCTTGCCATCAAGTTCTGGAGGGCAAGCAAGAGCAGTGACAGTGTAATTTAGCGGCATCTATGAGTCCCCAGTGGCCAACACTTGTTACCGAGAGAGAGGTAATCCGTTTCTGTCACCAGGCTGTAGTTTCTGGTGTTGGTATTGTACTTCTGTTATTGTGTAACTCTATTTAAACTATATCTATTTCACCTGTCTTTTAAAGAAGAAAGACAAGGTCTTTTCTCCCAAAAAGTGCTATATTTTTACATTTTCGAATTGCATTTTGTAATCTCTGCTATGGAACACCGTTTTTTGTTACTTTTGTGTACTTTTATATATGCATTTCATTGAAATATATAATATACTGAGAAAGCCTATGGTTGTAAAAGCATTGTTTATTGATTTTCACATAAAAAATCTACCCGTCTAAAGAGTCAAAGCGATTATCTATATGTGAAAGAAAATGTAATATTTGTCTTTATGTATCTGAGTTGCTTTATTCAGGATGATTAGGTCCAACCCCATCCATCTGTCTGCAAATTTTATTTTTCTGAACAGATGAATGTTTTGTGGCAAATATGTATGATGGTCTTATTGTCCCTTCATGAGCCGATGGACAGCGAGATGGTCTCCGTTATGGATATTGTGAATAGAGCAGGAATGAACCTGATGGAGTGAGTGCCGGTGTAGTAAGACGTAGTGTCCCTTGGGTGTATGCCCAGGATAGCATAGCTGAATCTGGGGCGTGTCCACTTCCAGCCACCTGGGAAGCCTACTCACCGAGTTTCATATTACTTTCGCCAGCTTGCAATCCCACTGTCTTCTCTTTCCCCACCTCTTCACTGTTAATTGTCTTTTTTGTTCTTTTAATTTTATCCATTCTGACTGGAGTGAGATGAAATCTCAAAGTAGTTTCAATTTGCATTTCTATGATGACCTAAGGGCTAAGTCTAGTAATGATAATTTTATTTCTCATTTTTTATTTTGTCTTTTGAGTGCTCTCTCCTTAATTATTTGCGTTATTTTTAAAGATTTATTTATGTGAGTACACTGTAGCTGTCTTTAGACACCAGAAGAGGGCATCTGATCTCATTACGGATGGCTGTGAGCCACCATGTAGTTGCTGGGATTTGAACTCAGGTCCTTCAGAAGAACAGGTGGTGCTCTTAACCTCTGAGCCATCTCACCAGCCCCTGCATTGATTTTTTTAATTGGACTTTTCTTTCTGTCTCTCAATGTTTAGTTTTTCAAGTTCTTTGTATAATCTTGATTCTAACCTTCCACTGGAAAGTTGGTAAAGATGCAGGGGTTTTATTACCTCATTTATTTGTAAGATAAACAAAGCTATATGAGTTCAAGGAACTTGCTTAAGAAGAATATATGCACCTCTCATCTCAGCTGGCCTGGGATGTACTACATCACAGTTGTGTAAGAAGAGTAGGGGAATGCTTTTTATTTCACAACCTCAGGCCATTTTTTAGTTAAAGAGCATTTTGCAATTTAAACAGCATCTCAAAGACCAGACTAGTTAAATTTAGATCTTAACACTCTACCATGGACAATATGTGTTAATCATGCATGCAGAAACAAACTTATCATTGCGATAATAAGCCAGACAATTAGGGGGAAGAATTAGAAACCTAAATTCCCATTTATTGTTTACAGAGGGAAGAAACCTTTAAATGAATCAAGGTAAAGGTTTCTAGTTGCAAAGGTTCAAGATAGTTCCCCCTTTGGGTGTGTTTCTGGATATTCTAAGATGCCGATCACGTTTTACCCCTTTAGGTGTGTTTCTAGCATGTTCTAAGATGCAGATCATGTTTTATCGATTAGAAGTTAGGGATGCTCTGTTCATTGAAAACTTGAATCCTCTGAAAACTTTAAGTTTATACCTCAGCGTACTTCCTTTTTTCAAATGCAACATAGCGATAATCATTTTTTAAAAACCTTCCTCATGAAAAAGCAAAGAATGGAAAAATGTTCAGTTGAGCTGTTTTTATTTTTGTAATATAGGATGAAAGGTCTTTATTACTGAAGGAGAATGATACACGTTCAGGAAACTTTAACACATCAGTAGTGAAGGACCCTTCACAGTTACACTGCCCTGCCCTTAGAACAGACCTGCCTAAGGAACTAAATGTCATGTCCTATCTAGGAACTATGGTAAAAAAGATTTTTTTTCTCACCTAGTAAGGAAGGAAATCATTATCAATATAGAAAGGCAACAGTCATTAAATAAATTAAAAGCATCTTTAAACTTTTTCCATATACATATAATATATATTCCAATTGCCATTGACTGTACAAGCATTGATTTTTCAACTAAAACATTTACAGAAACTAGTGTGAGAAGTTGAAGGGAAAGTTTTGTCTTTAGAAAGGGGGGGTGTCATTTTATCACTCAAAAGCCACATTAAAACACTGAGAGATCAGATTTTCCCAGGATTTCTTGCTTGGTTACTCCTTCATCCTCCTTTATCCTTACGTGTCAGGAATACAGAACTATTCCCTAACCCAACCTTGAGTCAACATGGTTAGACATTTGCTACTTGGTAGCACAGAGAAAATGTAAAGCTTCAAGATTAACTGAATAATGTACTTACATAAACATTGTATAAGTCAGACTGATGATATTGTTACTTATGATCTTTTATGAAATATTAAATGGATAATACAAGTTTTATACAGAGATAGTAAAGCATTATGTTAGTGCATAAATGACCATCGGTTAATACGTAGCTAGGTAGGGTAGGATTTCACCTGGAACACTGCGATCCTGAGGTCAAGGCATTCCATCTTCCAGTTTCATTCTACGGCATTGAACTCCTTAAATTATATATTATTCACACAGGTTACAATGAAGAATTCTTAAAATACTACATGGATATGGGGAATCCCTTAGCTGGGATTCTAGGAAACAGTTATCAGAAACAGAATGCATAGATTTTAATCCAGATGGAGTCCCAACCCTGAAAACAGGAAGTAGTCATAGGCTCCACCCCTAACAAAGAACCCACGTGCAATTGATACCCACTTAAAAAGGAAAAATTAGTTTTTTCCAGTGGAGTGTCACTGGGTATCTTAACCACACTTCATGGTAAGCCCTATGCCCAGGAACAAAGGGTCAAAATAAACCTACCCAGTGGTATTTTTTGTAGGCATTTTCTAAAAAAAAAACTGAATAATTTTCTTAAATGTCTCTCTGTCTGGCTGTCTCTGTTTCAGTTGCTGTTTCTGTCTCACTCTATTTGTCTCTCTGTCTCTCACTTTGTCTGTTTCTGTCTCTCTGTCTCTGTCTCTCTGTATTTGTGTGTGTACTGTAAGGATGGCTAGGACATGGTTTGAGAGACACTGGAAAAAGAATAATGTTGAGAAGGGAGAAAGAGATGGAAATAGAGATAAGACAAGCAGATTTTATTTAGGAAATAGCATTTCAAAATGTAATGCTTTTTCCCATCGAGCCCAAAATTATAGGGGAGAGTTCTCCAAATCTTGTATGGAAATGCATACCTAACACATTGCACACTAGGCACTTATTTAATACTGCACTGATGTAAAGTCTTATTAATTAAAACGCCGGCCAATTTACTTTAGTTCCCTCTACTAGGAGTTGGTTTTTCCACGTATATGGTATTGTCCCTCCAACTTAGAACGTGCTGAGAGAATGCCCGCAGCCGTTAGGACAGCAGTCAGGGGCCTCTCTCCACCTCATTGCTGAGAAAACCTCAAAACTCAATGTGCGCATGCTTTTAGCATGCTAGCCGCTAATCAAAATGAAATATTAATTATTCAGTACTTGAGAACTTTTATCGCCAAGAAGACTCGATCACACTGTGAGATTTAATACACAAAAAGCAGGAATTGATTGGGATTCGAATATAAAGAGTTGACAAGTGATACAAAGAGTTGCCAGGGTTTGGGGTTAGCACAGCTTTAGGAAAATTGAAATGAAGAGTCTCATCAAATCTAATGAGGGAAATACATTTTATTTGACGAAAGACCCATGAATATGAAGCTTGGTGTCTCTGTCTTGTATTTTGCTTTCAAATTTGTCAGGAATTTTGTTAAAAAGTAAATGTCTGCCCCTCTGGATTTTGAAGGTCTGTAACTTCACGCTAAAGGGAGTGAACCAGAGGAATCCAGGCGACCTTGGTCCACGCACTTCGTCTTCCAAACCCTCTGTGTCTCCTTGAGAGTTAGGACAGTTCCACACTGTGTTAGGGCCTTTCAAAGAGGAAAGAGCTTTGCCTGGCAGGCGTATGGAATAGCCTTCAAATGGAGTGCTGCACAGTGGACCTGTTGCCTCATCTGATTTCTGAACAGAGATACTCGCAGTATTTCTGTCTCTGCTTATCATCACTCCTGAGAGGTGATGCATGGAACAGCTCCTTAGAAACCCAACTCTCAGCGTGTCCAGCTGAACCAAGCAGCCTCTTGCTTTACCCATGAGGGTTGCAGTGGGGTTGCAGTGCCCTTCAAACACGACACATTCAACCACTATTTCATAGTGCCTGGACAGCTGATAGCTACAGGCAGGGATGGGAAAACATATATTCTGATCTCATACAGGCTCTGTAATGGAGCATTTATATCTAATCATCATATACGAGTGATCAAAGACCAAGAGTGTCTTCAGAGACAAAGTCACCAAACATCTATGATGTGAAACCACTTCCATCTTTGAAGTAAGTACAGTTGTCAGAAGATCTTTAAAAATTTTCAGTGTGTGTGTGTGTGTGTGTGTGTGTGTGTGTGTGTGTGTGTGTTGAGAGAGGTCAGAGGATAACTTGTGGGAACTGGTTTTCTGTTTCCACCGTGTGGGCTCCAGGAATGGTTTGGTAGCGAGCGCCATTACCCACTGAGCTACCTTACCAGTCTGTGAGTGAAACATAAAACAGCTTTCAAAGGCAGAAATCAAAGATGACGGACGCATGACAAGTGGAACTGGAAATTATAAACTGTGTCTGTGCTGACTCTCTTTCCTGGTGAGTAATTTTTAGTAGGCTCTGATGGAGTATAGGGTTCATGACTGAGTGAGTAGCTTGATCTCGGTGCAGAAGAGCCTAGAAACAGGTGTGGAACATGATGATCCCCACAAGATAATAATTCACTTGGTCGTTTCTCACAACAGCTTGTAAGCCTCAACATCTATGAACATCACCTGAATAGAGATCATAATAGTAAGAAAATTTGAAAGCTCATAACTTCAGGAAGCACTTGCTAAATTAGCTTAGAGCAAATGACAATACATGTAGGGGGAAAAATGACAAAAAAGAATGACACAAGGGGTTTCAAAAATGAAGCCTCTGGCTCTCTGGTTCTGGGCGTCAAGGCAGTGAAAACATCTGTATTTCCAATCAGGGACATGCCGCTCTTGGCATAGGCTCTTGGATCATGCAATCATCGTGGACGGTGCTCGCCAGAATACCTTGTTGACAAAAACAAAGGAATGTCCCGAAGATGCAGCTAGAGAACCACAGTGAGGGAACTTTTTTGTTTTTGTTTTTCAAGAGGTGCAGCGAGTTGGCACACCCACACTCACACTAGCGCTCTGCACACACTAGCTCGACCCACACCACGACTGTGGAGAAAGCTGGAGGATGAACATGCCTCAGAAACCTTCCAGATTAGCATCAAAGTCTGATGGGTGTTTAGCGGCCGCTGGCTGCCCAGGAGCCTCAGGCTAGAAGCCTAGTGAAAAAAATCTACTTCCCTCTCGTCTTCCTATGAGTAGTGACACACGATAAGTTATTGCTGTTATTTCCCACCTAGCCTTAAAGCCCAATACAAAAATAAGTCAATGTGTTCTCTAACACTTCTAAAGACAGTGTGAGTAACAATTTTTCTTATGTGATTAAGGAAAAAAACAAAACAAAAAAGGAAACTAGATACCCACATTTGCTAAACTCTTACTTTTAGTTACATTCAAAGGAAAATGCAGTCCGGGTTTTGTTCGGTGGAAATCTTCAATCTGTTTGTTCATTTTCTTTCTGCTATAAGACATCTTTTTGGGACAAAATGCATTGGCAGTGCAAAAAAAAAAAAAGTCCATAAAACCCAACTGATGATTGAACGGACCGTCCGAGTGAGTCCTCTGCCAGGTTATCTACAAGCACACGAGTCTACTGTCATGTTGGGATAGACTTTGAGCACGACGTTCTTGTTTTCATCGAAGAACAGGATGCTGAGCGAGGACATCTTTTCCGGCACGCAGCAGGGCTCGGGAATCCCAGAGACGACCCCCACCGCTCTCACTATGCTCTGGATGGTGGCATGGTTCGACGGCTTCAATGACTAGAAAGAGAAACAAGAGGGAGAGCGGGATGTTAGGTGAGATGGCCCTCCTCGGGTCTCATGACATACCATGAATTTGTTTGAACAGTCCTAGAAAGGCCTCCGTCACTGGATATTCAGCCCAGACTCATCTGCCTCCAAGGATGTATCATCTATAAAGCGCCTGCTAGGGTCCAGGAATTTTGTAGGTGGTGCCTTTAATCTTCACAACAAATTGGTCACATTTTTTTTTTTTTTTTTTTTTTTTTTTTTTTTTTTTTAGAGACTCAAAGCTAAATGACATGTCTGAAGTCAAACAGCTGGTGAGTACAATGAAACTTTGAACTCCATTCTGTTAGCAGGAATCGTTTAATTAGAAACAACTTAGCTCCCAACCATGGAATTAATGTATTCTCCATGTTTTTAATTAAAACAATGAGAACAACAAAAATTGTCCCTTACCCTCTATAAACCTTTAAAGAACACCAATAAACACACTAACAGTAACCATCATCAACTATAAAGGAGAATTGTTCACTGTTATTAAAATTAAACTAGGTGGAATAAAGGCTAATTATTAATTTATTTTATAGTTGTCAGAAGGATTAATCTTTCATTCACTTAAGTATCCGGCTCAGACTACGGATTGGGGTTGACAAGACCACACCAGTGACCACTGGGGGGCACTGTTGCTCCATGGGCAATTTAAACTGGGTGGCTTGGTAGTCTAAGATGGAAGCATCCTTTGGGGATAAAGAAGGGGGCGGGCGGGGGGGGGGCTTTTCACAAGGATGAGAGGAGAGTTTGATCAAGGAAGCCTTGAGAAAAACAGAACTCATTTTACTTAGAAATACCTCCCTAGAAGTATTGAAAACAGTCCCAATCTCAAGCCCAGAGTGGTCAGAAGAACCCTAGAAGAGAAGCCACAATGCCCAGGAACAACTCTCCCAGTGTTTTTTCCTAGGCAGATGCGATTAGTTTTGTTTCTAAATACATTTAGAAGTAGAAATTTGAGGACTAAGGTTGTGGCTCAAAAATACTTGCTCACTATCTGTGAGGGCATGGGTTTGATCCCCAGCTGGCCCTCAAAAAAAATAAATAAATAAATAAATAAATAAATAAATAAATAAATAAATAAATTAAATAAAATAAAAATGGCGGACCATGGGGTACAGTCCTGCAATCCTAACTCAGGAGTTCAAGGCCGAGCTCAGCTATGCAGGTAGCTGAAGCCCATCCCGGGGTTACACGAGACTCTGCTAAAAGAAAACCAAACAGCCAAACAGGGAAGGATCATTCACCCAAAGTGGACAACTTTATTTCAGCTAAAACTCTTGCTTCTTATGGCTCAGAGGCTTTTGGGTTCATGAACTAGGATTCTGGTTCCGGTTCCCAGCCTGTAAAGAACACCAGGAGGGAAGCCAGTGGGTAAAGGGTGCATCCAGGCAAAGGAAAAAGCGGGAAGCTGAGGTACTGTCAGGAAATCAAAGCAAGTCAAAGAAAGGACGGGCAGGCGCCGGCAGGAGAAGGGAAACGCTATCTGAATCACTACATCTTTTCTTGTCAGAGAAAAGAATTCATACACTACAGTTCAATTTTGGTAAGAGAGTTTTTAAAACAAAAAACAAAAAAACAAAAACCACTACTGTTAACAGTACAGGGCTGTCACTACTCTTGCTTCCTAGTAACTTGAAGACCCAGGTCTTTAAAAATAGCTTTAATTGGCTAATGAAATGGTTAATCAGTACCAACTGCTTACCAGGCAAGGTATTCTCACCTTGAGTTGTAAAATCTCCTAGTAGTTGTACTTTACATATTGTTTGTGCTGTGTATTAAAATGTGTTTACTTCACAGGATGAAAATTATTAGGAAAAAAATGCGGGGATCAAAAGAAGATTCGGGCGTCTATGGAAATGTCCCAGTGATTCCCATTATTCCACATAATTAACATTTATGAATAAAAACAAAAGACCTCCTCGAGCCTGTGAAGTTCACAGGAAGGGCCTTTAGCACTGGAGCACAGCAGGGCCCAGGCTGGCATCAATACTGTCGGTCAGAAAGACACCCTTTCAAACAGCTTGCTGCTGAAGTCGAAGCCAGCTTGTCTGTTGTTATTCTTTATGGTTAATGCTTAATGCCTGGGTGTCATGTATGTAGGTGGCCCTAATTAAAGGGGTACTTGAGCAATTGGTGTGGCCACGAGCCACCTCCCGCCGTGTATCTAGACACTGCAGCAGCAATAGCAATATTGTTAAGTGGCTGAAATACTTAGAAGAAATAGTACACCCTGCGTTTTATCCATTTATGAGGAATAACGCCTATCAAGGAAAACAAAAGGTTCTGTGCAAGTGACTTGGTGTAGATGTGGAAAATATTCATGGGTGTTACCTAGGAAAAATTCCTGTCTTCTCTCTCTCTCTCTCTCTCTCTCTCTCTCTCTCTCTCTCTGTGTGTGTGTGTGTGTGTGTGTGTGTGTGTGTGTGTGTGTCTCCCTCTCTCCAAGAACAGATGGGTGTAGGAATGAATATTTGGGAAATCTCCAGTGGACTCACCAGAATCGGGCCCAAGCCCTTGATTCTGGGGTGTTTTGTATCAGGGACCTCTCAGATGACTAGGGAGTAGCCCCTGTGTTCTGGCTATGGAATCCCCTGACGGAGCTGCCCTTACCAGAAGCAGTCACATCATACATAAGTGACCCATGCTGTCATTGGCTGGGGTGCAGCGTGCTGCCGGTGAGAATTGTTGTTTTCGAGCTGGGATCCTGTTTCTCACGCCTCTCTCTTCTAAGCTCAGAGCTGACACCAGTCACAAGTGCAAACCTGAGCTGCTCTCTGCACACCTCTTGCTTTTTTCACGACGGGGTGTGCCTCCGCCGCCACTCAGGTGCGATTCTGCTGAGGGTTGTCAAATTTCGTGTTTACAGTGTTCACCCTCATGAGCGGGACTACAACTGGAAGATCTTTAAAGAGACGATCATTTTGCATTCATTAAGGGTGGATCTCTTTATATGGATGGAGTCCTTGCTTCAAAGTATTTCGATCATGAGCTGCCCAATTCTCCATCTTTGCTGTTCCCGGCTTTTGCACCGTTCCTTGCAGAACTAACTTTCCTCCTCTAAACCCTTGTTGGTTTCTTGGATCTCTGTCAGGAACAATGAATGGCTCGATCATTTTCATCTGAAATTTCTGTTTTCCATTGCTGCTCAGGTGGTGAGGGAGGCAGAGGCACAGGCCTTGGCTCTGCCTATCTGGGTATTTTTTTCATCATATGGCATCGTTCCGAGAGTCCTTCTCCGGGAGAGCAGATTGGCCATAAGAGCTGGAAATCAGGGGGGAAAATCCAAAGTGTTGTGTCTGTGAATGAAATCTACAGGGGCCAGGCCTGCACCTGCCAAGCCACGGATGCTGTCCTCTGGTTAAATCTGATCACAGCACATTAGAAGGGAGAGTATGTCACCGGCTGAGCGCTTCGTTCCTGACCTGGGCCATGAGGTTTCCTCTACACGATTCCAGACCAGCCCACATGGGTGTGATGGCCCAGAAACTATCTAATTGGAATCAGTGAAAGGGCAAAGCTTGGAATTTGGGAAAGGCAGAACACAGCTGTTCTGAATTATAGAGCAGGTTGTCGACTTTTGCAGACAAAGAACCCCACCATATAGGCCAGGCGTTGGTCCAGGAGGCCAAAAAACGGGAGGCCCCTAAACAGAGGAATCTGGCCTGGGAGAACTTTCCTCTGGGGCAAAATGTATATCTAAAGTCTGAGAGTTCTTTGGCACTTCAGTCAGCCCACGTGTGCTGTGCTGATCTGATGAGAGGCCTTCATTTTCCTCTGCTGCTCAGACTATATTTTTAGTTAAATATCCCATGCTGGATGCCACCGCAGGCACTTGCTAAACAGCGATACATTCTTTTTTTGTTTTTGTTTTTAGTTTTTCGAGACAGGGTTTCTTTGTGTAGCCCTGGCTGTCCTGGAACTCACTGTGTAGACCAGGCTGGCCTCGAACTCAGAAATCCGCCTGCCTCTGCCTTCCACGTGCTGGGATCCAAGGCTTGCGCCACCACCGCCCTGCTCAGCGGTATGTATTAACCACACCCCGTTTACATCATTTTCCCCATTCTCCATTGTTACTGTACTGACCAAAAGATACTAAGCCACGAGAGCTTAAAGGGAACCCCAAACTTCTGCTCTCCACTTGGCAAGGGGTAATCTCAACCTCGGAGGAAAGACCTCCACTCGTATCCCTGCTACGCGCTGCCATTCCAAGTTTCAATAAACGTCATGAGTCCTGTTACTGCAGCAGGTCTTCTGTCCCCCCTGACCTCACCCCCGCCCTAAGGGAGAATCTCCCTGGAAGAGCTCGTGGGCTGTAGAACCCAGAGGGGGAAATCCTCTTTTCAGTTTTGCGATCTTTGGGAAAGCGGCTGACGTTTTTACAAACCCTTTCTTGCCTTGTGGCTCGCTTTGCCTCCTGGCACGCTCACCTTCCCTACGCAGAGCTTCCTTAGGCACCAGCGGAATCGACTCTACTGTGCCACTTGGGTCTCCTCAATGGCCACTCGTTAGGTTAGATCAACAGCAGACAGGTTACGAGCGCCCATTCCATGTAGGCTGCTCTAGTATTTCATTTCTTAACTGTGTTGAAGAAAAATAAATAGGTAGAAAGTTTTATCGTTTAGTCGTGTGCAGCCAACATCCAAGCCAAAGGGAACTAACCACTTTGCTGTTCCAAAGAGACTTTTGTGAGTCTGCTGCCTAACCCTGGACACTGTTAGACGCACAGAAGCCGCTGTGACCTCCTCCACTTCGCGCGCACGCATGGTGTCGGATTCTATGTATCAACAGGGTCCCAAGCTCTTGGACTCCCGCTGTGACCAAGCTTGATGAGTTGATTCCGAGGATGCGCCTCCTGTATGCCTCTCCGTAAATTTATCTCTGTGGGTATTAACTTATCCCCTGGCAATCTCGAGGGGTGACTTCTTTTCAACAGTAGGAACCACGGTAAAGAGTTCTTCTAAAGAGACAGTGGGTTCATAAGCAGCAAAAGGAAGTACGAAGACACCAAGGGGCACAAGTTGGGGAAGAGGAGAGAGAGGTGGAGCCATCCTGAGTCGGGTGGGGGGATGAGAAGGAAAACTATCAGGCGTCTCCATCTCGGTGGTTTCTGGAGCCTGGAGATTGGAGTGAGGAAGCAACCGAAGACGTTTTTTGTGTAAGCCACCCGGAAGAAATTCATCTTCTGGGAGTAAGGGAGGGAGGTTACTTGGACAAATCCTAAGACCTGCCTAAAATCAGTCGCTCTGACTTTAGAGTCAGCTTTGGGTTACATTCCCACTTCTTAGTGTCAGTGTCACAAAGCAAGCCACACTGCAAAACAGGACACAGCTCTGTTTTGTACATTCACCATTCTAAGTATCATCCCAGTTGAACAAATTTCATCTGAGCAGTGAATATCCTTTGTGATTCTTCAGATAAGATAGGGCACGTGACACAGCCCTGAGTTCATAATCCTTACTTTATGTTTGGATTCTTTTATAAAAGAATCATTTTTTATTATTCATATATATGTATATATATATATATACAAATATGTATATATATAATATGTGTGTATGTTATTTGTTTTCAAGCACACCAGAAGAGTGGATTAAATCCCATTACAGATGGTTACGAGACACCATGTGCTTGCTAGGACTTGAACACAGGATGTCTGGAAGGGCAGCTAGCACTCTTAACTACTGAGCCATTTCCCATTTCTTTAGGTGCCCATGTTTAGATTCCTAAAATAAGAAATTACCAAAATCCCCTTGGAAAGAGAGAAACAACCAATGAGGAAAATAGGATTTTCAGACGGGTTGCTGGCCCAGAGGCTGGCCTGGCCTGTGTATAGCCCTTTCTATGTGCACACCAGTCAGTGCTTCTAGGAGCAGATCTTAGAATATCAATGCAGTAACAAAGACCCCTGAGGTGAAGCTGATGGTCTAAGAGGCAAAGGAACATCTTCTCTATTTTTAGGCAGCAGCAAAGAACTGATTCATATTTTATTAAAAATGCGCTTTTCCTCCTCCTCTAAATTCTGTCCATTTGGTCACTGTGTGGGGTGATGTGGAGATCTTAGCTGTTGTAAGTTGAGATGGAAGCGTAGCAGTAAGTGTAACTGGATGTGGAGTTGTGTCGCTAACTTTTCCCATAGGGTGTACTGTTCAGGGAGCTGTCGTTTGGACTAGCTTTGAAGGAGAGTCACTGGAGTTGAAAAGACTTCTGAAAATATGCTGATATAAAATGCAGTCCCCGAGGCTTCTGAAATAAACGAAGGTAATTTCGGACAGGGCTAGAGGGGCCGGGGAGACATCACCACCGTCACATTCTGTTTTGCCTTTGTTTTTTTGCATTTAGCAAATCAATCAAATGAAATAAGCATCTGCTGGGTTTCAGGCCCGTTCACCTACCAGACCCTGATCTTGACCAGCACTGGGACAGCTCAACCCACAAGAAGCCGATTATCTAAAAATACTCTACATCAGAATGCCACAGCCGATAGCCCTTCCTCTCCTTTCCATAATATCCCTCCAACCCTGGAATACCACTCGGAGGTGAGCCTCTGAAAGCTGGGGCCTGCTCACTGTGGACAGGTGTATCTTTACAAGTGACGACATGGCTGGCTATATGCCATGTTTGGAAACGAAAAAATGCATACCATGCACATATGCTTCCCATAGTCCTCATACCTCATCTTGTGTTTAACAACCATCAAAGAAAACCCAAGCATAACCACATTGCCCATACTTTTTTTTTTTTTAAACTTTAGAATGTTATAAATAAAGGTCTGCATAGAGGTTTCTAAATGAAAACACACACTTAGCACACTCTTCTGCCCAGTGCAAAACTAAATCGAGCACAAGGTGAAGGACAGAAGCTACCTTTGGCATAGGGAACTGGCAGGCTCCGGAGCAGTAGTAAGCATCGAATGACTTGGGGGAGATAATCCATTCGCTCCAGCCGATATCAGCGAAGTCCACTTTAAGGTACCTCCTGGCACAGTTCCGAGGTTCGACCCACTGCTTCCGCCTTGCCTTCTTCAGGGTCTGCTCATCAAACTGCAGTGTCTGTCCCTTCTGGTGAGACCCTTTCCTCTGTTTCTTTTTGTTCCTGCTCTTCTCGGGGGGCTGAGTCTGAAGGCTCTTATAAGGCTTTCTCTCCTCCCACACTCCGTCCTCCTTGTACTGATACTCTGCCCCAGGTAGCTCATTGTTCTGCAATGGTAACAAGACCCCAGTTGAGCGCCTCTTCCTCCTCTCAACCGAGAGGGCTTCTCTGACGTGGCTATCCAGTCTGGGCACAGTTCCCGCTGTGAAGTCTCGGTGTCTCTGTAAGCTAGATACCACGCTTTCTGGTTCAGAGATGGCAGCATCATTGGCATACACCAAGATATAAGGCTCTGGGAAAAGCAGCATCCTCTTGGGCAGCTCATGTGCTCTGGAGGTAAAGTTAAATCCTATGAGAAACTCCTCATTTTGCTTGGTCTTCCTTAAGAGCTGGGTGATGTCTTTTGACAGCCAAGACACGCTGTCTCTAGAAGGTTTGACCGCATCTACAGACAGATGACCCAAGAGCTGGCTTTGGTTGGATTTGAGGATCCATGCCGAGAGATCTATCTGGATGTGTTGTCTCTGAGCATGATGGAAGCATCCTTGGGATTCTGGACAGCTCAAGCTGATGTTCACTAATTCTCCAATATAGAAATACAGCGTGGCTGACAAAATGTTCTCGGACTTGGTTAGAGATGTCAGATTAAAAGTGTGCAACCCCTCACTTTGAAGAGTTCCTAGGAGAGAAAAGGAGAGAAATGGAAGTAAACAGGAATGACTATTTTATACAGCGTTCAAAATTCGACTCAAAATAAATCACTGCTCTAAATGTAACAGCTAAAGCCATGAAATCCTTTGAAGAAGGAAACCTGGGATGGGGCGGGGTGGGGTGGGGGCAGGATGGGGCGGGGCGGGGTGGGGGCAGGATGGGGCAGGGCGATCTTCATGACTTTAGAATTGGTAACAGGTTCATGTATATGCCACCAAATGCATTCAGCAAAGGGGAAGACAGATCAATAAATAAAAGATTAGAAGTAAAATGGACTTTATCAAAGTTGAAATGTTTGCGCATCAAAGGTAAGTACAAAGAGAATGGAAGGAGGTGCTACAGAATGTGATCAAGTGTTGGTTATAAAACATTTGCTGTGTGTGCATCTAAGCCAGAATACAATACACAAGCAACAGTTTTAATTCGACAACAGAGATGCCAGTATGCGCAGAGGACTTGAATAGATGTATCTTCAATCTATCTCTATATATCAAATATATGCATATGGCGGATGTGGACGTAGAAACATGAAGAATATAGTCAGGGAAACAAAAACCAAAACCTCAGTCATGTGATACATACTATAGAAGTACAGCTATCACAAACAACAACAAAGGCCTCAAATTCCAGAAAGGCTGTAGAGAGAAACTGGAACTCTTCCTAATTATTATATATATAAATGGATTCAGTTGCTGGTGAACACACTTTGGCATTTCCTCAAAAAAAAAAAAAAAAAAAACCTAACCAGGAAATTAACATATGATAAATCAATTCCTCAGAAACTGGAGACAGGCAAGCGCTCAGATAAGAGTATACAGAGGAGCCAAAGGTAGGAACAGTCCAGATGGTCGTCATAGATACCTGTGAGTTCTCTAAGCTAGTTACCACGCTTTCTGGTGCAGAAATGGCAGTGCTGTTGGCATATACCAGGATATAAGGCTCCTGGCCTTTAAGAGCTGAGTGATGTCTTTTGACAGCCATGACACACTGCCGCTATATGGCTTGACCACATTGACAGACAGCTGACCCCAAGAGCTGGCTTCTGGTTGCTGAGCAGATAAGCAACTGGTGGTGTCTCTATGACACAGAACACTGTTACTATGAAAAAGGAATACTAATACGTGATAAAAGCATGCATGGGCCTGGAAAAGTTAAGCAGGACAAGAAACCACATGTCAAAGCCCACTCACTGTTTAATTTCATTTGCACACGATATCCAAATAGTTAAATCCACAAGGGTGGGAGCAGAGGGGGTTCCCTGGGGCAAGAGGCAACTGGGAATGAGCAAAGAAAGTCCCTAATGGTTCTGGGGCTTCATTTCAGGTTGGTGGAGATATTGGGAAATGGGTCGGAGTTTGCAACGGTGTGGTGTCCTGAAGACATCCGTTCCCTTTAAAATAGTTAATTTCGTGTTATGTGAATTTTCCTTTGGTGAAAAAGAGCAAGGAGGGGTATTTGGTAGTGTTTGGAGGGAGGAAACAGAACAGATTCCATGCAACTTCTTGCTTTGGGGGAATTTCTATTAGAAAAACCTCTCCAAGCTGACAGGAGTTAATTTAAAAGGTAGAAAAGAGTGCAGCAAAGATTGGTCAGCTTTTCTAGTTTGTTTGCCTTTTGCTGATGCACCATAAATATACAGAAACTATAGTCCACCAGTACACTTAGTGTGTGTGTGTGTGTGTGTGTGTGTGTGTGTTAGGGGTGGGTGTGTGTGAGCTCTGGGGAAGGCCAAGATGGTGCTTCATCAGACTGCCCCTCATCACAGCAGCCTTGGTGACCCACTTACTCATCCTTCCAGTGCAAGCGCAGGCCTTCCAGTTTGAACTGGATTGAATTATGGGCTCGGTCCCTTATTAGCCTTGCAACTCTGGGCCAGCTAATGTTCCCATTCATAAAAATGGACAGACGATTGCGACAGACACTCAGAAACTGTTTTTGGATAAGGAACATGGATTTCCCATTGGGTCACAAGACCATGGAGAGCATTATGGAAGCAACTCTGCAGCCATATTGTGTCTCTCCTTTACGCTGGATCGGATTCCTGACCAATGGGACTCAGACTCGTAACCGACTGAGAGACTGTCTGCCTGAAATCTGGTGGCACAGGCTGACAAAGCCCAAACGTACACAACCCGTCTCGTTCCCCTTCAAGTAGGAAGGCGTAGAGAAAAGAGCAAATAGGGTGTTACATGGTCAGCTTCTCCAGGGCCACATTCTTGACCCCACCTCCAAAGGGGCCTGGCAGGTCTCCAGTCAGAATCCCAGACATGCAGCCACACTGAATTCCAGCAACAGGGAAACCTTACAGGTCAGTTGACCTTATGATGGGGATATCATCTAAAACTGAACAATCACCTCATTGTGGTCGGTGCTGAAACTGTCCCTATACCCCTATAGGATAAATCATTTTGGGAAACGTAATATCCTTTCAGAGGATAAGGAGTCACCCAGAGTCACTCGAACTGAGACAATGCACACAGTCAGACCACAGTTTGTCCAGGACTCCTTACTTATGCATACCCTTTGCATGATGCACCGTTTTTTTAACTCTCTGGAAACCTGAAGCTCACGTCAGTAGCCTGAAGATGAGCTGAGATGTCTGTTATTGTCATATTACAAATCACTCACCTACATTACACACTATTACTTTTCCATCAGAATTGTTGTGTGAGGACCCACATCTAATTTGTTGGAAGGCACCGAGCTGGTCTTTGACTACAGTGTCTATCCCCGGTGTCATCAGAATTAATGGGATATGGGTAATGCTCGTAAATGTAATGTTTCTTAAATGTAAATTAGTTTTGTGATCTGAGCCTGTATTGTCATTATTATAGGAATTAGGGCTCCTTCTACCTACTTTACAAAACATGGACTGGGTGAGTAAGATCTTAGAATTTGGGTCCTGTGACTGAACAAATTAGCCACGCCTTTAAAAATGTAAATTGTCTGGAGTTCAGCATTGAATTTAAACTCTAAATGTAAATAGTTCAAGAAAAATGAGCGAAGTTGCTAAAGCACACTTCTCATTCTTATAAGTAAGAAATATGTAACTGAAAGAGCAGCTAGTAGTAAGGGTAGAAACCAGACCTTGCAGGATTCCCCTAGTGAGTTCCGGCCATGCTGAGGCTGGACCGGAAGAGTCCCGCCCCTGGGGTCTGTCTCAGAGATCCCGCCTCCGTGCACTTGTTGCATATACATACTTATTTCAGAAACACACACGCAATCATGAAATTATGCTCTTGATCAAAACCACGTTTCAGAAAAAAAAAAAAAACAAAACAAAACATTTTTATAAAGACGTGGAAACTTAAAATGAGTTCATCGGGTCCCCAAGCGGCGGGGGGGAAGTGCAATGCGAAACATATTTTGCTCATTTTTAACATTGTGTGAAGCAAAGGAGAAAACTGCCATTTGTACACATCCGTATGATCCATGACACTGGAATAATATCTTACAGACCTCTGTAACAAAGCCACGGCATCGGGCTGTCCAGGGGCTCTGCCAGTACTTCAGCTCAGTCGCCACAACATACACTTTCCCCCAAAACTCCACATAGCTGAGGGGCGTTTAAGGAAGGGGACACACCCTGTTTCTAGTACGTGGCAATGAACGGTTACCCACAAACACACTAGCACACTAGCGGGGGTGGGGGTGGGTGAGCGCTCAAGGACGGGTGTCGTGGTCTCACTTGGTAAGCTTGTCTTATTTCTGCCCACCCATGTCCAATCTTCAGTCTCAATCGGCTCTGGGGATTCTGTCTCATTGCCTCCTCCCGTCTCCCTCATTTCAGCCCAGTGCATTATCTCAAAGTGATGCCCTCATGATCAAAGCTCAGATGCACTGAAGCTCCCCAAAGTGCTGGACTCCTCACCTATAAAGCAAACGTAGTAGTAGCGCTACCTACAGAGCTGTTGTGAGGATTCAGTACAAGAACTCCCATAAAGGACTCAGTACACAGGCTCATTACCACACGCTAACCAGAACTGCACGGTCTGGGATGGTTGTGTCTAATTGATACATGCTGGGAGTGTAGGATACTCCCTGAATTTCAAAGACCTCATACAGACCAGAATGCAGCACATTACACGCATCTACTAAAGAGTTTCGCGGCATTGAACAAATGGGTGTATAGCAATAGTGACCTGTCATATAAATGTTGGTAAGGAACCTCTCACCCTGCCATGGAAGAAACTCTTAAAGAATGGTAAGAAGAAGGGGTTGAGAGAGAGAGAGAGAGAGAGAGAGAGAGAGAGAGAGAGAGAGAGGGGAGATAAGACAGACAAACTTGGGGTAGGTATAAATGACTAAAATTCACTACATATGTTATGAAATTGTAGGAGTAAAGTTTTGAGAGAGAGAGAGAGAGAGAGAGAGAGAGAGACTCTCTATGAGAACTCCATGGCAATTACTGAGCATTTACTTTCTGACTTTTTCTACTTTTAGACGTTAAAGTAATTTAACTTCCCAAATAATTTTATTGACACAGGATCTCAAACAACAGCTCAGGCTAGACTGGAACTCAGTTTTGCACTGTCTACCTGCTTCAGCTTCTGAAATGTAGGACTATAGGCAGAAGTCACCCCATTTGACCTACAAATAATTTTTTTCTTGAAATTAAAACAATTTAGGAATTTTGTATGTGTTTCTATTTATCCGCGGCGTTCCTTACACACTTAGGTATCTAAGTTTAAATATCAGTGAGAGAAAAGTGTTTCAGTATCCACTTTTGTGTTCTTAAGTACGCAGACACATGGGTTTAAATTTTCTAATCACAAATCTAAAATGGACTTGAACACTTTTCTAAGTGTCAATGACATTATAATATGAATACAAAAAGATGGATCTTGTTAGCCTACAAAATTAGCTCCTGCACTTTCAGCTGCCTAGCAGCAGATAGCAGCTGCCTGCCACACCTAACACATGCATGTGCAACAGTGTGCTTGATCCTGGAACTCCCATCTTAATTCCCGATGTGGAGAAAAGCAGGTTTCTTTCTAAGGAGAACGTGGTGGCTGTTTTGTTTTTTTAATTAAAAATACAGCTACCAATAGGTGGCGCCATTTTCATTCTATTTGGTGGCAACTCGGAACATGTTCAGTTTTCCTCGCTGATGCCCTCTGGTCAGCCTTGCCAATTACGACCTGTGTTCTGACTTTAAATCATATCTGAGAGCTGGAAGGTGGGTTTCCGAGCTGGAGCTCGAACCTAGGGTCTTGAGCGAGACGGATAAGCTCCTCCACTGAGCTAGTGCCCAGTGCTGAGGTGGTTTTTTTTTCCTTGAGAGCAAAGGCAAGCTTATCTTGTCATCCATTCGCTCGGACTGTCTCTGTGATCGCTCCATGACTCCTTCCTGACGGGGTGTGCTCCTTGCTGACATGTTTTGCTCTGTACTTTCCTAACTTTAGGGTAGGGTTTGACCCTTCAGCAGAATTCATTAAGTACCTTTTATTTTGTTGTGTAAAAGGAATATACCAGTTTTACTCACTTGCCCCAAAATGAAAGATCACAGAAGTCACCTGGCTCCCTAGCAACGGTTGGAAGATGGGGGCGGGGGGTGGGGGTGGGGGTGGGGCGGAGGGGGGTTTCCTGTTACCTGCAGGGATCCTTTTTAGGGGTTTGGTCATTAAATAAAGGTGAAAGATTCATTTCCATTTCTACCTTAAAAAACACAACCAAAATTGAGCTTAGGGAGTGGACTCAGATTTGAGGGGGGGTTGTAGTTAGGCTCTAATTTAGGGGGGTCCCCCATTTTGTCTCCCTTTTGTTCATCCACCTTCTGCGACTAGCTGAGACAGCATCTCAGGAGCTAAGTAAAGGAAGCTCCCGTTCCTACTGACCCACACGGAGCGTCTTCAAAGGGAATCAGCCAATGCGAGGAGAAGCTTTCTATGCAAAGTTTCTGATTTTAAAGCAAATAGACTAAATGAAAGCTTGATGATTGCTTAAATCCCCAGCAAGGAGGGGAAAACAAATCTTTCAATCATACTGAAAATATATAATTAAGCACAGGACTCCACACCCAGTCTGTTTCTTTCTCCAAAGGAAGTGGAGTTGCTAGAAAGGTCCATTGCTTCCTGTGTGGGTGTCGGTGGGGGCAGCGCAGGGAAGTCACTGGCCGACTGTCCTTTGCTGGTACCTTAGGCTGCCCTTCTTCAGGCTGCCTTCCTTTTTCTGACAGAGGCTCTGAAACGAACATAAACTATGGCATTTCGTGTCGTTTTGAAGTCTCAGTCAAATGCTTAAGTTTTGTGGGATTCCCCCAAACAGCCGTTGTCTCTGTCCAGAGCAAAACAGCAGCCAAAGATGAGATAATGTATGTGTTCCTAGAATGGAAAAATGTTCACTGATTGTTGATGTGCACAGAGCCTCCACCCAAGGGCAGTCCCAGACCGTGAATTCCCCGGGGAGAGGGCAGACGACGGGTCCTGACTCCCTGAACACCTATTGCTTACACTCTGTCTCACCTATAGACTGAAGAAGGTCACTTGTTCAACCTGTCAAATAGACAACGGTTAAATTTACCAAGTTCAAGTGTTTTCTACTTAACACCAAAGTGAAGAGTTTGTCAAGTAAGTTCAAATTCCCCAAAGCTGGTAAAAACCATTCTTAGTCTGAGGACCCTCTACTTTTTCCTTCCTGTTCATTTTTTTTTTTTTTAAAAGAAGAACTCCCTAATGCCAATATTTTATGAAGTAGAATATTCTCATTTTCTAGGTTAATGATAGCATGCCCTGCTGGAAATTATTTTAAGGCTGATTTAACTATAAAGATGGTGCCCTTGGCTGGTAGCATTTCTACTCTCTTTTCTGATCTTGCAACTTAAAACACTGTGTTCAATTCAACTGAGATGCTTATTGAGTTCAAACCATATGGCAAACTGTGGCAGGCCCTCCAAATTGTGAAGGCAAAATGAGAAAGAAACCCTGCCTTCCAAAGGCTGACTAGTTAAGTAAATCCTTGCTCTCTTCTCTCTCATTTTAACACACCCATTAGGATGTAAACCCCCTGCAGGCGTCAGAGAGAGCCAGGCAATCTTGGCTACATCACCTCTGAGGAAGCCTCCATGAGGGACAAGGTGGCTGTTTTTCAAGGCCGAGATTTCTTTTGCACTTATCTAAAATAGCCTCGTGAGTGAAGTGACAATAGCGTTTGGTGACTCCTTCAATGTGCCTCTTCTCTAGCCTTGGCTAGACTGGAAATACTACCCCTTAAAGGGTTTGGGCAAAATTATCACGCTGTATTATTAACTACTTCAGCTAATTCTCTTTATTTCACTAAGTAAGGGACACACACACATACATACTTGTGTGTGTGTGTGTGTGTGTGTGTGTGTGCGCGCGCGCGCGCGCGCGTGCGTGCGTGCGTGCGTGCGTGCGTGCGTGCGTGCGTGCGTGTGTGTGTGTGTGTGTGTGTTAGATTTGTTGTTGTTCTTCAGCCCTCTTGTTTTAAACAGCTAGAGTGCGGTATACACTATCTTTTTTTTTCCTTCCTAGACCTCACGGCGCCATTGCGTGAGTTCCTGTGAAGACTGATGTGAATGTAGCTGCTGAACTCGGGCCCGAGTTGAGCTAAATGATTTTCATGAAGAAGCAGCTTTTCTTTTTCTGTTGGATAAGCGGAAGAGTTAGACTTAAACCCCGATCTTGGCTACCCTGCTAGTCCTCATTTCTCATCTGTGAAACTGGCAAACCAAACCAGTGTCTGTCTCCCAGGGAAAAAAAGACGGAAACAGGATTGAAAGAGTCGATGGAAAGATGCAATGTGAGTTTAGAATCCTGGAATGTTCTTCTTCAGAAGCTTTGCCATCCTTGTTTCCCATAAACCATCACTGCACCTCAAACGTCCGGAACAAGCATGTGTTTGTGAGCACAGGACATTGTGGGATGTTGTGGACACAGAGAACTCATCTTACAGTACAAACCATGCTACTTCAAACCCAGTTTTCGACAAGCGGCTAGTTCTGTCTTACCCTTGGTGGCTGAGCAAAGCAGGGTTGCAAAGATTTTTTAAAAAAATAGATTTCTTGAGGCTGGTTAGTCTTATGGTATGGGGCGTGGATCAACAGCATGGACTTCATCTAGAAGTTTGTGAGAATTCGGCAGTCTGTAGGACATCCCGAAGCAAGTTATAGGGGTGGAGCTTGGGTCTGTGCTTCCGCCTGGCACGTGGGAGCTTTTGAGCCCAGAGGAGCACTGCTCTGGAGTGGCCCCAGGTTGTCCAGGATTCACATAATCAACTCTCACTGTTCAGGGTCTCACTCAGCTCTCTTAGTGACATCGCAGTGGACAAAGGAAAGACTCGCTTGTACCATGGTGAGCCTCTCTTTGGAAAGTGTGCTGTGCTTTAAGGAGAGTGTTTTCTCCCTGGCGGAAGAAGGTTATGAAAATTGCATGTCTGTCCTTCTCACCTGTAGGGTGTTTATGACTAATGGGTTTATTAAAAGGAAGGAGAGCTGGCCAGTCAGCCTTAGGAGGGCAGATGGTCCATCTTCTCAACATCCCAGCTCTAAGAGATTTGACACCTCATCTGGCTTCCAAGGGCACCTAGATATACCATGGCATTCTCTTACACAAACAACACCTCTCTCTCTCTCTCTCTCTCTCTCTCTCTCTCTCTCTCTCTCTCTCTCTCTCCCTCTCCCTCTCTCTCTCCCTCTCCCTCTCCCTCTCCCTCTCCCTCTCCCTCTCCCTCTCCCTCTTCTTCTCCCTCTCCCTCTCCCTCTCCCTCTCCCTCTCCCTCTTCTTCTCCCTATCCCTCTCTCCCCTCCCCCTCCCCCCTCTGTCTCACTCTCTGTCTCACTCCCTCCTTCCTTCCCTCCCTCCTTCCCCTCTCTCTACCTCTGTAATTCTGTCTAATGACATAACTCATAACATAATCATAGGAATTCAAACTTTCGGATAACTACCACTACAATAAAAAGATGCAGACACTAACCTACCAAATTCAACCAAAAGGCGAAAGCATCAAATTTTGGGTATAAAAGTTCTGTCCCATAGTGTAGCACAGAAATATGGTTAGATCATAGACAATGAATGTGATAGTATTTCTGTTTAATATAAAAAACAACCACTGGAATTAAATAAAAAAACTTGACAGAGATCTTGAGTGAATGTTTCTTTTGTCAAGGTGAGTGCTGACCCAGACTAGTGAGGTGGTGCTAACTCCCACTGTTGCATTGCTCCACAAATAAGATAATTTTTCCCTTTCAAGCTATTATGCTGCCTGTAAAACAAGCAAAATCAGCCACAGAGAAGAAAACAATGAAAGAAAACTAATCCAGAGGAGGAGGAGACGAAATGCAAAGACAGAGACTCCTCAGTTACAGAAGTTTATAACCTGGAGAAAAGAAGACAGGGCAGTGCCGAACGGACCTACGTCTAAGAAGTGATGATGACATCATGTTTCCCCAGGCCCTATCGCTGTGAAGCGAGGGTCCAGCTCACTTGCAGCATGACAGTCACTGGATTTTGCAGATCCACTTTTGTAGTGAATTAGGATGCTTTTAACCCCGTGTTTTTCCACCTAGACATCCTAGGGCCACAGTTCTCAGAAGGCTCTTTTGAGGAAAAAGAAAAAATTGCTCCTTTAAGGGGACTGATATGTTCCACGCTGTTCATTCTTTTCAACTCCTTTGACCTTGGCGCCAACACCCTCCAGAGACCCCTTTCTGCGAAGTTTTCTTTTCTGCTAGAAAGAATGGGTTTTGTGATTAGCTCTGGATGCTGAAGCTTCTTTGTCCAGCAGATATATCATGACGACCATTTCTGCTTCCATGAAAGGACCTGTTCTCTTCAATCTACCTTCCTAAGTCGATAATGCAAAAATACTTAAAAGTAAGTTTGGCCTTCATATTTCTAGTTAAAAAGATTTGAAACAACCGAGTGAGCACTCAAGAACTCCCATGGCTCAGGTGAGGTGTGTCTTCCTCTCAGTTCTGTATCATGTATAGATTTTAGTGCACTAAATTGAGTAAACCATCTGCTTGAATGAATTATCGGCTTAAGAGTTTTTCACACTGACCTCCCTTGGTCTCCTGGGGTCTTTGAGTGTGTGTAACTTCACTACAAAGCTACATTTGAATTAGTTTTTTTAAAAAATATAATTCATTCTCTTTTTCCTTTCCACCCAGCATAAATAATCGAGAATTCACGGTATTATGGATTTTTAAATGTCAGGGATTGTAAAGCTGTCCTGCCTATTACAGTAAGACTTCATTAGAGGCTATCATGTATTCAAAGTCGTGTGTAATTCGAAGCAGCTGCCCATCCCAGCCCCTCTGCTCCAGATGTACTATTGTCCTCTAAATAAAAACATCATACAAGCCAAGCACTCTGCAGCTTCAAGCCTTGCTTCTAGGTGCCCGGAATCTTGATAACTATATCCCAATAAAGTTATTGCATTCTGTTGCCATGGAAACACAACAACAACAGCAGCAGCAGCAGCAGCAGCAACAACTACAACAAAGTGCACTTTCCAACCAATCCACGTATTCTTCAGGGCACTGACTTCTAGTCAAGTAGTGATTTTTCAGGTTTGGGTCATATATCAACCTTCCTGGTGCCCTTCTAGGTTAGCATGGCTCTTTAGAAATATGTCAGAATCACACAGCTCTTTATATTGAAATGTTTTGGTTCACAGTAGGTCCTTTTCCGCTGGGGCAAAACATTCAAGTGTGAGTCTGAGTTACTTCAGTATTTCCTTCTTTTATTCATGAAGGCAAATATATTTTTCTTAAAGATGGCCTCATATCCACTGGGATGTAATCTTCCTACAGTTGCATGTCATAAGGAGTGGTAGCTTTAAAATAAGAAAGCCAAGCTTCTGTTGCTTTTCCTAGAGACGCTATGAGTAAGACAAGTAGGATCAAGTGTCTATGGAAGTAAGAAGCAGGAATTAGGCACTGTAAGGATCAGGACAGAAGAAAACCTCATGGAAAATGTTATATCACCCCATAGTAGCTAAGGACAAACTTAAACCAAGATTAAAATAAAAGCTAATTTCACACCCTTCTGTCTCCGGATGATGTGTTTCTAACAGTCTGGGCTTCTTTGCCGCCCCTAATTTTGCGAACCACTTTTTACAAAGGGAATGATCAAATTCACTTTTACAGAAACTCTCGCCTATCAGAGGAAAAGCTTACAAGACTCCAAGCTTATGGCTTTGGCATACCAACCTCCCGGAGCTGAGAGAGGAGAAGAGAGGTTAGCAGAAAGTGTGTTTAGGATCACTGCCACCCACCATCAGGGATGTAATCAGAGGGAGACCACAGCAAGCTCAATCTCACATATTCTAGGCTCAGAACAATAAATGATTTAAATCAGGTGAGTTCCAAGGAGCAAATGGTTCTCTGAGACTCAGCCTGAGCAAACGCTCACTCGGAGAGCCTGGCAGACCAGTGGGCACTCCATATACAGAGAGCAGGCACCTGACCTCCAGCAAAACCTGTAACCTCCATGGTAGAAAGAGGCGCATATGTCCTGGCACTGGAAAAACCAATCTAATTGATTAACTCAGAGAGAGCCTTTTGCCAGCATCATCTCGGGTCACCAAGCAAAGGGCGTGTCAGGAGAGTGGTACTGATGAAGGGAGAGAGAAGCACTGTAGCTTCTTCACCTTCCTGGAGTCTCCTGAAGCCTCCTTCCATCCAGACAGGTCTCACGACACAATCCTCTCACTGGTATGGGCAACTAAACACTTGGAAAGAGTCCAACCTGAACCGCCTCTCCAAGGAGTCTCTAAGGAGGTAACATGACACTTTAGCTTCCACAAAAACAAAAAAGAAACAGCAAACAAAAACAAACACAAAACAAACAAAAAGCCCAGTGCCTACATTTGATGAATAAGTCGTTAAGAGGGTTTGTAAGATGCTAAAGGATTACTTTTCTTATCAGGGCACATCGCCTTGTATATATGTTCCGAGGGGCAATGCGTCATCTCAAGGGAGTGTCTGGCCTCTGCTACAGTTTATCAAGTGATGGTATAAGCCACCAGGAGGCTGATCATGGACACCGGAATTATAATGAGTAGCAAGAGCAAGAGCCCAGATGGTAAATAGTTCTTACCCAGGACTTTAGTCTAAAATCAGTAGCTAAACAATATGACACAAAAGTCCAATTTTACCTTCAAACATTGTGACGGGCACTAAGAATAAAATCCGTTGATAAAAAAAAAAAATGGCTTGTCACTTGGATACCTCAACTATTCTCTGGGAACACAAGCAAGTAGAAGTGTCAAAGCCAGGATGATTTAAGTATCTTCCTTACTGCCACCTGCTTTGCCCACCCACCAGCTTCCTTCCAGACCTCGCGAGTCCCACAGCAGTTCTGCCCTCCGTGATGCATTGGTGTAAACAGATGGGTCACTGGTGTCAGGGCTACTAAAGTGGTCTCTTCCAGTGGCTAGGATGTTAAGCCCTAGGCAGGATAGGTTTCTAGGTCCTCAGTGGAGGACAGTTCTTCACAGATCCTCCTGCCCGCGGGTCTATGAAGCAAGTGCAATTTGGCTTAGCCGAGTTCTAGCTAAAGACTTCTCTGCATTAAAAGCATAACTCACATTTATTGTAAATGGCATCTTGCCCGTGAGCTCCAGAGTGAATTCACAGTGGCTAGCAAGGGCTTTCCTTGATGGATATTCCCCCCTCCCCGCCCCCCCCCCCAGTCCTAATGAGTGAAGTCAGGAGAAAATTCATCTAGTGATTTGGATGGAATGGAGCGGAACACTGGAGACACAGCCTCCACCGACCCATGAACACTCCTGACTGTTCTTCAACCCAAGTCTGGAAGTCAGATTTTTCAATCACGTTTCCTTCCCTTAACCCTGAAGGTAATGTCCACAAACCCTAGTGCATCCTCAAAGCAGATCAACAGTGAGTGTCCAGAAAGTTTGCCCTCAAGCTGTTAGAGTAAGCTGTTTGCTTCAGCACAGGAGTTGGCAGGGTTGGGGTGGGGAATTTCAGCCTCAAGGATCTGTGTTGAAAAAACTGGAAGATGAGATTTTCGTCGCTGATACTAAGAGGTGTTTACTCTCCACCGGCGGGCTCTTCCCAAGCTAATTCTCCCCACCTTGAACCACGCAAGACTTATTTGCCCAGATGGGTTAGAAATAATCTAAACACTCAAGCACCTGGTTCTGCTTGTGCGTTTGCCACTAGAGGACTATCAAGAAGAAAGTGTCAGATATAGCAACACAAAGGTCGCAGAGTTAAAGAGTTCTGTGTCTGGCCAAGTGCCTGTTGAGTGCACTTTTCTTTCTGGGCCCAGGGTTGGCATAAAATGGCATTCACTTCGATCTAAGCGCTGCCAAAGCCTGTCGGAGGGAATTTCCGCTGAGCAGTTTAATCATCGGCGTAAGATCTCCGTAGGGGTGCCAGGAAGAGGGACACTGGGTGTCGTCCCTTGCCCTCTTCCCTGCTGCACCTCTAACTAAGCCCTGTCACTGTCGTCCCCTGCTTTTCTTCCGCTTTCCTGTCTCAGCTGGGCTCCAACTGGGCTTATCCAGAACGCCCCTGGAGAATTCGGAATGGGCAGAGGCGACTGGAGGGCAGGATATGGGAAAGGTCCCTACAATGTACCGCGGAGAGACAGCGGAGTGGCCCGGCGGGAGGGGCTGTCCTCTGCACCCTGGGGCAGGATGGGCGCCCTCTCGTCCCCACTCACCTGCGGCTGTGGCTCTGAAGCTGCGGACCGTGTTACCACCGCGCAGGGGCTGGGGACCCGGGAGCTGCGAGCCCAGTGTCTGAGTAGCCTGGACTCTGCCGCTGCCGCTGTACCTGTCATAGAGCCACAGCATATGCTCCGACACCTTGTCGTGCGGCGGCAGGTCCGGGCTCGGGCCACCACCTGTCGTGCGGTCGCTTGGCTCAGTCCCGCGGAGTCCCGGAAGGTGCAAGTTTGGTCTCTGTCCCTGTGCCAGGTTCAGGCAGAAGCAACCTAGCCACAGACACAGCAGCCCGCGCGCCCCGGCCATAGCGAAGTCCCGCTGTCGTGCCGCTACTTCGGGTCGCCCGGAACGCTCGGGAGACGGAAGCGACGGCGGCAGAGCCGGGGTGGCGCTCCGGCTGCGGAGCGGGCGTTGGGAGCCGGGCACAGCCGGAGCGGGGCCCCGAGGGTCGGCAGGTGGGCTCTGGTGGCAGCCGCGCCCGCTCAGCAGCTTCCTTCGCCGGCCGGCCGGAGGGCGGAAGGTCTGGGCGAGCGCTGCCGAGTTGTCACGCGCGGGCTCTCCCTTCCGTGCCACCTGAGAGTGGGAACACCCGGCCGGGCGGCCGCTCTGGGGATCTGGATCTGCGCTCCACCAGCCTGGGACGCGCGCCGGGGCGGGGTGTGTGCGGTCGCAGCCAGCTGAGTTCTCAGAGGACTTGGTGTGTGTGTGTGTGTGTGTGTGTGTGTGTAGACAGAGACAGAGAGACACAGAGACAGGGAGACACAGAGACACAGAGACACAGAGACGTACAGAGTACAGAGAGACAGACCGAGAGACAGACGGGTTCAGTTCCTTCTTGCCCTGATCCGATCTGTCCCGTCTGCCTACGGCCGGTCGAGTTCTCCCTCTAGCCTCTAGCTCGCCCTCTTAAGGCAGCTAGGACAGGACTACCTCCAGAAGAGAGAGAAGCCTGGAGCGAAGTAACCAGGGAACCAGAACCAGAAGGGTAGGGAGAGACAAGGGAGGGCACTCGCACGGGGAGGGGCAGGTGGAGCGGGCGAAGGGAGGATGGAGGAAGAGTAGGAGGGACTTTTCAAAAAAATCTGAGCACAGTGGCTACATTCCTGCTAGCAAAAAGGCAGAGGCAAATGGAAGAGATTCTTCCCTTTTTTGTTTTTATTTTTATTTTATTTATTTTTGTTTGTTTTTTGTTCCCTTTGTTTGTTGGGGGGAGATTTTGGCTATCTATAGTTTGCTGTGTATTCGGATTCCAAATAAAATCACCCCGATCCGAGCCCCACGCTTGGCTCCTTTCCTGGGATTCTTGGGAGGGCTGCGGACCCAGACACCTGCACTGCCCTCCTAGAGCTGATCAGTCACAGGTTTTCTTGTTCACATGCATTCACACTTTTTTTTGCCGAGGAGATAAAATAAAAATGAAATTCACCCCAATGTTAAAAAAAAGACAATCTAACTACCACAAGCCTGGCTCGCATTCTGTCAGACCCTTCTCGATAGGTTTCCTTGAAGACAGCGGTTGCGAGAGTGGGTTGGCCTTCAGGAAGAACCTGGTGTGCAGACTTGACTGTCACTACTTCTGATGTCCTAGCTGTGCCAGTGCCCTAGGGTGTCAGAGGGACATTAAACTGTTAGCCAGCACCGTGGCTGCAAATAGAGTCTAGGTACGTATCACCCCATGTCCAGACAAGGTTTCACCTCGTAGCCAAGGCTGGCCTGGAACTCAGACTCCTGCTGCCTCAGCCTCCCCAGCACTCGGGATTGCAGGAGTGTGTGTGTCACAAATCACAGGCTGTAGACCTTGTTTTTCAAAGAACCTTCAAACAAAGCCCGAGTTGCAGACTAAAAAGACTGAGAGAAAGGGTGATACAGGGGGCAGGACTGGATTCCAATCCCTGTCTACACTACACTCTAGCATCTCCACACTCAGAATGGAAGCAGCATTTAAACTGACTTAAACAGGCTATGCCCTTGCCGTGGTGCCTGGAACTAGGGACTCTCAATCAATGTCCCTTTCAGAAAACTGTCCCATCTCTGGGGCATTGACATTTTTTGAAAAGAAATAGGTTCACGGGTCACATTGAGCTGTGTTAATTAGTGTTTAGTTTATCCATTTTTGGGGGAATAATAACAAACCCTCCTGGAGTTCTATTGGAATAATACTAGGAACCAGTACTTCTTGCACAGCGCATGGCAAGTCTTTAGAAAAGACTCAATCCTTTTTATCCCAAATTACCCCAAATGCATCCCAAACACAGAGCACGGTCTTCCCCCTGTCACTTCTCAACCCACTGTTGTGCTGTTTGAATTCTGCCCTTAGCCACCCCGGGGAATGGCTCTGCAGATAACAACATAGACTTCAGGAGTGGCCAAGAGGCTCCAGTGAGATGGTGTGGGTGAGCTTCGCCTGGTGGAGAGCACATAATAGCTTTTGTGATTAATAATAAAAACCTAATTGCAAAATTCAATAGGCACTGGCAGCTAACCCTTTGATTTCCCCTGTGAGCCTTTGTGTTCCCTCCCCTTCCTGCTCTTTCTCAGTTGTGTGAAATGCCCTCGAAGCCTCATGCGCTGCCTTGAAGCAAAGCCAGATGGGGAGGAAGACCCTCCATTCTTCCTGCTTGAGGCGTCGCTGTGACCCGTCAGCACACAGCTTCTCTCAGCCAGAGCCCTCGGTGCAAAGAAAAGTCTTTCCTCTTTCTCTTGGTATCTCCAAGGAACTGTCTCCCTCAGGCCTTGAACTCTGGCTCGGTATTCCCACTGCACAGTTTGCTGCCCTATAATCTATATGGTTCTTATAATTTGTATGGAGTGACGTCGTGGTGACTGGAAATGACCGCATACCTGCATGCCCACACCCCTTGCTAACAGAACAAACCTTCTCTTCTCTGTGCTTGCATTTTCTCCTTAGGCCTAATAACACGCTGCTGCAATCCTATGATTTGGGATGTCCGGTATTTGGGGGGATTGTACATTGGAAAGCCAGAAAAGGCGATATATGAGTTCAAAGCCATGCTAGTCTACATAGCAAGGCTAAGATCCTTCCAGAGGAGCAGGAAGAAGGAGGGAGGGAGGGAGGGAGGGAGGGAGGGAGGGAGGGAGGAAAGAAAGTGGTAAGAATGTTGTGATGGAGGGTGGAATATTAACATAATTCCCAAAGAATTTTAATTGCTTAGGAAGAGTTGGCTGAGAGCTAGGAGAATTGCCTGTCAGTTTGGCCTCAAACAGATATCACACCAGATCCGTCTTTATATTTTAGTGACTGGCTGTTAGACTCAAAACGAGCAAAGTAGCAGGGAGGTGTCTGACAGAGTGGAATGATCCCTGTTAGGGCCTTTCAGCTGTAACTCAAAGGCTAGAATACCATCTGGATGTGGAAACCACTGAACCAAGTGGGTAACACTAGGAGAATCTAAACCTTAGACCGTTTTACGTCACGGTACACAAATGCCCTTCGAAGGACTGAGTCACAGAGGAAACGGGGAATCCAGGAGCGCTGTGTCTAGCAAAGACAAACAGAGGTGCCGATCTCCAAAGCACCTCTCAGGGAATTGATTTGCAGGCAGATTGCATTGGACATGAACTGCTCCCTCATCAGCACTCCTGATGCTGCCCCTGTGGGATATTTCAAGACAGTCAGGGCCATAGTCTCAGAGCTGGTCATTTAAATAGTGTCAATGTTGTAAGCATCTTGTAGTGCTTCTAAAGCAATAAACAACTGGATCATAGGGTTTTTTTGTTTTTGTTTTTGTTTTTAATTCTGGTCAGCCTTGGGTTCCGGATTTCTTCATTTATGGAGGGAACTTCAGCGTTCAATACATCGCTGGTACAAATACACCACTGGTCTTGTATCTGATTGCTCTATTACATCAGTCAACTTGAGTTGTTTTAATTTTGGTTTGTTGTACCCTGGCTATCTGGGAACTTGTTGTGTAGACCAGGCTGGACTCAAACTCAGAGAGCTTGCCTGGCTCTGCCTCCTGAGTGCTGGGGTTAAAAGACTGCACCACCATGCCCAGCATGTCGTTTTAATTCTTAATAATAGGACACTTCTGCTTTATGCTAGTGTTACTGTTTCAATCAACTACGGAGACAGGGACACATTCTCCTCTCTTAGATGAAAAGAGTTGAGGAAAGACTTGCTCATTGCTATAAACCACAGCAAAACACGGTTTGCAGCTTAGTGGAGTTGGCTGAGTTGGACTCCACTTTTGGCTACAAAAACCTAGATCTATATGTATGACTGTGCATTGTACAATATATATATATATATATATATATATATATATATATACATATATATATACACATACATATTTAGGTGTATATACCTACATATATAAGCATTCTTGAGCACTGGGTGCTTTCATATGCTAAACATCTTTCCATCAGAGTGGCTACTGAATAGTCACTGGCATAGCTAGGGCAGGTGTGATAACCCACAAAATGTTTTTACTACTAACATTTCTCCGTGGGTAGGCAGGAGGTATTCTGAGCAGCAGGCAGCACATGAGGCCCCATCCCGCCCCCTGTGAGAGGTAAGTGGTTAGTGATTTTTGGGCAAGGGCTCTTCTTTAACGATGTAGGCACTGGTGGGCTGCTCAGGCTCCTGTAGATAATCCCTTACCCATGCTCCAATACGTAACCACAATTAAACGAGCTGGATTGACTGGACAGAGTTGTTGGTTTGCGTTGGTCTGTCATTGGTGCCCTGGAGTAAATACTCATTTGTTCCTGCAGCCTCAGGAGAGTTAATGTCACATCCTGTGAGGCTGTATTTGCAGCCGTGGGGCCTGGCTCCTGTCTTTTTTATGTCTCCATCTTTGTTTCATCCCTCCAGTAAATATTTAGCATCTGTTTTGATTGTGACACTTAATTTACTGTCAAGTATAAGAAGATGATATCATAATGGTGTCTCTTCCTGGGAAGAAATTCTTTCAGGGACACGGGATAGCTTATTAATTACCTTTGGAAAAATGGATGTGATTTTGATTGACTGAGTGATTTTTTTTTCAGTTAATCTTAGAAGACACACTGCACAGAAAGAGTGACGTTGGACAGTTTCAAAGTTAAGAAGGAGGTTTTCCAAGAGATTTTTAGATAGCATATTCAGTGCAGAAGAAGAGCCTTATCTATACAGGGGTAGAGAGGCCATTCTGGTTTGTTTTTTTGTTTTTGTTTTTTTTAGAATAACTCAGAAAAATGAAATACCAGTTTGTTGTTGGACATTGTTTCACACATACATCAAACAGGCCAAAAAAAAACCCAAAAAACAAAACAAAACAAAACAAAACACAGAAAACAAACAAACAGCAACTTCATAGTCAAAAAAATAAAAGAAAAAAATCCTTTTTATCTTTGGCCTTTT
Source organism: Apodemus agrarius (assembly GCA_964023405.1). Classification (NCBI taxonomy): domain Eukaryota; kingdom Metazoa; phylum Chordata; class Mammalia; order Rodentia; family Muridae; genus Apodemus; species Apodemus agrarius. Next base: position 10,685,228 of record OZ030016.1, read on the forward strand.
TAACCATCTCATGCAAACCAACTACTTATAGTACAGCTAGGTACATACACAAAAAATGTTACTGGAATGCTTGGAATAAGATTTTGTTGTTGTTGTTGTTGTCATTGTTGTTGTTGTTTGTTTTTTACAAGTTTTTTTAAAATCTCCTTTGAGATAGTAATGAACGTTGTCACACCCCAAGTAAAGTCTGAAGTAGGACAGAAAACACTCTGGAGGCTGGTTCGGTCACCGGTTATCCTGAAAAATGACTGACCCCTAGTAATAGGTACAAAGATACAAAATGTAAATAAAAAATACAAACAAACTTTCCTTTTAAAGAATTTTTCTGGTTCTTTATTTCCTCCCATGTTGCCAGTTCATGGTGTGGTTTTGGTGGGGTGGTGGGGAGCAATGACAACTGTGGGTGGCACTGCCACTGTGAGAGGCCATTCTTACAGGGCTGCCTTTGCCTCTCCCACACATTTCTCAGCCAAGTCACGGTAACTGTACGCCCTTACTTAGCTCTCTGGACAGCTACAAATGACATTGCTGACTCTGGCTTCTCTAGGGGGCTTTGGCATCCACTTTTAATCAATGTGGGATACCCTGATGATGTCATGAATTTTGCTATGTACCCTTGCCACCCTGGAAGCGCCGTCTTGCTTGAAAACTTCTATGAATGCTCTGTTACCCTTTCAGTCACCCGGGGTTCCTCAGATCATCACATGGAGTCCACAGAGTGCATCTGTTTGAAATTGGTTTCCTGTCCACCTTATCCACCTGATTCATTTTTATTGCAACCTCTTTCATTGAGCTACTGATTTATTTTAAAACAGATTAGTTTTATAATCTCAGAAGTAGACCTGAGGTTTTTTATTTTTATCTCACTCCAACTGTGCTTGGTTTCTATTGCTGTGTAAGAAATTACCACAAACGCACAGGCTTACCCAATGCCCATTTATCACCTCACGGGTCTAGAGTGCAGGCGGGTGCAGGGGAATTCTCTGCTCCTGGCCTCACAGTGAAACTGTTGGTCAGTTTGGTGTTCTCATTTGAGGGCTCTGGGTGTACTGGCTGGTTTTGTGTGTGAACTTGACACAGGCTGGAGTTATCACAGAGAAAAGAGCTTCAGGTGAGGAAGTGCCTCCATGAGATCCAGCTGTGGGGCATTTTCTCAATCAGTGATCAAGGGGGGGAGGGCCCATTGTGGGTGGTGCCATCCCTGGGCTGGTAGTCTTGGGTTCTATGAGAAAGCAAACTGAGCAAGCCAGTAAGGAACATCCCTCCATGGCCTCTGCGTCAGCTCCTGCTTCCTGACCTGCTTGATTTCCTTTGGTGATGAACAGCAATGTGGAAGTGTGAGCTGAATAAACCCTTTCCTCCCCAACTTGCATCTTAGTCACGAGGTTTGGGCAGGAATAGAAACCCTGACTAAGGCACTGGGCAAAAGTCTTTTTCTGAATTCATCTGTCTCCACCCATTTCGGTTGTTGTGTTGTGTGATCAAAGCCTCATCTAGCCAGCTGTTTGCCAGGGTTTGTATCAATTCCTGGACGCCACCAGCCATTTCTATTACCTGCTCCCTTCCATCTTTAACTAGCAGAGAAGAGTTTCTTGTATGTTAACTGTGGTACTTTTAATCTCTATATATAGAAAAAACAAACAACCTCCACCCCAAACCAGAAAAACAAAACAAAACAATACAACAACGAAAAACACCCAAAGTGAAGCAAGCAAACAAGCAAAAAGTTCTTTTAAAGAGTTTATCTGAGGTTGGGTCCAGCGATAGTTATCTCCATCTTTGAAGGACAACTTTGGCTCAGGGAATGATCACATTCCCTCAGCTTCTGCCCACTCAAATTGGAGGGCCCCTTAAAGAGCCACAGGTCACCAGGGGCTATTTTAGAATGCCGAGTACTCTAGTATCCAAGTACCCAACTACTAGGTTTATGCCCTCCAGAAAGTCCACTCTTATTATACACTCTCTCCCAAAGGCAATACGGAGCAGCGCATCACCAACTAACTACATTAAAAAAAAAAAATCAAATCAAACCGAGACCTCAGGCTGGTGCATGAGCTCTCTTTTTTTACACATTTCTACTCTCTCAGACACAGTACAAAATTTGTTCCAGCTTTCTTCACTGGCTGGTGTTCCTCACCTGCTTTGTCTATGGGGTTTCATTTGTCTAAAAATGTGATTTTTGTCCACACGTAGGTTCCTTCACATAGTCCAAGGTGTTTTCCGCCCTTAGCCCTCACATCTTTACAGCACACAGTACTTCTCCGACAGTACTGAAGAGGCTGTTTACACTGCCCATTGGCTTTTATAAAGCAAGAGCCATTTCTTTAAGATAATAGTGATATAAAACACACCCAGCCAGGGAGGGATACCAGGATCTGGTCTCTGACCTCTGAATTTCCATCTACTCCATTGTTTTTGTGTGGGTTCCTCTCTCCACAGAATGCATGGAGGTACTGTGCTATGCTCTTCTCTTCTCTGCAGGGAGGTACTGTGCTATGTTCTTCTCTGCAGGGAGGTACTGTGCTATGTTCTTCTCACTCCTTGTGGCCCAAGCTTAACAGCCACTTCACCCTTCTCTGGGTTACAGCTCTGACACATTGGAACTTGCAAACAAAATTTGCTAAAGGATGGGAATAAACACACCGGTATCAACACACAACTACACAATCTGTCTTATGGCATCTTTTTTTCCCTCTGGTTTTCTGTTTTTTAATAATATGACAAAATGTGTGTGTGTGTGTGTGTGTGTGTGTGTGTGTGAATGTATAGCATGTATGCAGGTGCATGAGGAGGCCATAAGTGGCATCCAGTTTCCTCTGGATTCGGGTCTTCTAGAAGAAGCACAAGTGTTCTTATCCCCGGAGCCAGCTTTTCAACTCTGGTTTTCTACCTTTGGGTGTTTTTCTTTGCAGCTTCTGTCTTTCCATCAGTTTTACAATCTCTCCAGATGCAGGACAAGCTACCTGCTGGTGGGACTGCTGGGAACAAGGTGAAAGTTTATGAGATTTTAAGTCTAGAGTCAAGACAGACACGGAGACTCAGGGGCAGACGTTTCTCTCGCATTTGTTTGCAAATCTTCATCGAGTGCATGCTGTGAACACACATATTGCCCCAGAAGCTTCCAAAGACGTCCTACCTTGAGCATCGGGTCCTAAAACATAGAAACGTTTCCTCAAATGAACAAAAATAAAGTCACAGAAACACCATGAAGATAATAAATCAGAGTTGTAGGAGCAAGGTCTGTGCAGGAAGTAGAGCATTGCTCTGTGATACTGAGGTCAAGAAAGGACAGGGTTTGGGAGGAGGCTTGGAGGATATGGAAGGCACGTACGTAGACGCTCTGCAAGACAGCTGCTTGGGGGCAAGCCCAGGGAAGAGCAAGGCTCTTCTAGCTGGGCATCTTCTAGGGACCAGTCCCCACCTTTGTCTACGAAGCACCATCTAATGACAATCTCTCACGCTCTAAAAATGTACATAAAACATTACTCATCCTGGATCTAGCCTCTGGTTTATAGAGCACCATCAAACGAGGGTGGAAGGCTGTGGTGGGTGTGGGGAGAGCTGGCTGCAGCTTCTCCTCAGCCCACTTTGGGTAGTCTTTGATGCAGGGATTGCTGTCTAGCTTTTCTTCCTGCTGTCTCCTACATGGTTTCTTCTACAGCACTGCCTTCTGTAGGTATCCTTATAATTCCTTATGTGCTGACTCAATGGAACTGAAGGGTGGAACGCGGAGTGGGTGCCCCACGAAATCTGCCAGACCCATTTGTTTATCTTAGAAAATGCGTTGAGTCAAAATCATTTATATATTCTTATGAAATGCAACAATATGATTCGGCATTTGTTTACTTTCTCCTTTTTATAAAATTTGCCCAACTTGCTTTCAATTAAGGCATTCCTTAAGGTTTTAACGATATGAAAATTAAAGATGACTAAACAAATATAATAAGAGAGAAGAATTAGTCAGTTCCTCGAGGGCACACGCTGTGCTTTATATATTTCTCCATCACCCATAGTCACAGGACTCAAACAAAACCAAAATTAGCATTTTAGAACATACTTTCCACTCACACGTTTTCTTTGCCTACGGTGTAGAATATTTCTGTGTGTTGATTATATCTTTATAATCATATAGTATTTTGATTTTTTGTAGTTAATTAAAAATAGAAATTATGAGGGCAGCATATCTCTTTCTATGGTATTTCATTATGCTTCTTAATTAACAAATCAGAACAGCATGCACACACAGTTTCGTAACCGAGTGGTGTATGTACTTGACTGTTTCTTTGTGTTACCAAATTCTACATTTGCTAAGTCTTCTAAAAACAGTGCTACAAGAATTTATCACAACATCCATCAAAAACAAGCTAAACGTTGACTTCCACCAATTGTCTGTTTTCATCAATGACAGGTTTTGAGTCAAGCCTTAGTCATATCAAAGAGAGCCTTTTCTTCTGTGCTTCAGTAACTAAGGAGGGAGCCTGGAAGGGTTAGCTTGGGAGCTGTTTGCACAGTTTCTCCATGCTGTCTGTGGGCTCTGCCTCGTGGGTCCACCCACAAGACCAACCAATGTCTTCCCATAGACCGTGTAGGTGGTACATTTTATCTAAAAGCTATCCTTGAAGATGGGCCTTCCTTCAACAGTGGTTCTCCCTCCTCTCTTTCCCTCTCCCCTCTGTCTGCCTGTCCTTGTCTCTGTTTCTCTGTCTCTCTGTCCATCTGTCTCTGTCTCTACCTCTTTGTCTCTGTGTCTCTCCAGCTCTAGCTCTCTGTCTCTCTCCCTTCTGTCTGTCTGTCCGTCTGTCTGTCCCCATGCCTTTATAGCCAGTTCTTGAAGTTGTTGTGTTAGTGTGGCCTTCTCTCCACTTCACCTCATTCCTTTGGTGATTATTTCCTCAAGTGAGTTTCAAGACGGGAACACACAATTCACATTTTATACATGGCAACCAACCGTGTCACACCTGAGTCCATGATCATTTCCATTCTTACTTCTGCGGCGGTTTCTCTCATGTGGGAGGGGCCGGAAAACTCTCATAGGGCTGAGTCTCTCGGTTCTCTCTCCCCTTCACTGTCTCCATGCGCCTCTCTTTACCCTCTTCCACGTCTTCGGCCTCCCCACACCACGTGTAGACGCTGAGGGACATGGCATGGAGGAAGGTACTGACCCTCCCGGATCTGGAGCTGAGTCACCGAGGGAGGCGATCTCATCCATGGTTCATCCATCTGTTTTGTACCCTCTTGACTCCAGGTGCACCTGCTCAGATGACCCACATAAAACCTTAACAAGACCAGTTAAAGTTGCTGAGGTATGGGGACGGTGATTTTAGGTACATAGATGGATAGGCGGGTAGACTATTTTATTCCTTCCCTTTGCTTCAGCATTTCCAGGTATATATCTCTGGCATTTCTTCCTTGAGGGAAGTCATTTGAAGCTGCCCCTGGATTTCTGCCCGCAGAAAAGCAAAGGGCTTTCCATGACCACAGATGATCGTCTACCAACAACTCCACCACCCTGTTTTTCAATTTTTGAACTCTGAGGTTAATTCTTGCCTTATAAAATTAAGATCAAGATAACTCTGGCAAGGAGCCAGCCCCTGCAAACTGAGTTTTTTTTTTTTTTTAAACTGGGCAATGAAGAGTGATTGCATAAACGCTATATAAATATTTCAAGTATCCATGTTGTCTATCCTGGTAACGATTGTTGTAAACAGAGCAGAAGTCCTGAGAGGCACTGGGGAAGCTCGCTGGGAGCTGACTAGACAGGAATTACCATGAAGTGGAAGCCGAAAAACCCTACACAGTACAGTTCACAGGAGAAAGGGCCATGGCTGTTCTGTTTCCACAACCCCTCATTCTATTTTCAACATGCAACATGTTTTTATTGGATTGTATGTTTTGAAAGTAGTACAGATAAATGGGATTTCACTATCTAGTTCAGTATATGTTTTTGGACTTTGACACTTCAGATTCACCAGTTCAATTCATTGACAAGAACTTCCCCTCACACATCTGTCCTGCAGTGGTTGTTCTTGCTTTAGCTACCCTATGGCAAATTTCCCTGACTACCTGAACTACCAACCTTGTCCCAGTGAGCTGGCTTCAGACTCCACTTGTTCCGTGGGGCTTATTGCATGGCTCCAGACGGTTCTGATGGGATGCATGTTAGAGCTAGCATGAACGGGCACCTGAACACACGCACATCTCTCCTGAAAGCCGGCTTCCGGAGGAGTTGTTCCTTGTGCCAGGAAAGCTCTTGGCTTGTTTGGTGAATCACTATTGAAGGATGGCAGAGAGGAGCCAGGGCACAGTCAGCAAGGGCATAGTCAGTCAGTGAGGGCACAGTCAGCCAGGGCACAGTCAGTCAGCGAGGGCACAGTCAGTCAGTGAGGGCACAGTCAGTCAGCGAGGGCACAGTCAGCGAGGGCACAGTCAGCCAGCCAGGGCACAGTCAGTCAGCAAGGCCACAGTCAGTCAGCAAGGCCACAGTCAGTGAGGGTACAGTCAGCCAGGGCACAGTCAGTCAGCAAGGGCACAGTCAGTCAGTGAGGGCACAGTTAGTCAGCAAGGGCACAGTCAGTCAGGGCACAGTCAGTCAGCGAGGGCACAGTCAGTCAGCCAGGGCACAGTCAGCCAGGGCACAGTCAGCCAGCAAGGGCACAGTCAGTCAGTGAGGGCACAGTCAGCCAGGGCACAGTCAGCGAGGGCACAGTCAGTCAGTGAGGGCACAGTCAGCGAGGGCACAGTCAGTCAGTGAGGGCACAGTCAGCCAGGGCACAGTCAGTCAGCAAGGGCACAGTCAGTCAGTGAGGGCACAGTCAGTCAGCAAGGGTACAGTCAGCCAGGGCACAGTCAGTCAGCAAGGGCACAGTCAGTCAGTGAGGGCATAGTCAGTCAGTGAGGGCACAGTCAATCAGGGCACAGTCAGTCAGCGAGGGCACAGTCAGTCCACCAGGGCACATTCAGTCAGCGAGGGCACAGTCAGCCAGGGCACAGTCAGCCAGGGCACATTCAGTCAGCGAGGGCACAGTCAGCCAGGGACAGTCAGTGAGCGAGGGCACAGTCAGTCAGTGAGGGCACAGTCAGCCAGGGCACAGTCAGTCAGTGAGGGCACAGTCAGTCAGCGAGGGCACAGTCAGTCAGCAAGGGCACAGTCAGTCAGCGAGGCCACAGTCAGTCAGTAAGGGCACAGTCAGTCAGTGAGGGTACAGCCAGCCAGGGCACAGTCAGTCAGCGAGGGCACAGTCAGTCGGTGAGGGCATAGTCAGTCAGTGAGGGCACAGTCAGTCAGGGCACAGTCAGTCAGCGAGGGCACATTCAGTCAGCGAGGGCACAGTCAGCCAGGGACAGTCAGTGAGCGAGGGCACAGTCAGTGAGCGAGGGCACAGTCAGCCAGGGCACAGTCAGTCAGTGAGGGCACAGTCAGTCAGCGAGGGCACAGTCAGTCAGCAAGGGCACAGTCAGTCAGCAAGGTCACAGTCAGTCAGTAAGGGCACAGTCAGTCAGCGAGGGTACAGCCAGCCAGGGCACAGTCAGTCAGCGAGGGCACAGTCAGTCAGTGAGGGCATAGTCAGTCAGTGAGGGCACAGTCAGTCAGGGCACAGTCAGTCAGCGAGGGCACAGTCAGTCAGCGAGGGCACAGTCAGTCAGCAAGGGCACAGTCAGTCAGTGAGGGCACAGTCAGTCAGGGCACAGTCAGTCAGTGAGGGCACAGTCAGTCAGTGAGGGCATAGTCAGCCAGGGCACAGTCAGTCAGTGAGGGCACAGTCAGTCAGCGAGGGCACAATCAGTCAGTGAGGGCACAGTCAGTCAGTGAGGGCACAGTCGGCGAGAGCACAGTCAGTCAAGGCACAGTCATCCAGGGCACAGTCAGTCAGCGAGGGCACAGTCAGCGAGGGCACAGTCAGTAAGTGAGGGCACAGTCAGTCAGTGAGGGCACAGTTGGCGAGAGCACAGTCAGTCAGCGAGGGCACAGTCAGTCAGCGAGGGCACAGTCAGTCAGCGAGGGCACAGTCGGCGAGAGCACAGTCAGTCAAGGCACAGTCATCCAGGGCACAGTCAGTGATTCCTCTTTCCTACATGTCAAGAGAAGGGAAGACAAAGAGAACTTTCTTTCTCCTTTTCTTCTCTTTTTACCTGGTTGTAACTTTGTGCCTTATGTTGACAGCAGACGCTTATTCCCTTTTAGCAGAAAAAGAGTCCATTTTATGTCTCCTTCAAAGAAACATCTTTTCATTAACACAGTGATTGATTGAGGCCCGCTCTGAACATTTCTCTCTGTAGATTCAATGGTTCTTTATAATGCAAGCCTCTTCTCTAAATCGCTGACATGATACATGTCCTAAAGATGTGGAAGTGGTCCTCAGACCCCAACTTCCTAGTGCCAACCTTTCTCTTGAATCATACATTAGAAAATTTCCTATTTAAAATTAATTGAGAATATCTCATACAAGTCAGCCTGTCCTGCACAGTAAAAGAAAGCCCAGTAGTGGCAGGTTTGTATTGAGTTTCCAGAGGATACCAGGAAACAGTTCGCTTGCAAAGAAAACGTGGTTACAGAAACGGAATCCACACAGTGCTAGACATCTTCCCTCCCTGTCAGGATGGCAGCGCCAGGAACGGACTATCCCAGAATCATACAAAAGAGGCTCCACCATTTTCACGTTTCCTCTTTATCATAAAGTGAGACCCCCCATTCTGACTGACATAAGTCTCTCAGTGGAGATGGTCTCCAGGAGCCAAGGTCCAGGGGTGCAGGGCCCCTGGGTAGGACACTTTGTGCTTTAGCGGCAGGAGCAACTTTTACGTCAGAGAGTCAACAAGTTCTTTTTCTTTGACTCTTGTCTTGCATCCAGCATTTAAAAGCCCCCCAATAAAACAGAGATATTCCTGGGAAGGCTAACACCTTGAGCTCTATCTACTGGTATCAGTTAACACCTTATAGGCAACATAGGAGCGTTGCCAAAAATTGGTACAGGAAGAAAGGGGAATAGGATCAATGTCCAGCACGAAGGACTGCCTCCTTCCATGTTCTCAAGTCGGGATCAGCCCTGCTCAAGGTCTCAGCGCAAGTGGACTCTGTCTTACTCAGTGGCCTTGGACAAGTGAGTTCTTCAGCGAGGCTAGTTCCTAGTTTACCTCTTAATTGGAGAGCATAATTATTTTTTATCTCATGAAGGGTGTTGGGAGAATTTATGGCCTATAAAGCATTTGAGATTTTTCAGTGCGAGGCAGTTCACAAGTACAAAGTATTATTATTTGTTTTATGGTGGGACTGTAAACGGGATTAGGCAGCCGCGGAATGTTGATATGTAGTGGAGTTGCTTTATCTGTATTCTGCAGAGCTGGGTCTCCTCGTATCGGTAACCGGGTTGTGGTGGAAGTCCTACTAAATAATGACGAATATAGATTAGGTCCTAGTGTAAAACGATGCTGTTGGGTTTTATTGCCCGACACAGGTGTTTTATGGCCGTCCTTATCCGAGAGTAATATCCGAATGTGGAACCTAGCCCAGCCCAGAGGCAGCGTGAGGAGGAATTTTTATTTTTCAATCCTGTGAAAAAGTGAGAAGTCTGTCTTTTCTTTCTCGGTAGTCATCAGTGTCTCCGTTCTTGACGGCAAGATGTACTGACATCCGAGCTGGCTTAGACTGAGTGCTTGTTTTTGTCTTCTCATGAGTTAAAAAAAAAGGAGCGGAATACCCAGGATGACATCTCACTCAGTGTTTCCTAAGGAATCCATAGCGATTTCCCGGAGACCAACATTTGACATCTGAACTTCTCATTCCAAAGTCTGAGGACATTTATCAGTCTACTCTGTCAGCTTCGCTTTCCTCTCTCATAATTCAGTACATCTAATCTATTTGTTACAAATAGCCCGGCCTCTGATGTCAGCCCGGCAATTGGGGAACTCTGCAGAACCTTTCATACACTGCAGCTGTTTAGTAGGGCTGTTCAATGCGTGGATAAATAATTTCAAACCTGAAATCCTTACCTGTTTCTTTCCTCTAATCTGTGTTTCTTCAGGTCTCAGAATTTGGTTCCACGGACGTCTTTCAGACTCAGTGGGTCATATCAGTGGACACGCATATGTGCTTAATCACTGGCTCCCCATGACCCCGCCCACGTGAGTACTGTGCTCATCCTTCTATTTATTTTTCTGATTTTCTGTTTAAAAATGCTTTTGGTTTAATGTATATATGACATGTTTTGTGTGAGAGAACAAGCTTAGATGGCAGATCTGAGACTTGGATTTCTTCCAATCTAAATTTGATCTTCTTAATTTAATTTTATTTAATGGAGAGAGTGCTTATTTCCAATTTGCTGACCCTCCCTAAGGGGCAGGTCCTCTGTGTAACATACATACATACATACACATACATACATACATACACTCACACACACACACACACACATACACACTCACTACAGTGCAAAGTTAATATTATTTAACTTGTAATTATCTCGTACAAGGGCTCATCAGAAGAATTCTAAGACTCTATATAACACTATTGTTCCTTCTCAATAGACAAGGTGTGGCAGACCGCGCTACCTTAGAAGATCATGGCCAGTTCGCTTAGAACTAGTCCAGTCTTAGTGAGTCTCACATAAGCAATGTCTTACACAACACAGGATGGTTTCTAACAGTATTAGTTGGGAGTTTTCTAGAGAGTTAGAAAAAAAATAGAAAAAGTTAGGAGAGAGAGGGAGGGAGGGAGAGAGAGAGAGAGAGAGAGAGAGAGAGAGAGATGGGGGAAGGGAAGGAGGAGGGAAGGAGGAGGGAAGGAGAGGGAGAGAGGAAAGGGAATCATATTTAGTTTGAAAATATGAGGCTTTTCCAAAATCCAAAACTTTTTGAGTTCCAACAGATGTCAAAACAAACAAACAAATAAAAAAACTAAAAACAATGATCATCAGCAACAAAACCCTTTCGGATCCTGCACTACTTACAGTTTCAGCCTGGGATTGGGGGTGATCAGATGGTGAGATCTATACAAACATCTCAGAATCTAAAACCCCAGAAAAGTGTACTCACAAGCACTTCGTAGGTGGGATGTGTTGTCTGCATATATCATCTATCTTTATAGGAATATTTTTATATCTATGGCAATCTCTCTTGTGCATGCACTCTCTCTGGTTCTCTGTCTCTCTCTTCTTCCTGTACATTCTCTCTACCCTTCTTCCCCGTCTCTCTTTCTCTCTGTCTCCCTCTGTCTTTCTCTGTTTCTCTCTCTGTCTCTCTGTCTCTGTCTCTGTCTCTGTCTCTCTCCTGTTTTTCCTGTTTCTCCTTCATAAGGATTTGGCTCTTATGGCCGTGGGGCTGGCAAGCAGGCCAGAGCATGGAAGCCAGAGAGGGATGTGTGTGCTGAGGCTTGAGAAACCTTCTTCTTTCCCCAGCCTTTGCTCTTAGTACCGTAACTGCTCAGAGGGATCTACTTATGAAATCAGGGTGATCTGCACTGTGGGAAGACACTGAATTCTTCATGTCAGTCTCACTGACCAGTCACAAATAACACAGCAGCATCTAGGTTTTGTTTCGATAAAACAAGTAGGTACCATGAGTTAATGTAACGTTGGACATTACAGAGTCCTTTCTTTAATGTTTTTGGAAAGTCTCCAACACCATGGTCATGAGAAAAAAAAGATAAGAACATATTTCAAGAAGAAAATGGACAAAAATGTAGATATTTATAGTGTCCTTTTCAGTACCTGACACATGAAGGCTGGACCTGTCCATACATTTGATGTAGAATTGTGTGTTACAGGTGCTGAAATAGTTGCCTTCCTATTAGATGGTGCCCAGTTTATCTGAAAGTATAAAGTACAAGGCAGGTGGAGAGAGGGTTGCCTCTTATATGTACTGTGTATCTCATCAATGTGAAATAATTATCTTCTAAATCTTAGTTCTTAAACTGTGAACCAAAGAATGGTTGGGGTAGGGAGGCAATTAAGGAATATATATATGTATATATATATATTTATATATATGTATATATATGTATATATACGTATATATATACACATATATACATATATATAATGTTCAAATCACCATATATACATATGTATGTGTGTATATATATATATATATATAAATTACACAGTGATTTGAAAGACTATTTAAATAAGGTATTGTCATTTAAGTCTGTAATAAAATCTTTTTAAAATTGTTTATAGATCCAGATGGTAGTGGTAGATGCCTTTAATCCCAGCACTCAGGAGGCAGAGGCAGGCAGATATCTGTGAGTTCAAGGTTACCCTGGTTTACAGAGCAAGTTCCAGGATATCCAGGGCTACACAGAGAAACCCTGTGTCAAACAAGTAAGCAAACAAACAAAAAACGTGGAAAAATGTGTATAAGACAGATAAAGATGTGAAGGGACTAGAGAGACGGGTTAGTCAGGAAGGCACTTACTGTGCAAGCATGAGACTCTCCGTCCACATCTCAAGCAACCATGTCAAAGCAAGGCAGAGTAGCAAGTGCCAGTAATCCCAGCACTGGGGAGGTGGAGACAGGAGGATATCTGGGGTTTGCAAGCCACTCAGCCCAGCTAACCGGTGAGCACCAGTGTCATCGAGAGACCCTGTCTCTAAAGCTAAGGTAAGATACTGAAGACACCCAGTGATGACTTCTGCCTTCTGCATGCAAGCATGCAATCTGCACACACATGAACATGCTACATCCAACATGTAGACTCTGCTTATTGGATCATTCATACTGATGCATTGGAGGATCCATCCATAAAGCTGCTCCCTGAAGTGTTGCCTTATCTACATTCTACGACTTAATCAATACTTAGAGAAGTTTCCTTTCCCCACTCTTTTTTGGAAATGAATTTTTAGCATAGAGTCAATCCTCTGTCATGTTGAGTACTTAGCACAGCATTGCTATCCACACATCTTTGTACACGCAGCCAACTTTCAGGTTTATTCATCTTGTATAGACTGTCTCTATCTGTAGATCTGGCATCATTGTACTCTGATCAGCACCTTGCTCGGCTCTTCCTTCTGTGAACCTTGTCCTGAGTCTGAGAGGACATACACAGAATCCTAAAATCCAGTATTGGATTGGCTTATATTTAGCATGTGACAGCTTTAGAGAGATTAGTCAAATGCTTTTGTCTGCAAACACTTGTGTTGACCATGTAAGAGTGTTATTTTTTTTTTTTTGGAGTTTTTTTTTTAATTAATGTTTTTAGACAGTGTTTTTTTTTCTCTTTTTTTTGCATTTTTTATTCGATCTATTCTCTGTTTTTTGTGAATACATATATGTGGTATTCGATATATTCTTTATTTACATTTCAAGTGATTTTCCCTTTCCTGGATCCCCCCTCCCAGAAAGTCCCATAAGCCCTCTTCCCTTCCCCTGTTCCCCAACCCACCCCTTCCCACTTCCCTGTCCTGATATTCCCCTACACTGCTGCACTGAGCCTTTCCAGGATGAGGGGCCACTCCTTCCTTCTTCTTGGGCATCATTTGATATGTAAATTGTGTCTTGGGTATTCCAAGCTTCTAGGCTAATATCCATTTATCAGTGAATGTATACCATGAGTGTTCTTTTGAGACTGGGTTACCTCACTTAGGATAATGTTCTCCAGTTCCATCCATTTGTCTAAGAATTTCATAAATTCATTGTTTCTAATGGCCGAATAGTACTCCATTGTATATATATACCATATTTTTTTGTATCCATTCTTCCATTGAGGGGCATCTGGGATCTTTCCAGTTTTTGGCTATTATAAATAGGGCTGCTATGAACATAGTGGAGCATGTGTCCTTATTACACATCCCTGCTAGCCGGGTCTCAACCCTCGGTGTCCACATTCCTCCCTGGAGGAGTTAGTTGATGTTTTAAGGACAGAAAGAAAACAACGGAAAGAATATGTTTGGAACCCAGCCACTCAGATTCCCAAACCCATGCTTCCAGTCCGTATGCCACACAATTTGCAAGAGGGCATTAAGGCTAAAGACTTTAGTCAACTATTTGAGTTGGTTACTTCCTAGATGGATGTCCTGAAGTAAACCACATTTGCTCCCCAAATCTCCATTTCTTTATAAACAGTAGCAATAGGTTCAATTGCAGTATTTATCTCTCACAGATTTTGTGTCTGTAAATTTACCCACTGGCTGAAATGAATTGTGTGTACTTGACCAAGGATGGGACACGTCTGAAGCCACACATGTGCATGCACAGAGGGGTGAGAACTGTGAGCTGTATAACATGAATATGACCAAGGCAATCCTCTATCCCACATTCAGCTGGTGTTAGAAACAGCTGTCCTTTTTCACACGGTCTTCTTTTGTGCTCTTTGTTAGTGCTTTTGTCGTCTAGAACTCTCCCCCCTCCAACCATAATATTAAAGTGCTGGCCAGCGTTTTTGACCCTGAGAGGGCTGCAGTGTGTTGTAGAAAGAGGGCATTGGATACACTTCATTCAAGCACTGGGGACAGCGCTGCCCGCTCAGTTCGGAGGTAATGACTCAACAGTATATTAGATAAGAAGCCTTCGAGTAGAAACCCACGTAAAACCAAGTTATATAGTGATCGCTTGATGGAAATATGGCCAGAGGCTCCCTGTTTGGCAATGATTTATGTAGACACTTAGCTCAATGTCCATCATGGCTGTAGAGAACAAAACTACTTTGAAAATGATAATTCACTCGTTTACAGATTAAGATAATACAGTGTGTTTTGCAAAAAGGAAGAACGCAGTAAATTATCATCTGCAGCTTTTAAACACTCCAGTATCACTGTAACTTAGAAGTCATTTAGTACAGATCTTACTACAGTGTTTCCTATGCTGCCTCCCAAAGGCATGTTTATAAACACACGCTGTAACTCTCCCACGGAAATCACAGATGTTATTGGAATGGGAGAGCGGGAGAATATTGAGCATGTCCTCTCCCCCAGATGTGCGGATAAATGGGATACGTAACGGGATCAAGTCCCCATCCCACGTGCTTATTGCTCTAGTCCTCACCCAAAGGATGAACCATGAATAAAATACATCAGTAAGTTTCTATGTGCCCATGCATGCATAGAAGAATGCAATCTTCTGTGGATTTTAAAGCTGGCAATTATCAAGTCCCTTTGAGAAGAAAAACCATGAACGAAGCACTGAGAAAGTCTACAGGAGCTAAGGCACTGGGAGACATCCTGACTTTACAGGACACTGTCTTAGAATTTCCTATATCTGTTGCTTCTTCTCAGGAATCCATGTGAGGACGCAGATCATACTTAATTCTTTAAATACCTTGTATATTTTCCATAGATTTTCCTCCAAATGAGGATAATTTCTTGACATCTTCAATTCTATTGCCTTTGTCTCAACAGATATAGAGGCTGGAAGGCTGCTGTAGCCGTTTAAGAGTATTGCCTGCTCTTCCAGAGAACCCAGACGTGAGTCCAAGCACCACATGACAACTTACGGCCATGTGTCATTCCAGTGCCAGGGCATCTAACACACTCTTCTGACACCCAGGCTCATACATGGTGTATATACATATATGCAGATAAACCCACCTATGCGTATAAAACAAAAACAAGTAAATTAATAAAGATATTATTTGCCAGAAAGAAAAGAGACTTTTTAATTGAAGATTTACAAGATCACTTTCAAATGATAATTATCTCCCCAATCTCCTTTTAAAAGATTTATTATTTTTTATATGTATGCGTATTCATCTGTATTCATCATATGTGCCTGGCGTCTGGGAAGCCCAGAAGAAAGCCTCAGTCCACTCGCTGGCATTGGGGGTATAGGGAACTGTAAGAAGCATCCATGTGGTGCTGGGAAACTGAACACGGACCCTCTACAAGAAGCAGCGGGTACCCTGAACTGCTTTCCCATCTCTCCAGTCCCTCGGCCAATGTATTTTACTGTGCTGACCATGAGTTCTTACCACACCATTACCACGCCACGGGAAAGGCAACCTTAGCAGACTCCTGCTTACCTGGAGAGCCTAAAATTGGATTTGACTCTCTCCAGGAAGTTTCCACAGCCCAGAAAGAATTTCTGGTCTTCTCTAGTAACATGGTCTATATCCCTAGACGTACTTTGCTCCACTATTTACAATTTTCTTGCATTCATTCATTCATTCATTCATGACTTCATAACATCACAGCTGTTGCTTACCCTAAAGAGGATACTTAAGAACTCTTGTTGAATGAATGAAAGAATGAGTGAGTCTGAGGTCCCAGATTAGTACTTAGTATAGTACAGTGTCTTTTCGTATATAAGTAATGTAGCTAGTAGAACGGGATTAGGAAATAAAACAATTGCTTTTTGTTTGTTCTGTCTTGTTTGTTCAATTTTTTTTCCTCTATCTGATATTACTTAAACTTTACCTTTGCCTTTTAAAGTCAGGTTTCTGATCCCTAAGGCCCAGGTCTGTGCTCTGTGGAAGGATGTTCTGAAAGATCAATAAGGAACTGGTCTGAGAGGTGTTGCTCTTCTCTTATAATTTTGGCAGGATGAAGGGCGCTTCCACCTGGGAAGCAACCTTAGCTCCAGAGAGGCTGCTTACAGGTGAATCAAGTGTAGGTGGGCCCCGCCCCGCCCGGCCCTGCCCTTGACCTCAGGGGCTGGGGAGCTGTGGCCCTTCTCGCTTGCCTCTTCTGTTACTGTATGGAGAAAGGCTGAGTGGACTTGCTCTCTTGGCCTTCTCTGCTTCTTAGAATGATTTGCTCATTTAAACTAAGAAATCGTTTATCATGAAGAATTTTTTTTTTACTAAACCTTTCTCTTCATTTTCTACTTTCTTTCCTCTTTCGTCCCATGATGCCCCAGCTGCTTATAAATCTTGTCAGCTTAACAAAGACCTGGTCCTTTTATTATTATTATTATTATTATTATTATTATTATTAGTAGTAGTAGTAGTAGTAGTAATTTTTTTATTTTTTGGTATATTAGTTCCTCATTAAAACCTAGTGACCATTTCTTTGTCTTCACACAATGTTAATATAGCAACCTTAGTTGGAAGTCTTCAAAACTCGTCAGTCTCTCCGCCCTCTGTCCTACCCATCTACTCTATAAGCAGCTAGCACAATTCTCCTGCTCTCATATAAACGGATTGTGACTTTACTCTGAGAAAAGCCACGCTGAATGTTTTTCATTGCCCACTTCAGCCAGGAAATAGGACCTCAGCACACCTGGGCATGGGCACGGATGTTCTTCTGATCTCATGACAGAGCGGGTACGTTGGCCACCTTTGCTCACTGCTCTGTGGTAGGATTCAACTTGGCCTATAGCTTATTAGTAAGTGTTTATGGATAGTGTTTGGTTGAACAAATCAATTTCAAAGAGTAGAATTGTCCTTTAACTGCTATTTGATTCAAATTTAATTCATACATAAAATATCTGATTCTATGATCCTTCTTACACATGTGCACACACATGGACACTGTGTGTACAAGGAAACATAACATGCATTTAGTTTTCACTCCTATTATTTCTATATTATATATTTATCATATCTATCTGTCTATCTATCTATCTTTCTGTCATCTATGTGTCTATTTATGTATCTATGTATATGTATATGTATGTATGTATGTATGTATCCATTTATCTATCTATCTTCATCCATCCATCCATCCATCCATCCATCCTCCCATCCATCCATATGTTTTTAACATTTTGTCTTTGTATATTGAATGTTCAAGAAATAGCAATGATGCCTCGGTGATTGTTTCTGCACTCATAAGCTTTCCTGGCTACTGCTTTTATTCAGATCTCAGAAAGCTTTAGAAAGGATGTCAGGATGGCAGTGCTATTAACTTTTTCCTCTCTCCATTTTTTTCCTCCAGACACAGTGCCGGTGAGTCTTCAGTGTCATCTGCCACCATGGAGTTGGTAGGAAAGGCTCGTCAGAAGACGCTCCTGTGTGCTGCCTCTATCAGCCGTTTCTCTTCTGCTGTGTCCTAGTGATGCTGCTGGTCTGCTGCAGCTGCTCTCTAAGGTTGCGTCACTTACAGGAAGGAGGAAGTGCCCGAATCTTCTCCTCCCAGGCACAGTGAAGACCAGCTCTGTCACTTCGCTTCTGCTAGGAAGAGCCTCCCAATCCTCCACAGCTGACCGCTCTGCCCATTACGGCTTCAGACGATTTTGTTCCTTGATGCTACAAAGCTGGGCTCAGCTGTGACTTTTTAATTAGCTCTCCTGGGATGAGCTTGCTGGCTTTTTATACTTCTCTTTTGGTCCTTTTATTCCTTGTTCCCCTCTCTTCTTCGTGTCTTGCCTGCATGTTTGTGGTCTGGCCTTACATCTGCCCTTGGCCCAGGGGGCAATTTCCAGCTCTGGGTATTGTCTATTTTCTTTCTTTTTTTTTTAATTTTTTTATTTTTCCTTTTGTTTTCTTAAAAAGAAGATCTCCCTCATGACAGAAAATACACATCTGCATTTCAATAGCAAGTCCTGGATATGTTTATAAAATACCACCCACATGTAATGAATATTTAACCTAGGAAGTTCTAGTTCTGCTTCATGTCTGTCCACCCCTGAACATCTTTCAGCTTTCAGAAAGGTTTTGCAGACCGGGTCAGCCTGGCTCTGAGGGCAAGCGGAGGTTCCGAGAGGCCTGCCTCACACCATGCGCTCCTTGCTCTTTGACCCTGTGATGACTGTACTTCAGCTCAGGGAGGTAACCGTCCTTTCACACCTTGTTCCGTGAGAACCATCTGGTGCTTGACCCACAGGAGGAAACGCCTGCTCCCTCATACTCCACACCTGTTCCAGAGAGTCGCAGTCACTCCAGAGCATGAGGAATGAAAACTCTCTCGCTTCTTCCTGCGTCTCAGTGCCCACGGCGCCTCTTTCCACTCAGCTGTTAACCCCATATCTACAAGATTTAATGGGAGAGAAGGAAGCCAAATAGTAGGTTTTTTTTTTAAGGAAGTAAAATAAAAATTATGTATATGTGTGTGTATTTCAGAGAACTCGTTTGAAAAGTCACAAGGCACTTTGGAGTAGGAAGGATCGTGAATCTTTTTATTTTGATAACTACTTTTCTAAGGAAGAAATAGAGGTTCCGAAAGTTTGTCATTCCTCCAACAAACAAAACACACACCCCACAAATTATTCTGCTCTTTCTATCTACTTATAGGATACAATATAGTTCACTGATCTGTCCATTCGTCTGGAGGACGGGCCCAGAACTTGCTGTGAGTGAGGCTTCGTGTTGACTGCATGACTGGGCTGGGCTGTGTTAGACAACGCGGCTTCACGTTGTTCAAGCCATGACTTAGAGACCCTTTTGACCCCACCCCTGTGCACTGCTTTGGCTCTTCACAGTTGACATGTTGAATCATCACTTCCCCTGGTGGACTCATAAGAGCTGGCTTCTATGGGAATTGGGGCCTTATAAGTTCTGTATTTTGTAATAGGAATTGTTCAAGATAGAGTGTATTTTCATTTGTTGGTCGCGTGCCTTCCTGTAAACAGATTCTTTTCTATATCATTCTGCCTATTTTGTTGTCTAAGGAAAGGCAAAGGGAGCTGCAGATAACGATATTTTGTGTTCTAAGCAAAAAAAATATGTTGAGCATTACATTTCCTTAGCCTTTTATTAAATATAAAGATGTAATCTTTAAACAATTAATATTCAAGTGTTGGATGATGGGTAAACAAAAAGGGTGATAGTAAACCAATGTGTTTTGTTCAGTGTTTGAAGTGTTTGGTCCTCCTGTGATTGGCAGTTCCAGTTATTTGACTACATATGGAGAGAGAGAGAGAGAGAGAGAGAGAGAGAGAGAGAGAGAGAGAGAGAAGAAGATGTGAACGACCATTCAGAAGAGTTTTGTTTTAGTGAGATACTAAGACAAGAAAATATCAGCATTGTCAAGCACAGGAAAAAGAACGTTTTTTTTTGTATTGTGATAGAGTTCATTGTATAACACCATGTGAATAATATACTATAAGATAAAAACAATAAAAACCTGAGAAGTGGTTAAATTATATCCATAGATTCATAACCCTACTACAAACTGCACATTCTTCTATTGTAGAGAGCCATTGTTTGGTGAAATTGGAGACAGTCTGCCAGAGATATATTCTGAGTTCTGAGAGCCACTTTTGAAATGAAAATATAATATCTCTATATAAACCTTGTCCAATGCTTAATTTAACTGGCTAATATTTTGTTTACATAAAATAGTTTAAAGAGTTAAATTATTATCTATAGAAACTTAATATATTAAATATATATCATATGTAAGATATATCATTGACCAAGGGAGTAGTAACTATAAAATAGTAGTAGTAGTAGTAGTAGTAGTAGTAATAGTAGTAGTAGTAGTAGTAGTAGTAATAATAATAATAATAATAATAATAAATGCATGATAATAATTTATTTTTTCAGATAAACTATGGCCCCTGGAATTAATTATATATCCTACCTCAAATAGCTAGCAATATTGAAAACAATCATGTTTTAGAATCATGGAATTTTAGGATTAATTTCAAAGTTTAAGTTATACTAGATTATTTTGAAATGCTATGTTCTTACAAGTGTCACTAATGTAAAAAAAAAAAAACAGTTTATTCTATTCATATTTTCCCCAACGAAACACAGCTTGATAGCAACGTAAGGCAATGAGTAATTTCAGGTGGTGAGCAGAATAGAATATTTTGAATATTATTTGTGTTCTTCGGAGTTCAGTGCCGATGTGATAGGAATAAGAGACTGGGCTTTGGGGAAAATGACTGCGAGGTGAGGGATCTGGTCTCCTGAGGTGGCCAGTCCTGAGGTAGCCAGTGCCCTTGCTACTGACTCCTAGACCTATGAGAAATCAATCTAATTATTTACAAACTACGCCGTTTGTAAAGGATTTTGTTGCAAAAGCACAGCGTAAAAAACTCCTTTAGTAAGGAATCTTACTTAATATTCTTTTTCAAGGCCTGCTATTGTCCAGCTAGTCATCTAGTCACAATTCAATCATTCTTTTTTCTGTATATTTGATTTCCCGATGATAGACAAACTAGTTGATTGACTGTGTGCTTGGTTTATCTAGCAGAGCGGAAAGTCTGAAATTATTTTCATTTTATTGATAATCAACCTTAAGTTAGGCTTGAGACAATGTTGCAGCACATTTTGCTTCTCAATAAGCATACACTGTCTGAGTTTTCGGGAAAGGGGAATAAGGGAGGCTGGATTGTCATTTGGAGACCAAACATTGAGTAAAAGCAATGGGAGAGAGGAGGGTGGGAAGGAGAGAAATTCTTGTACCTTTAGTTTGTTTATTAAGCTAAGCCAAACATTTCAAGAAGAAACATGGCCGGGGCCCTAACGCTAACTGAGGTCACAGCAAGCTAAATCACTGCCTTGGAAAATTCAAATCACCTTGCTGAGTGTATCACATGGGCGCCCTCCCGGCAGGACACCAGGGAGCACACAGGGTGGAAAGCTCCGGCTGGTGGACAAAACAACCAAACAAGAACGAGAAGCCCAAGGCCAGAATGCATTTCCAACTTGCTAGCCCCTTTCACTTCTAAAGCCCCTTCTAGGACTGGTGGGCCTCAATTCTGAGGACTGGTTTACATAGGAATGTTACTGCACATTAACACATTGGGTGTCAGTCAATAAAAGTTCACAGTGGAAGGAATACCTGGCCTGTACACTGTTACTTTTGGATTGAGGAGTTGGAACAAAAACTTAGTTTTCTTCTTCTTCTTCTTTGTATAAATCAAGCTATTAGAGTTACCTTGCTGACCTGGGCAGATGAAATGAATCCATAGAGTTATTTCTGATTTAAGAAATTACTTAAGACTTGGTTTGTGTAGATTCACAAGCAACCTGCAAGCCTGACTAAGTCAGATTGTCTCTGAGTTTCACCTTAGGCACAGGCTCCCTCTGCCCCCTTCCACATTCATTAGTTACTGAGTCATCCACATGACCAGTGGAACGGTGTGTCCCTGTGACAGTTATTTCTCTGAGGCAAAGCAAAGGTAGATTTCTCAAGGATCTTTTTCCTGTCTTCTTTAGCAGTATTTGAAGCAGGATCTTTTATACATCTGTAACTTATAAAAATAACCAGATTACAGGTATTTATTTATTCAGTTATTTATTTATTTATTTATTTATTTATTTTAAAGAAAGTAGTGAGCCATGCACTGATTCTGGTAGAGATTTTTATAAGCTAAGTTAAATTTAGATGCATCCTGCATAATAGCAAGTGCATTTTTGTAGGATAATTATATTAAAACAGAGTTTTGAAAGGGCAAGGGAATACTGAAAGTATAATTCGTTTAGCATGACGTCATGGGCCACAAGTACATACAGATTTCATTTATCAACTAGGACTAATAAAAAGGACACTGGAACAACCACCAAAGAAATGGGTGAGCTAGCTGGAAGCC
Organism: Apodemus agrarius; assembly: GCA_964023405.1. Lineage (NCBI taxonomy): Eukaryota > Metazoa > Chordata > Mammalia > Rodentia > Muridae > Apodemus > Apodemus agrarius. Next base: position 10,707,575 of record OZ030016.1, read on the forward strand.
ATCGCTAGTGTCAGCAGGAATGTGGTAAGGGCCTGTATCACTAAATAGGAAGGCTGACTTAAGTTCATAAGTAATTTATTATAAAAAATATCAGGCAAATGTCAGCCGGAGGCTGAAGCAACCAGGGAGACATGCTCTGCGTACATCTCATGTTTCACTCGGTTGATTTAATATTCCCAGGTGACATCAGTGTTTAAGATTTGTATTATGTAATTTTAAAATCATCACTGGGTTAGAGTGGAGCGTATCCTTGTGGGAATATGACAACCAGATACTTAAAAGCAATTTAGTATTTCCATGTCACTGTTCTCTGTGTGTGTGTGTGTGTGTGTGTGTGTGTGTGAACCGAAACATTGGTTATACCATTCAGTCTTTAACTGAGAACCAAAGTCTTCCTTTAAAATGCCACTTGAACACAGAAGTAGGCTTATCCTTATCAAAAACTAGAAATAGAAAAAAAATAAGTATATGGAACATATTTAGAAGTATGAGCCAGGAGGAGAGAAGCTTGCCCAAGGCTCAAGCGATTCCATCCTGGTCCTTTACTAACTTCCTAGGGTTTCAATTTCAGCATCTGTAACATGAGGACACAGGATGATGTTTCTCTCATTGTTCTTCTGTGAAAATTCACACAGATAATACAAACCGAGCTCTCAGAATACTAAGAATATGGCATCTATGTCAGGTATTTGTATCATCTACAAACAGAGTACTACCATTTTTCAGATATGCTAACTTATCGAGACTGTTTCTTCAGTGTGTGAAATGGGATCCCTAACAGATTGTTCTACCCCATGATTGATTATACAGTACCAGTGGGAGATTTGGTTTGACCAGGGGAGACCAAGAGCAAACACTTATCAGCTCTAACTTAGACCTGGTCAGCTAACAGGGCACCCTGTAAACTAGTTCTCTTGTCAGGTCACCTTAGGGTGGGAATACATATTTCAAGGACACGTCAATCAATTCAAAGTCCTTTCCATCTGCTCTGTTTTGCTCTCGAAGCCCTCTACGGAGAAGGTTTAGTGTTGGGAGAGAACAGACTAGTCATTTTACCCAAGTGCTACAATGTTCTTGGTATCTCATGTCTTAAAATCTTTTTCTATATGTATCTTGGGCTTATACCAAGACCTTACCAGTTTTATTTAGAAAGGCAAAATGCTGTTGTACTGAACCTCAACTTGGAATATATACAACAATCTGCCATTTTTTTTAAAAAAATTAGACTGTTGTTCTCCATTCTACCTATAACACACACACACACACACACACACACACACACACACACACTCTCACGGGAGGGATGTTAGCAATGTATGGCCTGAGATCTAGGAATGAACACAACCATGAACCCCGGGGGATTCTCATGTAGCTAGTCTTGGGATCCAACTACGTTCTAGAATATTATGTAAAATTAGCTTTATTGTGTGAGGCACTAAGATTTAAAACAAGTCCACATCTCTAAATGATTAGGATTTTAGAGAAGTTTCCAAGGTTCAGTTTTCTTATCAAATAAGATAGAGATAATGTTGCTTTGGTGGACTGAAATCCATTCTAGGGAAAAAGGCTAAGGTCCTCATGTGTCAATTACACCATCGATGCCTGAAAGCTGGAAGCTCTGGTTAAAGCACTCAGAGATGCAGCAGGAATGGGAGGCCCTGTCTTCTCGGAATTTACTTGACGTGTCTACACATTCTTGGTGGATGTGCATTCTTGGTGGATCAACTCCCTCTCCTGCTGCCCAAACAGCTACCACACTCTTTGGAGATTTCTGTTAAATAATGCTCTCCTCCAAGAATGTCTAAGCTAAGGCAAACTCTAAAGCTTTCTCTTGTTTGGGATAAATGACCCCAAAGTTACTGTACTTGTTGAATCACTGAATCTTTGCGGTTAGGACAGCAAGTCACAATAGAGATTTTGACCTGGAAACGACCTTAGGACCATCTGGCTCAGCTCTTGTCTGGTGTAAAAATGAAGGAAGAGCGTCCTGGAGGCGCTCAGAGCCAGGTGCCCATCCTGCTCCCCGAGGAGGCCCCTGTCACTGTCTTGTAGATGGTGCTGGAGATTCGGACCTGCAGCTCCCCAGAGGTGGGGTGAACACAGCTCAGCAGTGGCAGGTTCCTGAGGTTGGGTCCTGTTCTCTGTGTGGGGACAGCTGTGGTGACAGACAGCCCTGTGGTACTCTGCAGATGAGACCCTGACAGACTCCAGGCCTGTTGGATGCAGCTGTGTGCTGACAAATGACTTGACAAATGGGGCACGCGAAGAGGGTGCTGGGGGATGGGAAAGGGGCCAGCTCTTCCCTGGGGACTACTCTAGACAGCAGGAGCACTGCAAAGGGACTCTTAAGCATATGATTTTTTTTAAAAGAACTATTTGATTTAACTGCAAAGGCTTCACTTTCTTTTTGTCTTGAGCTGTTTTTCTTTTAAATCTGATTTGCAACGTGAATTGTATTAATTGTTTCTTTCAATTAGGAAGCTGAGTTTTGAAATTAAGAGGGCTAGATGATACATCGGAAGAATTCGCTATGGAAACAACAGAAGATACACTTATTCCATTTCTCATGATACTCACTGTTCTTTAAGATGTTGGGATCTGAAGGGCCAGCAAGAGGTTTGGTGGATATGGCTCTTGCCAGACAAGCATAGGGAACTAAATTTCATCCCTGAAACCCACACAGAGGAGGAAGGAGAAACCAGCTCCACAAAGTTATCTTCTGACTCCACACACATGCTGCAGCATGGCACGTACCCCCTGGCCCCACCCCACGTATCAGACACATGCATAGTCACACAATAATAATGAAGTTTAAAAAAACAATGGGATGTGAATGTTATATACATAAAACTTGCATCCTGAGTTTGGGGTGTGTCTGAATGCCAGAGTGGTTACCTAGCATGTACCAAGGCCCTATGTTCAATCTTTAGCACTTCAAAAAATAAAAAAATAAAAATTGTGCTATAATCTCTGATCTGTTCACACTCAAAAGAACTAAAATGTCTTCAAAGTCTTAGAAATTAGTTTTGTATTCTAATCTGCAAACGGGGCTGTTGTGTTTTCTCGCCTGTAAGATGCCTTTACCATCTATTAATAGATCCTGACTCAGGATTCTTTATCTACCCCCCTTCCTCCCTCCCTCCCTCCCTTCCTTCCTTTCTTCCTTCCTTCCTCCGTTCCTCTTTCCTCCTCTTCTTCCTCTTCCTCTTTTTCTTCCTCTTCCTCCCCCTCTTCCTTGCTCTCCTTCTCCCCTCCTCCTCCTCCTGCTTCTTCTTCTTCCTCTTCTTCTTCTTCTCCTCCTCCTCCTCCCCCTTCTTTTTCTTCTTCTTCTTTGACAGGGTCTCATGGTGCAGCCTTGGTCGCCTTGGAACCGGCAATGTAGACCAGGCTGGCCTTGAACTGACGGAGACCTACTTGCTTCTGTCTCCATTCCCGACCTTGCCGACCACTTTTTACCATTCTGCTTAAGTACAGCCCATTTCTGACAATCCACCATGAATTGGGTGTAACGTATAATGTTGAGAAACAGCATGCCCATTGTTTTAGAATCTTGATAACTAAGAGATAACAGTAAGATAACACAAGCAGAGACAAAGAATCAAACAAGAAGAAAAGGACGATAAAACAGAGCAGGGTGGAAAGGAGGATAATGTATAGATTGGGAGAACAAGGAAACATTCACCATGTGCTAGATTAAGAGGAAAAAATCCATTGGCTCCTCTCCATGGAGGAGGCTCTGGGTTCAGGCAGGTGTGTGGGAGGCCAGCAGTGCCTTCTTTTTTTTTTTTCTGCTTGTGTTTCTGATCATCATTACGCTTATGTTTCTGATCATCAATACTGTGTGCTGCCTGAGCCCCTCCCTCTTCTGAAGCCTTCTGCTGAGAACCTGCTTCCCAGATGACTGTTCCGTTGTTTTCCCCGTCTCTCACTGTAGAGACAAAGGCAACGGAGGTTGTCTGTGTGCATGTTCTGCCTTTGAGTAACTCGCTGATGCAGTCTAGACAGTGACCCCCGGGAAGATGAAGTTTGCGCGTAGGGTTATCAGTCTCAAAGAAGAGCTTTCCCAGAAGCCTACTGAGTGGTCTGGTTCAGGCTCCGAAGCCACTCTGGCTCTCACTCTCCTTACTGACATGAAGAGACAAAAATTAGCTTGAAGTCTGTGGTTGCAACTCTTTGGAGTCAGGACTGGATATTTTTTTCTAATTCTTTTATTAATTTTTTATTTCAAGTGTAGCTTGAAATTAAAATATTAGCAGCGAAAGTATTTACACTATATTGGCAAATGCTACACAACAGAGCTACAGAGCCTTTTCTTTTCAGAGAGATACTGTTAGTAGTTTATGACTTCATATTCATATATATATATATATATATATAATAAAATGGAGTTATATAAAGGATTTTTTTTAATTGTAGGGAAGCAGTATCTATTTTCCCCTACCTCAGCCATTATTACAGAGAATTTGCTGATGAAAATGTTTGAGCCTCATATTTCTTTTTTTTTTGAGCCTCACATTTCTTGACATGAGTCTAATACATATTTTTGGAAACTTTCATACACACACACATATACATACATATATATACATATATATATGTATATATATATATATATATATATATATATATATTAGTTTTTTTAGTCAGAACCAGTTAATTTTTTCCCTTAGTTTATTTTTTAAAAAGCTCTCTCCCCTCTCCCCCTTTATGCTTTATGGTTATAGGTCTGCTTCTTGAATTCTCTACGAAATGGTGCCTAATATTGCATTCTAAGGATGCTCTTATTGTTATAACTCTGTTGTTGTTTTTAGACAAGGTCTTGCTATGTGACGAGACCTTGCATTTTGGATCACCCTGTCGTGCTGATGTTAAGCTTGAACATATACTGAATGAAGGCAAGCGTTACACGTTTAATGAGTTACAATGAGTTTAATATAGAGTAAATTGGTTTAAAAAGGAATTTTAAGATGAGGACAATCTTTGTGCTCATCTGTGAAATGTGGGTAGATACAGGCGTGAGAAGAATAAGAAGAGAGAATAAGACAAATTGATCACTGAAGACTGACTCAGTCAAGGAAAGGGTGTGGACCCAGGCATTTTGCTGGAGAGACACACATCAGTGGGGGACCCTAGACAAGGTTGGGTGGGCCACCTGAAGCCACATCTAGAGATGCCATTTGTGCTTGATTTGTGATGGGTGCTGGGGTGTGGACTAATCAGAACCATAGTTCACGAAGGTTAGTTGAACAGTGTAAAAGATGACAAGGGGAGTGGAGGGATTGGACAGTCTGTTTCTATTTTTTTGATTTGGTTTGTTTTCTTGTTTTGTTTGAGTCTGGAACTTGTGATGTAGCCTTGGGTGGCCTCTAACTCACTTGGGTGGCCACTATGCCTTCCCCCCTGCCCCCCATCGCCCAGAAAGCTTTAAAAACCACCAGCCTCCCTGGACCTCAGTGTCTAGCACAGAATCAGTTATGACAATGGTCAGATGAACCCACATGTAAAAGCTAATAACCCTCCAAGGCACAGCCAGGCCTGCAGAGGCCTCTCCTTCCACCCTGTCTCTTCTGGAACGGACCTTCATTCTCACAGCGCCTCAGATGCACCTGGGAGGTGATCCTGTAGCACCGGGCAGAGAAGGTGACTCCTGCAACTGGAATAGAAGCAGCAGATGGGAGTAGTTCTTTTCCCGAGAACAGACTTAAGGAGGAGATGGGCAACAGGACCAGGAGGCGGCCAGGCTGTCGAAACACTGCTGCAGAGCTTAGTAATGACCCGGTGAGCTCACCACCAAGCTTCACCCTGGGAAAGGGCAGAGGTCATTCACAGTGGCTGCCCGTGCCTATGGGGTGGTACTCTTTAGGGGAACCAGCTGGAGGGAAGGGATCTCCAGGAGGAGTGTACCGTCAGTGATGAGACCGCCAGCCTTATTTATTGTAAACAGTGGGCACTCTTCAAGGCCCATCTGCACTTTTGCAATACATTCTGCACCTGGCTTTTTGTTTTCCTTCCTGAAGCACAGTTGCTTGGTATGCGCGAGGAGCTCCCATCTGCCTCACAGACAGTCATGGGAGCTGACTCCATGCCTTTGTCTGAGAACCAGGGGCTCAGTCAGTTCCCATTCCTGAACAAAACGACAGCACTGTGACCCTTCAGTTGCAATTTCAGAAAATCACACACACACACACACACACACACACACACACACACACATTTCTGATTTTGATACTGATCACACACACCCCACACACAAGACATTGGCAATGGCCTACTTCTTATCTGGTCATTTAGTTAAATGTCTCACATGCTTTCGGACATCAAGAATTTTTGGCTCACCGCAGTGTGCTTCTGAGCACTCCATAACACATTACACATTTGGAAGTCAGAAATACTAAGAGCTGCATTTGCTAATGTCATTTTTTTTAGGAAGCCAAGGAAACAAAAGGGCTGAGAGAAGTTAGCATCCTGTAATCCATTTGTAGGCAAATGGTGGTACCACTGCTGCCTCCTCAAAGTGTCTCTGCACGGCTCAGATCTGTATGACTGACTGCTCTTCAGAGCACTGAGCCCTTTCCTAAAGGAGGTAACAGCTTTGGATTGACGGGCACACCTGTTGTCCTCTATTCAAGGAAAAGCCACAGTGATTGCTTGTCTTCAGAACTTCTGCCCAGCAATGCATCTTCCAGAGAATGTGCCTGCCCGCATCATTAAAGGGAACGAGTAAAACTGACTCCCTACTACAACTGAGAAAATCAGAATTGTGTGTGTGTGTGTGTGTGTGTGTGTGTGTGTGTAGGCATGTGTGACACAATAACAGTTGAGGAAGAGGAGATGGCAAATTTGGGAGGGAAACCATAGAAGGGGAAGGGTAGGATGTCAGTGAGAGGGTGGGGGGATGCTGTGCATATTTTAATTTTTAAAAAGTACAATTTAAAGGTAACCAAGTTTTTGTAATAGAAAGTAGACTTCAATTTTTCTGCTTAATTTTACCACAAGGTGGCAAATCCTCTCCCAGGTTCAAACACAGCATCGGTGACATGGGAATCTGATTAAGCATCTCTGTCCATGACACAGTGACTCCAAAGCATGAAGCAGTGACCCCCTTCTGCATGTCGTGAAGACGTGGCGTTGTTGAAAGACTAGGTGCTGTTGAAAGACTCACCATAGCTTGTGCCTCTGGGTTAACATCCATAAACCTGTGAATGTCAAAACGCCTCGGCACACTTCTCAGTGATATTTTACTTAATGTGCTTTGGTCTAAGTTATATTTATGGTTACAATTAGGCATCATATATACTCTGCAATGGTAATTTTATGACAAAATGAAATAAGCCCTTATTTAAAGGTATCTGGGACATATAGCTCCTTCAATAAATACTTAAAAACTGAAAGTAAAATTTTAAATTATTTTATAAGAAAATAAATATTAAAAATAAGATATGCATAACTGAAAACACACTACTTCAAAGGTTTCTGTTAAAGGTTGACTGATAGTCTGACAATAGAACTAGACAAGATTAGATTATCACTTTTAGTCTTGGGATACAGGTCTACTGTAAGTGAGAACATGGTGATCAACTGGTTAGATTATTCATCTATTTTCTCCTCACAAGATGCCTGTTAGTTTTGGTCCTTATGATCATGAACATGACAAGACTCCAGGATCCATTAGTCCTTAGCAACTCGGTTATTATAAGAGTCATTATTTAGGTCTATAAGGCCAATACTTAGTCTATAAGGCAAGAGGGTCCTGTGAGGTTTTAGAAAACCATCTGTGGCTGAGGTTTAAATGAATCTCAGTGGTAAAGGGGACAGTTCTAAAGCTGGTGTCTCTACTTGCCAAAGTAGCAGAGGAACCAAGAGTAGGCAAGAGATGGGAAAAAGAAATGATAAATATGTGAATATAAGAACCAGAGAGGAAAAATAGAGAAAAGAAACTTGCTGGGTTGGGGAAACATCTCTACATCAAGCTGAGGACCAGTGTGTGGACCAGCACTCAGGGACCAAGACACACTCAGGGCTTCAGTCCTGTGCCTCCTCACAATGGAGTGTATCTGTAGTTGTGGGATTAACCACATTGGTAGTAGTTCCCATCAAAGGGGATTATTTTTCATTCCTACAAATTTAGTATATATTTATGTGTCTAATATATGTATTATATTATGATATATTATTATATCCATCTATCTCTCTCTCTCTCTCTCTATCTATCTATCTATCTATCTATCTATCTTTCATCCAGACATCCAGACATCCATCCACCCAGACATCCATCCATCCATCCAGACATCCAGACATCCATCCAGACATCTATCTATCTATCTATCTATCTATCTATCTATCTATCCATCTATCTACCTATCTATGTGTGTATATTAGACACATAAATAACTAGGGAGTAACATAATACCTCAGAGTGACTAAACCTCACTAGATGTTGCCTACATTTATTCAATAGGCATGGAATCTTAAAAAGAAAAGATTATTTTACAAGAAATAAAAATCTTTTACTCGTCATGGTTTGAGATGTATTCTCACCTTTCCAAAATATAATGCAGATTGAACTCTTTCAGAGGCCAAATACAGATAATTCACTGGGAAGAAAACAAAAGAAATAGAGGCCGTGTTCCCCCCTAATAGATTTTGAATTATTTTTGGAATGGTTATTGACTGCTCTCTATTTATGGTAGGGCTTTGAAATTATATAACTAGGCATGATTCATGATATACTCATTTTAGAAAGAGATTTCATATCATAATACCGAGTGTGCTTAGCAGTGCAGAGTTTATTTCTTCTTCTCTAACCTAATTAAGAAGCCTTGTTCCAGTCTCTTAGGACAATAATGGGTCTAATTTTTTCTTGATCAGTGCCTCGGGTCATTTGTACCTCAGGAGTCTTGGTACATCGTTTCTATCTGGTTTCACTTCCTGCCTTTTAAGAGTGTCTCTATTAAAATATTAGGTAATTAAATAGAGACTGGAGAGGAAAAAAATTCTCTCTAGAGACAAATCCAGTTTCTTTGTTTCCTCACATAAAAAAAATAGTTGAACTTCATAGAAAAAAATAGGAAAAGCATCTCCCTTTCGTTTCCACTTAAGCCTCTCCTCTGGAGCTAGAAACCGGGGATGTGATTTCACAGCACAGAAAATTATAAAATGCAGCACCCGATACATGTAATACATACTTCCTCGACTAAATTATACAGATCGGGGCACAGACATCAAATTCATATAAATGCTTTGCTTTTCTGAGGTTCAGAGACCCCTTAAAAGTTTTGAGATCCTAAGACAACCATTTTATTTCGTGTGCTGGACCGTCTAGAAATGTCTCTAGTCCATGAGCGTGAATGTGCGCCCTGTTCCTTGACCATTCCAGTGAGTAGTTAGATGTTCTAACTACCAATACAGGGTTGTATTCCAATTGTGTAGTTAGCACCACCGCCCCTGACTGCCCCACACGGGGGCTGAGGTGGGGTCTGCAACGTGTGGAGATGAAGCACTGTTTTGAAGCAATACAGCTGTTCCAGGGTCTCTTTCCCTATCACGGTCCGTATTGGATCACATTTTCTTTCTCTCCTCTTCTGTCTATCTTATCTTCGGGGAATCCTACAAGTGGGAAGCTGAGAGCAGGTTTTGGGTGCATTTCTTTCTATGGAGTCCCAACAAATGGTCCCAACAAATGCAGCTCAACTATGAAATGTAAGGCAGACTAATACACGTGTGTTGTTAGCAAAGAATCCTTCATCGCATGTTCTTTCACATGCTTGCTTTAGCAGAGCATCCTTTCATCTGTGTCTGCTTCATTCAAATGTTCCTTCACAAGCCTTTCGCCTGTGTCCACTTCCGCTAACTATTCTTTCACGTTTTTTTTCTTTTTTCTTTTTTTCTTTTTCTTTTCTTTTCTTTTCTTTTTTTTTTTTTTCTTTTTTGGTTTTTTCGAGACAGGGTTTCTCTGTGTAGCCCTGGCTATCCTGGAACTCACTTTGTAGACCAGGCTGGCCTCGAACTCAGAAATCCTCCCGCCTCTGCCTCCCAAGTGCTAGGATTAAAGGCGTGTGCCACCACCGCCCGGCTTACATGTTTGCCCCATCGAAACACCATGCAACCAACTTTCCAAAGAACCCTTGTGTTGGTACCACCAGCCTTACATTTTTGCTCACGTCACAGTCGCTTTAGCGATCACTGATATTCTATATTTCCAAATGAATTTTAAGATTACTTCTGCTTTTCTGGAGAATAGAATTAGAACTATTTGGTATTACATTGAATCTGCAAAGGAAGCTTTGGGTGAGGAAACATGTTCAGTGTTGGTTTCCACTTCTTTGGTTAGGTTTATTTAGTTATTTTTAGAGGCCATTTTGAGTGGAATTGTTTCACTGATTTCCATGTGCATTATTGGTACATAAGATGGCTAAGAAGTTTTCTGTGTTGATTTTGAATACTGCCATTCTGCTAAAACTATAAGTTCTGAGAATTTGGTGGAGACTCTAAGCATGCTAGAGTGTAGACCTATATATTTATTACTGCATTAACATTACTGCCTCTGTGGATAGGTTTACATTCCTTGCCTTGACTTAAGTGTGGTGGGGCATCTGCATTTATAAACTCGTTCATTTCTTTTAAAATTTCCAGTTGAGTGGAGTCTATATTTTAAACGTGTACCCTAATGATTTACTAAACTTATTTATTTCTTATTTGTTTCAATGTCACTTTTTTTTTTACCACTAATTTTAGTGACCTGGACACTCTTTCCAAGAGTTCTCTTATTGGCTGCCTTGACTCCTGGTTTGTCATCTTATGGGTCATCTCAAATGTACCACTCTTTCTTTGCTTGATTTGTTTCCCTGGGGCCCTTTTGAGTCAAGAGGGTTGAAGTGGGATCTAGACAGCAAGCACTGGACTCTTTATGCTGTTGCATTTTGCTTTGATTTGATTTTGATTAAGCCTTGATTCTTTCCCCCCTTTGAAAAAGGAAAATATTTAATTTGTTATTTCAATTCTACAAGAGTCCACAGCTGAGAGACTTGAACTCTTAAGGAGAATGTATGTTTTTAAAACAGAGAATTTGGAGTTTTAATCTTTGGAGGGTTAGAGAGAGTTTAGAGTTTTAGAGAGGCTTTGACCTTCAAAAGAGACTGTGGATGTTTTAAAGACACTGAACTTTTAAAGTAAATTTTAAGGCTCTGGGACTTTCAAAAGTTGGAGTGTTTAATATTGTGATATTGACTTGGGGATGGACAATAAAACGCTATGGATTATCAAGTGAAGTGTTTGTGTGTTAAGATCACAAATCATCACTTGTGATGGTTGGTTTTTTTTAATTAACACAAACAAATAGTAAATAGTAAATTTTAATTGAGACAATGCTTCCTTAAGAATGGGCTGTACACAAATCTATGGAGTATTTTCTTGGTTAATGTGGGAGCATCCACTTTATGGTCAGCGGTGCCAGCCCTGGGCACTTGTCTTGTATTGTATAGGAAAGCAGGCTGTGCAAGCCAGTAGAAGAGGAAGTCAGTAGGGAGGCTTCTTCAGGGTTTCTTCTTCAGTTTCTGCCTCCAGATACCACCTTGGGTTCCTGCCCTGGCTTTCTTCAGGCTCTAAGATATAGATGGTACTGATTCTCTGATTTCTTGACACATGCACTTAGAACTATAGAATTCCTTCTTAAGCCTTGTGCAGGTTTTGCTATGTTATGATTTTACTTTCATTCAACCCTATGGATTTTCAACTTCCTTCTTGATTGCTTCAATAATTCACTCATCATTCATTAGTATGTTCCTTAATATCCACAAATGTATGAATGGTCTGTAGTTCTTGCTGTTTTGTTTCATCTCACTGTGATCATATATAATGCAAAGGTTTTTTTTTTAACTTTTTTTATTCCTTGGGACTTGGTTTGTGTCATAATATAGTTAGGGATTCTAGAGAAAATTCGATACACTACTGAGAAGACTGCAATCTTCTCAGTATTTGGGTGAAATATTCTGCAAATATCTGTTAAATCCATTTGATCTAAAGTATTATTTAATTCAGAATGTTTTTCTCTGTTACTTTTTGCTGGGCTCATCTGTCATTTGGTGATAGTGGGACAGTGAGCTCTACATCTGGCGGCATTTGTCTTAGGAAATTGAGTACACCTGTGCTTGGTGCATAGATATTTAGAATTCTAATATCCTCTGGGTGGATTGTCCCTTAATAAATATGAAGTGCCTCTTGTCTTTTCTGATTAGCTATATTTTAAATTTGATCTTGTCAGACAATAAAACATTGACTCCTGCTTGCTTCTAAGCTCCTTTTGCTTAGAATACATTTTCTATCGTTTCGCCCTGAGATAACATCTGTCTTTTCTGGTGAGGTGTCTTTCTTGGGCACAACACATAGATGGGGCCCACCTTTTAATCCATCCTGATAGTCTGTGTCTTTTGATGGAAGGAACTGATACCATGAATAGAGAATGTGAATTTCTAAAAGAAAATCCAAATTATATTACTATTGCACCAAAAGTTTGCGATATACTGGACATTTAAGTAGTGAGTTCTGTGAATTTCACCCTGTGAACATTTGCCTAGCTTATCTCCTTATTATTGCCTCTCAGAAACAATAGGCAATCTAATACACTATGCAAGCTACCTGGAAACCAAGTTAATGCTCTGTAGCTGTGAAGGCATCCAAACCAAGGCAACTTTTAATAAAAAAGCATTTAATTGTGGGCTTACTTACAGTGTCTTAGGGTTATCTTCACAGCAGGCAGGGGGCAGGCATGGTAATGAGGCAGTAGCTGAGAGCTTTACATCCTGATCTGCAGGCAGCAGGCAGAGAGAAAAACATGGCCTGCTGTGGGCTTTTGACACCTCCCAGCTCACTCCCAGTGACACACCTCCTTCAACAATGTCACACCTACTCCACCAAAGCCTCACTCCTCCACCAGAACCACCTTTCCTTATTCTGCCCAAACAGTTCCACACCATAGTGATTAAACATTCAAACATATAAACCTATGGGAGTCATTCTTATTCAAACCACCGTAGAGACTGTGTATAGCCAAACTTCAAATAGCACCATGGATAGTGATGTTGTATCTTTCTTATTGATCAAACTTCATATATATTGCTTTATTTATTTTTATCTTTTTTTTTTTTTTAGCTTTATGGGGACAATGCCAGTTGACTTAGAAACTGACCATCAGTTACAGAAAACATAACTGCCCTTGGTGTAACCATTGTAATGGTTGACAACCAGTAAAACACATTCGTTTTCTGTGGTTTTCTTTTTAGTTTGAGAAACAATCTTTATCTAGGATTTCATAATCTTAAGTAGATTCCTGTCACCTCAGTTAAACTTAGCAATCCTGTGGAAAGGTGGATGATGGCCCTTGAGTAGTGTACATATATTGTGTACTTTTTAATGAGCAACAAGGCCTGCCTGATTCTGTTCTGTATTACTTGTTCTGTAAAGATGATAAGTCCCTTCTGGCTTGAGCACACATCTATGTAGCTACCTGTCCCAAGGGATGGTCGTCCCTTAGCTTTGTTGGTTGTATTACATTCATATGACGTTCCCTTATTGACCTTTTGTGCATTGCCATGGGAAATGGCCAAGATCTGTACTATTTTTCCCCCATGTGGATGCATTCAGTGATTTATTACTTTGCTTTGATTAATAGTATTTTGTAAAAGCATATCTCAAAATCCCGAAGAAGTGAGAAAGGCTTCCCAGCATTTAGCATATGTAACCTCTGCGGGACCCGCTGCATTATCTTCAGGGAGTTTACACATTCTGGGTCTAAGTCATATCCTTACCCTTCTCAAAGCAAAATGGAAAAGGGAAAGAAAAAAATAAAAGAAAAATATCTGATAATAATTGTATATCTTTTGTGGAACAGGAGGAATTAGTGTTTTCACATAAAGAGCTAATCATGATTTCTTTCTTCCTTTTCAACATGCTATCTTCCCTTTCTGTCCTCATACCAAAGTTCAGCCAGGCAAGTCTGTTCTTCTCTCCCAAACTCCTGTCCTCACACTATGCTTCTGTAAACAGAATGTAAATATCCCACAGTTTGCCTAGTATAGGGGCCAGTGATCCATATTCATGTCCAGACTCATCCAATTCTGAATGTCTTCATCAGATATGGATGCTTCAGAAATTCTGAGACTCACAGTCCCTGTTGGGACTGACCTTACTTGAATGTGTTCACATCCTTAATTTCATTATAAGAAAAATGAACTCAGCCTCCAGTCTCCTGGAGTTAATTTATTATGTATATTGTTTCCATCAAAGCTAATATGATTGACCTGATAGAAGTGTTTGGATAAATTGACTGGCAAATTCATCCAGATTGCCTTTTCTGTTTTCTATTGGCAAAAACATCATATGTGGCTTCAGAAAAAAAACATATACGAAATAATCAAATAAGATTTTATAAACACTTTGTAAGTTTATCCCTGACACAAGAAATTAGGAAAGCAACTCATTTAGAATATGGCCATCAAGTATCCACGTGGTACATTTCAACCCACAGCACCATTAAATCAACTGTGTTACTACTTTACCAAGCTAAGTCCCTCATAATACACATATAAAACAGTAATTTGTGCACATGACCTACGTATGTGGTTCAAATAATTCCACAGCTCTGCCATAATTTTTTATCTTGCTTGAGATAATTTAATTCTTATCCCTCTTGTCATACTCTCAGTTTATATCCAAGGTTGGTGGAGGGTTCTGAGATGCGTTGGTCACTGTGATGTGGAAAATTAAATCCTAGTGTAACCTCAGTATCCTGTTCTCTGCAATCCTTTGCAGGGCATTGAGAGCCAGAGTGAGCAACTCAGGTTGCAGAAGAATTTGACAAATGTACTTTTAGGTATACGGGTTAAACAATATACCATGTACTCTGCCTTGGGTTTCTTATAAGCTTTTATATAAGCCCCTTCTATATGTGGTAATAGTAATTAAAGAAGAAGAGGCCATGAGTTTGAGAGGGAGCACGGGCACACGGGAGGAGTCAGTGGAGGACAGCAAGAAGGTTGAGATGGTGTAACATAAGAGTCATGCACGGAACTCTCAAAGAATTAAAGAAATCCTTCCTAAAAGGGCAAGCAGAGAGACATGCTATTCTTCAAAACAACTGGCATATTATAAACTAGAAATTAGGTTTACAAGTTTGCTGGCCTATAATTGTTGACAGGTGATCATACATAATGGAATAAATGCATGCTTTTTGAATGATTGGATGCCTGCAATGGAAAAATAGAAAAAAAAAGCACCATTCATTTTTAATTTTAATTGTTACTTATTGCTCCATCAAGCTAACAAACATTTACTTGAATTTCCGAGAGAAGTCAGAACCACATATTGACAATGCTATTATTTCTTAAGAGGACAATTTTATAATATTGGTCTTTTATGGTTATGAGTCATTTTCAACTAAACATTAGTGTTCTATGGGAATTAACTGTTTATATCTTTAAAGTTAGATTCTATTAAAACAAGGCTCATCATGGGCTAGGGCGGGAAGAGGCAAAGGAAAATCTGAAGCTAGTGTCATTCATGGATGGATCCATTTTTCAAATATAGAACTTGAGAAGATGAAATATTGGCAAAACCATGAGTCCTGCTGGTCCGGCAGAGTTAAGGAGGAGTGTGTATAGAAGTGGTGGAAAGGTATATAGATGCTACCTGTGCTTTGTGCTATTTTATTCTGTAATCCTTCTGTTGCTCTAAAAATAAATAGAAATGTATCTATTTTTATATTAGTTGAAAATTAATCTATTACTTGAAAAAGACCTCAAATCTAATATCCAGGGCTCATATGTAAAGTTTTATTGGCAAGGGGGGAAAAACTGTGTGCATACAAAGTGTTTTCATACATAAAATTGAAAAAAAAAACCCTCAAATATTCTAAGGACAAACAAATCATTTTAAATTAAAAAACGTGCTTACCTGGAATGATTCTCAGCCTTTAGACACAATAGTACATACTGTACAACTTAATTTTACTCATAATAATTCTAGTTCATTCAATGAACTAATTTTGGGAGGAGATACTGATAGTCAGTCTCACCAAAATGTAAATGTAATATAAATAAGAATTAAAATAAAAGAGTAGAGGTCCCAACAAAATAAAAAATTTTAACATTAAACTGAGGGAGAGTGTCATGCTTGAACTTTAATTAAATATGTAACGATTGCAAGGTATTTTATAATTGATATCCTTGGGGTGGTTCCCTAAGGCAGAAGCTTCACTTGAAGATGTCCCTAGAAATAAAGAAGGAACAGGAAGGGGCCCCAGGAACTTTGTCTGACCTCTGGCCTCTGACCTCTGACCCCAACCATTGTAGACGATAAATAATGCATACATGAGCTTGATGTGGGTGATAGGATTAATCTTCCAGATTTTAAAATATGTGATTGACAGAAATTGCAAAGGAGGTGGAGCTTAGCTTTACTGCAGCCGTGCTAGACAGACAAGCTCTATCATCCCTGTTCACTTAAATAACTTCATGGAGGAGCTTTTGGTTCATTCTGCCTGGTTCTATTACCAAGACACGTGGTTTGGAAAAGCATCATGGTTTCAGGGATGTGTGACAGAAGGCTGTTCACTTCATAAAACAAGAAATAATGAGGAAGGGACCAGTGCATACCTCAGTGACAAACTCCTATTAATAATAGTATTAATAATAGTATTAAATTATGATTGTACCAGACAGTTTACCTATTGGTCAGATGGGGCCCTCAGGATACAATCACTTACCCAAAATATCACCTTCAGTCAAGCCTTCAACACATGAGCCTCTAGTGGGGGGCGGGGGATGGCTCCTTCACACCCAACTATAAAATCCTCTGCATTTGTCCTGCCCAAGAGTGTTGGTTTGGGGCTGTTTGGATTTGCATACATTCCTGTTTCTGATTACATATATGAGATTTGAGTTTTTATGTGGCTTTTAAAGAAATTAAAAATCTGAAGAAGTGTAGACACTAATGTGTCTCATGGTGAAATCAGAGAGTGGGGTTGTTAACTGGCAGATAGCGCGAGGGCTAAGACTAAATGAGTGTATAATACCCGCTTCCGCCTTCCAAACGCCAGCAGTTCGCCACAAGGCAAGTCTCATGGCTAAATCTGCAGTGCTCAACTTTATTCCTTTTTTTTTTTTTTTAATGACAGAGGGTCTCTCCCCAGAAACATAGGAAAACAAAACAAAACAAAAATAACAAAAACAAAACAGAAAACAGTCTAACACTTTACAAAGTACCCTTAAGGATATCCTTCTCTAGATGTCTACCATCATTGCCATGATTCAGTGTGGGTCTAAAAAGTCTTGATTAATGTAATCATGTGGAAATTGTGTAACCAGAGAACAGGAGGGGCCTAAATTGTCATTGTGTGTATACTCGTACATGTATAAAATCAGGATAGCAAGCGGAAGCCTTCAGAGCAGCTTCCACAATGAGCCCGACAGCTGCAACGCGGGTCCTAGCTGCGCAGTGCGCCTGCTTCCTCTGTATTCTTTTGGAAAACAGAACGCGAGGCGAGGGATGACACTCAAGCACACTAACAGCAGCAACAACGGCCAAGAGCAATAAAGGAAACCAAGGCGGGGAGGAGGTGTGGGATGTGGAACAGTCGGAGGGTAGAGCGGGAACGGAATACAATCTGGAGTTTAAAATAAATAAATAAAAAGGAAAAAAAAAAAGAAAAGAAACCAAGATTCCTTAGATTCCATTTTATTCCAAGCTGGTAAATGTTCTGAGAGGAACGCGATCCCTTCCCGTGTCTGAGAAGTTTATCTGACCCACCATGCAAACTTCACACGCGAAGGGGTGGATACTCCCTCGTAATCACCATGTGCTGCTTCAACTCCTATTATTCTCAGAGATATAACGACATAGAGAAGCCGGCCACTTGCTGGGTGATGTTTTACTGCACCCTGCTTGCCCTCCTCAGTTGTGCTGGGGAGGAACTTGAGAGAAGCATCACAGGGCCGCTCCTCCAGCTGTCTGCCTCATGGAATTTCCACAGGCCTTGCTGCCCTGGAGGCCCGGAACCTAGGCACAGTACGATTTCACTGCTACCATTCGGACTACCTCCCACTCTGTTGACCTACGTGTGTTTTTTACCCTGGCCCCCAGAACTCCTCACAGTCCTGGAGATTCTTCTCTGCCCATCAGCTTAGCAGGGTTTCTGTAATTACAGAGATGAGAATTCTATATGAGTCTGAATCTTTTAGGTTTTAAATTTTCCTGGGGGCTCTCTGCCCAGTTAAATGTCCCAAGTTAAAATGCCTCATCTCTGAGTTTCTGAGAAAAGAAATGATGGGAGAATGGGAGACAGGGAGAGAGAGAGAGAGAGAGAGAGAGAGAGAGAGAGAGAGAGAGAGAGAGAGAGAGCAGTTTGAGAACATGTCACATTCAGGACTGTGGAAACCACATTTCCTTCCATGTCAGAAGATGTGGAGGAGCACAGGGGTTGTCTTGTTGAAAAGGATGCCTAAAGACACTGTTCTGAGTTAAAGTACTGAGCACTGAGTTGTTAGAGTACTCAATACTGAGTTAGAGGCATGGTTCGATGTCTGATGGTGTTCATGTTCGATTATTATTATTCCTGAATTCAAGATGTGTTTATTTTAGTTCTGGTTGATATCTCTATCATTTTATCATACAGATTCAATGTAGACATCTGTCACATCCATCAGAACACACAGTAATCGAAGTCATTGCTTGGAGAAAATGATAACTTAGCCCGCAGTGCTCGTCTCTTGCAGCTCAGTCTATAAATAGATGAGAGAAGCAGCCAGGAGAAGGCATGGATGTTTTGGATTTTGAAGGCACCTCCGAGAGCCAGAGTCTGGAGAGAGAGAGTGATTTGGCAAGTGACCGACCTCAGCTTGCCAAATTGTCTGGTTCCTGAAGGTCTTTCTTCCCTATAGCCCTGCCCGGTTTCTACTTTCATTTCCCCTTGGTAGGCCAGCTCAGGTTTGGTTCTGTGTCTTTGGCCCACTATCCTGTGTGCTGCTGACCTTCTTGCACAGGTCACATGACCTCATTTCCTGGGCCGACCACTAGCTTCAGTAGAATTGACCTTCGAGCTTAGCTTGGCTTAAGTCTAGCAGTATTTCCCTGCCTCTTTATTGGGTGGTAGCCCTCTTGATCTGCTTTCATGGAGAGGCTTTCTAAGTCCCACTCATTCCAAGAGTGTGATCCTAGACCTGTGGAAAGGTGTGGCGACACTCAGGTGCCATTTAAATGTTTAAGAGCAGGAGCCTACAAATAGAAAGAAGAGGAATGTTCCTCAGAAATAGAACCAGACCATACATGGATTCATCCTGCAGTAACACAAGGGAATTATGTAATATCAAACGTGAATGCAGGGCCTTTGGGCTGTGACAATTTCTATTTTAAAGGCATGATATTGATGCCGTCAGAGATCTAGACTTGGTTTAGCACTGCATAAGAGGCTATAATCTTAAAATAGTGTACTGGAAACTTAAGGTCCGTGTTCTGTATTATGGAGTGAATGGCGTCTACCCAAAATTTGTATACAGAAAACCTTATGTTCATGTTGGCTATGACAGGACTTCTAAGGGGGAAAGTTATTGTTACTCTATTACGGTGGGCCCCTATAGATAAGACAACAGGTGTGTGCACAGACAGGGGATGACTGGGGGCACAGTGTGGTGGCCGCAAGGCAGAGAGTGAGGCCTCAGGAGGCACCTTAGTAGAGGTCTGTTGCTTCAGCCACCAAGCCAATAGCACCTTGTTATGGCAACCCTTACTAATACGGCTCATAATCCAACTCAGACCTCTGGGGAACAGTTATTCTTAGTAGTCTCAGCTCAGGAGCTAATGGGGAAATTACTGGTGATGATAGAGTTGTTTTTCTAGTGTCTTAAACACTGGAATTAAATATAGGAACAGTCTGCAAATAAAATAGTTATGGCTATAGGAAACTCGCCTATTAGATGATAAGTATTTCAATAGTAAACCTTTGCCATTTCTATTGAAAACGTGATGTTTGGATAATGAATGAACACATGGTTTTAAATTAGAAGCGTGTCGTTTTATAAGATATTGTCAGATGCTTCCCCCCTGGGGTGAGGTTCAGAGGCATAGCAAAGCTTCCTTGGGGAACCCAGGGTGAGTGTTGGCAGTCTGTGTCTAATATACACACTATAGCTTTCCTCCCCCTGGATATTTAGAGCCTGAAAACCATGCCCCCAGAGGCTAAGATTAACTAAGGCTGGATTCTTGTTCCAGCTATGTATTTTGAACCCCGCCTTCTCCTTGTTCATCCCTACGTAACAACCCCGCTCCTTGTTCAGCTCCGTGCAGTAACCCCACCTTTCTGTCCAACTCCATTTGATAAACAAGATGAGTGTCTGGGTATGCTGTGCTTTCTCCAGCAGATAGCCCAGGCCCCCCAAACTCAGCCTTTCCATCTGTATGGCTGTCTGTATGTCTTTTCTTCATTTCTTCCTGGCCTTAGTTGGGTGTGTCCCTGGTTCCAGGCTGGATATGGCAGAGTATTGGAACGCTTGAGAAAGCAGGAGAGCTGTTGTATATGCTTGATTTTGTTTTTGGACTTGCAATATTTGTTCATCACATAGGAATATTGTATTTGTCAAAGATTTGAAATTCTTAGAAAATCATATATCACAAAAGTTTGGGAATAAAATGTAAATATTTTTTATAGAAGGTTTTATGACTATTAACCAAATTTATAAATTAAATAAATTGGAATAAATTGATGTATTGTCTTAAAGTGTAAGGAAGTGATGTTTTGAATTTGTAAGTGTGATATAGCCAATGTTTACTTTATTAGGAGAGATTCGGGGGCCAGTGAGATGGCCCAGCAGGTAAAAGCGCTTGTTGCCCAGTGTGAGAGCCTGCATTTGATCTGTAAACTCACAAGGTGGAAGAGGCTGCTCCCTCAAATTGTCCTGTGACACCTATGAGCGTGCTGTGTGGTACACTAGTGTCCCGTCTCCCATCAGAATGGGTTAACTAATATACTAGCAGACTTTAGAAAGAAAACATCCCAGAGAAGTTGCCAGGATAGCAGAGCCCTCTTGTCTACGTCGTTCATAAGCAAGCAGTTGCCACACAATGTCCCCTGACTTGCAGATGCTTTAGTGTAATCGCCTTCAGTTAAGGGTGTTGTATCATAGGACCAAAAAATAATGGCCCCAAACAGCAAATAAACGCTTTAACTTTACTGTTTTTTTTTTAATCTTCATAAACGACTCAGTTTTCGACAGTTGTCCCCCAACTTCCTCTATAGGCTAAGACTCCCACTCAGAAAGGAGTCCTCGGTCACCATGTCTCGAGCCTCCTGCAGCCTGGGACTTATTTATTCTATGGCCTTAACACTTGAACGTTATAGGGCAGTTCTTTTGCACACATCCCCAGGACTTGGTCCTTCTAACGTTCCTCTGGATTGGATGGAGACTCTGCAAGGCGGACAGAACTGTTCCGACGTGGGCGCAGGCATCATCCGCACCCATCACATCAGCTAAGGCTTGCTGGTCCACTTGAAACTCTGGCAGACAGCTGGCTGGCTGCTTCAGGCATAGGTCTCCCCTGGAGGAGCATAAATAGTTTACCTCAGCCCCGATGATTTGTTCATTGATCCTTGGTTGAAGTGATGCCGGTCACTCATTTCTGGTGTTCTCCTTAACAGTTAAGATGGATTGGGTGGACAGGTACTCCGCAAGGTCACTTTTCCTCATCAGACTTCTACCCTACACAGAAGGGCATTACCCCGCGTTGTTCACCACACACTCAGGGCTTCCCGTCTGCTCCTACAGCAATCCTTGCTCACTCACTGCTCTCAGGCAAAGCCTGCTCCAGACCTGTATTTCCTCTCCCTCATCCCTAGAATCGTTTGTTTCATGGAGATAGATCCTGGCTCACTTTGGTAAAAGGTGGTGTTGAGGAACTCAGGGGCTGGCAGCTTCCAGATTGTGTAAGTGGACACCCTCATATGCGTGCACGGGCACACACTATGTTTTGTACCTGCTGTGTATAGTGCATATATTGAAAACTAAGATTACATAGGTTCATCCAATTCCAACTTAATACCTGTGCTGGCTGGTTTTGTGTGTCAACTTGACATAAGCTGGAGTTATCATGGAGCAAGGAGCTTCGGTTGAGGAAATGCCTCCATGAGATCAGAGCTGTAAGGCATTTTCTCAATTAGTGATCAAGGGTGGGAGGGCCCATTGTGGGTGGTGCCATCCCTGGGCTGGTAGTCTTGGTTTCTATAAGAAAGCAAGCTGAGCAAGCCAGGGGAAGCAAGCCAGTAAGGAACATCCCTCCATGGCTTCTGCATCAGCTCCTGCTTCCTGACCTGCTTGAGTTCCAGTCCTGACTTCCTTTGGTGATGAACAGCAGTGTGGAAGTGTAAGCTGAATAAACCCTTTCTTCCCCAACTTGCTTCCTGGTCAATGATGTTTTGTGCAGGAATACAAACCCTAACTAAGGCAATACCAGCACTAGTTACTTATTGTTCTGATGAAATCATAGACAAAAGGACCTTAGGAAAGGTTTTCCTCAGCTAATAGTTTGAGCTTTATCATGGTGGCATTGTCACGGTACCAGGAATAACATGGTGCAGCTGGTTGCATTGCATTTGCAGTCAGGAAGCAGAGAGTCTGCCAGGTCTCTCTTTTTCAATCTGTGTGTGTGTGTGTGTGTGTGTGTGTGTGTGTGTGTGTGTGTGTGTTGGAATGGCCCCACCTATCATCCATACCCTGGCTGGGTCCTTGCACAGCAGACAAACCTCTCTGGACATGCCAGCATATGCATTCCTGGAGGTTTGTTTTCCAGGTGATTTTAAATTTTCTCAACTCGACAATCATAATTAACTGTAACAGTTGCACTCTATCCGCCTGCTTGGGATCTGTGACATCATGCCGAACACTCTCATTCCACTTGAGCGCTAGGTCTCTGCTCTGGGGCTGTCCCCACTTCCGCGTGAGTCAGGTTCGTACCTGGCTTGATTCCGATGAGTTGTCTCACCATGAGACTGGTTAGAAGATGAAAATAATTGAATGGGCACAAGGACCAGATACTAACTTCAATAAAAAGTGATTTCTGAATGGTCTCTTCTGCACAGAGGTCGTCGGGAGGACACACTGGAAAACACGTTAGTTTGTCTTATAGTCTTCATTCCAGTCGTCCAGTTACCTTTGGCTTTCCTCTCCTTGGTCCCACTGCCTTGGGACTCAGGTCAAGCGGGCACGAAGACACGTCCAACCGTTATTCACTTTATGGTTCACCAATCAACGGCCGTTTCTGGTTTTATTGACTCAGTTGGTGCGACTGCAAACCTTGTAAGGTTTTCTATTCTGCTCTTCTGGTTGGAGTCCCCTGATCAATATTCAGCGATTTGAGGGGAGGGGCAGCATTGCCAGCGCAGCCACATGGCACCATGCTTGGTACACTAGATTTGGCAATAGTGGGACCTGGAACATTTTTGTTTTGGAACATCTGAGCTACAAAATATGTCACCAATTAGCACATCTTTGAAGTGGCAGCAAGATTCCCCTCCGTGGACTTTTGCAACCAGCCTGTGTTCAGGAGAGAGAGAGAGAGAGAGAGAGAGAGAGAGAGAGAGAGAGAGAGAGAGAGAGAGAGAGAATCAAAAGGAAAACCCAAACCAGAACAAGAGGCTATCAATAAAACAAATAAAAGAAGGAAAGAAAGCAGTCCAGATTACTGTTCTCTGTCTTTGTTAACTTTTATTATTCTAATTTGCCTCTTAGCTATACGACTCATTTGTGATTCCACTTTGCTTCTGACCAAGGAATTCATTTAAATGTAGCAAACAATAAGGAAGCCATTTACTGTGCGGTGCTTAAGTCTTCCTTCTGGAAACGTGGTCAAAGAGAACAGCATGTGTGTAGAGATCCGTCTGGATGGGGATTCTGGTGGAGTTGTCACCTGGATGGGCCTAAAATACACAAACCACGTTCTTAGTCAACTCCATGTACATAACGGGCAGTAAACGGCTTTTCTTTTTGCTTCGGTATTAAAGAAAACAGGATTTGAAGGGCCGTTTCCATGGAGACCATTACACATTCCCTCCCCTCCCAATTCCTTTTTTCAGGAGTCATAAGGGGTGATGATTTCTGTCAGCAGCTTGCTGCCTGGGTTGGGTTGTGACATTATTGAAGTACCAGCGATCAAAGTGTGTCCCAGGCTCCAGCTGGTCTACTAAACCCAGGACTTACTAACTCCGCAGAAATCTTCATAAAGGGACCCACAAACAGATGTGGCTTTAGACTCATAATTCAAAAACAATCCTAGCTTGCTCTCCAGTGTGTCGTATAAAAGACATCTATGGTCTGAAGTTGGTTTGGACCATGGAAATACCTGCCCATGGTGATTTTCACAAAAAAGCTTCTTTTTCACCAGCTTTAAAGTGAATTGAACTGGATTACTTTTCCCCTTTAAATTGAAATCTATGAGAAATAACTGGCCTCTTTGCCTTTGCTCAGGATTGTTGGGCTTAATGGTCGACCCAGGGGGAACCATGGGAGTGGTTACCTGCTAATCTCATTCTTGATAGAGAAATGAAGAGTTTTGATGAAGCTGAATCTCCAGGAAGAAGGTTTTTTTTTTTTTCCCTAAACAATTTGCATGGTATTCACTGTGTCTTTAGTATAGTTAAGACACAAAAGTTCAAATGTAACTAGGTCATTTTTCATTCTGCTGTGTATAGAAATAAAAAAATATAGATCTGGTATTGCAGAGAAGTTTCATATTGATTTTTCCCTCATGACACTGAATCTCTTGCATTGTTTGTAAAAGGATATTTTGAGTGTATGTTGTATTAGTAAGAG
Organism: Apodemus agrarius; assembly: GCA_964023405.1. Classification (NCBI taxonomy): domain Eukaryota; kingdom Metazoa; phylum Chordata; class Mammalia; order Rodentia; family Muridae; genus Apodemus; species Apodemus agrarius. The sequence goes on from OZ030016.1 coordinate 10,732,420, forward strand.
CTGGGAGAACTGTAAAGTCTTTGTAAGAAATGAAGCAATGAAAGACGATGTTGGGGGTGGTGGCAGCTCACCCACACACATTATTTCTGCTATTCTCTGATCTTATGTTGGTTTAAAATTTTCAAATTGCATTCACTGCTGTTAATGCAAAATATATTCCTTTCTAAAGAATTGCAAATTTTTGAGTTGAGTGGGGCACAACTGTATTATGCAGAGGGAAATAATTGTGTCTATTTAATCTCAATTTTCCTTATTTCCTGTATGCATATTTCTGCTCTTTGAATTTTCCTATTGTATCATTCTGGCTTCCTCTATAATCTACAGATGAAGTAAAACTTTGGAACATTTGCTTTGCATCTGTCTGAGAGTTATGGCTACACCCTTTCCAGAAAACCATCTTGTAAACACTGCAGACATTACTAATATCCAGTGGGTTCTTCTAATGGTTGGCCAGCCTGTGCCTCTGGAGAGTGGTATAGCCTAACTCTCTTTGGCTCCCAGAGGTGAATCTCCAGGAGCAACAAAAGGCCAATTTACCCAAGAACTTGTTTCTTTCTATACAGATCTTTTACTTTTAACTACTTTTGTGGGTTCATTTTTGTCTTGGAAATTTTGATAACTGCTGAATTCTCTTCCACTAGTGACAACAGTGTATTTTCTTTATGGTTTATCTTTGCAATCTCTGTAAGTGCTATAATGGAGGGAGGAGTTAGCTCTCTTCTGTGCTAGATGAGAGACAATATGGAATTCAGCTTTTTAAAACTGTGCTTTCATTCTTCCTCTGCTTGCCTGTTTTAAGATTTTGAATAGTAAGTGGGAAGGGGTGGATTGGGGAACAGAGGGAGGGAAGAGGGCTTATGGGACTTTCGGGGATCGGGGAATCCAGGAAAAGGGGAAATTATTTAAAATGTAAATAAAGAATATATCAAATAAGAAAAAGATTTTGAATAGTGTCTTTCTCACTGGGAAGGATGGTAACTCTATGTATGGCCTGGTGAGTTTGTGCATGTTTGCCTTTGATCTAGGGCAGTGCTGAGATGGGGTTATTAGTCACTTATGTGCCCTGTGCACAAGGTGATGATTTGGGGAGTCCTTTATCTTTTTTGTATGAACGCAAAGTATTTTCCTCTTTCTAGAGTAGCTTGCCCAGTCGCGATGAGCCTGCTGTCCTCGTCTCCCCAATCTTTCCTTTGCCTGTTATAGCAAAGGGACTTTTTAAAAACCTGTGTCATTTGATGAGATAGAAAAGACACTGACAAATTTTTCTGTTTTGCTATTTGTGGAACTTGTAATATCCTGTGTTATTTAGAATAAAACAATGAAACAATTAAAATAAAACACATTCTTTACAACCATTTTAACTTGTTTTTAAAAATAGTTCATTATTCAAAATTTTTGCCTAAACAGTTAGCTCAGTATTTCTCTGCACCCTGATCTTTACAAAATTCCAAAATGCTTTCTGACAATATTGCATTATTATTATTATTATTATTATTATTATTGTTATTGTTATTGTTATTATTATTAACAACATTTTGCAATTGGATCTTATGTAAAGTAAAAACCAAACAAAGCCTCCAGGATATCTTTTATAATTGAAACTATATTTAACATTTCCCTGGGGCACCCTGAGAAAAACCCATACAAAGGTTTAGTCTTTTATTTTGAAAATTGCTGCTAAAAGCAATTAGGTCTGTCTGCGCACTCCTAGCAGAGGGCTCGTCCAATCAGAGAAGGTGCTTACCTGCCCCCGCTCTACCCCTCTTGGCAAAGTTGTACAGTATGGTGTTCTGTGGGTAAATCGCAGGGACTCTCCACAGCTTTATCACCACAGTGAGTACTTATCTATTTTGATCCACAGGGAAAACGCTGATTGCAACTCCAGCCACACCCCAACTCCCAACCCACCCCGAGCCCCTAGGGTTTCCTATATTTAACACATCTCTCTGGTACTTACACAATAATATTAGGCAATGACAGCACCATGTTATCAGTTATAATTTAATCTGTTGCTTAAAATGCAGGAATGTTAGGGCCTTGGTGTAGACTTATCAAATTTCTTTACTTAACACTCTTGGTATTTAAAATTATGTGTCAGGATATCAAATTATTTGGCTTAGTAAAACTATTTTCATTCAGTTTTTGAATCTGATACACTATTCATAGAATTTTTTTTTTCTGAAATAAAGTTTAGCATTCCAGGCTTCTTAGCTTGGAAGCCTGTTAGTCCTTATTCAACCACAGCCACTTCCAAATCCCACTATCTGTGCTGCTGTCTTTGGTGCTCCCCTGGAATCTCTTCCCCAAGGAAGAACAGTTCCGGGCACTTGTGGAATGAAACAGTACCTAGTACCTTCCGCATGGGCACACCAGAGCTGAGCTGTCTTGGGCTAGACAGTGAAGACACCTCAAGGATAGACTAAGACAGGATTTCCAGGAGTTGTTAAGGCTTAGGAAAGGCTGGAATGTGCTGGCTCCGCAGGGCCAGCACAGCGCAAATTTATTGCCATGGGGCTGAATGGACTGAGCTCTTGTGCAGTTCACCTGCAACACTGTAGATAATAATGTGATCCTCTCTTTTCTGAAAAGGTAAGAACCCAAGTTTCCCTTTCTAAAAAGACAGTAATCCTTTGAAATCTTATAGCTTGCTTGCTTTTTTCTCTTCTTCCCTCCCTCCTTCCTTCCTTCCTTCCTTTTCTTCCTTCATTCCTTCCCTTCTCCTCCTCCTTCTCTCTCCCTCCTTCCCTCTTACCCTTCCTTTCTCCCTCGTTCCCTTTCCTTTCTTTCTTCTTCCTTCCTTCCCTCTTTCTCCTCCTCCTCCTCCTCTTCCTCCTCCTCCTCCTCTTCTTCTCCTCCTCCTCCCTGCCTCCCTTCCGCCCTCCCTCTCTCTTTCTTTTTTTCTTTCCTTTCTCTCTTCTTTCTTTTCCTTCCTTCCTTTTCTTTCTTTTCCTTCCTTCCTTTTTTCCTTTCCTTCCTCCTCCCCTTCCCTTTTTATTTTCTTGGGGCCCTAGGGATTGAATCTCTTGCTTTGGTCCTGTAAGGTGAGCTATAGTCCTAGGACTTCCCCGTAACCCTGGAAAAATCTCTGTCTCTATCAATATTATATCTGTCTGTATCCATATATGAGACAGAATCTACCTTAGTTCCCTCGGCTGATCTTGACCTTGCTCTGTAGCCTAGATAAGCCCTGAAATCCTTCTGCCTAAGCCTCTTAAGGAAATGGAGGTAAAGCTCTTACCACCAAGATTAAGTCTAGATTCTATTCTCATACAGTGAAGTGGAACATTTACAAGTAAGATCTGGCTCTCTCTAATTCCTTTGGGATGTTCTCAGTAAGTTCCATGACTTTCAATGGCCATTTATTAACTTGTACAACATCAATGAAAAACCATCATTATTTTTCCAAGGAAGTTTATAATTGTACAAATTACAAACCCAAGACCTTGGCTTGAGGTCACACTTGAAATCAATTCCCTTAAATCGTTTTTGTTCTCTCTCTCTCTCTCTCTCTCTCTCTCTCTCTCTCTCTCTCTCTCACCTCAGAGCTCTTTCTGGTAGTTAATCTGTATTTTGGCTTAAAGGACCCAAAAATATGTCTAAGTAACCTGAAGATATTTTGGGGACTTCAAGCAGAGAGAGAGGGATTTACCTAGATTTATTATAATTGTAAATGGAATCTCATGGAGAGAGCTTTTTGTCTTAGTTTCCCTATTATTGAGACAACAGATCACAATTTTAAAAGCATAACTTGAGTTTCTTCATACACATTTCTGGGAAGAATTTAATATCTTATTGGTTCAACAGTACATGGCTTTGAAACGTGTGACATGGTGGTCAAAGCCCTTGAAAGGCAGAGACAGATGGATCACGGGGTGTCCAAGGGGCTGGCTTGGTCCACGGAGTGAGACCTTGTCCCAAATAACAGCAACAACAAGAAGTAAAACTTTGCATGGCTTGTGGTGTACAGAGCAGCTGCATTTGTAGTGTTGAATGTGCTTCCCTGGTTGAGGAAGGAATTATGAGGAAACAACTTCATCTGATGACCAAGTAGTCTTTTCATGAAACTGTTATGATAACAGGGGGAGAAGACCCTAGTACAGAGAACTGTGAGGAATTTTGAAATGAGTAAAATGTTTCTTATCTCTTGCATAATCAGTTTTCATTTTTTCTCACATACTATGTCTTGGTTATGGTTTCCCTCTCTCTACTCCTCACCGTTCCTCCTCATCTCCCCTATTATCCGGATTTATTCCCATTCTGATTCTTATTCAAAATAAATGGACTTCTAAGGGATAATAATAATAAAATATAATATAATAAGATAAAATAAAAACCTAACACATTGAAATTGGACAAGCCCAAGAGAAAGCACAAGCAGGAGAGACCTACTTGCTCTCTGTGAGTATCACACATGTCTATCCTGTTGATTTAGAAGGTCAGTTTTCTTGGTGTTTTCCATAAGCCTCCTGGCTTTTATACTATTTTTTTTGAATCTTGCCTTCTTTTCTGCTCCCTGAGTCCTGAGACAAGGGATTTGATGGATCCTTCCTGTTGAAGGCTGAGTGTTCCAATCGCTCTAACCTAAGCCATCTCTTCTCTCTATTTTAATGGTCCTTTGGACATTGTTAGTAATATCTTACTGGTGCCTTACTAGCCTGTCAGTTAAAATTCTATCATACATATTCATTTTTTATTTTCACAGGGATTATGATTGTTTGTTCCTTGAGATATTGTTTCTTAATAACAGATCTCAAGAGTGCTAAAAGCAATCGAAGAATATAGTCACAGAGTCAAGGCAGCTAGAATAGGAGTCAGCACCTAGTAAGTTTTATCTTCAAACTCATAGCCTTGTAACAAAGATGCTAAAGCAAAGCAAAACCCAAAACCCAAAATGAACAAACAAAAACCCCAAAACAACAACAACAAGAACAACAACAAGAACAAGAACAACAACAAAACAACAACAATAACAATCCTTATACTGCAGGTACTGCTAGCTCTCAGGAGTGACAGACTCCCAAGCCAAGTATAGAATGTATTGATAAATGCTGGGTGTGTTCATTACTGTCTTATTGCTGTGAAGACATATCATGGCCATGGTAACTTTTATAAGGAAAAACATTTAAGTGAGGCTAGCTCACACTTTCTGAAGTTTAGTTCATTATCATCATGGTGGGAAACATGGCAGCATCCAGGCCAACATGGTACTGGAGAAGGAGCTGAGAGAGAGTTCTATATTTTTATCTGAAGGCAGTAGGAGACTGTGTGCCACAGTGGACATAGCTTGAGCATATGAGACCTCAAAGCCCAACTCCACAGTGACATGTCCTCCAATGAGGCCATACCTTCTAACAATGCCACTTCCTATGGGCTGAGCATTCAAACACATGAGACTATGTAGGCCATTCCTATTCAAACCATCACACAGGGATGAAACCAAGGTTTATAAAATGCTGAATATTAATTGTTGATTGGACAAAGAGATGCTATCTTCACTCCACTAAAGCCTACAAGAATTACAACTTTAAATGGAAATAGCAACCCAGAAATTTGGAAGAAAATAAATAACTGATTTGCCATCTTAGTATGAAAAGTTCTAATATGAACAGTGAGAAAATAATCCTCAAGGGGAGATATCAGTGTAGTTTGGACTAATATTTAAAACTTTTCTATACCATAAACCATTATATATAAGATGACTAAAAAAAGAAGAAACATAACACACTAAAACCCATATGAAGGAAATGTTCATTCCCAACAACAGTAAAAGCACAATTAGAAATGACACCAACTAATCTGAGCAATAGTTTAAAAGAAAACAACTAGATTGTAGTGAACTGGCAGTGTCGAAGCAGCCCTGGTATGATTGGAAATTGATACAGTGTAACCACGCATAATTAGATGAGATCTAGCTAATGCTTTACAAAGTATCTATATTTTGACTAAACAATTTTTGCTTTTAGAATATTTCTTCATTAAGAGGGAAAATTCCTTGCTCTTAGAAATAGAAGTAATTATATATATCTTTATTTTTCTGGCCTTTCCCATTTCCTCCTATATCTTGTGTTCTCAGTGGGTGTGAGTACGTGTGTTTCCTATAATTCTTTTCTTTTTAAAATGTTTTTCTTATTTCACATTTCTTTCTTAATAGAGAAAGAGAGAGAAGAGTGTGGGACTGAGTGGGTGGGGAGGATCTGGGAAGAACTGTGCGATTGAAAAACCATCATAGAAATACATTGTGTGGACTTTTTTTTCCAATAAAAAATTAATTCCTTAAAGACGGATGGGCCTTACAGTTACCATGATTCCATACCTTATTCAAGTGATTTCTGATATTTTATTTTCATTAGGAATCAGGTCTTTGACCACAGGTTGACAAATAAGATCTACTTAAACAGCTTCTGAATACAACAAAGGGAATTGCCAATGGAGTAATGAGACAGCCCACTGACTGGTGAAAATATCTTGCAGGCAATACCTTGAAGAGAAGGTTAACATCTAGAATATATAATGAGTTAAAAAATCTAAATATCAAGAAAGTACAATTAACCATGAGACATTGATCTGAACACAGTTTCCAAAGAAGAAATGCAAATAGATAACACTTCAAAGTTGTTAAGTATCATTAGCAATCAGGAAAATGCAAATTAAGACTATACTAAGATTCCATCTCACTTTAGTCAGAATGGAAGTTATCAAGAAATCAAAGGATGACAAATACTGGAAAGGATATGGAGGAGTAAGGGAATTTCATATTTTTCTGATGGGAAGGGGAAACTAGGCACCTCTTCTGGGTATATGTCCAAAGGAATGCATATCTATATAGAGATAATCCATATTCCTTGATTGCTTTCAGAATAGCTAAGAAATGGAAGCAGCTTAGATGTCTATCAACTATTGATTATTAACTACTGTTATAATGTATAATAGAGTCCTGTTTAAAATTACTATTTTGTAAGCTTGAGACAGGGGAGAAGAGGAGGAGGAAGAAGGAGGAGGGAGGAAGAAGAGGAAGGAAGAAGAGAAGGAAGAGGAGGAGGAGAAGGAGGAGAAGGAGGAGGAGAAGAAGGAGAAGGAAGAGGGGGAGGAAGAGGGGGAGGAAGAGGAGGAGGAGGAAGAGGAGGAGGAAGAAGAGGAGGAGGAAAAGGAGGAGGAAGAAGAGAAGGAGGAAGAAGAGGAAGAGGGGGAGGAGGAACAGGAGGAAGAGGAGAAGGAGGAGGAGGAGGAGAAAAGAGGAGGAGGAGGGGGAGGAGAAGGAGGAGGAGGAGGAGGAGGAGGAGGAGGAGGAGGAGGAGAAGGAGGAAGATATCCTGCCAGGCTGGATAATGATGCTCACAAAAGCCATGGGTTATTAAGCAAAATTAGCAGTGCTCCGTAAATACCTGCTAACGAGAAGCTCCCCAGACAATACAGGTTTTAGTCATTGCCCACCAGAACTCAGGAGATCCTGCTTCTGAAGACACCTCATATCTCAGTTTCAAGGGGTTAGGAAATCAAACTTGAACTGACTTGGAAGTTTCCTTTCTATTGGCTTACTATAATATTACCACAAGGAAACATGGGCAACGTGGGAGAAAAGACAGCAATGGGTCTACCCTGCTGTCAATTCAATCATCTACAATACCAACCTGCCAGGCAAATTGTGTCCACTGGTGCAATGGCTGCATGGTTGTTATGGGGCTGATTTTCTACTCTCTGGTTGGATCCTCTCTACAACAGTGAATTCATAATACTATAAATTCAGCCCTAAGCTTATGGGTGATGAGGTCTTAGGCCTAAGGGATGAACTTACTACCGTTGTTGAACTAAATTGTCATGAATTTGAGCTGCCTGGTAAATTTTTACGTAGTTGCCTATAGACTAATGCTTCTTTCTGCCTTAATCAGAGAAGCAGCGCATGGTGGTGAATGCAGAGAAGCCTTTCCGTTTAAGGTATGAAGTGTAAGCAACGGCTGGATGATTAGCACTAAACAAGTCATCTGGACCACTGGCTTTAATCTCAGGGATCTCTGCAGGAGACAGGTAGAAAGAATGTGTGGGCCTACCACTGACTTTGTTAGTGACATTCTGTTATACACACAGACAGGAGCCTAGCGTATGGGCCATCCAAGAGGCTTTACCCAGCAACTCCCTCTGAGGCAGAGGGAGGATTGAAGGAGCCAGAGATGTTAAGGACAGCACAAGAAAACCCATAGATTCAACTAACCTGGGCCCATAGGGGCACACAGAGTGAACCAGCAGACAGAGCATGCGCGGAGTGACGTAGACCATGTGCATATGCAAGAGCTGTGCAGCCTGGTCTTTATGTGCTACTCCTACTGGCGGGAGCAGGCAGGGTCTGTCTCTGACTCTGTTGCCTGACTTTAGATCCCTTTCCCTTAACCGGGCTGCCTAGACCAGGAGAAGGCACACCCAGTTGAACAGTACCTTTCTCCCTGGGGGTTGTTGGTCACTTGCCTAGGACGACAAAGGGAGCAGAAGCAGTGAACAGGGTTCGGAGGGCTGTGAATAGGCCGGAATGACTTCCCAGAGCACCTTCAGTGAGACAGCTCTGGTTTATTTTACGGAGGTGAGGGGAATAGGTAGGACAGGGATAGTAGGCGGGGCATCACCCAACAGGGGCTCACAGTGTGCTTTATTTGTATTCTGCAGCATGGTCCTATCATATGAAGGGGAGCATAATACTAATTATCACATGGGTGGCAGGAAGAGCGCTTGCAAAGAACTCTGTCAACGGTCATATTCCAGATAAGGTCCGGCGTCCACACTCAGAGACATCTAGTTAAGGTCAGGCAAAGAGTTGGAAGCCCTGCTGGGGAAAGGAAGTCCTCCATTTTGCTTGCGTCGAGCTTGGAGAGCTGTCCGGACATGGTAGACTGTGACCTTCAACAGCAGAGTCCTCCAACAGTTATTTATTCACCGTGAAGCCCAGACGGCTCCATAGGATAGTGTTAAACCCACGGTCACACAGGTGATCCGAGTCAGACCCGATCGCCGCAAAAACAAAACGAAACGAAACAATTACAACACTAAAATGGTCATGGCTGTGGGAATGATGGCTGCAGGGAGACCGGGATTGGTGAGGTTGGGGGGGAGATTAGAGAGGGTCAATTTGCAGAGTCTGAATACATGCCCTTTACACATGACTGAAAATGTCAGAGAACAATCTCAATGAAAGTCATTTTTATAAAAGAAAAGGAAGCCAGATCCTTGTGGTCGTAGAAGAAATGTTTATGGTGTTACCCGTGTTTACCAAGTTTTCTGCTTGGCAGTGAAATAACTCCCCACTCTTCCTCATGTTCCCAGTATTTGATAATGTATTTTGTGGAAAACTGAGCAGGAAGCTCTTGCCCCCAGATCTCTGCCTCCTAATTTCCTGGGCCCTCTTGGTTCTAGCACCCTTGGGCATCTTGTGATAGGGCTACTTTTGTGACGAGAAGGTAACTGGAAAATTTCCGTACTATTTATTAGGACATGCACATTGACTATCATTGATGATATTCAACTTGGATTGTACAAAGTTATCATCATTATAAGGTTATTATTATTATTATTATTATTATTATTATTATTATTATTACCAAAACTGAGAGCTATAAATAATTCAGCATAATAGATTTGATTTTTTTCTCTTTTCTCCAGTTTGCCTTTCCTGTGTTATATACTTTGTATATGAGTTCATGCCTTCGACACTTAACAACTTTTGTGCTTATCTCTAGGGCTTGTTCCATAAATACTGCATATAAAATTAAAATCAGTTTTCCCGGTCAAGAGGAGGACATGGCACTTAAGTTTTAGGAGCTTTAATTCATAAAAGCCAAGATCTATTATGCAATTTTTAATGGATTCCTTAAGGCCATTGATTTTAGTAGTAGTTAGTTGAGTAAATACTTAATTTATATGTGGTGGACTTGCAGTTTAGATATTTCCAGGTGATTGCCCAAGGGAGAAAATGTTTAAAAGCTACTTACTATGTGAGTGTTTTAGGGCTATAATCAACCAAATATTCAGTAATTTAGGCAGCTAACCCAGAAAGTTGGCAACACCGTAGCTTTACTAAATAGCTGTGAGTGTGCCACAGTTAAAAGGCAATGTTCACAGGCAGCCTCTGGAGGAAAAGCCAAAGACCCAAAGACGGGGGCTGCCGATTCAGCGAGAGCCCTCTGCTCTCCCCGCCCAGGCCAAGCTTTTCGGTGTAGTTCCAGGAGACATTCTTGAAGACTGAAGGAGCTGTAAGGGCCATTTCATCTTGGCGGGGTCAGCATCCCCCTCTTTTGGTTCTTGTTTTCAGTGATCGGAAGGAAACGCACCTGGCTCTTGTAAAAAGACAGATTGTCAAACTGAGGACTTTCCCCAGGGCATCAGGCTCCAAGATATTAAACTAGAACCATCTGCCTAAAGGGTGTAGGAATGCCACAGGCTTCCATCGAGGGAATGGCAGTTTCAAGCCCATTAAGGGCTGGGATGTTTAGGTCTGGGTGCCAAGGAAATTAGAGTCAATGATTTCAGAGGCTGAGGCAGAGCGAAGGAGGCAATTAACACCTTTCCTACTAATAGCAAGAAGCACTGGGTGGTAGAATCTGGAGGCGATATTGGTGCTGAAATTGTCATCCAAATTAAATTAAATTAAAAAAAAAAAAGCAAAACTGAAAGCAGGTGGTTTAGTTTGACACATTTATTTAGCTTAAAATCTTGTTTACCTAGCATTCTGTTGTTCACAGAAATAAAAGGGGTTGACACATTTTCAGCATATATATGTATATATGCCAAAATATATAATAATTTATATATAATATATAATAACATATAGACAGTTAACTAAAACTAATAAAATGGTTGCCAATCTCATTCATGCTTGAGAGTCTAAGGAATTCTGAAGTCAACCTCTAAAGGTCCTGAGGCTACTTTTGGACCTGTTCCTCATCAAGTATTTAATATCCTCAAGTACCCATTCTATGGATGACATTGTGAGCCCACCACTCATGCGCGTAATGGCCTAGCACTAGCTATACAAAAGGAAACCAGCTAGACAGGGTCCTGCTTTACAGTTTACACCTTGTATTTGTAGGCTTTGTGTCATGTGATCTGCAGGGCAGATAGGCTTCATACACTTTCCTAAGGCGGCAAGAACAGCGCGAACAGGTGCCATCCTGTACCGCTTTCCCCCTTTCCTATAGTGGTCCCAACAAATAAGGAAAAACTGTAGTGATTTATCATCCTGAAGCGTCATGTGGACTATTCCTGCGAGGGTTTTCCAGGATTCTTAGAACAAGGATAGCACCTTTGTCTTTTGTGTAGTTTTAGGAATTAAACTGTGGATAAATCACCTAAAATCCAGAATGCTGACTTAAAATCTGTCATAGGGGAATGAATGTGGTTCCTTTATCATGCCCAGTAAGTGAGGCAGCAATCAGTAAGACATCACTGTGGAGAGCAACTCCTTGCTACAGATAACACGGTTGTGACGCATCTTCAAAGGAGTGCAGGGCCCTGATGCATAATGAGACCGGACATGCATCCTGCTAAATCAACAAACAGGGTGTATCTCATGTACCTTCCAGACTGCCGGACTTGCAAAGGTCCCTGAAGGGTGGCCACGTCACACCAGGCTTAGTGCCCAGCATTGAACACAATCAATATGCCTCGGAGTTCTGGTGTATGACGCTTGCTCTGGTTTTGTTGCCTGTCACTTGGTGAGCGGCTACAGCAAACTTCTACTCTAGCGCATGCGCACGATTCTTTTAGGAGGCCTGGGCGAAGTGAGACCGTCTGATAGATTGCTTAGGAAAATACACATTCTCTAGGTTGCACTGTTGCCCTCAAGATCAGGCTAGTTGGAAAACTGATGCCCGGAATGGAACCCCTTCTCTGATCCTCTGCTCTGTAATTGGGTTTTCCTCCCAGGCTGCTCTGCTCTATACCTTCTAACTACCCTACGACAGGCAGGCCTTCCATCCTGTTATTTCTGCAGAAGCCTTAGAACGTTTCTCCGTTTCCCATTAAGAGCAGAGCAGCGTCCTCATGAGTTCTCCGCACTGGAGCCTTGTAGTGATCTCTCAGGGCTGAATTCCCACTGCACCTGCCCAGAGGAGGCTGGGAACGCTTCCATTCCCCTCCCCCGCTCCCCCCCCCCAATTCTGTCTTCTCTCTCCCTGCTCTGCAAGTTCAGTTCTTAACCTTGTCCCAGGGCTAAGATTTCCTCACTCACCATAAGCTAGCATTTCCTCATGCCTCTCGCCAGTCCTCCCACTAGCTCCCAGCCCAAGGTCAAAGGTTCTTTCTCCCCTCTTTCTCTGAATTATCCAGGTGTTAGCTCAGTCCTTCTTCCTTTTAACCCACACCGTGTCTTCACATGCGTGTTTTCCCCCAAAACAAAGGATAAAACAAAACAATAAAAAACTAAGAACACTCATTGTTACCTGAAAGGAGGTAGTTTTCATTGTTTTCTTCCTCTTGGTGACTCCTAATTATTGAATTGTAAGTCCATTGCTAGCCTCTACTGTGAGTAGTGTCATCTTAGATAGGCACTGAGGCTATGTGAGTGTGTTTAGCAGACATAACTAACTACATTCTAATTTAATGTTCTCATGGAGAACAACTTAAATTATATATTTCTCTGATTTCAGGGGAAAAAAATCTGGAAGCATGGACAAAAATAAAGAATTCTCCAGACCTTCCCTCTGATGCGAATTCTTGAAGTTATTTTCGGCTCCCAGGGTTGGTGGCTACACTAGTTCCTGATGTCATGGCAACCCCTACACCCCCCCCCCTATCAGTGGTGTAATTCACTGAACTCTTTATCACCACATTGTCATTTTCCTTCAAAAAAAAACCAAAACCATTCACTCATTCATTTCTTCAGGGGATACTCGCTGAATACTTTGTACGCGTGTGTTGTGTGTGGGTGCCGAGGTTCACCTGTGTATGAATGTGTGACGTAGGCACACATGCGGGGAGGTGAGAGGATAGTATCGCGTCTTTCTCATTTGCTCTCCACCATCATTTGGAGCCGGGGCCTCTCACTGAGCCAGGATCTCAGAAGCTGGCTAGAACGGCCAGCCAGAGAGATCATCCCAGGCTTTACAATTGGAGACTTGCACCGCTGTGCTGGCTACATCCCTAGGTGTCAGGGAATCGAACTCGGGTCCTCGTGCTTTCGAGACAAGCATTTCACTGTCTGAGCTGTCTCCTCGGTCCCTTAACTAAACAATAGTTTTTTGAAGTGATGGGTTCTCATGAGCCACTTCCATGTTGGGGATGAAGGAGGAAGTTGGGGTGAAGCTGGTGAGCCCAAGGAAGAAAGCCTCCCCCCCCCATTCCCTCCCCTCCTGCTACCACTATCCACCCCTATCTCCCTCTCCTCCCGGGTGGAGTATGCTTGTTTGTAATGCACGCTTGCCATGGTAAGACTCAAAGCAAACTGTCTTCTGTTCCTACTTTTTAAAACTAGAAGGAAAAAAAAAAGCTCTCCCTCTGCTCGTCCACTCGGAAAACGCAGGGGCCGAGCGCAGAGTGCCCACACTCAGCCCCTCTAAGATAATATACTGGAAACATTTCGGTGGGTGTGAATCACTCAGACAAGCATTCTTCACTCAAAAATAGAAACTTGTCTTATTTGTTCCAGATGTTATACAGCTGCAGGGAGGTTAGAGCCAGTGGTCCTGTTTTCAATGCGACCAATCTCGTAACTGCATTTGGAATTTCTTAACCCATGAACTCATGTTGCTTGTTCTGAGACCCGCATGGTTTTCTTTTTCTGACCGCTTCCATTTACAAACAACTGTGCTTCGTGGGAACTACACTTTAGGATTAATGAGGCTACATCTGTTGTGCAAAGGAAGCACATCCTGTTTACCACTGGTCCCACCTTTCATTGATTGTGACCTCTTTAATTTGAGGCATCAAGTACTTCAGAGACAGGACAAGAAGGAAAAGAACAGGCAGGATGGACAGTGTTCTCAGGATGTTTCTCCGCGCCTGATCTGTCCGAATCACAAAATGTTTGTTTTTGGAAAAATTAAATTGAAGTAAAATGATTATGAGAAATACTAAATATAAAAATGTGATTCTTATAATTCCTTGTTATTAAAACATACACTTCATCATATCTCTTAGTTCCTTGGTAGGTTTATAAGAATTGTTATGCTGGGCTCACGAAACATCAGGACAACATACACTTCATCATATCCATTAGTTCCTTGGTAGGTTTATAAGAATTGTTACGTTGGGCTCACGAAACATCAGGACACTTTGAAATAGTGGATACAAATTATGCAGGGAACATTTCTGCAAATTTAACACCTAGCCTTTAAACTTCAAGTCTGGGTCCTCCTCCCTGCATTTGGAAGAGGGTGCCAGATCTCTTGGGTCTCTGCTTTTCCAGGAAGAGGCTTCTTGAATTATGGGTCATGGGCGAGCTGTGGAGTCACCACGGGAGGTTGTTCTTGGGCTGGGTTGAGGCTGAGTCAGGCTGGTGTATCTGAGAGGCTCTAGAGACGCATAGAGCAAAGCTAAGCCACACAAGCCTCTCACATCCATCTGCGAGTATTAACAGGGGAAGGTGCTTTGAGTCTCTCAGGGCAGTGCCCTCATGTGAATAGTGTCCTACAAGATGGTTTCTTGACATTGAAGCCAGTGTTTAATTCTAGACAGTGAGTGTGGCATTAGTTATATCTTTCTGAAAATAAAAAAAACTTAATCTGTGATCTAAGCTTTTAACATGAAAAAATTATGCAGATTACTCAAAGTCCATACATTTTTTCATGTGCATATCCTTAAAATAACACCATTAACTAAAACAGAGCCCCAATGTAGGTCAAATAGGTTAAGTATCATATTGTTCAAACTCATTTGGACATCTTTCCTACAAAATCTTAGTGAAGATGCTAATAATTTGAGGTTTTTCTTAAATACACATCCTAACTTTTAAGAGAAAACTGTTGTAAATGCTATTTAGTTGGCTTTCTGAACTCAGTCTAATCCCATTTCAGCATTTTATAAGAGATCCTGCTACAGAGACAGCCTTTCACCAAACTTACTAACTCTCAGATATCCCTGATCAGTGCGGCCCCACAGAGCTTCCGGGTCCTCCTTTCACTAAGGACAGACTTGTGATAAGGGAAGAGGCAGCATTTCCTCTAAGGACACTGCGTTGGACAGCTGCTCCTTAGCTCTTAATCCACGATCCACTTTATCCTTTCCTGGTCCCAGAACCCATGTTCTTAGTCAGGTGCATGGGCACCTAAAAAAAAGCAATGCCCCTTCCCAGACTTTCAGACAGCGAGATAAGCCACATCTAGTCACACACGAACCATGGGACACGAGAGGATTTATGTGCACAAGTTTCTGGGAAACTTTCTTCAAAGGCAGTGGGTGCATCACTTCCATACAGTTTTATGTCTTCTGAGGTGGTCTGCTTTGCCCATGCCTGGAGACCATTTGGGCTCCAGAAAAGCTCACGCTGGTCTTGGTTCCGGCAGCCTTGGATGCCACTGTCTACACTGACATGCAGGAGGGAAGCAGCTTCTGTTCAGCTGAAATCTGCTCCTTCATTTGAATATGATCACCATCAACGCTAGTTCTTGTACAGATTCATTTATTCATTCTTTGGACCCATAGTTATCGAGTAAGTTGGAAATGATATAATCTCTATTAAGTCAAAATAATTGAGGGTTTGGCTTTATAACTCTAAAAACTTAAAGAAAAGATTTAAATCATGACCTTCTAAACTTTGCCTCTACCCCATGCATATTACACAATTCTTATGCTTTTCATTCTTGTCTTTCGATTTTAGACTGATTTTGTAATATGAATGAACAGTACCACCAACAAAGCCAAGTCAAAAACAAAAGCAAAAATAGGAGAAAAAAAGCACAAAAGCTAAACAACTCTAGCATGCAACAACGTTACTCAAAGTTTTAATCCCTAAACATAGAAGTGATAACCAAAATGGGATTTTAGCTTTTGAAAGTACATAAGACCTAAATAGTGGTCCTTGATGAAATTCAATGTATCAAAAGACATGTCCTTAAAATACTTTAATGATATATTTTCTAAAGTAACATTTAACAGGTGTATTTATTTTTCAATTGCTGTTGGGCTTGTGACAGAGCCTGTCTTTGGGCTAGAGTTCACTGTGTGCCTCAAGCTGGCCTCACTTCATAGCCACCCTCTACTTCAGTCTCCAGGTTGCTGAGATTATGGGTAAAAACCACCTTTATCGGATTTGTAGCCACATTTTTCAATATTAGTCATATAGAGAAAAGGTAAGAATTCTGGCTACAAATAAAACATCAGACTCCTTCTCCACTAATATTGTTCCTCCAGTGGAAAGTCCTGACACCTCAAGGGTCAGAGCAGACTGTCTACCTGCTCCCTAGTCTGATTCTCCTCTCAGCAGAGAGAAATCTTCCCACTTGAAGGTCTATTTCAGTCCTGCCTAAGCTTCTTTCTATAATCTGCCAAACGCTGGAGGAGCGGTTGTCTGCACACCTGTGCTCTCTCCCTCCCCCTTCCCTTTCCCTCTCCCTCCTACTTTCTCCTCTATTCCCTTCTCATCTCTTCTCTTCTCTTTCTCTTTGAATGTGCCAAAGTAGTTTCTCACCTCAAAGCTATAAAACAAACACAAAACTTCTAAGCCATAAGAATATTAAACATTTAAGCAGTTTTTTGACTAAGTAGAAATGCAACACATTTTGAAGAGATATATAAGTATAAATCATAATTACCTTCGGGTCCACATTGAGAATTTTTCTGTCCCTCTTATATTTAAAAAGTAAGCCTTCAGGATTGTCAGCAATCACTTGATAATTTGGACTTGAATTGCAAACAGCAATATGACTGTCCCAGTTGTAAAAGCTATAAAAATAAACATTTATAAGTAATTAGGATGTATAACACGTTAAAATGACAGGCACTTCAGAAAATACTTGGGGTGGTTTGTTGTCCAGGAGGATAACCAGGAAGAACACATCTGAGATTTGAATTCAGCAGAGAGATTATTCGGGGTTATTCTCCAATCATTTGGATATGTACTTAGAATGATTTTTACATGATTTCCGGGTTTGGACACTGTAAGATTTAGGACTTCTTCCAGTATTATATTCACAGGAAGTCAAGGAGAAAATTGATGCAATTTAAGATTATTTGTTCCTCTGCAGACTCTTTAGGGTATAAAGAGACTGTTTAGGGGAAGGAAGGGCAGACAGAGTCACCTCTTTCCATTCAAGACAAGTTCGCATTGATTTATTTCTTGCAAGGTCTCTATTTCAATTCGTTTCCCTGGGAGCGGAGGGACTTACATTTGAGTGGTCATCATAGGACAGACATGTTTTGATGTATTCTAAGAGGGTATCCATACGAAGTCACTCTCATTTCAGAAGCCAGGCGGATAGGCAAGGTGACTCGCATAGCCAAGGTCTTGAAAGTCATGTGTCATATGGACAATATTTCTGCTCAAAATTGGTGTTTCAAAGCATGCATGTGCTCTTTCAGCTTTTCAACTACCCTAGCATTTTATCGTTGGAAACATTCTATGGCATTTTCATAGATTTTCCCATGGGTTGCCTTTACTTGTCCAAGCTGAATACATGTGGCCCATCGAACTCCAAGCCTCAGTACACGTTCTTTAATGTGTCTCATTCCTTATCAAGACATTTCTAAAGTCATACTTGCTTTTAAAATTGCAAGTATCAAGGTAAGTGATCTCTCTCTCTCTCTCTCTCTCTCTCTCTCATACACACACACACACACACACACACACACACATTATAGACCTATTTCTCTTGTATTTGTAGTATGTGTTTTTAATTAAAACAAGATTTATTTTATGTGAGTCCAGGTACAAGTGGGGGCCAGAGCTGTGGTTACAGGTAGCTGTGGCCTGTCTGAGTGGGTGTTGGGAAGAGAAATAGGATTCTCTAGAAAAGCCCTACATGTTCTTTCCTGGTGAACCATCTCTACAGCTATTGTCATGTGCATTTGTATTAGTTTTCCCAGATTTCTACCTCTGGATTGTTTGGCCCATTACTGTCTTTTGCTTCTGAAAGACATTATTGCATTGATTATGTTCTTTCTGAATTGTAACATAGTTTATGTGGCTTCAGTATTCCCCATCACCTTTGTGTTACTGTCTGAAAATGTAGTAAGTTACTGTGGTAGTTTGAATGAAAAAGGCCCCCATAAACTCAGGGACTGTCATGATTGGAGGTGTGGCCTGGATCGAGTGGGTGTGGCCTTGTGGGAGTAGGTGTGGCCTTGTGGGAGAAAGTGGGTCACTGGGGATGAGTTTTGAGTGGTCTTCAAAGGCTTGTGCCAAGCCCACGATCACTTTCTCTTTCTGCTGCCTGAAGATCTAGAAGTAAAATTCTAAACGACCTCTCTAACACCATGTCTATCTGCATGCCGCCATGCTTCCGGACATGGTGACGATGATGTACTAACCCGACAAACTGTAAGCCAGCCCCAGTCAAATGTTTTCCTTAAAAGGAGTTGCCATGGTCTCGTCACAGCAATAGAAACCCTAACTCAGACACCTCCCAACATGCAGAACTGGTTGCACAGATCATGTGCTTTTATAACTGGGAATGTAGCTCTTGGTGAGCGGGGCTATTTTTTCTGAGAAAATAGGGGCTTGCCACCACCACCACCACCACCCTGCTTTAGTAAGTTCTTCAGAAAGCAGCAGAAGGAACTTGTTGGGACTAATATATTGACCTGGGCATCCCACCTCTTTGCCCAACCTTCAGCTCACACTCTGGAATGACGCTAAAAATGATAGGCTCAGACTCTAGAGCACCAGAGCAGCAGAGCGAAGGCTGAGTCTGGGGACTTAGTGACAGAGGCACAGCAAAGTCTTGGCATCTCATTTGACTCTGCATCCTTCCAAACTAGGTTTTCTAATTCAGTTTCACCCGAAGAAAGAAGATAGTTTGACCTCATCTTATTGACTTTCGGTTACAAGATTGCTAGATTAGAATGGGGGACATGATGTGACTTTCGACTTGACATATATGTCTAAATAATTATTTATGAGATATAAAGATATAGATAATCCCAGCATGCCGCCTGAGTCATAACTGTGCTCACGGTGGCTCGGTTCATATCGTGCATTCCTATCTTGTTGCTCAGACTTCGGGTTAAGCCTTATGGAAACCCAGTCAGATTTTATGAAAAATACTCTTCATATAAAAATTGAATTTGTGTGCTTTTGATGAAATCCTTGTTTGTCGATACTTTTTCTTCCTAAGTGGCTTCATCTTTCTGCCAATTCTCATAGCTAATGCTTTGCTTTTAATAAACAGAATTACTTAACAACAGCTGCTGGGTCCCGCTGTAAGCCTACTGAATTATCACAAATTTTCACCAAACCCCAGGAAGCAGGGATACAATCTGCCACCTGGATGTGGTAGACTTGACAAGAAAGTGGCACCCGCCCGGGCTTTAGAAGTCCACCTGTTGCTCACAGGCCCCACTTCCTCTCCTGAGCAGGCGTCACACTTTGCGAAGCTCTTCTACAGAGAATAGGCAGTTACTAACGTCCAGATGTTTAACTTCTTCATAGGCAACACCCCAGACTATAATCCACCTCTTGCTTGCTGTGCAATCACGTGATAGGGATTTCGCCAATGGGACATGCGCAGAAGTCACGGTTGGCACTTTTCATCAGTATCCGTACAAATGTCCACGGTTTTCTCTCCTTCCAACCAGTTGAAAGGGAGATGATGGAAGGCCTGGGCTGAAGATTTGTAGAGTTTTATGAAACACCAGGACTAAAGAATTGAGCTGCCTGGGAAGATACTAGCGCAAATGGTTTAGCGCTATGGCCTCTATGTTTGAAAAATGCAAAAGAAAAGAAATCATAGATAGTTTGTGGCACCAACATAAGTGTGGGTACTTGTTTAGCCGTATTTGTCAACTCACACCTCTTCCCCGCAGTGACCTGTCATGCTTCTTTTCTCTTTAGAGATTTAAAAGTGATAATGAGTATTGATGAGCTTTTCATGTTCTGCTCATACCAATAAAATTATGTGTTCAGTCCAAATGTGTAGAATATTTAATGTGTGACAAATTGAACTTGATGCCATCGTGGATCTTACAAAAATAAAAATTCAACTGGTTTTCCTTCCTAGTTTTATTTTGATAATTTGAGATTGATTGTGTAGTCCATCAGTACATCTAATCTTTTCTGCCTACCACAATGCCTGCTGGAAAAATGCACACAGATTAGTTGGATGAATGGTTTTGCTGAGAAGAATTAAGATTTCAGGTTATTCTTTGAAGTTGAAGTTTTATTGATTATCATTTTTCTATGTATTATTATTACAAACTGTTTACAGTACTTGCTATATCTTCAATATGGTATATATTATTTAAGGGTATATATTCTTATATGAATATTTATTTTGCATACAGTATTCTGAAATAAATTTATTAGTTCTATTTTCCCTCCCTTGATTCGTTGGGTCCCTGATGATGGCTATTTTACCAGTGAAAGGACATCCTTATTTCAAAAGCAAGTCTCCTCAAGTTTTCAAATGTTCGTGAGTCAACAAGAAATCTAGAAAAATAATTATGTAAGGTAAATGGTACAAATTTATAGCTAAAATAATAAAGAATTAAATATTATTGAATAATTTTCAAGTTTTCCTGATTTTTATGTTTAATGTGTCTTTGCAACAGATTTAACATTTTTATTTGCAAATATATACTGTAAATTTTGTTTTATTTTAAATTTAAACAAATCATATAATTTATTTTAAATTATAAATTATGCATTTTCCCCACTCTCTCCTCCCTTTTATCCCTCCCAAGTTCACTCCCCCCCTCTCCCTCCCAAACTCATGGCCTCTTTTTCTTCTTAGTATTATTGTTACACATTTTGCACATTTATAAATGCATATTTAAATACAACCTGATGAGTCAATTTTGTGTTGCTTGTGTGTATATGTTTTAAGGATGACTACTTGGTAGTAGGTAACCAATTGGGGGTCTCATCCTAGGGAAGACAAATTAATTAGACAACTCTTGTTTTGAAAAATGATTTTAATATTACTAATATTGATCTTATCTTTAGATCTAAAACATTACACTTTTTCCAGATGAATAATTTAAGTTCATTTATTTATCTTATAAAATTCTGAAGTTAAAAAAAATTGCAATAGTTTTAGGAACCTGGTATCATCCTTCTTGGGAGAAAAAAAATGGTATATGTTTAGATGTTGAAAATAAAGGAGATAAGAAAATTGAAAACAACCCCTAGATATTTTTAGGTTCTTACAGTTTTAAAATAAACATTAGATAAATAAGCACCCACATCATGGCTCAAAACTGTAGCTCTAGCTTCAGGGGCTCCCATGCCGTCTTCGGCCTCCGTGGGCATCAGGCAGACACATGGTACATGACCCGCATGGAAACAAAACACCAGCACAATAAACAAATATAGACGAAACCAAACTAAAATACTCTATAACAACATCAATTAGTACATAGGACACTCCTATCAGGTCCTGTAGCGAGTGTGTTTCTACTGGAAAAGAAAAGCTGTCTTGTGGCTACAGTGATTTTATATGTAAAATCCCAGGCCTGTGTGTTCTTTCTGATCATAGGCACAACCCTCAGTCATCAACCATGAGCTTAGCATTCATCTGTCCTGGTCCTGGGGCCAGGTTAAAATAATTTAATTAAGCCTTGAATAGGTTAGATCCTTATCTGCTCGTGATTAAATGCAATAATGAAGTAGATTAAATATACAGTTAAATTGCCAGACTTGTAGAATTTTGTGGCTTATATACTCTAGGGTCTACTGGACAATTAAGGAGGACGATCACCTATGAATAAAGGAAGAATAAAAAATGGAGGAGAAAGAGTCCTTTCCCAGCACTAGTTAACAGCAGACATGTGAGAACACCATGGAGGATTTGTAGAAGAGGCAAGAGAGAAAGTATTCTTCATGGCCAAAGTCACGGGCTAGGAGGGTTTGCAGGGAAAGTAGAGCTTATGGTTAGTGTTACAAATCACATGCCAAGGTGAACAGCCATTTTACACTAAGAGATCATGTGGACGGGCATGCACACAGGAAAGATGGTAACCCAGTTAGGACCACTGAGCTGTAGTTATCTGGGCCATGTTAAGGATGAAGACCACAGTGGTCCATACATGACATGTGGGGAACAATAGGCCTATTTTCAGATTGCAGCCACGGAATAGGATTGTAGAGATGAAGAAACTTGCTCAAGGTGTAGATTTGAAAGAGGATTTAGAAGTAGTGTGGATAATTACATTGAGCGCTGGCTGGCCAGGACTGGTTCAGGCAATCCTGATTTATACACAAAGCTGAGATCAAACGCCTGGATTCCAGAGGATCCTCACCAGGCTCATGGATGGACATACTGCCTAAGTGAGGGACAAGGACGGGAGTCCACATTCACTTTGATATTTCCATCTGAGTCTCAGAGAGCTGGAGGGCATTTGCTTGGATGTAGAACACAGAAGCAGGAGCTGATTGTAGAAGGAGCCGTCTCAGCTCACTTCTGAACAGACTGAACTTTGAAATCCCTGGAAATCACCCAAGCAAGTGAGAGCAGGGAGCTTGGCTTTTGTTGTTTCCTCTTCTCATTTCTGCCACTTCCTCCAAGCTAACACCTGGTACACCATAGATTCCAAATGCACATTAATTGCACACACATATACAGTGCATGAGTTTTGGAAGCTTTAAGAAGTGTCTGTGATGAAATAACACATATGAAGCATCTGTGGTATCAACATGTCTATCTAAACTCAAAAGTGGGGGTGGCATAGCTGAAATATGCAGCAAAGGATGAAATTTGAGAACATAAACTTTATACAGAATAAAGAGGAATAAATACAGAATATTTATATGCAGAATAGTAAAATGTAGCAATTTGAGGCAGAAATAACCCCAAATCAAGAAGAACCATTATAGATTTCTTACAGAAGGAAGAGAGGAGAAGAGAGGTGGGGAGGCAGGAAAAATGTGAGTGAGGGAGAGAGGATGGGAGGGAGGGAGGAAGATATATCAAACAAGGACAATGGAGAGGGTGGAGGTCTCAGTCCCATAGAGTACTTGCCTATCTTGCTGAGTCTCCAGCACCACAGAAACAAAAACCAACCAAACACATCAACATATCCAATGGTGAGAAATGATTTATCAGTTAGATGAAGTATGAACAGTCAGCAAAATTGACAGTTTGAGGAAGATAATAGGGAGATCATTTGTGCTGATGGAATGGGAGAGAAGTCAGCTAATAGTGAATTAAGGGGAGGATGAGAAAGATCAGTGAAGAAGACTCATTTCTGAAGAACATGCATGAAAGAACTAAGAAAATAAGGATAACGCTTCACAGTGATCTGAAAACTAATGAATTGATTTGTTGTTCTTAAGATGGAATCATCCTGAACATGGTTCCATGATGGAAAAGAAGACTCTGAATAAACTAGGGATCTAAAAAGACAGTAACCACGAAAAGGTCCTTGTCGTAGAAAAGTTTATAGCAATACATAATCTTATATCTAAAAGTACTATGCCATTTTTTTAAAAAAAGGTTTTGTTCTTTTATTTGATATAATTACATCATCTCTCTTTTCCCTTTGTCCTCTTGGAATCGATTATAGAAAGCCACAAGCAATCAAAATTCAGAGTTGTAAAATCTGGTCTGAATGGATATAGCCACAAAATTCTCCCAAACCTACAGCTCAAGGAACATTTCAGAAGACAGAGCAAAAAGACAGTAAGAACCAGAAGACGGGGGAGTTTGCTGTTGGGGTTGTCCTAGTAATGTCAGAAGTTGTGCCATCACTCTCTACATAGAATTATGATCAGAACATTGTTTAATTCTATTTCTGTCCTTACTACATAGATGAAAGAGCTGGAGTTGAAAGAGGGTAACTAAAATTTCCAATACCTAATGTTCACTAGAAAAGCCTCAAACACAGGCTGTAGATTCTAAGCCAGGCGCCCCCTTTTCCTTGTCATTCTTTGGTTACTTAGTTGGTACTCAGTAATTTGTATCAGTGTATCTCCATGTTTCTTTTACCTTACAGGGTTCACAGGGCAACATTGTTCTTCTGACTCATGAAACACTTGCCAATAACTGCAAGGTTCTCTGTCCATTGACTACCTTTATACTGAAAATACCAGCTGTAGATTGATTCAAATATCTTCGTTCCCTGTGTAATTACCATTAAATTTTCCAACACAACCCTTTGCAGAATTAAAAAAAGAAAAACAACAATTTTCAACTTCACATAAGACAATCCTGAATAAGAACGGAGCTTCTGGAAGTAATCAGCATCCCAGCACTCAAGTTATACTATAGCTCTATAGCAAGAAAAATAATTAGCACTGGCATGAGACAGACAACTTAATCAATGGAATTGAAGGTCTCACATATGTTCACACATCTATGGATACTCCCCCCCCTTTTTTTTTAACAAAGAAGCCAAAATGCACAGTAGAGAAAAATCAGTCTTCAACAAATGGCACGTGTCAAACTGGATGGCTGCATATGGAAGAATACAAATAAACCCATCCTTGTTACCCTGCACAAAAATCAACTCCAAATAAATCAACCTCAACATAAAACCAGACACACTAAATCTGATAGAAGAGAAAGTGAGGGATATCCTGGAACTCAGCACAGAGGAAAAGATTTCTGAACAAGCACAGGTACTGAGATCAGCAGTTCATAAATGGGGCCTCAGGAACCTGAAAAGCTTCTGTGTGACAAGCAGCAGCATCATTTGGATAAAGCAGAAGCCTATAGAATGGGAAAATACCCTTATCAAGCACTTAACTGATAGAGGATTAGTACTTAGAATACATAAATAACTAAAGAAACTGAAGCTCAAGAAAAAAAAGAGAGAGAGAACTAAGCAGAAAGTTCTCAAAGATGAAAAATAAATGCCTGAGAAACATTTAAAGAAACTTCAACATTCTTATCTATTAGAGAAATGCAAATTAAGAATAGTTTGTTACTCCACCATACACCATCAGAATGACTACGATCAACCAAACAAATGACAGCCCATGCTGGTGAGGACGAAGGGTAAGGGGAACAACCATCCATCACTGGCGACAACCTGGAAAGTTCCTGTAAGGCACGGGACACTACAAATTGGACAAAGCAGTAGCCTGCAGAATGGGAAAAGATTTTTACAAACTCCACTTCTGAGAGAAGACTAATATTCAAAGTATATAAATAACTCAAGAAACTAGATGTTAAAAACTGAAATATCCATATTAAAAATGGATAACCAATCTAAACCTAGAATTCTCAATAGAGGAATCTCAAATGGCTGAGAAACACTTTAAAAACTGTTCAGTGTCCTTAGCTCTCAGGGATATGCAAACCAAAGCCACTTTGAGATTCCATCTTACCCCTGTCAGAATGGCCAAGATCAATAACACAAGTGACAGCTCATGCTGGCAAGAGCATGGAGCACTGGGACACGCCTCCATTGCTGTGGCAGTGCAAACTTGTACAGTCACTATGGAAATCAATATGGTGGGTCCCCAGAAATTTGGGAATGCATCTACCTCAAGACCTAGCTACACTATTCTTGGGCAGACACTAAAGGACTCTGATCCTACCATGAAGACGCTTACTCAACCATGCTCACTGAGGCTTTAATCACAATTGCCAGAAACTAGAAACAACCTACATGTCCCTAAACAGAAGAATGGATAAAGATAATATATTACATTTACACAATGGAGCATTACTAGACTGTTAAAAACATGACATCATGGAACTTGCATGCAAGTGGATAGAGCTAAGAACAAAAATCGGCCTGACCCAGACCCAGACCCAGACCCAGACCCAGACCCAGACCCAGAAAGAATGACATATTATGTGCTCACTTATAAGGGAAGATTAACCATTAGGAGAGTGATAACCAAGCTACAATCCATAGACTAGGGAAGTTAGCAGATAAGAAGGGTCCAGTGGAGTCATATGGATCTCCCTGGCAGGGAGAAATAGATTTTTTAATGGGCAGACTGGGGGTGTTGTGTTTGGGAACAGGAGCAAGGGTGGGATCAGATGGTGGGGGAGATGGAATGGAGGGAGAGAGTTTGGGGGAGACAGCTATAATTGAGGGGGGTGGGTGGGAGTGCTATGCCAAGGTAGTGCAGTGGAAACTTCCTGGAATCTATGAAGGTGATCCTAATGAGGCCTCCTACTCATGGGGATACTGAGTCTCAAGTGGCTGCCTCTTGTAGCCAGGTCAAAGTCCCAGTGGTGGGACTAGGGCATATTCAATTGAGTTGTTGGCTTAGGGGGGGGGGTTCCATGGAAATCCCCAAACAACCATGCTGTTGCTGAGACAAAAGCCTGCTTTCCAAAAACTGACAGCAGATGTTGGGGTCCTGGTGGGGTGGGGGAGGGAAGGGGTGGGGAGACCATTGCCTAGGAGGAGTAGATCTGGAGCCTACATGATGCCTTTATACGTATGTTCTAGTCGGTTTGGTGTGGGAAGGTACTCTGTAGGCTACTGTAAAAGGAACATGGACATTAATCCACCCACAAAACCTTTTACCTATTATCTGTCCTGCCTGCAAAATATGTAGGGCCATGGTGGCACAGAACATGTGGGAGTCGCCAGCTAGTGTCTGATTTGACCTAAGGCCCACTCCATGGGAAGAACCCCATACCTGGCATTGCTTGAGTAATCAAAAACCAGAGACTAGATAGCCCAGAGACCTAGAGTAAAACCAAAAACTACTGGTCTGAAAACATCAATAAAATAATTCCTAATGACATTCTGCTGTGCTCATAGATCAGTGCCTTACCTAGTCATCACCAGAGAAGCTTCTTCCTGCAGTAGATGGGCGCAGACGTAGACACGCAACCAGACTTTAGTTGAGAGAGAAAGTCGAAAGTTACAGGTGTCGCCATCAAAGCCCAGGGAGTCCCACCAGGAGTAAAAGGCTCTCTGAATCAACTAAGCAAGGTGCATATAAACTCATAGACTCTGAAACAGCAAGCTCAGGGCCTACCCAGGTCTGCATCGGGTCCTCGATGTACATATTATCAGCATTAGCTTAGCATTTTATGGGAATCCTGACTGAGAATGAGTGAGTCTCTGATTCTATTACCAGCTCCCTTTTCCTCTCGTAGGGTTTCCTTGTCCAGCTTCGAGATGATAGGTTTTGTCTGATCTGATCTTATATTTTATTTTGTCATTTAGTTGTTATTTCTTAGAAGCCTGTTCTCTTATGAGAGATAGAAAGGGAGTGGAGCTGGAGCCTAGGTGGAGAGGAACTTGGAGGAATAGAGGGAGGGGAAACTATAATTCGAATATGTTAAGAAAAGAATGTATATTCAATAAAAGGAAAAAAGAAAACAAATGAGAAAAAACTATATGGAAAATTATTTCTATGGCTGTTGCAAGATAGTTCCTATCCATTCACATTGAGGCAGTGAGAGGCCAGTGATTGGAGGAGAGAGAGGAGGAGCTGGGGGGAGAGAGGCTCAGTGGACCACAGGAGTGTGTGTGTGTGTGTGTGTGTGTGTGTGTGTGTGTGTGAGAGAGAGAGAGAGAGAGAGAGAGAGAGAGAGAGAGAGAGAGAGAGATCCAGATGGCTTCAGACAGATTTGTGGTGTTTTGGAGAGGTTAGAAATATTGGGATAAAACTTTATCATTGTAAATTGGCATTATGAAATTGGGAGTTTCTTATACATAAATATGTTTGGTTCACTATTCATGTTTAAGAGTTGCGCTTTACCAGATACTTGGAAGGAGTGGGTGCTGGGCAGAAGCTTGGGACTCCCATCGTTTACAGAGTCTATGGCGGAGAGGAAACACAGCTGGATGCTGTGAGAGTGATCTGGGAAAGATTCACTCAGTGGCAACAGTGAGAGGAGTCCAGAGAAAGACCCACCAGGACATGGTGAAGAGGCCTGGCGGGGAGGGACTCTTTCTTAAATATTTCCCACCACATATGGGAGCTTCCTAAAATCCATATGAATAGGAAAGGAATCTGTGGAATAATCACATAATAGGGGTGATTATACCCCAACTAGATATCGTATGTCACCAGGTAAAACCTACAGTGTCAGAAATAAATCCCATCTCATAGAGTTGACCAAGAGGTCCCCATGAAAACTTTTAAACCCCAGACTACTGACCAGAGCTGTGGCTGCTTTTCCTATTGAAGACAATTCTTATCTCTGCATGTGTCCTGTCTGGACAGTCCACCTACCCAAGGTTGGCCTTGACATTTTCTTAAAGTTTATTTTATCTACCATTATTGAGTGTATATGATTATGCGTGTATGCACACATACCTCTCTGTAAGAGTACAGCTGTCATAGTAGGCTCCCTTGTGTTTGCTACTCTCCTGCCTTTACACAGGGTCTAGGGAATGATATTGAAGTTGTCAGGAATACACAGCAAGTGCCTTTACCTGCTGAGCCGTCCCATTACCCTAAAATTGTTCTTGTTTGTTTCTGTTTATTTTTTTAATGAATGAATGTAGTTATACTGGGCTTTTGTAAGTAAGTTGGCGTAAAATATGTATGATATCTTTTTGATAAGTCAATTGGCAAGATAATGAATGTTCTTGCGAAATTATCTGTTTATCATTTGTTATACATGATGAATCCTGATATCAGGTGAGATATTTTAATGACAGCACAGAGAAGCCCAGTTTTGGGTCACCAAGGATATCCACGTCACCTCATTTGCCTTCATTTTGTTTACTTTCTTCAAATGCCGTATTTGGGGAGTGTCAGTAAAGATTCTCAGAATCTTCACATACAAATAACAAATTAAAAAATAGATCTACAGTGTGATTCAGCAGTCCAACTTCAAATATATATACACACCTTATGAATTCCTTGAATTTAAGTAAAAAATGGTGAACACATACAAAGAAAATTTGCTCTGCCCTAAAAGAAGGAAATACTTGCAATTTGTGGCAATCTGATGTTGGGCATTTAACGCATCAACCGGAAAACACAAACACTTGGATGATCTTGTATATATGTGGATTCTGAAATGCTCGGCCTTACGGGGAGAGTAGAGCGATGGTTTCCATGGAGAAGATCGAAGTGCAGGTAAACCAAGAAGTCACAAGGATCAAACCTCTAAGGCTCGGAGAACTCAGTATGCCGTGGTGTCTGCAGGTAATAAGACTGTATAGAGCTTTTCCCTGCTCTTGTCACAACAGTGAAAAAGGACACAGAGGTATCTATATGAGGTGATGGGTTCTTAATTGGCTTGATTGTGGTGATTATTTCAGTGTATGAATATACTTCATAGTGAACATCTAAACTAAGCATGATTGTATAATTCATAAAAGTCAGAAGGTTATATTTTTATCCCTCCTGGGAATATTTAAATGTCATATTACCCTCTCTTTTTCCCCCTCTGTGTGGACAGCCTGTAAGCTGGGTAACCTTATAATTTTATTGCCCAAACTAGGATCTTTTGTGAGAATGAAATGAGCTGTATGAATAGTGGCTCCAGGAGTGTGAGGGTAAGCCCAGAGACTATCCCAGACCAAATAGTGATGTGTGGCCTCCACACCTACAAACCATCTCAACATTGTTGATTTAGAGGTGATTTATTCAATATTTATGAAAACTACTTCCAAACCTTTGCCATAGATTTGCCAAAATATGATAAAGATGTTTAAATAATGTTAAAATGTGTTTTCTTATGGCTAATCCTTTTTATTTTATTTTATTGCTGTGGAAAAATTATATTACATAGAATTGCAGTTGTGGTACAGAGACATAAAATTTAACCTAGAATAATAAATACTCCAGCTCTCCCTCCCTGTTTTAAAAATAATATCATGGTAGTAAAATATTTTATTATAAAACTTTTCTGAAATATCATATTCCGTGAAAAAATATTTGTTTGATCAATCGTTTTTCTTGGTAAGAACATGAAATTTAAAGTTTAGGGCTCTTTTATGAGTTAGCTTGGTTCCTACTTATGGCTGTATATTGTGACTTTAATTTCAATCAGCTGTTTAATAAGTGCATATTCTGGTTTGGAAATTATAGATTATTGGAAAAATCCACTCTAAATATTAGAATAACAATAAACATAAAAATTTCCAGGGTTGAACACTCTCAGAAGGGCAGTTTACTTTAATCAATGAGATTTTGAGCATCTAGTCCTTGGCAGCAATGGCCCTGGCTACACAACAGTAAAAGCAAACAGTTCTTATTCAAGGAGTTCACATACTGTGAAGGAGTAAAAAAAAAGAGAGAGAGTTAAGATTATACTACAGTGTGAAAAAATTGTATCAGGTACTTGTAGAGCACAATAGTTAAAACTGATATTTCCTAGTCAAGATCTATTACTAATGGGATTTGTTTTTGCCGAAAATCCTCAGAAACCTACATTTTAGACAAAAAGGACAATGGAAGTTAGGTAAGGTAAGACCTAGGAAATGCACATCTGTAAGCACTGCGCATTAATGGGAGCAGCACCTATGAGCTAGAAGGGTAGCCTCCTGGGAGTGGAATCAAGTGCAAAATCTGGTTTAGTTTCCTCCTGCTGCGACTGGGAGTGTCTTGCTTTTGGTGTGCTCAGAATAAAGGCAGCAGGGAAATCTAGCGGGCTGGCTTGTCTTTCATTTTTTTTTAAAGGCAGATAAACAGGAGGAAGACTTCATTGCTGAGAAGCCACCATTCCAAATTCTCCTCCAGGTAAACTGACAGGCAGACATCTCTGGCTTGTTCACAATGCCGTGTACTTTGAACAAAAATCGTGGTGCTAGCAGATGCAGGATGTTGAGGAAGAGGGAGTGGAGTATGACCAGGGAAATGACATGTGACAATTGTAGGCCCCGAGGATAAAGAATAATGCACCCTAACTTACAGGTTTCTTTGGCCACCTCTATAGATTTCTCTTCTTGAGAAAGCTGGAGATTCTTATGAGGAATTCTGTAATGTCCTCCACATTCCTCCTCTTTGAGCTGACTTCCTCACTAGGACTTTAGATCTGTGGTTGGACATCTGGAATGTTCTCTTGCTATCCCCAAATACAGAGGAAAAGAAGAATGGAAACAGAAGACATTCCCCCATGCCAGACTTCCTCATAGCTGGGCTGCGGACTTGGGAGTTATGAAAGATCTTTCAATGGTGCCACTGGAAAGTGTCAGGAACATCCTGGATTACTTCCCAGTTGTAATCAGGGATTGAGAACTGCAAGTTCAACAAAGAGTGCCAGTCCCTGGTTCTATAATAATAGAGTTATGTGGCCATTTATGGTCAAAATACTACAGCAGAAGGCTTGCTCAGAGCAGAACCATGGAGGAGGGCAATGCCAGGATGAGCAGGTGCCAGAGACAGTCAAATGCAGTGTGACACCCAGTAGGCTCACGAATTTAAGCATTTGGCCCATGCTGATGTGCCCTTTTAGGAAGCTGTATACCCTCTTGGGAGGAGGAGCCTTGGTAGTGGAAGTGAAGCATCCTGGGCAGAACTTGATTTTTTTTTTCAAAAAAAATTTTTTTATTGGATATATTCTATATTTACATTTCATTTCCCTTTTTTTGTTTCCCCACCCCCCTAAGGTCCCACATGCCCTTTTCCCTCCCCCTGCTCCCTCATCCACCCCTTCCCACTTCCCTGTTCTGGTATTCCCCTATACTGATGCTTTGGTCCTTTCCAGCCCTAGTGTCCATTCCTTTCTTCTTGTCAGACATCATTTGGTATGTGAATTGAGAACTTGATGTTTTATGACCACTTCCCATATACCTTTTTCTTCCTGACCCCAGAAGTCATGTGACCAGCGAGCTCAGCTCCAGCTGCCACACCCTCCCTGACATTATGACAGTAAACTGCTCTTAACCAAAAAAACTACAATAAACTCTTCCTACTAGAATTGCTTTGTCAGTGATTTCCATCCCAGTACAGGGACATGCTCAGGGTGTCTTATCTCATTATCATTCTCCTGATACTGCTACAGAATGCTAATAGCAATTCATAAGAAACTCCAACTTATAAACTTTAATGTCTATGAAGGGCACACAAGGCAAGATATATAAACGTGTGTGGGTGTGTTATAGTTATTATTTACAGAAGAAAATATCAGAGATACAGAAGAGGCTAGATGCTAAAGCTGAGTGGGCTGGCCTGTGATTTTAAGACGCATGCTGTTTTCTCGCCGGCCTTGGCTAATCACTAACACTTATCAGTGTCACCAAACTGGCTCAAAAATTCTGCTTTCTCGTGAAAGTTGTAAACATATTTATCTCAGAGGAAGCCATAGGGGAAAGAAACCAGGGGGATAAATCCAAAATGAAAGGTCTTGCCTGAGGCAACTGTCCCTTCACAGTTGAGAAGGCAGTCCTAGAAAACCTGGACTTCAGCCCAGGGAGGATGAGGTGACTTGTTTTGAAATAGAGGCTGAGCATGAGCGTGAGATATTAAATTTAACTTAGAAGATTCCCTTGCTAGCTCAGAGTGGTAAGTACATATCCGCTTTTTGTCTTCCAAAGCACTATCGAGTTTGGATAGATCTCTAGCATGGTATAGATAGATACTGGAGAGTAGATTCTTATAAGAATGGTTGCCCCTGCTAGGCCTCTTGGCTGAGTGAGACAGAGCTTTCCCTTTAGTAGAGCATCTACAAATGCACGACATCCTCATGATGGTTTGCCACGTGTTTAGCTTAGATTTCAACGCAGCAATCCTTATATAGACACTATATAGGCTCTCCGGCCTCCCGTTCCTCAGGCCAACTTATGACTTCCAATAATGAGGAGGTTGAACCAAAAAAGGCTGCCTGGAGGTTCTTTGGTTTCAAGTCCTCCCCTGGTCCTGATTTTCCTGCATGGTAAGAAGAATGTGTTATGTAGGTCATATAGCTTAGAGCAGAGGAGAGCTGAGGAGCTGAGGGAAGCGGCAGAGAACTTACATCGCTACATTCCCTCATCCATTCATCTCCCTTCTGCCCATTTACATCAGTGGAGGAGGGTACACATCACACGTTAGCCACAGTGTTAGGTGTTTGTAATCAAGTGAGGGATTAAGGTGTACTCACAGCCTTGTGAATTCACTAACAGGAGTAAAGAGACAAATCAGATAATAAAAGCACCCCCAGAATTCAGTGTGAGGTGAAAGATGGAAATCTTACCCAGACTGAGGGAAGGGAGGGCCTTCTTTGGAGGAGAAATGTCAGAGCTGGTAAGTTAGCCTGGCGAAATGATGGGCTTAGAGGAGAAAACCACATTTTGATGTAGTTAAGGCACAAGGAATCCGCTGAAGAGCTGAAGGACATCACTGAGGACGGGTGGCTAACGGCTTAGTATCCGTGGAGAAGAAAGTAGAAGCAAGTATGTAAGAGAGTGATCAGGTGTAAATCTGGATAGCCTTTTCAACAATGCAGTCTTTACCATGAGGCTATGGTGACATCTGAGGTTATAGATGTGGGAACAACAGGACTCGAAGCACACTTTAGCAAGACCAGCCCAGCAGTGGGTAGAGGGCTGATTTAGGGTTCCAAGTTTAGAAACTGTTTTAGTAACTCAGTCTAGATTTGTGGGCACATTCTGGGTTACAGTGTTGGAGAAAAGCTCCTTTGGGGAGTAATGAGGACAGAAGAGCCGTTGGTAAGAGGTTTTGTAGGTAATATTCAGGCTCCCGGCTTTGGGGGATTAGATGGTGAGGGTTCTACTGCTAGTCAGGAGGTTAGTGGGAACACACTTTTCTATGCCTCTGGTTTCTTTAAAGGGGATGCTTTCTGAAGGTATAGATCAAGACTGGACCACCAAATATATATCAGGGGATATCAGCTTTTATATGTGTAAGTGACCTGGAGTAACAGTTTTAAAGTCAGCCAACATGGAAGTAAAGGGGTAAGAGAAGATGGAAATCCATTGAGTCTCCATTGCAAATCCAAAACAAGAAAGAGAAAGTGATAGCACACTAGGGTGTGGGGCCACGGAGTAATCACATAAACTATCATACTCAAGAGCAGACAGTCAGGGCAGTGTACACAAATGGATTTAAACTGTGTGCTGTTGATAGCTTTAAGACATAGGGACCATAGGACTTCAGGACTTCAATCCCTCCCTCACCTGGAAGGAATTCACTTCTGCTCACAGTCTAAGTGATCTGATGAGCTGGATTCTCCTCCAGGCCCCTGGAAGAGGAGGTAGTTCTGTTGACCTATCAGACTTCAGAGATGGTGAACTGAGCCCTGGGTTCCACTAAGTAGGCCCTCTGACATACAGAAGTGTGACATGACTGGTGGGTGTCATGTCCAGTGGTGGATGGAGTGATTTCTTGTCACTCAGCAATAAGGCGTAATGGAGGCTTCTGGAGGCCCTTGGGGAGGCGTGTTGAAGGGAAAGCGGACACTTTAGGATGGACGGGCCATGGGATGGACTGGAGGCTTGGGATTTATTTTGAATATTGAAAGGAATGTGACCTTGGTTTGTACTAAGGTTCGAGAAATCAAGAACAGGAGTTACAATTATAAAGTAACCTGGGAGAAAATAACAAAAAGACAATAAAACAACAGAGGCTGAAGTAGTGAGAATCAATATGGTAAGAAAAACAACCGTAGCCCAAGAGAAAAGCTAGAAGCCGCACGGCCTTTGACCTCTCACTGGACAATTCTCCATTTGTGTGCAAGATATGGAAAATTATCTTTAAAAACTATCCATCTGTTTGAATTACACGGAGATGAGCCAAGGAAATACATACTGGCTCACTCTGAACCAGAATTAAACTGGAAGCAGCTGTGTTTGCAGTGCATTGGTGGTACTCGAAGAGGGAAAATACGTAGAGTTAAAACTTCTAGTCTACCCGACCTTTTGAAACTAGTGTATCTCCTTCTGAAGGTTCTCTTCATCCACATAAGCAACTATCCACTGTGTGATAGATATACACCGGGTCTCCCATGTCTCTTTAGCTTTTCCCGGTACAAATGTACGTGTTCAAACATTCCCTCCTCGGCTTTTCAGCGCCTTTCGACTTGTGCATATGTGGCTCTCCTAGCCTTTATTGTCCATTCCACAATATTTTTTCACCAGGTTAAATCCTACTTGGCTGTTTTCAGTACCTGTTCCTCCCTGGTCGATGGACCAGCCATTGTACCGGTCACTGGTGCTGCCGTGAGTGTGAGGGGTGTGGCCAGGCACACCTCTGCAGCGTCAGCTTCTCACTCACTCTTTTCTCTTTCGTCTCCTTTCTATTTTAGTCTTTCATCGCATCACCAGGAGCTTAGACTTTGGACACAGACACACACAGACACACAGACACACACAGACACACAGACACACACACACACACAGACACAGACACACACAGACACACACACACACACACACACACACACACACACACACAAGAACCCGTCTCCCCTTTCCTTTGTGTGTTTCATCCATCTCTATAATTGTCATTATAACTGGGTACAAACCTTGTATCAAAATGTATCGTTTCACCCATAAGGAGCTGCTAATGTAGGCTTGTAATACACTTTACAACTTGACACTGGTGATGAGACTCTAGAGTTCATCATGAAGGAAGGCAGGCAGCGTAAGACCAAGAGCAGATGGATGTTATCTGAGCTCCACAGGAAACCAAAGGGAAAGTCACTATGTTTAATGAGTACAGCGTCTTGCTTTGGAAAGGTATTTGATGATATACATAAAATCCTTTATAAATATTCGCACATTGGACCCCAAAGCCGTGAAAAAATTAAAAGAGAAAGGCAAAGCTTCATAACTACTGAACCATTTTTGTCAAGAGGAGTTGCAAGTAAAAGACAAGTAATAAGTGAACATTTATGCATAATACTCTTCATATATAAAATTCTCCTATACAGTAATTTAGGATTTTTTTTTTTAGTGACTTCAAACTTTCAACACTATGAGAGAACAGTTTCAGATAGGTCACAGAGTTTAAAATAATAGCAATAAATAAATCTAAATGAGCATTAATTTTGATAATTATTAAGGAATCTCAAATAAAATATTATTTAAACTTAGAGGTTATACAAAAGATTACACATTCTACCAGTTTGAACACAGTTGAGTCTCTCAACAATAGCTTATGTAATGGTTTATGTGCATATATGTATATATGTATATATTCATATATATGTATGTGTATATGTATTTGTGTATTATGTGTTTATATGTATTTGCATGTGTTCAGATGTGTATTTTGGCCACAGGTCAGAACTGGATATCTCTACCTTGTGTTTTGAGACAAGGTCTCTTACTTAACTTTGCATGAAACAATGTGTCATGTGTCTAGACAGGCTGCTAGTGACCTCCTAGGATCCTCTTGTATTTACCTTCCTGGCACTGGGGCCAGAGTTGTCGTTATGCCTGGCTCTTATGTGGGTGCTGGGAATCTGAGCTCAGGCACCCCTGCTTGCATGACAGGTATGCTACTAAGTCGACATCTTCCTAAGCCACTCTGTTTTTTCTATATTCTTTGTTTACATTCCAAAGGCTTTCCCCTTTCCCAGTTCCTCCCTCACCATATGTCCCATAAGCCCTCTCCCCCCCCCATTCCCCAATCACTCCCCAACCCTTTCTCTGTTCTGGTAATCTCCTGCAAAACTGGAACCAGTCTTTTAGGGACCAGTTTCCTCTCCTTCCTTCTTCTTGGGAATCTTTTGATTTGCTAAATGTGCCACTCTGTGTTTAAAATCAATTTAGTACTGGGTCTGACAAGCTATGTAAGTCCCCTTCTAAGAATTCCAAAGATAAATGCACATGAACAGTTGCCACAGGACAAGGACACACTACTGTCCCTTCCCTCAACAGCACAATTCCTTACTGCACTCTAAACTCTTACCCCATGCTCACAGAGTAGGGTAGCTCTCAGCTCTCATCCAAGAAATTTCCTTTGTCAGCAGGTGGAAACCATCACAGCAAGCTCCACTGGCCAAATGCAGGGGACACCTGACCACTGGGTGCCCAACCCCAGGTGATAAGTCTACAACCCAGTTCCTATACTTAAGGATTGAGACTCGCCACAGAAGAGAGAGTGAACAGAATGCAAGAGCCTGAGGACCAGGATCTCTGCTGAGATAATGCTGTCATGAAATCCCAGCAATATGGGTGCCTGGACAAGGTCTGACAAATGACGATACCAGTTGACAGGCCAGCGTGGATGGTTGTGGGTGAACTGTTGTCTTAGCTGACGAAACCCTTTGAAAGCAAAGCCTGAAGCAAGCAAGAAGTCCCTCTGGAGCTGGTTGTTTGCCCCCTTGGAGAAACTGAAGTCCAAATGCAGATGTTTTACAGACTACTGATCACGTAGCATACATTAGATCTAATGTCACCGTCCTAGTGAATGTAATTTCACCCAGGAGTCAACTTTCCATCTTATAGAGAGATTTGGAAGTGATTATACACATACTCATACATGCACAAATTTTATGTGTATATATATATACATGTGTCTCTCTGTGTGTGTATGCCCCAAAATGGTATTTATATTTACATTTATATTTATGTTTATATTATCTTAAGATATTTCTAAAACTTTTTATATTTTTATTTTGTTTATGTCTTGAACATTTCTGTCCTTTTAACATTTGAAGATCTTGAGTTGGGATGGCAGGAATGAGTCAATGTTTTCTTTTATTCTTCATATTCTCCTGTAGTTACCATAGTTTCCTCCAGACTCACAACTCTCAGGAAACAGAACTGTCATCAGCTGTATAGAAAACTCAGGCAGGGCTGTCTCAGAGGAAGAGCAAGGGGCTAGTTACAGACATGTGCAGTTCAAAGGGTCTGTGGGAGGGGAAGACCACAGTGGGCACTTGGGCACAGGCATGAGTCCAGGGGCGTCAGTTTCGATCCAGAAAGCGTGCCTCCTTTTAACTGAAGAAAACAGAAACTTGCTTTCTCACATCTTGACGTATCACTCTAAATTTGACATGCTTTGCAAGTTTATATGAAAATTCTTAAAGTGTAAATGGTGGATACTTCAGCAGCCCTTAAGGCAGTAAGGACTGATATGAACTTTCTCTGTTAGCAGTGAGTTATTGCTCTCTCTCTCTCCCCTCCCCTGTGTGTGTGTGTGTGTGTGTGTGTGTGTGTGTGTAGCCATGGCTGACTTCTGTGGGTGCTGGAGATCTGAACTCAGGTTCTCACGCTTGCACAGCAAGTGTCCTTAGTGTGTGAACTCTCCTGAGTCCGTAGGGCGCCATCTTTAAGAACAATATAAAATCATACTTGTGATTTCTTTAGGTATAATAAAAATGACTGGTGACGCTGCTTAAATACATGTTTCCTTAACTTTATAAATTTTAATTTGCAAGTAAAAGTTTAAGTGTTCCTGTCAACTGTACATCTTAGGAAACTATGCAGAATTCATATATGTAGGAAACAATGAACACAGCTATTCTTCAAAACCGTGTATGAACGGAGTAATAGCACCGGCACGAACAGCAACGCTGATTGTGTGCACAGCTCCATGGCATGTCCCAAACCAAGCCCTGGGTCTTCCTCTGGTGCAGACACCTGAGTGTCCCATCTCACCTTTAATGATAGCCAGTTCTGGTCATTGAGAAACATCGGTCTTAGATTTAGAGCCCTGTCCCCACCACCCTAACAGCTACTTCTGCCTGCTTACCAGCTCAGCACTGCTGTAAATCCCTCCCACTGCCCCCCTCACCCCATCGCTGCTGCCCTCATCCGGCCTCAGCAGCCGTGTTTATTTGCCTCTTTGCCTCCTGATTTCCATCTGTGGGACCCACCGTGCACACAGCCCTCAGGGATGTTTCTCACATATGAATCCAGCCATCTTACTCCTTGACGCACAGCCCTTTGGGTGACTCCCTGGCACCCATAGCACGCATCGCGGGCTGGACATTTAGCCATGGCCTTTCCTGCCTTCTCGCTCCAAGTTTAAAATTTATGCTGTAGCCACCCCAAATTGCTAATATTTTTCTCTTTTATGAAGCATGCTGTTTTTCAGGTTTAGGTTGCTGTTGGTGCCGCTCGCTCTTTCTGCCTAAACACCACGCCCCTGTCTTCCGTGCCTGGAAATGTCTATGCATTCTTTAGAAATTAGTTTGGCTAATCTGGGAACTCTGGCCTGTCCCCACAGCAATTCCATGTTCTTCTTTACACTTGAAAACATCCCGGGTATATCTATCACATCGAATCTTCTGATCAGCTTATAATTGTCTAAGTATAACTTTCTTCAAACTAAGGTACTCCTTAAGGGAGGGAGTCACGTCTTATTTCTTGACTTTCTGATCACTTAAAGCTGTGCTCAAGAAACAGTACAGTACTGCTGAGAATTCAAACAGGAGGCAAATCTGTGTGGGAGGACATGCTTACCCGTTTCCCTTAAACCTTTTAAGGATTACGAATGTGATAATCCGGGCTAGGCAAGGTGGAGCAGGCCTGTAATCACAGGACTCTGAACCTACTGGCAGGAAGATACAAGAGTTCAAGGCCTGCCTGGACTACACATGTTCAAGGCTAGCTTGAGCTTACCATAAGACTTTGTCTCGATAAAATAATAAAAAATAAAATAAAATAAAATGGCTGAGGTATAGATAAGTACTGAACTAATTATCTAGCATTTATAAGGCCTGGGTTTATGAGAGAGAGAGGGAGAGGGAGAGGGAGAGGGAGAGGGAGAGGGAGAGGGAGAGGGAGAGAGAGAGAGAGAGAGAGAGAGAGAGAAAGAGAGAGAGAACGGAGGGAGAGAGGGAGGAAAGGAGGGAAGGAGGGAAGGAGGGAGGGAGGGAGAGATAAAATAACCAGGCTGGTTCTTAGGGCTGGTTTCTGTCTTTGTCAAATAATAAAGGAAAAACGTATTCACAGATATTAAGATCTCAAGAGAAATCTTTTTACCAATTATAAAATGATTTTTAGTTTATAGAATAAGACTAGAGTAGAATAACAGTCAAATTAATTCAAGAAATGTTCATTTTTTTCTTAAGGACTATTAAGTAACCATCAGTAGAGAAATATTTTCATGTGGTGCATTTTCACGTGGTGCATTTTCACATGGTGCATTTTCACGTGGTGCATTTGGTCCAGTGTCCGTGCCGATATGAGAGCAGTCATAACCAAACGTGGAAATCTCCACCCGTGTTTTAAACTCATCTAAAGCCTTTTGTTACCCCCCCTCCCCTCACCTAGATCCCTCCTTGGTAGCAGCAACTAATCAAAGCTCACGCCTTCCTCCCATGAAGGTATCTTCATTCAGGGAACTTGTGGATTTCCCAACTTGAAGAGTCAAAAGAAACTGGAGGTTGAGCCGTTATTAATTTGTATCAGAAGGTGCCTAGCTGGAGCACAGGACATGCCAAGGGACTCAATGGGAGAATTAGAATTGGAATCAAATCAGGAGAGCGGATATTCACAGGGTGTGGTCTAGAAGGCTCAGGGGACCAGCAGTTGAAGTCTGGAGCAGGCACCTCTGAGGAACTGAGCCCCTGCTGTGATATGAAAAGGAGATGAGGCGTGCCGACACATGTCCCCACCGTATATCATACCAGTCCCATGCTTTGTTTAACTCGAGCTTCAATGTTCAGTTTGACTCATTCCAGAAAGACTTCCATGTTGAGGAGGACCTGACCTGTACTCAGTGAAGGGAAGGTAGGGGACTCATATTCTGAATGACAAGTGGAAGTCCAATCACACGTCCACCTGACGGCTATTGCCCGATCTTCATCACTCCTATTTGTTAGGAAGGAGTTTTAACTAGGGTTACTTGCCTTGTCTCTTAAATTTGAAAAGGGACACAGTAAGGGTAGAAGTAACTTCAGTGGGAAAGTAGCATTCTGCATAAAGGAAGTTTAATTAGTCTACATTTTTACAAGCACTTAAAATGAGATGTCAGGTTCTATAAACATATGCTATTTTTTGTGATGTATATTGCAGGGCTACATAGGGTAGCCCCATAAGTCCTCATATATGAGGGCATACCCAAACCTTGTCTGTGCAAATGATTTGAGGTGTGTATCCAGATAACTTGGGTTTGGACAAGAACGATTACTATACCTTTTGGCATGTTCTCTGTGGTGATCTCCACAATAATCATATTTAATGTAAAACTGGAGTTAACAGACATGTGGCAGACCTTACTTGAATGGACTCAACGTCTGAGTCTATGTGAGGCAGATAAGTCTGGACTGAAACAAGAGAAAATGATGTTCGCCTCACCTCATTATAAAGTGATCTGGACATATTGAATGTGTGAGTCATGGACTTAGAAGAAAAACAGACTCTTCTGTAGCTTAGAAAGTGAAAGAACAATTTAAGCTCAAGTAATGGATAATTCAACGTTACCTGAGGATCTCAAACTAAAGTTGAGAATGGAAAACATTAAAATAGCCCGAAACTATAATAGAAAATTCCATCAACTGGAATTATAATGTGCAGATGACTGCATTTCTGCTGTAGACATGATTGTGACCAGAGGCTACATTCTTGAACTTCGTGTACCACATTTGTCCAATAAGTTGAATTAAAGGGTTGCATGGTAATTCAACATGGTTATTAAAACATATGGAGGCTAAAATACTGATATAATGTGTTGGATTATAACCTGAATTGTGGGATCTGGAAACCATTCTAAGTAGGAATATTCAGTTTTGTAATTTGCCTAACTTGTAGCCTGCTTTAGAGCCACTATTAAGAACTAAATGTGTATTTACTGAAATAGTAACAAGAAAATTAATTCAAGTTCTCAGTATTGTGGGTTCAGCACCAAACTTTGGAAAATAGTCACCGCAGTCACTGGCTTTTAATCTAAAGGTTAGAGTGAACAGTTAGACATGCTGTTCCGTGGGAGCATCTTTCCTTATACTGCTCAGGAAGAAGGGGGCCTTGTTATTTCTGGACATCTCAGCTCCTGTCACAACTTATAGAACTTGAGTTTAGCTTCTCCAAGGGTGAATCCTGACAGCAGAGAACAGCATGGCTGTTCTTAATAAGTAAAAAGCAGCAATGTCCACATGACCCAGTTAGCTGGCCCCTGGGCGAAAATGAACTCAGGGAAGGGATGCCTACATGCTCAGGTCCACTGGGGCGCTGTTCACAAGAGCAAGCATAGGGGATTAGCCTAATGGCTCACCAGCAGGTATGCAAATAAGGAAAATAATGGCACATAAGCACCTTGGAGCACATAACCATAAACAAGAATAAATCCCTAAAACAACTGGGGAATAGCATGTTACAGAAATAACCTCAGAGAAAGGGAAATATCACGCTCTCCATCCTGTGGGTGGTAGAAAAGCAAAGTCCTGCTGAAGCGAGGACAGTGGTTTCTAGGGACTGGGCTGGGCACTGGTAATGAACAGAAAACAGGTATGATGGGTGTGAAGGTGCTCCCTAGATGTGTACAGGGAAAACCAAGGTGAACTCCACTAACATGTAAAATCAAGCTGTCTTCATAAAATTTGAAAAGAAAAACAGAAGACTAGTTCCCTGGACTCAATTTTCCCCTGACACAGACATCATCTGCTACTAAAGAGTCAATGCAAGTGATCAGGATCTCCCCTCCCATCCTATACACACTTCTGTTTTCATCCACTGGGGCTTATATTGTGCATACTGCATCTGAGCTTACCTCTGCATCTGAGCTTACCTCTGCATCTGAGCTTACCTCTGCATCTGAGCTTACCTCTGCATCTGAGCCTACCACTGCATCTGAGCTTACCACTGCATCTGAGCCTACCACTGCATCTGAGCCTACCACTGCATCTGAGCTTACCACTGCATCTGAGCTTACCTCTGCATCTGAGCTTACCTCTGCATCTGAGCCTACCACTGCATCTGAGCCTACCACTGCATCTGAGCCTACCACTGCATCTGAGCCTACCACTGCATCTGAGCCTACCACTGCATCTGAGCTTACCACTGCATCTGAGCCTACCACTGCATCTGAGCCTACCACTGCATCTGAGCTTACCACTGCATCTGAGCTTACCACTGCATCTGAGCTTACCACTACATCTGAGCTTACCACTGCATCTGAGCCTACCACTGCATCTGAGCTTACCTCTGCATCTGAGCCTACCACTGCATCTGAGCTTACCACTGCATCTGAGCCTACCACTGCATCTGAGCCTACCACTGCATCTGAGCTTACCACTGCATCTGAGCTTACCTCTGCATCTGAGCTTACCTCTGCATCTGAGCCTACCACTGCATCTGAGCTTACCACTGCATCTGAGCCTACCACTGCATCTGAGCTTACCTCTGCATCTGAGCCTACCACTGCATCTGAGCTTACCACTGCATCTGAGCTTACCTCTGCATCTGAGCTTACCACTGCATCTGAGCTTACCACTGCATCTGAGCCTACCACTGCATCTGAGCTTACCACTGCATCTGAGCTTACCACTGCATCTGAGCTTACCTCTGCATCTGAGCTTACCTCTGCATCTGAGCTTACCACTGCATCTGAGCTTACCACTGCATCTGAGCTTACCTCTGCATCTGAGCTTACCACTGCATCTGAGCTTACCTCTGCATCTGAGCTTACCTCTGCATCTGAGCTTACCACTGCATCTGAGCTTACCATTACATCTGAGCTTACCACTGGAGTTGGAGAAAGACTGTTACTGACAACAAATGTTACATCATTTAAAATATTTTAAAGCGCTGGTATTGCAGCTCAGAGGGTGCCAAGTCCAATGATCTGCATTCAATTCCTATGACCCACATAGTGGGGGAAAGAATTGCCTCCTGCAAGTCGTCTTCTCACTCCCCTCACACATGCAACATAATGCAACCACACTCCACACCCACACACAAAATGATAATTAATAATAATAATAATAAACAGAGTTAAAATGTAAAAATATATAAATCACCATTACAAATAGAAGATAATTATCATTTTTTCTTAAGAGACTGCATACATACAGACATACACTCAAATTATAAAACTATATATATACCATAAATAATATTGTTGAGAAAATATGTGTTTCTAGTAGCCACCTCACAAACTCTGGAATTAAAATATAATTTGACACACTTAAAATTAAAAAGAAACCATAGCGTTTATAATAAGTAGCTCTACATAACTAACTATAAACCAGGATGTATTTATTTGTGAACTTTTCTCCATTAGTTGATGTTGGGGAAAAAAAAATCCACTTTGTTGTTATTTGTAGCCATAGAAACTAGAAGTTTATCTCATAATCACAGTCAAGGCATGTAGAAACAAAAAAGATATAAGCAAAAATGCTTGTTTTCAATGTGTTGTGAAATCAACTGAATCTTTGTGGGCCAATTGGAGTTTAACCAGGGTTACAGCTGCATCGTGAATGGAATAGAAACCCAAGACAGCATAAGACACTGACAGGGTGAGTAAACCTGCAAGACCATGCCTGGTTGGCATCACACTGTCTTAAGAGGATTTTGAAATGCTCACAAAGGAGCTGAGCTAACTAACGGCCCTGCAAGTGGCACTGAATAGAATGTTAAGAAATTTGTTCCAGTTCTGGGCCAATAGCTGGAAAGGCTATTGCTTCATTTCAGAGCAGCGACGTTTACATCTGCACAGCAAAGCAGTAGGTGCTTTCTCACATGCCCTACAGTGGCCATCTATGCCTTTGTCTTATGATTAGTTTTTAGCGGTGTCATTAGTTTTTGACTCCAGCAAACTGGAGAGAATAAGGGACGGAGAGATGTAGTTGGCAGCTGGCAGTTCAATAAAATGAACAAAATAACAATCTGTTGTGCTTTGGGGGCATATTTCTGCTTTATGAAAACTTTCCTCAAAACACAAAAGGCTCAGATACTTTGGGAAAAGTGCCATGGGGAGGAAATGAAAGCCTTAGCCTGGCAACGGCCAGGGTGACTAGCGAACTATTTGGAGGCTGTTTATCTGAAGAGTAGCCAAGACTCTGGTAAAGAATATGGGCTGGAGTTCCCTCAAGCACAACAC
Source organism: Apodemus agrarius (assembly GCA_964023405.1). Lineage (NCBI taxonomy): Eukaryota > Metazoa > Chordata > Mammalia > Rodentia > Muridae > Apodemus > Apodemus agrarius. The sequence goes on from OZ030016.1 coordinate 10,777,298, forward strand.
TTCTGGGAGGAGGCTTCAGTGCTTATATAAGGAGCTGTGCAGAGGAACCACCTCCTCTGCATTACTATGATATTTCTCATTCCTTTCTAAATCTAGAAACCAAAAGACATATAAAATGGAAAACAGAAAATGTCGTTACTTGTTTTTTCTCTTTATTCAAGTTTGATTGACATGAGACTGGCATTTGAAAATCAGATAAACTCAATCTTGTTGATCATATGTTTCCCTTGGATTTAAATCCTCTGCTCAAGTCTGCACTCTGCGAATGAGTGTGTTATCTTTCAGTCAGGACACATGGATGTGTCTTCTCCATCACAGAATTCAAATCCAACTTGCTCATTATATATGGAAGTAAGCTTAGATCTCCTCTCCATTGCTTTTGTAATCTCCAACCCAGAAATCCTGGCATCTTCTTATATTTTTCCTCTCTACCTCCAGTATCATCCCACCCAGCCTGCCAACACAATTTCTTCGTCCCAGGATCATCTATAGAGACTTTCCCCTCTTCCTGCAGCTAGCTCTAGGCTTTCCCTGCTGGCTGACTTCTAGATTGCTTCATCAAAGTCTTGGTTGGCCTCTTCTTTCTAGATTTTGTCTTGAATAAGTGGAATAAATCACTATGCTTCAGACTTTATTTGTGTATTCAATCACTCACTTTCTTCATAACTAATAAATTCTTCTGTCCATACTCATGAATCAGATTGTAACATTGCAGTTTTCTTGGCTTCCAAAGTCTTTTATAACTTACACCACTTATGCAATCCCAGAAAACCTATTTCCTTTTCATTTATGATTCTCTGGAATGCACTATGACTAAATTCAAAGGAAGACTTACAGGCACTTGCGCCGGGTGAATAATAGTTCAAGTTTCCACCAGCCAATCACAAAGACCTCACCATACATGGGCTACTGGGGAAAGAAACAGGAATGAGCTTGGCCTGCACTAAAGGTTGCTTTAGACTCACTTAGCATAGCATTAAAAAGTGTCAGGGGGCTTGACTCACTTAGTTATCTGCATTTTAGTACAAAGCACCCTCAACATTTTAAAAGAGGATTTATTATTGAGTGGGAATGATGTAAAGTCTATAGTGCATCCAGTAAATACCCCACACAAAGAAAGAGGGGTATGTACCTGGAAGAAAACACTAACTCCTGCTTATCCATAAGATGCATGTTGGCTGTTTACCATGTGCCTGCTGTTCTTAGAACCTTGCCATCTGTGTCTGTTTTCATTACTACAGTAAAAAGGTATACCCTTAAAGAGATAGCCTAGCAGATATGAAAAGATCAAATGAAACACGAGAGAAGAAATACAGCACCTGAAATAAAAATGTATATTCATTGGATTGATGCATTAGGCATTACAGAAAGAAAAATGTCAGTGAACCCAGATGCATGTAAATAGAAACAATTACAAAAGCAGAGGAGTATCAGGGACCGAGCGGATGCGTGTGCAATGGCTGTCCGAGAAGTGGGCTGAGCTGACGCATGTGCAATTGATGTCCCCGGACCAGAGTGCGCTGGGGCATGTGCACTGGAGGAGGACTCCTAGAGCCAGAACTATGAAAAATTCAAAGTTTGTACATTGAGAGTACAATAAATCTATGAGAGCTCGGCATGCATGGAGCAAGCCTGGGTGAGAAACAGCAATGCACATTCTATGGATTGAAAAGTGGCGAGGGAATGCTGTGGGTGATTCTGCTTTAGAAACCAAGTAAGCTGTCATGCTCATTGAAGAATACAAACTGCTAAATGTAAGTCCGGATGAGACACCTGGGTGGGTCTGTATCTAAGCTCATTGGAAGACACGGGCTGGCACTCACCGTGAGGAAAATGGATGCTAATCAACAGTCATACATCACGACATTCACAGTTCTCAGTTGGGTCAAGCTTGTCTTGTAGAGTTTTCTAGCAGCATCTGTAGCATTGCTATTATTAACACTTACTGGTCTGAAGTTGGGGATGCTTGTAAGCATGCTGCAAAACTAAGGTGCAAATAGGCTGGACCAAATTGTCAATCATAGTATGGCTGAGGTTAGGAAATCTGAACCACCAACCAGAGAGCATTCAGGAGCTAGACCTAGCCCTTGCCATGTTTATAGTAGATTTACAGCTTTGTCTTCAGGAGGGTCCCCTAACAATTGGAGTGAGAGCTATCTCTGACTCTGTCATCTGACATTGGATCCCCTTCCCCTACCTAGACTGCCTGGTTGGGTCTTAGTGGGAGAGGATGTGTTTAGTCCTGCTGGGATTAGATGACCTAGGATGGGATGGTACTCATGGGGGCTTCCCTTTCTCTGAGAAGGGGAGGGGTAATGGGGGAAGGAATTGTAAGGGTGGGACTTGGGGGAGAGGAGGGGTGTGGACTGTGATTGGGATGTAATGTGAATAAATATAAATTATGGAAAGAAAAAATCAATCTCACACACGCATTCTCTCTTTTACACACACACACACACACACACACACACACACACACACACAGAGAGAGAGAGAGAGAGAGAGAGAGAGAGAGAGATACACACAAATGAATAGAATAGCTAAAATTAAAATGACTTGCCAAACCAATGAAATGCAGATATGCAGATATTGATGCTGGGATGGAAAATGCCTCAGAATGTTTGGAAAACAGTTGAGTAGTTCTTTTATTACTAAACATGCATGGGCTTATAGCCAATAGTCCTACTGATAGATATTGGTGCGAGAGGAATAAAATCTTATGCCCACACAAAGACTGTTGTGCACTTTCCTGACCATTTTGTTAGTGTTTGCCATACTGTGAATAATTTGAGTGTTTATTGACAAGTGAATTAGTAAGCAGATCATGGTACATGCATACCATGGGATTCTACTCAGTTGCTAGTAGACACACCAGCATCGGCAGATCAATGTCCAGAAGCATTGATTTCACTGAAAGAGACCATTCCCCAAGGACTCCATATTGTTTAGCTCCATTTACATGGAATTCAAGAAAAACATACACCACAATACTAAATAGTAAATCAACAGTGCCAAGGCAGGGTGTGTGTGTGTGTGTGTGTGTGTGTGTGTGCACAAAGAATAAAAGAGGTATATCTTTTTCTTGTTTTTGGTCTCATTTTTGATTAACTTATTTTGGACAATATATTTTGATGATCATGTCTTATGGTTCACCCCCTCAGCTCAACTCAGACCAGGTGTGCTGGTCTGACAGCTCACTGTGTCTAGACAGGACTTTAGATTTTTCTATAATATTACGATCTTTCTTGGTTCGTTTTTTTTTAATTTAATTTTTTTTTTTTACTTATTCACTTTACATCCTGCTCACTGCCCCCTCCCGATCACCTCCTCCCACAATCCTTGCCCTATCTACCCTCCGCTTCTCTTCTGAGTGGGTGGGGTCCCCTGGCATCCCTCCACCCTGGCACTTCAAGTCAAATGAGGTGTATCTTAAGAGGTAATGAAAGTGCTCTAGGTGGTGACAACAGGGGCATTTCCATGACTATCTATGTCTGCCAAAGACCATGCCTCTCATAGTTTAAAATAAGAGTCTGATCATCCTTCAGAACAAACTCTTTACAAATATATAAAAGGAAACAGAAATGACAAGTTGGGGAAATTAGTTCTGAACCACCCAGCCTCAGTCCAGAACCTCCAACAGCACAACAATGGTGCATCTCTCCCTACACATTACCTTTGAAGAATGGGGACCTTATTTCTCACCTGGTGGAATCTGGGTGACCTCAGCCTTCAGCTTCCATTGTGCACATTAAATGTAGTTGGTCTCCGGTCCAAATGGGTGTGTCCAGATGTCTATGATGGCAGCTCTCCTTTTGGTTGCCCCCTCCATGTGCCTTGTGTGGAATATTTTCACTTTTCTATTTGGAATCATTCAGTCAAATCTCCTCCCTTTCCTTCTGGCTCACCATCAAATCTCCCTATTTCCTGCATGAACCCTTGTGTTAAAAGTCCCCATTCAGCCCCTTCTTTAGGGCAATAGTGTCCTTAGACCAAAAGAGAGTACACATCTTGAGAGAATACTTGAGAAGCCTTTGTAGGGATTTCCTAAATACCCTCTGAGTGGTCCAGAGAAGGGTGGTCTGGCTTTCTGGCAGTTCTATTTTAGGTAAGACCAGACTTGGCAACCCCTCCACCCCTGACATTACCTTCTCAAGTCCCCAGTGTTTGCTCTTCCTCTTCCTCTCACTCTTGCCTATGCACCCCACCAAAAAGAGTCCAGAGGTTCTCAGGATCTGGAGATTGAGCTCATGTTCCAGGAGAGCCATGCAAGTCTTGCTCCCATTGGCTAGAAGAGTAGTTCTCCTAGGAAACTATGTGAGCCTGTGCTGCCAAAAAGAGGCTGCGGATTGATCTGAGACATTTTTTTCTTACTTGTTTGGGACTAAAATTTTGAGTTCAATATTCCAGGTTACTCTTGATGCTTGGACTCGAGCCTCATGTCTGGACCAGGCTGTCAACTCTTGTCTGTTTTCAGCTCTACTAAGATCTACCATATAAGAATGATGGCCGCCTTCTCCACACATGTCCACTGTCCTTGCTTTGCTATGCAAACTGAACCTTGTTAGGTAGTAAGAGGGTGTATATACTAACATGGTATCTCAGAGGTTATACTGCCTGGTTTTGTGTGTCAACTTGACACAGGCTGGAGTTATCACAGAGACAGGAGCTTCAGTTGAGGAAATGCCTCCACTGTGGGGCATTTTCTCAATTAGTGACCAAGGGAGGGGAGGGCCCATTGTGTGTGGGGCCATCCCTGGGCTGGTAGTCTTGGGTTCTATAAGAGAGCAAGCTGAGCAAATCAGGGGAAGCAAGCCAGTAAGGAACATCTCTCCATGGCCACTGCATCAGCTCCTACTTCCTGACCTGCTTGAGTTCTAGTCCTGACTTCCTTTGGTGATGAACAGCAATGTGGAAGTGTAAGCTGAATAAACCCTTTCCTCCCCAACTTGCTTCTTGATCATGTTTGTGCTGGAATAGAAACCCTGACTAAGACAGAGGTACAGGACTTTGATTTCACTTTTCTTCCTCACTTTGTCCACAGGTCCCCTGTCTGTCATTCTGGTGTAACATGGACAGCAGGGGATGGTGAATATCTGAAGCCTGAATATTCCTTAAATGCAGCTTAAGGGCCATTTCCAGTGGAGTTAGTGTAAGGTGATGAGCCACTGTTTTATGTTCCCTTAGTATATTCCCCTGAACTTGGATTTCCTTTAGGTGCTAACATATGATCAGTTTTGTCTGTTTTTGTTCAAGATACTGAAAAGCCCAAAGAATATATAACCTTCTCAAGAGTCAAACATTTCCTTTAGAGAACCAACTGAGTAGTTTCTAAGGATTCACCTTAGAGAATGAAATGAATACTTTCTAAGAAGTATTCTGTAAGTGTAAGGTCAACATCTATAGTCTCTCTCTTTCATTGTGTGTGTGTGTGTGTGTGTGTGTGTGTGTGTGTGTGTGTGTGTATACTTTGGCAGTAATTTCAAATTTTGCATCCTAACCTGCTCTCTGAGTGAAAGGCCAAGCCATCCTTTCTCAAGGTATATTAAGAAGCGAGTAAACAGACACGGATATTTCAGATGTAGAACAAGTTTCTCTTCGTTTTTTTGTATCTCATTTTCCCTCCCACACGTGCTTCTTAGAATGTTGGTCTGAACCTGACAGAGCAATTTCCTTCTCTGGTATGTAGTACGACTGCAGAGGCCTATGTGATGGGCTTTAGCATGGCATGAAAGTCACCATGAAATTTATGGAGTTGACCAGGACTTTATTGGAGCCAGATTTTTCCTAGTAACTTAAGCCTGATATTAATTTTGATGATGAACACAATCAATTTAAATTTCCTTTTAGCATAAAGATAAATTAATAGAAGAAATCATGTTAACAAAGCCCACCTCCATTTGGAAGAGATACCTTGTTTCAAATCTATCAAAACCTCATGTTTGTAATAAAAGTTAGCTTTATAATTTTTTTTTACTCTCTTAATCAATGCTGTTACCCAAATACTTGACATGAGCCCATTTAGGAAACAGATGAAATGGATGTTACTAATGAGTTAAGAAAAGGGAGGACGGAGAAACATATAAAATCCTGAGACAGGAACACCCAAAAGTGAGCATATCAAATATAAAAAGAACATGGAAAGCGATGGGTCTTTTATGTTTCATTTTACTCAACTGACTTCAAGTTCTTATCCATAAACAAATGCTTTGAGAAAAGTATGTATGATGTGTATATATACATATATATTGTTATTGTGAAACATTTCTTAGAATCATATTTTTGTGGCATAGCAATTTATGATTTTCATAGGAAAGACACGATAAAAAGATACTGAATGTATACTTGAGAACCAAGAAAACATGCACTCCCTATCATATTTAGAGTTTCAATATATCATGGGACAGTAGGTTATTCCCTTAAAATTATCCAGGTATTATATAATATATTGATTTCTAACATCTATTTAGAACAGTTAACTGTAGATTTACTGTTAAAGTTGATCCTACAACCACATTACAAATTTTAACTTAGTGTTGAGGCCAGAAGATAAATAAATATATTAACACATCTCTCTTAAAAGAATAAGCTCTTTTTCATTGTAAGGATGCAAGACCCCTGGAATTCACTGAAGTCTTATGAAGATCAAACCAAATGCAATTAATTATAAGTTATTAAGTAGTAGGGGGAAACCCAGGTACAATCAGTGAAATAGGTGTGAATTGTAATTCATGATCAATACTATAGATATTTGAGTAACAGATTATAGGTTTTGTACTTTTAAACTTGGGAGAAAAGTGAGATAAACAAAATGGCTTGCTTGGGCCACAGAAGTCAAAACTTCCACCCAGCCAGAGACTTTCCCAAGGCTTGGTGACCTAAGCGCCACTGGACCATGCTGTCGGTGAAACATGTAGTGCGCCATGGACTTTGATGGGCACGCTCCCCCCTCACTTCTCTGATGACGTAACCTGTAGGAATTATCTACTACCTGAAATCAAGCTTCCGTTTCACAAACATATTTTCCACAGCACTACAGTTCACTATGCATTTTCTAACGACAAGTGTCCGAGATCCTGGGGAGACCAGAAGAGAAATTGGCAAGAGCAGAGAGATTCAGTCGCTGAGGAACAAGACACTTTCAATTCTCTGAGTGACGTTCAGAATCACTTTGCATTAGTCTATACATCTTACAATAAAAGCACCATTGCAGACTTCAAGAATATACCCTTTGCCTTAAGGGATGCCAGTGTGCCCTGAGGGGAAGGAATCCCCCAGTGCTGGACGCAGGTGTGGGAGGAAGTCCTGAGGCTTCCTGTCAGGTATCTGAGGGAGGACTCTGCATTTCTCACAGCACTCTTGGCCAGGGAAAGTCACAGGAAAATCATTGTCGGGTTTTCCTAAAACACTAAGAATATTATCGATAATGATAATCCCTAGAATTATAATTATTTATTATTGTTTTTAAAAGGTTCAAGGAGCTGGAAAGAATGCTCAGAAGTTTAGAGTGCTTACTGATCCTGCAAAGGACAAGTTAAATTCCCAGTACCCTTGTCACATCCATCTGTCACTTCAGCACCAGAGGCTTTGACAACCTATTCTGGTATCTCCAGGCACATACACAAATGTGAACACACACACACACACACACACACACACACACACACACATGTAAATATAGAACTAAGTTAAATTGAAAAGAAATATCAGTATCCTAAGAAGAAGTAATGAAAACTGTCCTAGTGAGCTCAGTTCAGGAGCAGGAATGAAGGGACAGTTCCTGTTAAGCATTAAGCTTGCTAAGCCTTAGCACCTGAAGGTTAGCTCCTTTTTTCTATTTGCTTCTTTCTTAGGTGAACCAGAGCCCAATGTATAGACCACGAATTCAAATGCTAAAGAAATAACCAGATTCTTGAAATTACAGAACTTTCCAGCAAAATGACCATCCTTTCCCAGTGCAGCTGGCAAGGATTCTACTACTTTAATCAAGTTTTTGAGCTCAAGGAATGAAGATCTTTAGAAGCCATCATGAGTGCCTTTAAAGCTGACTTTATCTTAACAGGAATTTTGGAACATGGCTTTATTACAAACGTTTCTCACATAAAACTTCGCTGGGATTTCAAAGTGTTTTGAATACACCCCCCCCCCAAGCCTGGATATTTGAAGATAAGCTTATCATAGTGCAAAACCATGTTTTACCATCTGCCAAGGTGCACTCCATTTTCCCTCAGGTTAGCTGCATGCTTTTACTGCCTGTGACCAGGCTTATGACATTTGTTTGCTGCCTATGACAGAGAGCTGGGCAATCCCCAAGGAGCAATGTCGTCTCACGGAGCTCCAGATGGCTCGGTGTCCTGTGCAGACTGGAGTGCAGCTGTTTCTAATGGCCTGGCTTTCCCCCACAGAGCCCAGTGTATGTCTTTTCTCAAGGAAGCTGAACCATGGGGAAACTCCAAGGATGGCTTTGCCTAAAGCAACAGCCCAAGGCCCAGACCAACTATGCTGAGTACATTGTTTTCCAAGGCCGAACAATATCAACTCCTCTGGACCCTCCCTTAAATTCTACAAGGATAGCCGAACCCCACCAAGAGTCCTTCAGGGAGAGTGAAGGGAAAGAAGAATTATTTTTTGCCAGGGTTTGAAACAAAAGATGTACACTATCCAGTGTAGTCCTTTTTCTGTCCTCCACTTGTGAAGGGTTTCATTTAATCGATGCAAAAGGAATGTGTATACAGAGAATTGCGACAAGAGAAAGCGTTGGTCCAGGACTAATAAATCTACAAGAATCAGGACTCAGAGAAGGCAGGCGAGATCACCTGAACATTTTTAAAAATTGGAAACAAAATAACCTGATAAAATCCCTACTGACATGTTAAAAATTACCACTCTTGCCTTTTTTTCATTGAATGAGAAAGTTTCAGCCAGAAACTCAAGGGCTCCTCCTAAACACTGCAGAACAAAGGGGGCAGCCCTGACTGGCCCCCATGATGCTAAGTGTCTCCCCCACATATTTCTAGATTCTTTAATTTTTTCTTCTCTTTTTGTGATTATATTTGCAATCATTCCCTTATTCCCCCTACCCAGCCCTCTTGTATATACTTCTTGTCTTCTATACATGGCCTCTTGTGAGTGTACACACACACACACACACACACACACACACACACACACAAAGTACAATGTGCCCAGTCTTCATAATGTTACCAGAAGTCCCCATACGCCCACTTCTAAATGAAGGAAGCCTTTAACGTCATCCCTGGAAACAGGCAGCATTCACCTATAGGCATTCCTCTAAGATAGCTCCTCTGAGGAATCCTCTCTGCCAGGTCCTTCGCTGGGGTCTGGGAACACCATAGAGGGAACTGCAAGTCTCCATAAAGCATGTAAGACAATGATTGATGGAGCAAAAGAAGAGATTTAAGTGAGAAGCGCCTTCACTTTGGGATTCTTTTTAAAGGCACAAGACTATTTTTCATTTATTGATGAAAAAAGTTAGAAATTATTCTACTTCCCCTCTCCCAATTCATCAAATGACAACTAAGTCCCCGTCACAGGGACACTGTATACCGGAGGGAGCATGGACAGCTCGGATTCTACCCACATTCACGGCTTTCATCAGACACTGGATCTACTCAAGGCTGGGGAGAAGAGGCAACTTTTGGAGAGTTCCTTATCAGCTGAGGCTTTTCTATACTCTGTCCTAAGAGCAGCAGGTGAAGAAGTGGTCTCTAAACTAGACCTAGAAAGTGGAAGGTGGACTTAACCCATCCTCCTCCGGAAAGGGCTGTCTACTGATTAACATATATATATATATATATATATATATATATATATACACACACACATACATATATATATATATGTATATATATATATATATATATATATATATATATTTTAAAGACACTCACACCACCACACACATTTCAAAAGGGAAGAAGGAAAACAAACAAAACAAAACAAAACCACGGACAACAAAACAACCCACCAAACTGACAAACCACCACCACAACAAAAACACTGAGATGTCCCCAATTACTCCCTAGAAAAGAACCAGGGAGCAATTTTGACTATTCAAATTAGTCTGGCACAAAGGCACCACAGGCATGCCTTGCTTTCAAACTAAACAAAAGATTTTTTTTTTGACTCAATAAAACAAAATGTCATCACTTTTCCGACAATACATAATTATTCAAAATTAAGATGGCAGGAGGTCCTGATTCATACTGATCTTTTGGGCACCGTCAAGTGCAGTGCTGGTGATCAATACACTACACTTTACAAACACTACTCTCAGCATTCCACGGTTGCCTGCAGTTCCTCACTCAGGGCTCAGGCCTCCTGGGCTCCCCTCTTCATCCACATCAGCAGGACTGCTGGTGTGGGCCTTGTCCATCTTTTGCTTAGGCAGTCCTCTTGGTGAGACTTTCTAGTGCAGCTTCTGAGGTCCCTAGCAGACACAATCTCTCAGCACACTCTCCATCTTGTGTTGCTTACAGCCTTTCTGCCCCCTCTTCTATGATGTTCCCTGAGCCTCAGGGGCAGGAGTTGTGTTGTGGATAGATCTGCTGGGGCAGGGCTCAACAACCCTGCATTTTGGTTAGTTGTGGTTTTCTGTTATGTTCTTCTGGGTCTTCAGAAATGATGTTATCATATTATTATAATGGGTTAGCTTTCTTACTCTCTTTTCCATTCCATACCACTGTGCCTCACATGAGCCCAATGAAGTCAGTATTACCCCTGATTACCACACTTAGAAACTAAGTCAGGCAAGTGAAGAAATTTACGCAAGATAACCAAAATAAATGTCTGTCGAGTTAGTCCCCATTGTATATCTCCACTGTTTTATTAATCAAATTTAAACTTTCAAATTTTGATGCAATTAGCTTCTTGTTTTTTATTTTTTATTTTGTCTTTTTTTCCCCTTCAAGACATTCTTTTTTTTATTTTTAAATCTTTTATTACTGTTTTTTCTTTTTTTCTTTTTTTTATTCTTATTCTTTGTTTACATTCCAAAGGCTTTCCCCTTTCCCAGTTCCCCCCCCACCATACGTCCCATAGTTCCTCTCCCCCCCAACTATTCCCCAATCATTCCTCCTCCCTCCCCCCCCCCAATTTCTCTACAAAACTGGATCCAATCTCTACAAAACTGGATCCAGGCCCAGGGTCCTCTCCTTTCTTCTTCTTGGGAATCATTTGACTTGCTAATTGTGCCTTGAGTATTTAGGGCTTCTGGGCTCATTAATATCCACTTATCAGTGATTGCATTTCATGTGTATTCTTTTGTGATTGGGTTAACTCACTCAGGATGATATTTTCCAGGTCTAACCATTTACCTACAAATTGCATGAATTCATTATTTTTAATTGCTGAGTAGTATTCCATTGTATAAATATACCACATTTTCTGTATCCATTCCTCCTTTGAGGGATATTTGGGCTCCTTCCAATTTCTGGCTATTATAAACAACGCTGCTATAAACATAGTGAAGCATGTGTCTTTATTGTATGCAGGGGAATCCTCTGGGTATATGCCCAGGAGTGGTATGCCAGGGTCCTCTGGAAGTGTCATACCCAATTTTCTGAGGAACCACCAAACTGATTTCCAGAACGGTTTTACCATTTTGCAATCCCACCAACAGTGGAGCAGTGTTCCTCTTTCTCCACATCCTCGCCAGCACTTGTTGTCTCTTGAGTTTTTAATCTTAGCCATTCTGACTGGTGTGAGGTGGAATCTCAGGGTTGTTTTGATTTGCATTTCCCTGATGACTAATGATGTTGAACATCTCTTAAGGTGTTTCTCGGCCATCCGAATTTCTTCTGGTGAAAATTCTTTGTTTAGCTCTGTACCCCATTTTTTGATAGGGGTATTTGGGTCTTTGGGGTCTAACTTCTTGAGTTCTTTGTATATATTGGATATTAGCCCTCTGTTGGATGTGGGATTGGTGAAGATCTTTTTCCACTTTGTTGGTTGCCGTTTAAGACAGAGATTCTTTGTGTAGTCTTGGCTGTCCCAGAACTAGCCTTGTTGACCAGGCTGGTCTTGAACTCACAGAGATTTGCCTGCCTCTAGCTCTTGAATTCTGGGATCAAAGGCGAGCACCTGGCCCTCGATTCAGGTTTTAATCTTGATAACCTGTTTACTCTGATGAGTACAGGCAGATCTCCTACTTTATTCAGGTGTGTCAAATGACATAACACATCATAATACAAACATCATAACATATCAAGACAAAGGTGCTGCCGCTGCAGTACCGTCTCTGTTAACTTCATCATACTGTTACCTGTAAGGGAGCAGAAGGAAAGCCTGAGAGTTGATTTAGAACTGGTTTGGATGGGGTGACCGGGATGTCTCCTGCCTCCTCTTCTTTTTATGTTATATCTCCAAACCTGTAACTTTGTCTCTTCCTCCCACTCCTTTGTCACAGACAGTAGTCCATCCTGTACCTTCCCTAGATGATTAATCACGTCTTAATTTGTGTGCCTGGGTATTTTTCAGATACCTTAGGACAGCAATTTTGTTTTTTTTAGAATAAAGGATTATATCTTATCATTATGAATCATTATGTTACAGCTCCTAAGTGAAATAAAATCTGTAGGTTACAAAACCTCAAAATGGCACAACACTTGTTAAACGATGCCATAAGATCGATTTTGCATTAGTATCTTTCCTTGAACATTCAGTCGTAGAAAGAGGTGACCACTCGATTTCACCTCGTTACTAGGAAGTGCTTGGATAAAGTTCACTTCTTTGGATTTTGAAGACTGACTTGCTTCACTTGTGCTGTGATATTTCTAAGCCCTGGCAGGGAGGGTCAAGAAGGCCACCATCCCCAAACCGGACATGACTCTGCACCATTGATAAGAAGAATGGAAGGATCACTCTGGTAGCAGCTCTGAAAACAGATGACTGATTCAGCTTCGAGCTGGCCAGTCCAGCATACTCTTTTCAAAATGATGACTCTAAGTTAGTGTCTTAGTTTTTCCTCTTATTTCCTTTCAAATGTTTAAAACTACAACATCCATGTAGTCATTTTGATGATTTTAAAGATAGTTATTTCATATGTTACTTGTCCATTAGTATTTAAGCAATGTGTAGGCACTTATAGTTTACAGTGTTTGCAGTTTTTATTCAAAGAAAACAATAGACCTGTAAAATAGCATCTGATATTTTGTATTTGTATTTATATGCTACAGGTATTTATATTTGACACTTACAATAGTATATACCATATCTTTCCACTTATTTTGATTTTGTTTTTAGTGAACTGAAATGTGCAAGAAAATAGAGTAGAATGAAGGAAGTAATATTGATAACAAGTGCAAGCCAGGTGTGCGAGCGTGCTTAGCTTGAAGAAACATTTACTGACTTAGCAGGAAAAGCCCTCCCTGCACATTTTCCCAGTCTCTTGTGTTTGAACAGAGTCTGGCTTCTCATCCCTTACCGCCACTCTCCACCCAGCTGCTGCTGTGTTTGCCAACACTGATCCCTCGGGCAGCTGCTTCCTGGATGCTCCAAGAGACTCGTGCTTATCTTCAGGAAAGATAAACCGTGGACAGACGCTACTTCGTATTCATAGGCGGCATGACTGAAACATCCCCGGAAATGTACCATTGCTGCGTACCTTTTTAGTGAGAATTCATGAGAACTTGAATACAGAAAAGCTACTGACATCATCTTGTTTTGTTTCTTTCAAAAAAAAAGTGAAATCATTGAAAGTTAATGAAGAAAAAGCCCAGGGTTTTGAAAAACATGAAGAAATTTATTTGCTTATTTGTTCAGAAACAAAGAAAACTGGTTTTCCAACAAATTGAAAAAGTTCCTATTATTCTTCCTTTGATTAAACAAATTCTATGTTAATTTGATGTTATTGAGAGGTAATTGACAAATAAGACATATATATGTGCGTGTTTATGTGTGTGTGTGAGTCTATGTGTATGTGTGTGTAAGTGTATGTATGTGTGTGTTTTGTATATGTGTGTATGTGTGTGTTAGGTGTGTGTGTGTGTGTGAGTGTGTGTATGTGTATATGTGTGTGTAGTGTGTATATGTGTATGTGTGTGAGTGTGTGTATGTTACTTGTGTGAGTATGTGAGTATGTATATGTGTGTGTGTGTAATACTGAGGTGATGTGTCTACATTATGATGTGACTAGCAAAATCCAGCCACTTTACACAACCTTAAGCTCACATAGAGTGTAAACACATATGTGCTGAAACTTAAAGGCCAACATTCTTCATAAATTTCAGGCAGAAAGTACAGTGTTACTGAGTAGAGTGCATTGTAAATGTAAGATCTCACATATTCTTCTCACATATCTGAAACTGTGTGTTTTCCAACTATTATTTTTCTATTTATCTCTTCCATGAGCCCCTAGAAACCACCACTGTACTCTCCAGTTCTATGAACTTTACTTTTTAAAATTTTAAATTTAATCTCACATCACATTGCATTTTCCTTTGTGTGTCTAGTTATTCCAGGGAGCATTGTGTCACTTGGTTTCATCCACATTGTTGTAAATGACAGAATTTTCTTTTTTAACAAGACAGAAATATTTCTTTCTTTTTGTTTCTCCTGATTTCTTTAATGAATTTGCCATCTTACATGCACACTACTTGGTGTCTTAATAGCATCTGTCTACACCTTTTCAGGCAGGCAGCCTGGCAAAGAACTCTGCTTCCTGATCACATTTGGGGAAGACCTTTCATCACACATGTACACATGTCTGTATCTTGACAACTGTGAAGAATGCTTCAATAAACAAAGGAGTGAAGAAGGTATCTCTGTTAAGCTGTGATTTCAGTTTCTTTAAAAATACAGTAGAAGTAGAATTGAAGGTTCACATATCACTTAATTTTGTTTTTAAAGAACTCTACATACCATGCTCAAGAATGGCCATACCAATTTAAAGCCCCACTAACCTTATACAGTTTGTCTTTTTCTCAGATGCTTGCAAACACTTATTGCATGTCTGCTACAGTAGTCATTCTAACTCTGGAGGCGTTGTCTTCTCCCACTTTAATTTGCATTTTCTGATGATTATAGACATGTTGAACGCATTTTCATATATCCATAGGCCATTCATATATCTTTCTTGAGTAATGTATGTTCAGATGACTTGATAATGTTTGAATCAAGAGTCTTGTTTATTGTTCAGCTTCCTTGTATTTGTAAGATGATAATCACATGTTAGACATGTTGCTTTCAATACTGTCTCCCACCCTCTAGTTATTTCTTGGCTCTGTTGATCCTTTTCTTCATTGTATAGAGTCTTGGTTTTGTACAGCTCCATTGTTCAACTGTTGCTTTTGATGCTTGTATTTCTGTCATTTCCAAGACTGTTGCCAGGAAGTTCCTCTTATGTTTCTCCTACTGGTTTAGCAGCCTTAGGACTGATATTTGTGTAGAATATATTTTGGGCTCTTTTTTAAAGTAAATTCTGCATGATGGATTCCTTATTTCTCTCTTCTGCATGTGTATATCCAGTGTAAACATTTGTTGAAGAAATGATCTTTTCTCCACATGTATTCCAACCTTTATAGAAGATCAATTGATATAAAATGTATCTGAGTTTTCCTGAGCTCTCCAATCTGTTCCATTTATTCTAGATCTTGACAGTATGCTTGGCTATGTTGTTAGGTTAATTTTTATGTTCATATAGTTTTTACATATTTAATGTCCTATGTAAAAGTATATAAAACATATTCTTCAATTAAGAACTTGACACCTACAACTTTATTCTTCTTGTTTAAAACAGTTTTGACTCTTTAGAGTCTTTAGTAGCACCACCGTGTGATGGCCAGCATTGCCAACTTGACACAACTTAGAGCCACCAGAGGAAAGGGTCTCAGTGATGGTTTGTTTGCATTGGGTTGGCCTGTGGGGCATGTATTAAGAAGGTTGTCTCAGTTAATTGGTGTGAGAAGGCATAGTCTACTTTGGGCAGCACCACACCTTATGCAAGAGTTCCTGGACTGTGCAGAAGTAGAGAAATCAGGCTGAGCACAAGCTAGCTACAATCACACGTGCACTTACTCCTTCCTGTTCTTGACTATGAGATACAGCATGCACACGGCATTCAGACGCCCATGCTGTGTGGGACTGTAGCCTCTAATAGTAAGTCAAATCAAGCCTGGCTCCTCCAAGCTGCTTTCTGTCACTGTGTTATAATGAGGCAACAGAAATGGAGCTAGAACATATGTGGATTTTAGGATTTCTTTTCTGTTTTGTTCAAATGTCATCAGAATTCTCATAGACTTTGCAGTTAGTCTTTAGAGTACTTCAGTGAGGCCGTAGTGTCACTGAAATGTCTTCCAAAGACCCATGTGCTCACAACTTGGTAGAGTACTTGATGCTACCAGAAGGTGATGGGAAGTTTAAGGAGTTGCTACAAGGAGGTTTCCAGTCATTAATGGCGTCCTTCTCACAGGAGTTTGTGAGACTTTGGCTTCTTCTCTCCAAATTTTCAGATATTAGGTGGAAACTTTAAGTCTGTCAGGTGCTTTTGTCCTAGTTGATTGCCTATCTACAGGCCCAGTGCACGGACAAGCTTGAATGGGAAAGGAAACTTCCAACCCTGGGAGCCAAGGTAAACCTGTTCTCTACAGTTGATAATCTCAAGTATTTATTATAGTAACAGAAACCCAGCAAACACAGATAGTATCGATAGCTCTAACAAACATGAATTATTCAGCAAGTGAACATTATTTTCCTTTTCCCATATCTATTCAATTTCCTTCATTGGTGTTTGAGAGTTTACAATGTATAACTTGTCCATTTCTTTTTTTTCTCTATCCTGTACTTCTGTTTTTTTTTTAATTTTTATTTTCTATACTCTATGTTTACATTCCAAAGGCTTTCACCTTTCCCAGTCCCCCCCCACCATACGTCCCATAGTTCCTCTCCCCCCCCCAACTATTCCCCAATCATTCCCCCTCCCCCCACGGTTTCTTTACAAAACTGGATCCAATCTTTACAGGCCCAGGGTCTATGTGTTTTATCTTCTGGTAAAAGATTTTATTTAATTTCTTCTTCAGCTAATTTGTTGTTAGTATATATACTTGAAACTGACTTATATATTGTTCTTTATATCTAGCAACTTTTGGGAGTTACATTCATGTGTATGTTCAAGCAATTTAGTGGAGTCCAGGACTTTCTAAGATTATGGTGGGGCCTGAGGAGGTGACTCAGTAAAGAGCCCCTCACACAACCATGAGGATCTGAGATCAGATGCCCAGCCTTCAAGTCAAAAGCTGAGGATGCTGGCACATGGCTATACTCCCAGCAAAGAAGACATTGAGACTGGAAAGTCTCTAGGGCTCACTGGCCAGCCAGTCTAGTCAAATAATTAAGTTCCAAGTCCACTGAAAAACCTTATCTCAGAAACTATGTTGGGGGCTTAAGAGATGTTGCCTTAGATGTTGGTCTCTTTCTCATGGGACCATTGCTCTGTTCCCTGCCCTCACATCAGGCATCTTACATCTGTCACAATGGCTCAGCAGATACTTTTCTGACTTCCACAAGTACTATACTTACATGCACATACCTATACACACACTTACATGTGATTAATCTTTAAAAATGAAATCTTTATTAACAAGTGGAAATCAGCAGAATACACCTGACTTACACCTGTGGCCTTTGCATATATATTCATACCCATATCCTGCTGAACATGAACATGTAAAAATATGTTGTCTTGGTTAGGGTTTCCTTGCTGTGAAGAGACACCATGACCAAGGCAACTCTTACAAAGGACAATATTGAATTGGAGGTGGCTTATAGTTTGAGAGGTTCAATCCATTAACATTATGGCAGGAAGCATGGTAGCTTCAAGCAGACATGGTGCTGGAGGAGGTGAGAGTGGGACATCTTGATCTGTAGGCAGCAGAAGGAGACTGTGTGTCACACCAGGTGTAGCTCCAATATATATGACCTCAAAGCCTGCCTCCACAGTGACATACTCCCTTCAATAGACCACACTCACTCCAACAAGGCCTTACCCCTTAATAGTGCTATTCCCTGCGAGCCAAACTTTCAAACATGTGAGTCTATGGGGTCCATACCTATTCAAGCCACCACATACACATTTACCACATACACAAAACTGATCAACCAAACAACACATATCTATCATTATGTCATTTCAGTAGAGAAACTGTACTTCTTCCTCTCTAAGTTGGACTCCTACATTTCTTTTCCTTCCCTTATTTCTCTGGCTAAGATTTCTAACACCATGTTGAGCTGAGCTGATAAGAGTGCATATTCTTGTCTAATACTTGAACTTCGAGGAAAAGCTTTCAGTTTGTTACTTCTGAGTGTGATGTTATTTATCCTTTTTTTCTATACCTATTTGTTGAGAATTTCAGCGAAAAAGAAATTTGAGTTTTGTCAAGTGCTTTCATTATATATTGATTAGAAAGTATAACCTTTACCCTTTCCTCTTTGAGTGTATCTAAGGCACTACACTTTTATCTGAGTACTTGGAAACCTTAAACTATCACAGTTAAATCCACTCAATCATGTAGCATGTTCCTGCAGAGGTGCCATTACGTTCCAAATGCTATGTCTGACTGATGGATTTTGCATGTGTATTCATCTGGGATATTTGTCTGTGGTCTACTTACAATGGATGTCCTTGCCTGGCCTTGGAATCAAAGTAATACTGGACTCATAAACTGCATTTGGAGGTGTTCCTTTGGCTTAAAATTTTGGAAAAACTCAAGAAGCACAAAGCGATTCTTCTTCAGTGTTTGATAGATTTCAACAGCAGCCATGTGTCCTGAGCTTAGCTTTGTTGGGAATTTTTGATTCCTGATTCAGTCTCCTTACTGGTTACTGGTATATTTAATATTTCCTTTAACTCCTCATTCAAATCCTATGCTTATAAGAATTCATTCACATCCAGACTATTGGGATTGTTGGCATGTAATTATTGATGTTAGTCCATCTTTATCACTTGCACTGCTGTGGAATCAGAGGACACATTTTTACTGTCAGTCATAATTTTTCTCTTTTCTAGTGAAGTCTCATAAATTTTATCAAAAATAGCTGCTGCTTGTGTTTTCTGCATAACTTATTGATGTGCTGATATTATTTTCTTCTTCATGCTGACTTCAGAGTTAATTTATTCTTACTCTTAGGAGTAACAGTAAGATAAAGGTGTTAACACTATACTTGTTTGGATTGTTCCCTAAGTGCCCTGATGTTTTGGTTTCCATGAAAGTTCCATTTGCATTGGGTCCAAGATATTTTTATTTCCCCTTTGATTTAATCTTTTTCCTGGTGGGATTTTTTTTCCCCAAGAGTATGTAATTGAACTTCCAAATATTTGTGAATTTTCTCAAGTGCCTATTGATTTCTATTTTATATTATTGTGGTTGGAAAAATTGTGGTTATGATTTCAGTTTTCTTAAATGTCTTGAGAAGCTTTTTTGATTTATCATGTGATCTGTCTCAGAGCAGGATCTATACTCATTTGGTAAAAATGTGTATTTTACTACTTTGGGATGAAGTTCTGTTCAGTCTGCTTTTCATGTTGATTCTCTGTTTCAATGATTGTCAACTTTGAAAGAGAAGCAGCAAGGCTCGGTTTGAATTGCTTTTTTTTTTTTTTTGTCTTACTTCACGTCTATTGATATGTGCCTTTTCTGTACAAGTTTTTCAAATCCTTCCTTTTTGACAAGTATGTATTCTTAAAGTGAAACAAAACTCTAATAGATATCATTAGATATAGTCTTTAGTACCCAATTAGCCATGGGTGGTTTTGATTTGGGAAATTAATTCAATATGTACATAATAATTGTTGATACACGAATTCTCATTTCTTGTTTCCTAAATATTTTGTTCCTTTCTTCCTCTTTTGATGTCTTTAATAATTACACATTTTTATTATTTTTATAATAGTTTGTTTAAGTTCCTTCTTTTTTTTATCATCTCCTACATATCTTTATTTTTGTTTGCTAGGAGGCTGATCTGAAGAACCCATACTCTATTTTTAAATGAAAGGAATTTAACCAATCACTTGCAAAAGCTTCGCACTACTAATTCCTGCTTCTGCATACCAGTGTATCATTGCTGTCACAGCTATAACACTTAAAACAATGCACCTAGAAACAGAAGTAAACTTACAACGTTGTACTGTTAATTTCATTACTTATTAAATTCTGTAATAATGATTTAAATGATTTGGCACCAACACAGCAATTCTATATATTTAACAATACTATGATTTCTATGTTTATGTAATTATCAATCTTTCATTTGTAAGAATTACCTTTAACATTTCTGCTGTGGCAGATGTAGTAGCAATAGTTTCTCATTTGTTTTGTTTGCCTAGAAATGTCTTTATTTCTGCGTTTTGATGGACAGCTGATATATAACATTTTGATGTTAATACTTCTTGTTAGCATCTTTACTCTATCACCTCATTGACTCTGGGCCAGTGGAGAATCTGAAGCAAGGCCCTTTTCTCCTCTTGCTTCTCCCTTTCCCATTTCTTTCTCCATCTCTTTATTTTTGTTTTGTCTTCTGGTTGCTGACACAGAGCCTCTCTACTTTCACCCATTCTGGTTGTGAACTCATGATCCTTCTGCCTCTTTTCCCAAGTGCTAAGATTACATCTATGAACCACTATGTTCAGAAGACATTGATTTCTTAAATAGTATATTTAAAATCTTCAATTTTTATTTATGTGTGTCTTTGTGTGCATATGAGGCACCCATGAGTTCAGGTGCCTGGGATACTGGAAGAGGCCACAGGATCTCCTGAAGTTGGAGTTACAGGTGGTGTGGAGCTGCCCAGTGTGGGTGCTGGGAACAAACCTCAGATCCTCTCAAGAGCAGCAGACACTTGTAAGGAAGGAGCCATCTCTCCATCCCTTTAAGTAGGTATTAAACAATGTTTCTCTCTGTGTGCCCAGGGGAGTTCTCTGGGTGCCATCCTACTATTTCCTTAGTTTTTCCATCTTTTTTATCCTTCTTTTTTTCTTATTGTTCCTGTCACTGAAAATTTTTATTAATTCTTCTTAAATTGGGTGGTCTGTTTTGCTGCTTTGACAAAATTTATTGTTGAGCCCATCCAGAGAAAAGCCTCATTTCAATTGTTTTGTTTTTCAGTTTCAAAATGTTAGTTTGAATTTTTAAAAAAAATAGCATTTCTATATCTATATTTGAACTCTCATTCATTAAGATATATTATAATTTTGTCTTGTCTGTGTTTTTATAACTCAGTAGGCATCTTCAAGATGATTATTTTGAATTCTCTGGCAGCCCAACTTTGTCAGGGTGCTTCTTGGAAATTTGCTTTTTCCTTGATTCTTTTTTTTTTTTTTTTTTTGGTTTTTTTTCGAGACAGGGTTTATCTGTGTAGCCCTGGCTGTCCTGGAACTCACTCTGTAGACCAGGCTGGCCTCAAACTCAGAAATCCGCCTGCCTCTGCCTCCCAAGTGCTGGGATTACAGGCGTGCGCCACCACCGCCCGGCTTTTTCTTGATTCTTAATGTTCTCTGTATGTTTGTGCTATTATCTTCACATATGAAGAAACGGTGATCTTTTCCAAATATTATGGAGGTATCCTGACTTAGACACACACACTACCCCAGCAGTAGTTAATCTGTGGCTATGTAAGACCATCCTGCTAGAGAACGCTGTAAGATTGGAAGACAGCTTTCTTAACTTCTTTCAGTACCTCCTGGGGGAATCTTTCAGTTCTCTCTGCAGTTTTTAACCTGTTTCACAGAGCCACCTCTAAGAGGATGCATGCCTCTTTTCCCTGTATATTTTAGAAGTTACTTTGGCTATTTAGCATACTATGTGATGGAACAAAAACTGGCCCCCAAGAGGGGACCAGAGTATAAGGTTCCTTCTGTAGCCTTCCTTCTCTTCTGGGGGAAACCCTCTTCTCACAGTTTCCCCTGTGTTGGAGAACAATGTTGGCAAAAGAGCATTGTTTCCTCATCCTGTTTCCCTTCCTGTTGCTCAGAACAATGAATCCCACAAGTTTCTCGGGACACACGGTGAAGCAACATGGAGTCAGCTTCGAGGAAGGCAGGAGGCAGACATCCACTGCACAGCCTGCCAGACATCCACTGCACAGCCTGCTCCTTCTTTCCTGTTCTAGGGTGAATTACAGGGCTTGACATTCTGCTCAGTAATAGATTCTGAACCAAAAGAGTAGAACTGTTCTTCCTCAGGCAAGGTAACTGCTATCTATTGCTCTCCTCTGGATGAATCTACTTAGCTGAATTATGATTTTTTTCCAAAGGTATTTGTACTGATATCATTACCTTGGCATTGGAGGAACAATAACTATGCCTTCCTGTTGTGTCATCTGACCCAATTAACTTTGAGGTATTTTATAGAACTTTCTCGCTTCTCAGTTCTCCCTCCTTTGAACAGAATCTCATCTTCATTTTCCTTAGCATTGTTCTTTCTTGTTTCTTTCCATTTTAATGTTTTGTAATTTTCTGAATTTTCTTGACAGCATCCGAGTCATGTGCTTTAGCACCAAGTTTACAATAATATCCCCCAAGGCTTTGAAGACTTCCCTGTGAGTGGATTAAAGTTAATGTGAGATTAGGGATTAGTAGCAAAGCATTTCAGCATCCAAATGATTTACCTTCCCATCGTCTGGGCTTGCTTACTGTCTTATTTATTTAAAGATGGAAGATGAGGAAGAAAAAGTTGAATTGTTATGAGTAAGAAGATTCTTAGCCATAAAAAGCCACTCATCCCATATCATTAAATCATGGCAGAGTAGTGGATACACATGTTTCCAAGTATAAGGTTTGCTCATGAATCATAGTTACATTGCTTTCAGGCTGACCAGTTTTACACTCTGAAAATATGATTATATGAAAGTAAAAGCAAATACAAGTACATATCAAAAGAAAGTTTAAAATTCTGACCATTAAAAGAATAAAAATACATCAGGATTAGATTTTAACATCCATTTTACCAACCAAGCCACTAATTCTGACAATTAAAAGAATAAAAATATACCAGGATTAGATTTTAACATCCAATGGATTTTACCATTTTACCAATCAAACCACTTTCTGTTGCATCTTTAAAAGTTTAAGAGTGTCTGGAGAATGCAACCAAAAAGTTATATCAATCATTTCTGGTTGACAATACTCGGAAGAACTACAGCTAGATGTAACTACTATGGTCCAATATTCTTGGTAATCCTTAGCATTGGTCTGACCCTAGGAAGAAGCAGAAGCAGCCACTGCAGGGCTGGGATTTTCTTTCATTGTTTTCCAGTTGGCTCATGGACCCAAACTAAGAGTTATGTGCTTGAATGGAATTACTTAGCTCTTTTCAGAAGGCTAATGCTCTTATTTCTAGAAGCAGAGGGAAGTGAAGTATAAAATAGTCTACAGGCTGTTTTTTTTTTTCTCTCCCAAAACAAAATCCTTAAGGGAAATTTGGTTTCACAAGTTATTATTCAGATTTTGTAATGAATTTTTTATGTGACAACTATTTTGTAATTTGTGAAAATAAAATCATATCTTTTCAAAGGAACTGATTGCATTCAGTATCATCCAATTTTACAAATTAGAAGAAATGGAACTCATTTCACTTTGTAAGTCATTTGGCCATTGGTCTGCAGAAGTTCATGTAGACATAGTTCCTTTGTCCTCAATTACTACTATCTTCCTTTGATATAACAAAGTAAAACCAAATAGGGACTTGATAACGAGAGGAAGATTCATTTCTAGGCCAGCACTGACAGAAAACTAAATGCTTGTACATGTCAATTGCTGCACATAGGACATGCATGAAAAGAAATAAAGGCATAATCATGCTAAAATTATTGTAATACATAAGTACATAGTGAAAGGACATGCAGAGACATGTGTAGGAGTAGATCTGTGCATATAGAGATATATGCAGGACTTGATGTATATACATGAAGATACCTGTGTAGGAGAGGATGTATACATGTAGAGATATATGCAAGAGTAGATGCGGTCATGTATGTAGGAGTAGATAGATGTATGCAGAGGCGTGTGCAGCATGTCTATGTTCTATCTCCTAGGGAAGGACTTCTTTTGTCTGCATGGCTACTGTCTACTTAGTGAGTCCTCATTGTGACTTTTAGTTTAGCTTGTGGTCACTTGAATCTCCAAAGACAAAACACTACCCTGTGTCACCTGGAGGCCCTGCAGTGTCATAGCTGTCCCTGTGCTCTGGGACTCACAGCAAAGCATGGACACATCATGAGTGATGTAAAGGGAAAGGGTGGACACAGGGACATGGGACTGTGCGGGCAGGCAGGCCGTGTGGGGAGTGGGCTGTCATGGAAAAGAAACCTTCCTTGCCTTGTGTTTGTGGGCAAGCACTGTGGGGCTTGGCACTTTGAGTAAAGGATTGTGAGGTTGTGGGGCTATTTAGAGCCCATGAAGGGTTCTTAGTAGTTAAACCCTAGGGAGGTTGGAGATGTGTGCACACATACAACAAGAGAGAAAGACAGAAGAGGAATGTTTTATTTAAAATAGAAGTAAAAGTTATTAATAGAACCATATAAATATTATTAATTAGATCATTACCCAAATTCTTATATCTTTTTTCAGTTTTTTCACTGAGATTCTGGAAATATGAGTGTCATATGTAAAGTTCTATGCTGTCTGTTAAAGTAGTGTGGGGCAAAATCCACTGTATCTTTTAAGATAAAGCTCTTAGATCTGCATCTAGGCACTTTAAGAGTAAAAGTATAGGTTTTTGACCTTTGTAACCTAGAACATTTTAATAGACAAAAATTAAAGCCAGAAGAGGAAAAGAATCCCTGCCGGGTCATATCTCTGGACCCGCATGCTGTCACTACAGAGTGGCCATATTTGCAAAGCGCATGCCTTGCAGCTCCCCTGCTGCCCCCCCTCCCCCTCAAGGACCCTTCCACCATTTGAGCTTTGTGGAACAGACATCTCCGGGCCATTCACAAAAGTCATTAAGTTTGCATGTCTACAGGATAAATGTTCTTTAAATATCAGACCCACGCTGATAAAGACTACTCTCAGTTGATAATCACCCCGGGAGGCTGTTCTCATCTCACACCACTAAGCTGTTCTCTACAAGAAAGTTTTCTCTTAACCAAACTCTTCTTAAGTCATTTTGTTAATTATTGTGTGAACTATATGTGTATTGAACTCTTTTGGTTATATATATTTAGCTGGTGATAAAATGTAGAATTTATATTCATGCATAACAACTTGGTATTGAATAAATAAGCCTTGACTGGAATTTTGAAAACAAAAGAAAACTTTAAAAGAATGTAAATCCTCTGTAATTCAGACCTGAAATTTAGTCTAGAGTGGTGGCAGACGCCTTTAATCCTATCTCAGGGGAGGTAGAAGCAGGTGGATCTCTGTGAATTCGAGGCTAGCCTGATCTGTAGAGTGAGTCCAGGATAGCCAAGGTTTGTTATACAGAGAAACCCTATCTTAAAAAAATGTGTGTGTGTGTGTGTGTGTGTGTGTGTGTATGTGTGTGTTGAGCCTATGTGTAAATGTATTTGCATGTGTGAGCTTATATATGAGAGGAGAGACAGAGGCACATGAGTGCTCAAATTTGACTTTGTTTCTTTCTAAACGATGAGCCCAGATGATGCTGGCCCTGGATGATGTAGACAGTGGCCAGGATGATGTGGAAAGATGTCCCACCACAGATTCAGCAGGATTAATTCCCCCAGCCTATTTGTGTTGTGTAGACAGGCAGGTCATCTCTTCTCTGTTCTTGAGTTTCCAAGAGAGAAAATGCCAAGTGCTCATCTTTGGATACAAAGATGCTAAAATGAGCTAAATATTTGGAAATCGATTTATCTGTGAAAGAGGTCCAAGTAGATATTACAAAAAAAGAAAAAAAAGAAAAAGAAAGAAAGATGTGAATCATAGTTCAGAGGATATGAATAGATTCTAAAAGTATCCTGGGACATAACTGAGGTTCAGCAAGTCACGGCCAATTTTTCCCTGATGACTTTTTGGCTGAAGCCATAATTACAGGCCACTTCTAGTTCTGTTCAGCTCTCTTCCACACACAAAGCTGTGGTGCACAGTAATTTTTACTCTCAAGGACCGAAAATGAACTTCTGGTTAAGTACAAAGGGTTGTTTTCTGCCAAACTCAATGAGAGGAGGAAGTGGCAGGGTGGGTACAGGAAGGCCCAAATTCTCTTGTCTTAACTGTGGACAGTAGGGTTGCTTAAGGGTTTGAATAGCAACCTCAAACTGGGCTTTGTTAAGTGAGACAGACATCTGCGGAAGAAGCCTATGACCTGACGAAGGGCAACGGGGAAAAGGACATCCTCGCAAGACCGGATCTAAATAGAACAGAACAGCGGATTATTATCTAGCTTTGTACTTTTAGCTGTGTGTGAAGGTCTCTACATAACTTTGGGCAGGCCAGTTAATGCTGTAGTGACTCTGATTCTCTTAGATTAGACTGCAAAAGAAACTTGTGACATGTAAGATTGTGGCAAAGAGTAAATGAAATGATAAATATAAAATTGGTTGGCACAGTGCTAATTTTGATCATTTCCCTAATTATCTTGCACCTGTCTGTCATCGTTAACCATGACAGTGTGGCACTGCCTGAGAGAGCCCAGAAGCTGCAACTAAAGCAACCCCATGTGGATGGATCAGAGGATGTGATAGTTTGCATAGCTTGTCCCAGGGAGTGGCACTATTAGAAGGTGTGGCCTTGTTAGAGGAAGTGTGTCACTGTGGGGGTGGGTTGGAGATCTTCCTCCTAGCTGCCTGAACATGCCCACTCTGTTCCTGGCTTCCTTCAGATGCAGATGTAGAACTCTCAGCTCCTCCTGCACCATGCCTGTCTGAATGCTGCCATGCTTCTGCCTTGATGACAATGGACTGAACCTCTGAACCTGTCAGCTAGCCCCAATTAAATGTTGTTATTTATAAGACTTTGTCTTGGTCATGGTGTCTGTTCACAGCAGAAAAACCCTAAGACAGAGGATTTCAATGGATGTCATATGACTTTGAGACAGTCTCAAATGTAAACGCCCAGAGAACCTGACCGCTCCTCAGAGAGAGTCACTCAGGTTGACAGCACCTGTGCTGTTGAGTAAACAGCCATTTCTGTGTGGATGTAGCAGAGCAGATTTAATCCTGATGGTGGTTGGGATGGGAAGAAGTAGGTAATATGAGTCTTGAGTTTCTAGAATAATCTTCAAATCTCGACTATTGTAGATAATAACATGTACTTTCTCAGAAACAATACAATTTCTCAGAAACAATACAATTTAAAAATATATCATGAGTTTTACGGGCAAATGGATGGAACTAGAAAATTTTATCCTGAGGGAGGTAACTTAGACACAAAAGGACATGCATAGCAGGAGCCTAGCATGACTGCTTCCAAGATAGACGCAGACAGATACTTACACCGAAACATTGCACTGAAGTCGGGGACCTCTGTGGTTGAACTAGGGAAAGGCTAGAAGTTGTGGTCAACTTCACAGGAAGACCATCAGTCTCAACTAACCTGGAACCCCCAAGATTTCTCAGACACTGAACCACCAACCAGGCAGCATACACTAGCTGATGTGAGGTCCCTGGCTTATACAGCAGAGGACTGCCTGGTCTGGCCACAGTGAGAGAAGATGCACTTAATTCTTAAGAGACTTGAGGCCCCAGAGAGTAGGGAAGTCTGGTGGGGTGGGGAGTTGGGGTTGGGGCATCCTCTTGGAGACAGGGGAAGAGGAATGGGATGAGAAACTGTCGCAGGGTGGACCGGGAGGGGGATAACAACTGGTCTGTAAAAAAAGATTAAAGTTAATTTAAAAAATACAAAAAATACTTTGTACAGTACAAAAGAATGATTATGTAGCTAGACCTGGCCTAGACAACTAAGTTTACAAAACTTCTTACAAGACATAAATAGAAATATAAGCCATTGATAAAGTGGGGCCTGGAAAGATCCTAATTAGATATTTAAAAGCACGAAATTTTGAACAGCCAGTAAAGATGTCAAATCTGATCAGCTGCCATGATAATGAAAATGGAAGCATAAGGAGCAATGGTTTATAAGTTAGAAAAGGCTGTCAGAAGAGGGAATACCTGTTTCAAGTTCTACCTGTTGCTATACCTGTCTGTTCTGCCAATCAGGATAGCTCTACCCTGTCAGTATAGAATATGGTGGGCCATGTCAAGTAGTTTGTTTTAATACACGAAGCTTTGCTTTGAGAAGCAAAGTAGTAGTAGCTGTATATATTCTGTGAATGTGTGTGTATGTGTTCATGTACACGCATGTTTTGTGTAAGGATGGGCATACACATGTTCATGAGTCTGTTTCAAAGGCCAGAGGTTGATGTTACGTGTGTTCCTTAAGTGCTTTCCACCAGGTTCACTCAATGAACCTGGAAATCACTTAGTTCCTAGACTATCCAGCTTGCCTAGCAACCTCCAGGGATCCTCTGGCTTCTAGTACAGAAAGTACTACAGCTGCATGCTGCTGTATATGCAACCTGTATGTGCATGTGTAATGTGCAAACCTGGTTAGTTCTAACTGTCTTCTTGAATATTTGCCCTTACATCTAAGATGAAGATGAGTAAAATCCTTTCTTCTAGTGCCCTGGAAGATGCATCCTGTTATTTTATCAATAGTTACTCTGTTGTACAGGAAGTGGCACATAGACATTTTACATGACTCTAACATTTAGTGCCTGTGGATCAACTTTTCCTCAGCTCATCCAGACCCTCCAGAGCCTACAGTAAGCAACTTTTTATTTTCAACATGTATGAAATCAACTTGTTTGGATACCATATGAGTAATGTCACAGCAGGATCTTGTAACTTTTACGACTGAATAGTACTCCATTGTGTTTATGTACATTTTTTTTAAAAATTCATTC
This sequence comes from Apodemus agrarius, assembly GCA_964023405.1. Taxonomy (NCBI): domain Eukaryota; kingdom Metazoa; phylum Chordata; class Mammalia; order Rodentia; family Muridae; genus Apodemus; species Apodemus agrarius. The sequence continues at coordinate 10,806,166 of OZ030016.1, forward strand.
ATCAATTTTAGGGTGCTCAGGTTGTTTCCACCACTTGGCAATCGTTGTGAATAGTGTTGCCGTAGATTTGGCGGTGCGGATGCCTCTTTAATGGATTCTGTTCCTTTTGGATGAATACCCAGAAGCGACACTCCCTTGTTTGCTTTCCTGCCATCCCTGATTCCTCTAGAGCGCGATGGAATCTCCCTGTGGTTAGGATCTGCAGTTCCCAGATGATTCATGGCACAGTTGGACAGTTGTCTTGCACTTTCATCCTTTGTGCATTATGATACTGATCTCAACATGCAATATATGATAATTCTATATCATTTTCCCTGAGGTGCAAGAATTTTGTATGATTTACCTCATGTCCGTGGTCCTTGGAAGAAGTCTTCTTTTCCCGGTAAAGTAGACTTCAAAATCTTCAGATTTTAGTCTGTGGGCATAGTCGATATATCCTGACACTTCCTGCCCATGAGAATTTTTGTCACGAATGAAGATCACCGTCTGGTAACATTAAAGAATGGAAAAAGGGACATGAATAATGTTGCTTGAGCACTTTGAGAAGCTGTGGCTGTGAATCACATGCATGCCAAGGGCTATTTCAAGTGCTGTTGTATGTTTAACCCTTATGATTCTATCAGGTAGGTTCTGTTATTTCTTCCATGCAGGAGCTGAAGGAATCACAAACCTTATCTGTAGATGGTACATTGACAGTAACTTTGCATGTCATTATAAATGATTCAAACCAGTATTTCTAAGAAAAGCTTGTTTTAAGTGATATAAATATTTCATGTTATTTACTTTCATATCAGCCTCATCTTCTTTATAGTCATTTGGGTATGAAAATGAAACTGTGTAACAAAAAACTGAGACACAGACAGAGGCTGAGCTTCTCCGGGTCTCCCAGCTATCAAACATCAAAACTGTCCTTCGGCACCATTCCCCCTTTCTCCAAGGAGCATCTACATATCTGCTATTAGAGATATATAAATAGATCCTCAGTACTGTGACAGTCAAACTTTAATTTACAAAGCCAAAATGTGTATATTAAACTCACAGAATAAGCTGTATTCTCCCATCCACATCAATCTCTTCACAAACTCTATTGACCACTTTCTACGCATTCGTAGTTCCTAACAGTAAAAGGATGGACTCAGCTGTGGCAATGGTCAAGTCCAGGTATTCAGAACTTATGAGTTGCTGATGAGAGACATCTAGACAGTAGACATGGAGCACAGAGGGTGACCCGTGAAGGACAGACACAGCAGAGCTAAAGATGATGAGCAGAGCAGTGATGGGCACTCTGAGTTTTAAGGCAAAGTTGACAAAAAAATATTATGGTCTAGCTAGAAAAGAAATGTATTTGTTTATAAAGTAACACCAAATAGTAGGACTCTGTGGCAAAGTTCAATGCTTGGATAGACCCAGGAGTCTGCATTTTCCTCTGTAGTCACTGCGTTCAGTCACTTGTTGGGTCTCTGAGGCCATGAGATAACATAGTTGACTTTAGATATCAGACTTTCCAAAAGAATAAAGCTATAAAATTGGAAGGATTTTCTTTCCCTCATTGATTCTATTGCCTGTATGTTTTTGTTTTGTTTTGTTTTGTTTTTGTCTGCTGGGTGCTTCAGACACTATGCTGAGGAGGATTCTGAAGCAGGTTCTTGGTACAAACAAAGAGAAAGTATCTGACAAATTAATCTCACACCCCATAGAGGATCAGGATGAATCAGGCTGAGCTAGCACTCTGTTCCTGTCTCGTAAGCTGACGTTGTTCCAACCCTTAGTCCTTCAAGTTCCTCCACATAGCCACTCAATAAATCAGAATAGATTTATGATTAGTGTCGTTTACTTTCAGTTTCTTCAGCATAAAGTTCGAGTGGACACTAATCCGAAGAGGCTTCTGGAGGTTCTTGTGCTACTCAACCGATAATGTGAGTGGCAGCCACTCCTTAAACAAGGCTTGTGAGTCATTAGTGCTCCTAGAGGGCCTGTCAGAATCGTCAGCACAGCCCTGGGGGAGGTGATTGAGGAGAAAGATGTTCTACTATTCTAAGGAAGCCTCCTGTTTTCAGAACAGAACTCTACACCAGGAAAAGAATGTCTCCCCTTCTCCCTCCCCCTCCTCCTCTTCTCCCCATCTCTCCCTCCCACTTTCCCCTTCCCTTCCCTCCCCCTGTCCCGTCCCCTTCTCTTTCCCTCTCACTTTCCCTCTCCCCTCTCTCCCTCTCTATCTCTTTCTCTCTCTCTTCCTCTCTCCCTTTCTCTCTTCCTCGCCCCTCATCTGTGTTTGCGTGTGTGTGTGTGTGTGTGTGTGTGTGTGTGTGTGTCTTTCTCCCACTGAGAAATATTTTGACAGTAGACTGACAGGCTATATATATTACCCATCTTTGTGGTGAAGGCAAATGATATTTCTAGGCCAAACCAAAAAGCATAACTTCTAAAATACACTGGTAAGAAAAATGAGGTTCTACTTAGCGTACAAAGACCCTAAGAAGAGAGCACATCCCTGAAGGCAGTTCTGGCCAACAGGCGTCTGGGTCACAACCTGGAACCCATCAGAGCCAAAAGCTCACAACTCACACTGTGCCCCATGATAAATCTGAGAAATAATAAGACTCTAACTCCAAACACTACTTTCTCTCCCTACGATGCCAACCTGTGGGGTGCTTTCTTCTACTTACCTTATACAATACTCTAAAAACTTTATGATTTGGATGTGGGCAGTGGAGGTGGAAATGGAGGGGGAAAAGTCCCTAAGGGGAGAAGAGTGGGACAGAATGCTTGTGACAAGAATTCAGAAGAGATCTATTGGGAAGGAGAGCAGTCATCCAGGCTGGGCGAGGAAGGAGAGGGGAGAACGGAGGCTGAGCAAGGGCACATGCTGTTGTAAGGAATCTGCATGTTAGTCTTAGGTGGGTAATACAGACTGTGTAAGGTACACACAACATTGTTAACCCTCATTTTATCAACATGAGCGCTAAGTAAGTACCCACACATGTGCAGACGTAAAACACCTACATTAGACAGGGCCGGCTTCCTGGGATGTCCATGTTCTTATTGGGTGTGCACAGACCGATCTGATCTTAGATGCTGGCTCTGATATCTAGTTGCTGCAAGACTTTGGTAACTTAGTTGCACGTTTTAAGAATTAGTTTCCTACATAATGGAAGACTCTAGCAAGTTAGACTCTTAAATAGTTAGTTGCCTTTATAATAGAATGAGTTTGCACCTGCCTTAGAAGCCTAGTTCAGGTAAGTACTTTGCAATACCTAGCCAGCAATAACACTAACTAAATCCTACCCACACCTTGCTTTTCTTCTTTTCTAATCAAACTGTTTCTTTTTCCTTAATGCTTTCTTAAGTTTTAAATTTTATTTTATTTTGCTTCTATATAGAGACTGTGTTAGTTAAATCAGCTTCTTAGGGGTAAAGAAATGGACTCATCATACCAGATCTCCTTGCTTAGATGGCCTATGTTGAGGCATCCTTTGTTTCTTTTGCTAAATTTAGACCTTCTTAAGAAAAAAATTGAGGATATTTTGAAATTTAAATATAAACATGCCTGGTTTGCTGTATATTGCTTTTATTATGTTTAGGTATATGCTTTGAATGCCTTTTAACATGGAGGGATGGTAACCCCACAGGAAGAACAAATGTCAACAAACCTGGGCCCCTGGGAGCTCCTAGAGACTAAGGCACCAACTGAAGATCATACATGGGCTGCTTCAAGGCCGAAGATACGTAGCAGGGGACTGCCTTGTATGGCTTCAGTGGGAGAGGATGAGCCTAATCCTGAAGAGACATGAGGCCTCAGGGAGGGTGGATACCTCAGAGGGGCAACCCTCTCAGAAGCACAGGGGAGGGGAGATGGGAGGAAGAACTCTGGGAAGGGGACCTGGAGGGAGGGCAACCTTTGGGATGTAAATAAATGAGATAATTAATAATATACATATTATTAATATGTATTTAAAAAAAGAATGACAAGTTGAAAAAAGAAAATAACTAGATTTTCACACACACATACACACACACACACACACACACACACACACACACACAATGCCCCTTTAGGCAGAGGGGAGAGGGGGATCTTCTCCCAGAGTGTGGTACGGAAGATCAGTAATTGGCAGCTTTGCCACCCTGAAGTCTTCTATCATTTAAGAATAACTGTTTAGATTCCTCTGTTATCATTATTTTCCAGTTTTATTCCAGTAGTATTGAGAGAACATTTCACACAACATCAAATTCTTCCCAAATTGCAAGTGCACAACTCAAGGATTTTTCAATACATTCACAAGGTTGGGAACTAAAGTCCAGCTTCTGGTTGTTTCCATGACACCAAGGAGATCCTGAGGTACAACTCACTAACACTCCCTATCCCAGCAGCCTCAGAAAGTTCTAGATCCACTTGCTGATGATCAATTGCTTTTTCTGCATTTTTCATATGAATGAAATCATAAATAAATAAATGTATTTTTTCACTTTAATATCTTTTTCGAAACTCACAGTTAATTTCCCAAAAGATATGTGAATGCTATAATTTATACAGTGAAAGGTTCTTTTAAGTCATGTTACATTTATTTCAAACATTCCAAAATGTACATTTTCATCAGAACCCTTAATTCTCTGTAGAATCAGATAAGGCAGAACCAAGCATGGATGGGGGTTAAATGACACATTGTAAACTGCACACCAACCTCCACTTTCCAGCCACCTAGTCGGAGAAAACAGGCTTTTAATTAACCACTAATAAAAAGCAGGATACATCCCGTATAAGAAAGCAATTGAGAAGTATCCGTGTGTGTTTATTGCTGATACAGAAGTGGGGCTTGAGGCACAGAGGACTGTGAAATCTGAGGTCAGTGGGACAGTCTGTGACCTCAAAAGCAAACAGGTGTTAAATGAAACGACGTCTGGCGTGAATACTTAGACCCTCCTGGCCTTTTGTATATTGGAAAAAGATGAATTAAAGTAAAAACTTTAGTCTGTTGATGTATCATTTAGATCTTTGGCCGCTTTTCTTTTCCCAGAAGTGGATTAAAATACAATCTCATAAACTTGTTATAAGCCGGGGACATGTGTTGCCTGGTTTCTCCTGCCAATTACTAATGAGGAGATATGAACCCGATACAGTGAAATGGGACTGCGTGTGAGGCCAGTGGAAGCAAAGTCACAGAAATGGAACACGACCCTGGGCGTGCTTAGCAGCAAGACGACACGGACTCAAAGACACTCAAGCAGGATTTCAGAACTGAGGGTCTGGGCTGCCCCTAGGAGACCACACTGCCTCTCAGAGGGGAATGGAGGGGTGTTCATCTAGAGCTTTTTACAACTGAGGAATGTGCTAATGAATTATTAATTGAAGAGAATGTATATATATATATATATAATGCATATATATATAATTTCAGAAGAGAAACTATTTTGATGATAGGGTCATAATTCTTTGGGGATCAGTACTGTTTTTAAACATTTCAAAAGGAATTCCAAAATAAATTACTTCAAAAGAGATTACTGTATGAAATTTCTATGTTGATAATTGGTTTTTAATTCCATGTTCTCTGATTCACTTGGATGGGTAAGTATAGTCTCGTTACCCACACACATTTCAGCCTGTTAGAAATAGATCTTTGTCTTCCCCTCCTGCACACAGGCTCAGAAGGACCATCCTGTTGGCCAAAGTAACTCTCAGACTGCTCTGATTTCAGAGGCGGGGAGGGTGACCTCATCCTCCCTTGGCGTGGATACTGCTGGGCAGTGTTGCAAAGGGAGAGGCTGCAGAATCGTGGCTGCTTCACAGCTAGTGTGATTCTCTCCGAGTGTCACACACAGTTCACTTGTTTGCTTGCGGTAACTGAAGACTTGCTTTCTAAGGGAAATCACTGATGTTAGTTTAGCCTTCAGGTCTCTAAGCTATGTCTATTTTCAAAATGGTGGGGGTAAGTTCCTGTGCTATGTATTTTGCAGTGCCTGTGAGGAAAGGAATAATTTAAGATCACTTGTCCTCATCATTAGAATTCAAAATGGTCTGGAGGTCTGAATGAATGAAATTAACATGCAAAAACACATGCAGGTTTTATTTATATAAACTCTGAGTGTTAGGGAGAAAAAATGAGATGTTCGAAGATATATCTATATCTATATCTATATCTATATCTATATCTATATCTATATCTATATCTATATCTATATCTATATCTATATCTATCTATATTTAATCTATATATCTATATGATATATGATATATATGTATATATATGTGCATATATATACATATATATATAAAGATTTACTTTTTAAACCCAAAATATACACTAAAAATCTTCGAGTGGAGTCCAGTGTGTTGATCCAACCCAACATGCCTATGCAAGAATAAACTTTACTTCCCCAAGAAAGAATCATTGGCTGTTGTGCATGCAGCCTTCATGCCCACTATGTTTTTCAGTAAGATTTCTCCAAATATTTTCATAAAAAGACTTGTCTAATGTCTCTAAAGCTAAAGATATGACATTACTAAAGAAAAGTTACTCTAAAATGAATATTGACTTTCTAAGTTCAATATCAATAAAGGATTTTTGATTATTTAAAGTTTTGCCTTGAAGAATCAATGTTTGCAGGTTTGGGGACATGGTTCATTGAGTTAAGTGCTTTGTGCACCAGCCTAAAACCATGAGTGCAGATCCTCAGTGCCTGTATACATTTCAGGCAAGTGAGGTAGACCCTCAAGTTCCCAGTGCTCTGGAGGCAGATGCACAGTTTCCATGGGCAAGCTGGCTAGTCAGGATTGGCCAAATTGGTGAGCTTTTTGTTCAAATGTGCATCCTGCCTCAATATATAAAATAGGGGGCAATTGACGAGGGCACACAACACACATGTGCATGTTCCTACACATATATGCATCACACAAATGCAACAGACATATACACATGCATGTATGCCACATATACCCAACAGGAATTTAAGAAATAAATGGCTGTAAGAAGACAATTTTGAAAATAATGAATAATTAGCAGATTTTGCATTATTGCAAAAAGTAAAAGCAGAATAAAATATCAAATGTCATTACAAGGATTGGCAGATGAATGGTATGCATGCATATGGGGATGAGTATAGCATAAATGCTTTTCAACAGGACAACTTTGGCCTTTTATGAGTTCCTACTCTTTTGTAAAGCATGCAATTCCAAAATCTTGCCTTTAATCATACCATATTATGCCTTCCATCCCCTTGATTTCTAGTTAGCATACCCTAGAAACTCCAAACTAAGAATCCTTTCAGCACCTTGAGGCTACTAATCCATCAACCATATGTTTTGCCATGAATCATTCTATGTGCTCTTTCCTCTTGTTCAATGTAGATGCCATAGTGCAGCAACATTTTTCATTTGCAGAATGTTTCAAATCCATTGAGAGTCCTGAATACTCATTGAAAAATTTCCAGCAACATTTCAACCCGACTTTCCCTTTATTCTGTTTCTGCACAGAATAATTAAGATAAATTTGGCTAGAAAATTATAATTGCTCTTCTCAAAGCTCAATAATCATAAACTCAAGTGGACTTCATAACCATTTATAATAATTAGCTATAATATATTTATCCTCTCTTACATCTTGAATTTTGTGTTATGTTTTCTCTCATCAAATTTTCTGCAATGTAATTTCCTAAGATCTTTATTTTCTTGATGAAGTTAAATTAGAATCACCTCATTCTCCCCCTATAAAATCTAATTGTCACCATCCCTGACCTTCAGCTATATTACAGAGCAATAGTAATAAAACCAGTATGGTATTGGCATAAAAAACAGACAGGTTGATCAATGGAATTGAATTGAAGACCCAAAAGTAAACCTGTATAACTGTGGACACTTGACTTTTGACAAAGCTAAAACTAAGCAATAAAAAAGAAAGTATCTTCAACAAATGGTGCTGGTTGAACTGGATGAATGCATGTAGAAGAATACAAATAGATCTATAGCTATCACTCTGCACAAAACTCAAGTTCAAATAGATCAATGACCTTAATGTAAAACCAAACACACTAAATCTAATAGAGCAAAAAGTGGGGAATAGCTGTGAGTGCATTCGCACAGGAGACAATGTCCTGAACAGAACACCAATAGCTCAGGCATTCAAGTGAACAATTAATAAATGGGACCTCATGAAACTGAAAACCTTCTGTAAGGCAAAGGGCACTGTCAATAGGACAAAATGGCAGCCTGCAGAATGGGAAAGCTCTTTACTCACCCTACATCTCACAGAGGTTGACTAGCCAAAATATATAAAGGACTCAAGAAATGAAACATGGACAAAACAAATAAACCAATTTAAAAAGGGGGTTACTGATCTAAACAGAGAATTCTCAACATAGGAATCTTTAATGGCCAAGAAGCACTTAAAGAAATGTTCTACACCCTTATTCACCAAGGAAGCACAAATCAAACAACTCTGAGATTCTATCTTATACTCATCAGGATGGCTAATATAAAAAATTTCAAAACATAACACATACTAGCAAAGATGTGGAGCAAGGGAAACACGCCTCTATTTCTGGTGGGATTGCAAACTTGTACAACCACTTTGGAAATCAATTTGGTGGTTTTGTAGAAAACTGGGACTAGTTCTACCAGCTATACCACTTCTGGGCATGTACCCAAAAGATGCTCCACCACCCCACAAAGACATTTGCTCAACTATGTTCATAGCAGCTTTATTTGTAATAGCCAGAAACAGAAACAACCTAGATGACCCTCAACCAAAGAACAGATAAAGAAAATGTGGCGCATTTACAGAATAGACTATTACTCAGCCATTAAAAATAATGACATCATGAAAATTGCAGACGAGTGGATGGAAAGATCATCCTAAGTGAGGTAACCTACACCCAGACAAACATACATGGTGTGTGCTCACTCATAGGGATATTAGGTATAAGTTGAAGGATGAGCATGCTGCAACCTGCAGACCCAAAGAAGCCAGGTAACAAGGTGGACCCAAGGAGGACGCTGCAATCTCACTGGGAAGGGGAATAGAATGAACATCAGGGGTGTATGGAGGGAGGGGACTGGGTGGCTGAGAGGGAGTGGATGGGAACAGGAGAGACCAGGAGATAGGAGGGCATAAGGGAGAGAGTACTGGGAGAGACAACGGGAATGGGGAGTAGAAACCTAGGGCAATGGAAGCTTCAAGGAACCTATGAGGATGACTCTAGCTAAGACTCCAAGCAATAGGGGCTATGGAGTCCAAAATGGACATCTCCTGTAACCAGGCAAGACTTCCGATGGAGAAACTGGGACAGCAACCCAGCCACAAACCCTCCAAACCACAATTTGTTCTGCCTACAAGATGAGCTGGGGTAAAGATGGAGCAGAAATGAGGGGAAGTCAACCAGTGACTACCCTTGACATTATTAATGATATTCTGACTATTAATGGTATGCTGATATACTTGCAGACAGGAGCCTAGTGTAACTGTCATCAGAGAGACTTCACCCAGCAACGGATGGAAACAGATGCTCAGTCAAACAAAAGGACTAGGGGGATCCTGCAGGAAAGGGGGAGGAAGGATTGAAGATGCCAGACAGTCAAGGACACAAGAAAATTTACAGAATCAACTAACCTAGCTCCACAGCGGTCCACAGAGACTGCACAGCCAACCAGGGAGCCTGCATGGGACTCACCTCATCCCTCTGCACAAATATAAGTTATGTCGCTGGATCTTCACATAAGACTCCTAATGGTGGGAGCTGTCTCTGACTCTATGCTTCCTCTGGATCCCATTCTCCTGACTGTAATGCCTCATCTAGCCTCAAGGGGAGAAGATGCATGTATTTTTTGCTGTAACTAGATATGCCAAGGCTGGGTGCTAACCATGAGAAGATGAGTGATTGGGGGGAGGAGAGGGGAGGTAAGAGGGAGGGACTGGACGGAGAGGAGAAATGGGAAGCCTTGATCAGTATATAAAGTAAATAACAATTAATCATCACCACCACCACCATCATCATCATCATCATCATCATCATCATCATCATCATCACCATCCTCTACCTGTCTACCCACACCTAGTTCTGTGTTCTTCCTTCCAGACTGTATTAGGCTGAAATATGTAGACATTTTAGGTATTTTTGCCTCCCTTGTTTTTTGAACACAAGGCCACATTTCATCATTCTTTTCTCTTGAACTATAGCTTTTTCTTCTATGAGATATTTTCTATTGGTACATAATATTCTGTAACAGCTACTGTTTGAAAGAGAAACAGTACATTATAGCTCCAGACGTGTTTCTCACTTTACAGCAAAATACCTATTTCTTTACCCACAAAAAAAAAAAAATCCTTTTTTGAACCACCCTGCTAAATAGTTCTAACAACATGTATTCCTCCTTTAAAAGTCATCATGATAATCAAGTCTCAACTTTTACTTGACTCAAATCCCATGGCCTGTGGTATACCTGTTAGCCCCACCCTTCGGAGAAGCACGCCACTTACATGTATTGCTGTCCTTGTTAGTCCCCAGAGGGTGCTAGGCCTTAGCTACCTCCTCCTTCTTGGCTTCTCCAATTCTTCCTAATGTATAAGGGTCAGAGTTCCCAAGGCGTGGGTCTCTCCATTGTCTGTGTCTTGATTTATCCACTAACTGGTCTAAGCCAGATTTGTGTCTTGGAGAGTCAGCTCTTTTTCTTCCATGTTGTTTATACGTAATATTTCTCTCATGACGCTATTTCACCATCTTGGTTGAACTTTTCCTCTCTAAGAGGCAATATTGTCTCTAATTGTTCAAGCCTAAATCCAGAAGGATTGATTCATTGTTGCTCATCAGACCCCACATCCATCCAACGGCTGGCAAGCCCCACCTCCACCTCAGTCTGCAAGTTAGATATTCATAAGAGACTATTCTGTCATTTCTAGACCTCTCTCTAGTCTACGTCCCATGGATGAAAAGATCTCTAGTGCTGTGCTCTTTATATTTTATTTGCTTGGTTGTTCTTTAAGATAGTTTCCATGTGTATCCCAGACCAGAAGCCATAATGTAGTTCATCCTTGCTTCAAATGCACGATCTAGTCTTAGCCTCCGAGTGCTAGAAATGTGGGTGCGCACAACCATGCCTGATTTGGTGTGCCCGTTTGTGTGACATTTCCTCAGACAAAACACAGTCTGTTGGAAAGGTTTTTACGTTTGATCCATCACGTCATTCTAACAAAAATAACAAATATGTTCTAGGCTCTGTTACTTGGCCACACGTTGGCTTCCATCACAGATCCATTTATCTGGTGCTTACTTTCTTAGCTTTGACATTTTTCTTTCTCCCTCCTTAGATTGTAGGGCCCATAACATTAGAATTTTATTTTATTCTTTATTTGCTTCTTGGGGATATACTTGCTAAATGAATGGATTTGTGGGGTTCCCCTCATGCAGATCCTGGCATGACCAATGATGTTCCATGTTGCTGGGGATTTTAGTACAGGAAACAGAGCCCTATACTGCGTGTACACCAGAAGGAAACCATGACACAGTCAACGGGAGTTGGCGAATGAAGACAGCTCTGTTGTTGCTGTTTTGTTTTGTTTTGTTTTGTTTTGTTTTGTTTTGTTTTTTTCTAAATCCTGAGAAATGTACCTCCCTAAAGCAATAGTGAATTGGGCTTTAATTTGTAAGGGACCCTGTCACTGGGGGAAGTCTATAGTGCTTACTTTGCTTTGGTTAGTTGAAAAACAGAACCAAACAACATTGTCACGAAGGCAGGTTTTTATTTTGTTTTGTTTTCCGAGACAGGGTTTCTCTGTGTGGCCCTGGCTGTCCTGCAACTCTATAGACTAGGCTGGCCTCGAACTCAGAAATCCACCTGCCTCTGCCTCCCAAGTGCTGGGATTAAAGGCGTGTGCCACTACTGTCCATCAAAATATTTTTTAACTATTTTGTTTATGAGTACAGTGTAGCTTTCCTCAGATGCACCAGAAGAGGACATCTGATCCCATTACAGATGGTTGTGAGCCACCATGTGGTTGCTGGGAATCAAACTCAGGACCTTTGGAAGAGCAATCAGTGCTCCCAACCACTGAGCCATCACTCCAGCCCTAACAAGTACGCTGTTAGCACTTTGATTTGTTTTGGAGACTGGCGGCATTCAGAACCATGAAGATATTTTTCTTGCATTTTAAAGTACATATACCTATTCCAGCTCCTTTTAAAATACAACAGTCTTCCTTTCTCAGTGAGTCAGAATACAATCTTTTTTTGTGAATGACATTTAGACAGTCAGAAGGAACATTTGTGTGATGTCTTCATATGTCTATGACAGCACTTGCTCATGTTTTTTTTCTTCTTTTTTACAGCTTATCTATTATAATTCTGAAATTGACTTAGCACTTGGTACTACACCCAATGTCCTAATTTTACATCGGCTTTAATGCATAGTTAATTATACTATTCAATTTATGTGAAACTTGGCTACGAGGAATATGGGAGCAACTCCAAAATATATGCAAGTAACTTCAATTTCTCACTGAATTTTCTTCTGCTTGAGTTTAATGAATTGACATGAAATTGCCAACTTAACAATAACATGATTTTTACTCTATGATTGTGTAAGTCAGTAACTTGGCATGGATCTTTCTATATTAAAATCAAAGTGTTATGGCTAAATTTCTGCTTTCTGGCTTCTTGAGGGAGCCCCCTCTTTTATCTTGTCTAATTTCTAAAGGTTGCTCACGTGCTTCCTCTCATGAATGCTTTCCTTGGAATTTAGAGCCAGCAGCAGATCTGCCCCCCTCTTAATTTCCCTATTTTGATAACCAGGAAAAGGTTTCCTCTTGTAAGGACTCTTACAGTTACACTGAGCTGACCCAGGTACTCCAGTACAATCTTTAGATTTCAAGGCACTTAACTATAAGCATGGCTTTGAAATCCCCCGTTCTAAGGAAGATGGCGGACCTGCATGTATGAGCATCTATGAGAGGCTCTGCTTGCTATCTGTCCAGTTTTGCAGGCTGAGGCTGATGATCTGAGATCTAGTGGTTCAAGCATAGCCTAACAGAAACTCCCGGGGCTAGAAAGCTTGGATTAGCGTCCCCGTTAGCGTCCCCGTTAGTGTCCCCGTCCTTCACGCCTTCGCTAGCAGCCCCCACTTCAAGCCTTCATCTCAGCCACCACCGTGATATCTCCTCCATAACACAGACGCTACCAATTTCTTCCTTACATAACCCACTGGGAGTACTCTGGCAAAGAAAGGAAGGAAGGAAGGAAGGAAGGAAGGAAGGAAGGAAGGAAGGAAGGAAGGAAGGAAGAAAAATGCTTGTAAAAACCTGAGTGGCACTTTGTGGCTACCTTAAATTAAACTTTGATGAAATTCCCTAAGAACCAAATAGTTTCTGATTTGCTCGTTGGCATTCTGTATTAACTGTCCTGGTGGGTAATCTAAGTACCAAACGCCCCAGCTTGGCATCACATGTGGTCACTACAGTCACACTGCCCCTTTACTCTCTGTGCTGAGACCTTAGAGTCCCTAGGAAACTCCCAAGAAGTGACAGGTCTCCGAAAGAAGCCGTAGTCTTCCTCTAGAACTTGACACAAAGGACACCTTGTCCATTACACAGGGCTGTTGTGAGTTGTGAATGAGGCATTTTTATGAAAACCCTATTCTGTAGGCCTATTAAATTTAGAAGCGTAACTCAACAACATTGAAAATGTCCAACAATAAGTCTCTTGACTTGGCCAATGTTACTAAAAAGAATTGTTTTAGTGAAGCATGCATATATTTTGCATTTAGTGTGTCAGTGAAGGTATGAACTGGATGGTATTTACTACTCTAGTCTGTTCAAGTGCCGTGCTAATTCCTCTGCTACCTCTGTAAAACTGTCCATCATTTTGGCAGAGAAGGTGTGCGTAAACTGGGTTGACAGATCACGGAGGGAGAGTGGACTCGTTTGGTGGCTCTTTCAAATTGACCTCCTTGAAAGTACAGAAGTCTTTGGCCTTCATGATAAACGATACAGGGCTCCTTTGACTTAATTATCATAGTTAAGAATGAAAGCATTTTTGCATGGACAGACAACAAAGGTAAGTGGATTTTTTTCATCCCTGGGTCACATCGCTATATTTGCCTGTGGCCCTTCAGCTGCAACTAGCCTGCTTTGGAGTTTTCAGAGTTTGGGAAGAAGACTGGCTCTTTTTATCTGATGCTCACTCTCAGGGATTGTTTTGATTTTTTTTTTCTGCTAGCATGATGCATAAGATTTGAGCTGGCTAAAGATCCTTCCGGACTTAAGAGCAAAGGAAAAAGGGGATTACAATGATTTTATTTTCATTTCATCTTTATTAAGCGCACAAGTTATCCCAGAATTATTGGGAAACGTCAAACTAGAATATCCTCAGGACAACTGGTTTTGCCCATCATGTTTTTAGAATAAAACAAACAAACGGACCTTGAAGGTCCCAGCAGTCCTGTTCCCTTATAAATGAGGTGACTGAGTGCCACCGAGAGCAACTGTTGACCACTGTTCCCTACTGGGCTCCCAGGAAATCCAGCTGTGGAAGACATGGATGTTTGAGTCCCACCTTGCCCAGATTCTTTGCGTGCACCAAACTGCCATTCATGATAGCTGTGTATCTCTGAGAATAATGAATATCTAATCATCTACTAGACTGTCAGAAGGTGTAGAGAGTGTCTTGTTGCTATGTACCTACACCACTTTATAGATGCCTACTGCTCTGAGCAGTAGAGACATTGGCCAGTGTTCATTTCACTCTCTCATACAATGACGGGTCAGCCCGTCTTTGATGGTAAGCCCCTCACCTAGAGGTTGTGCGAATCCACGTGCCTTGAGCATGGACCCTCACTGGCAAGGGCTTGTCATACCTAAGTGCTCAGTGTTTGGAGTGCTCACACCAACTTCCTGAACAAAGGTCTTTAATAGTGCCTTAGTTTGACAGTGCCATCCCAAGCTACTCTGTTGATATTATAATTTAGCCACACCAACCTTTGTACTTCTTCAATGGGCTAGACCAGGATGTCCCAACTTGGCCCTATTTAAATTTTAAAACACCAGTGTGGGGGCGGGAGAGATGGTTCAAAGGTTAAGAGTACTGACTGTTCTCCAGAGGTTCTGAGTTTAATTCCCCACAACCAGATGGTGGCTCACAACCATCTGCAATGGGATCTGATGTCCTCTTTTGGTGTGTCTGAAGACAGCTACAGTGTATGTATTTAGATAAAATAAATAATATCATAAAAATAATAAAACCAAAATAAACCTCAGTGTATCCGTGCACATTCATGAGTGACCTGTCCTGGGAGACTTGGCACACTCTGTGGGATAGATTTTCGTCTACTACTTTTATATGGACACCAGGGATTGGGCCAATGCTTGTCAAGGGCGTCTCCCCATTAAACATTTCACCAGACCCTGCCTTCACTCCACTGAATATACTCTTCCCTGTACTTTTCCATGGCACTCATGTAAAGCGTTTCCTCCTCTGAGAGACCCAACTCCACTATGCTTTTGTTTAGGTTCTTTCTATTCTGTGTCAGCTTTTCCTAATTATATAGTCTTCCCCTGTATCCACCTGGTGCATACTTTGGTTCCCTTTTTATTCACTCAGTAGAGTCTACTAAGTGAATGCACCTTGTCTGCTTACTGTCTGGAACAGAAACTTTTACGTGGATTCTCAGTGTCTGTTAAACAGAGGACAGAGGCAATGGCGGAACCCTCAGCCTTACTTTGGTAGTAGGCTAACTTCAGTGCTAACCATCTAAATCTATTCATTACTTGATAAAATAATGCTGGAGTCCTTCCTCCCTCATAGCGATTCTCTAATAACGCATCCTGGGTAACACTGACGCCTTCCCAACCTTTGGCTCACTGACTGCTAATGCGGACTTTGGTGGTTTGAATGAGAAAGGCTTCCACAGGCCCCTGTGTTTGGATGCTTAGGTAAAGATGCAGACACAGATGCATCTTTTTCAAGCGCAGGTAGCTGTAGCTGTGGGGGTTTATTCCTGGACCTTGGCTTCTATTCCATTCTTCTACATTTTTATTTTTGGCCACTAGGATTCTATTTTCAGTTCTATGGTTCTGTAATATAACCTGAAGTACTGTGATAATGCCAGCATTATTGTTTTGGCTTAGGATTGGTTAGTCCTGCTTCCATATGATTTTATGACTAACTTTTCTATTTCTGTGAGGAATGTTCTGGAATTTTGTTGCAGGTTATGTTACATAGGAGAGTATGTCTTGTACTATAGCAATTTGAAATATTAATTCTGTTGAACTATGGTCTTTTAGTCTAATATCTTCTCTAATTGCTATCTTCAACATTTCAGAATTCTCAGTGCATAAACCTTTCACTTCCTGGTTAGGTGTTTTCTCAGTGTTGTTGGATGCTATTGTGAATGGAGTGACTTTCCTGTTTTTTTTTTTTAGCACATGTGTCACTAGCATGTAAGGAAACTGCTGAGTCTGTATGTCCATCTTGTTCCCTGCTACCTTTACAGAGTGTTTATCAGGACAAAGAGCTCATTAATGGATGTTTCAGAGCTTCTTTACGTGTAGGATGATATCATCTAGAAAATAAGAATAATGTGGCATTTTCCCTTCCTATTTGTATATCTTTAATTTCTTCTTCTTGTCTTAGTGATTTGACTAAAATTTCACACAGTATATGGAAAAAGACTCGACACTAGACATCCTTTTCTCACTCTTAATTTTAGTTAAATAATTTCGATACTTTCTCCATTAAGTATAATGTAACTATAAACATTTGTAGTTTGCCATAAACAGCCTTTACTGTTTTGAACTATGTTTGCAGTTTCTTTGTCATTTTATCTTCAAGGCCTGTTAGACCCTGTTAGGGACCTTTCTCCACCTAGAGAGATGGTTTTTGGTTTATGTCCTTGTTTATATATGATATATTATGTTCTTTGATTTGCATATAATGAGCTATCCATGCATTCCTGGAATGAAGCCAACTTGGTCCTTGTGAATTATCTTTCAATGTATTACGAATTCAATTTGCAAATATTTCAGTGAGAACTTTTACATCTTTTACATCATAAAGAATGGGATCTTTCTTTGTTTATTATTTACATCCTATTGTCTTAATTTTCATAGGTCATATGTATTAGGTACAAAGGGGACTTCTTCCCCCAAACTCCATAAAGCAGCCTATAGAAGATAAACAAACATTCAATGTCCCAGAAGTCCTGTTCCCTTATAAATGAGGTGACTGAGTCTCATTGAGAACAACTATTTATAGGAGACTAGGAGAGTTTCTGGTGGTTTGATAAAAGCCAGCATTCCTCAGGAACTTGTTAAGCATGCTCCTCTTTACCAAAAGGAATCACTGTCAGAGGAGGCAAAAAAGCTCCTAGTGCAGTGGTGCCTGTTAGCATACCAACATGCTAGACTCTAGCCTCCTTCACTGTCACAAATACCACAAAGCACCAGGAAAAGATCGCAGTTCAAAGTCCACGCTAGCATCCTCCCCTTGACCTTCCTCCAGCTTCTCTCTCTCTCTCTCTCTCTCTCTCTCTCTCTCTCTCTCTCTCTCTCTCCTCCTCCTCCTCCTCCTCCTCCTCCTCCTCCCCCCTCCTCCTCCTCCCCCCCCTCCTCCTCCTCCTCTTATAGCCAGGTTCAGTCTGCTCACCATGTTCAGCCACTTTTTCTCTCTCTCTGATCGGGACTCTTCCGGATGCCCCTACAATGAACACCTTCCCTGACTCATGCTATGAAGCAGTCATGCTGTCAGTTAGCACAATGTCTTTATGGAAATGTATCTACATCATTTAGATTTCCCCATGCATTTGAATAACATCTTCAAAGTCTGCCTTAATTATCTCCTGAATTTCACTGGTATCTGTTGTGATTTCTTATACTACAGATTTAATTATATAAATTCAAGTTCTCTCTCTCCCCTTGTTAATTTCACTAAGCGACTATCAAAACCGTTTAGGAACTAGTACTCTGATTCATTGCCTCTGTGTATTCTCCCCATTTCATCACAATGTCTGCCTTGGTCCTTATTGTTTATTTTCATTATTGATTTTGTGTGTGGCATGCTCTGGTTTTCTAAGGCCCTGAGGTGCATCGTGCTTGAAATACTTGAGATCTCTCAGTCTTTTAAACTTTAATTTGGTCTCTAATTGTGATCAAATATAATACAAAAATTAACTTGAATTTTTTTATTTGCAAATATTTGATTTGTGCCCTAAACCGTGCTCTGATTTAGAGAAATTCCTATCACTGCTGAAGAAAGCTCATTCTTCGATGTATGGTAGAGTATTTTGTGAATGTGTTTAGTCTACTTAATTGATAGTCACTTCATTCTGATGTTTCTTTGTTGACTAATCATTGAATTGCTAAGCACAGGTTACTGAAGCCGCCCATTATTATGTCTTGAAATCCATTTCTGCCTGTTGTACTTGTTTTGTACAATTAGTATGCCGATGTTCCACGCATTCATGTTTAGAATTGTTACACACTCTTGGTGTATCCTGCCCCCTCCTTAATCCATATGAAGTGATTTTTAAATTTTCATCTAATAATTTGGTTTGTTAGACATTGGTATAAATGTATATGCTTATTTTCTATTTAAATTTGCTTGAAATGATGTCTTACACTTTTTAACACATGTCTTTCCCAGTGGGGTGTACTTCTTGCAGGCAATATACAGATGGTTCACATCTTTCTAATCTCCATTAAATCTAGAATTTTGATGAGAGAATTAAGACCATTATTATAATTTATAGTTATTAGTTAAGATATATTAATGCTCTGAGTTATGTTTTTACAATGTTTCTTACATATCAAATCCTCTTGCTTATGCTTATTGTAGATAGACTGTTACTTCTATGATCTCCCAGGAGTGGGATTCTTTTGAGTGTCTTCTTGTGCTTCTTACTGGTCATTAATTCCTCTTTAATTTGTGTTTAATATGGAAAGTTTTCAATTCTCCTTATGTTATAAAGGATATAGTAATCCTCTTTGGTACTTAACTGTCTTTCAAACGTGGAAATACTCCCATGCCTTCCTGACTTTCAGAGTTCCTAATGAGAAGTCTGCTGGTATTCTGAGAGTTTTGCCTTTGTATGCAACTTAGTGTTCTCCCTTGCAGTTAGTATTTTTAAGTATATTACAATGTACAGTGTAGTATACTCCTTTGCTGGTCTTATCCATTTGGTGTTCTGAAATATCATGTATCTTTTATTGTATGACCACTCTTCCTTTAAGTTTGACAATTTTTCTTGCTATTATATATTTTACATTTATTTCCTGTCTTTAATTTAGATTGCTTTGCTCTTCTAATAGTCCCGTATAGACTATTTAACTGTTTAACTAACATTGCACATTCAACTCTACTTTTATCACCCAGTCATGGTTATTTGAATACCCTGGTTTATCTATCCCGTCTTCAAGCTTTGATTCTATCTCCTAGTTGATTGGTGAGGTTTCTCATCAAGTTTACTAGACTTATTGTCCACTTTATTGCTATATTTTCTTTTTGCTTTTGGTCAATATTTCTTTTTACTGAATTCATCCTTAATGTTCTGCATTGATTTTATATATTCAGCTATTTAGTTGTATGCCTTTTAAATTGATTCCAAAATGTACTTGGTATCTTTTTCTCTCCTATTTTATTGAATATTCCTATAATTTTCTTTTGAATTCTTGGTTGTTATTCACTATATTCTTAAACTGCTACTGTTGATTATTAATTTGATTATTCATGTTTCTTATATCTCATTATTAGGAATCGTATATCTTGTAGGTTTCCAAAAATCATCTTTAAGAGAAGACTCCCTCTCAGAAGGTTAGGGTGTAGTTTCTCATTACTGGACTGGGGTATAGTTCAGAAGCTAATCCTCTCAGGACACCAGAGAGGGTCCTCAGCACTATGAGGGTAAAGCACTGACTGAATAAGCAACCACAACTGATTCCTATGTACACTAACCAAGCAAAAACAACTACCTATTTTACTAACAGTTTTGAATAGAGAAAACAAGACAATGCTATGTGTGGTGAGTGTTTATTTGTCATGGTTTAGAACAGAAAGAAAATAACTGGAGGAAGATGAGTGATTAAAGCAACAAAAGGAAATTATAAGGAGGAAGGAAAATAGACAGGGTAGAGGAGGTCGGGATGGAGAATGAAGACACTGGAGGAGATAAGATAGCACCAAGGAGTGAAAAGAGAAAAAAGATGAAGGCAGATGACCTAAACTGAACCCTGCATCCAGGAGGCCGAGGCAGGGAGACTCCCAGGATCAAACTAGTCCATACCCTCTGTGACAACTTGTCTCAGAATGGGAAATGAGAGAGGGAGAGAGAGAGAGGGGGGGGGAGGAAGGGGGAGGGAGGAAGAGAGAGGAGGAGGAGGAGGGGGAGGGGGAGGAGGAGGGGAGGGAAGGAGGGAGGGAAGGAGGGGAGAAAGGGAGGGAGGGGGCAGGCAGAGCCGGTCTACAGCACTAGGTATTAAATAAGGGATGTATAAGAATAAGGAAAGAGAACTAGAACTGGGTACAGAATTTCTCTCAGTGTAGTTATTCTCCTGGGTACAATAAGAATCTGCCTTCAATTTTTTTTCTTCCTCTTACTACTTAAGTTGATGATGCTTAAAGGGAGGAGGGCCACTGTATTTCTCATTTCCTATGTTGATGTTTGTGTAATTTGCCAGGCAACCGCAGATGCAGATTTTGGGTTGGGCAGTGGGTGTTTATTACTTTAGGCATTTTCCTCTCTCTAGGTACTGCAAAGAGCTTTTGGCAACTGTTCCACTGGCGTGCCTTGGACGTAGGCACCTGTAAGTCATGTCACTGCTCATCCCTTCTCTAAGGAGATAGTGAGTCTCCCTTCATCTGTTGCTCAGAGTAAATGTCTACAACACAGATGCCCAACTCCATATTTCTGACCGACTGTTTACCTTCTGTCTGGAAGGTTCTTCAGACCAGGTTTCAGAGCACCATCCTCTGGCATTTGTTTTGGGGTTCCTAGAATGGGCCATGTATGGAGGGACCTTTCTAGCTGGATTTCCCAGTGCCTGACTCAATAATAGTTTTCTTAAAATGACTCCCCACTACAGCTCTAGCCACATGCTGAGGAGAGAGGATATTATTGGTACTTTCTATGATATGAAGATTCTAAGATTCTAGTTTCCCTCGACTCAGATCTGCTTGGTGTCGAGTCCACTGTCTGCCATACTTCTGAGTCCCCTTTCCCTACAGTGTCTATCAGTTCTCTGCTAGCGCATTTATAGTCTGGCTTTTTCCTCTTCTTTGTATTCATATTCTTATCTCTCCCCCAGACCCTGTATTCCCCCCCTCACCCTCTCTCCATCCATTTTTGAAGTACCTGGTACGAGGATATAGTGTGTCTTCTGGGAGTTCTTTGTTTTAAGCCATCAGCAGATGCACTGGCTTCACACTGGGAGCTGAGTACTCCCTGTTTGTGGCTGAGATCTACCATACATACTCTGGAGTCTTTCCCCTTCTGCTCTGCTGTCTAAAGTTTCCATTCTCTCTTAGTTACTAAAACCAGTGACTTTCCACCATCACAGGATGGCTGCTCTCCAAGTATCCTTGGCTTATTCCCCAGAGACTCTCGCTATAAATGCATGGTTGTCATGTACCATCTTCCAAGTCCTGACTTTATTTGTAAGGTTTAGATTTTTATGTTGTGATTAAGTTAGGCATGACATCTATGGATTTTGATGTTCTTAATTAAATCATGAATTACTCAATACCCTGTGGTTTTTTTCCCTTACTAATTATTGAAGCAAACACACTGCTATGTGCTCATATAAACACCACAGAGATGTAACAAGGAAGTGTTCAGCATCTCTTGTCATTTTTTCATTTGAAAGTTTTCTTATAAAATGCAGATTAACGTTAAAAGTTATCTTCATTCCAGGAACAGCATAGTTTTCCATGCATATGTTTTTCCTAAACTCTAAACAACTAAATGTTATTTGCAAATTCAGATTTGTTGGCAAGATCTAAGTGGGATTTCCCCTAAATTTAAAGATTCTTAAAGTCTAAATAATGTCATAGGAAAACATTAGTTGCTCTGATCTCTAACATAATTATATGACAAGCTTTCAAAGTTCATTCCAATTACCAAAGTAAGGAACTTACTACAGTAATCAACAAGTTATAGAAAAAATCTTGTTATGTACTTTGAATAAGAGACACAAGTAATTAAATAGGGAAAGCAAAATAACAATCTATGGCATTCCTTTATTCTATAGACAGTCTTGTATTAAGGAGCAGTATAAATTTTCACAAATCTACTAGGTTCCGACTCCACACACTGGACTGAGGACATGTTCCCAGAGAATGAGCTCACTGTCAAAGTAACACTTACAGAACTTAGTTGAAAATGTTGTTTTCCATGCATATGGAATTGAAAATTTTATACCGGTTGTGTCAAACTAAAACTTGAATTAATAAATTGTTTTGGATAGCCCTGGGCTTGTATTTTGATGCTAATTCCACTCCTCAGAGGGACTGTAGATAAGGAGTTGCCTTGTGAACCTTCTCCCCATCTTAACTTTTCAAATAAAGGCTTGAGCCAATGATTGGGCAGGAGGAAGTTGGAGGAGCAGAGAGTCTAGGGGAGGAGCAACGGGGGAAAAACAGAAGGGGGAGGAGCAACAGAAGATCAACAGAGAGGTGGCAGGGAGAGAAGCTGGGGGCCTGGAGAAACGGCAAGTTATATGGGATAATATAGATGGAAATAGATTAGTGTGGTGAGAGGTCGCCCAATCTAGGTTTTTAGCTTGTTCTGTTAACTGTTGAGTTGAGCTTTCTTTTTCTGGGGAATTGGGTTGGAAACAAAGTAACAACAATAAATACTCATTGCTCCAACTTGACTATTTAGTATATGTAAGGCCTTGGCCAAATGTACTTTATGTGTTTTTTAATGTGGTGAAAAAATGGGAAAAACTCTCTAGCTTAATACACACAAAGATGCCCACTATCACACAGAACATTATTAATAAATTATGGTTTCTTAATTATTAATTTATTGTTTATTTATTATTGGTTTATTACTATGACTTGACTTCAAGTAACTCCTACTGATTTTAAAATATTAAAAGTAGTAAGAGAAAGATATTTTGTCCTTTTACTTATTCATTCAGTAAACATTAGTGTATGTGAAGAGAAATGATAACCTCTCAGATGAGAAGCAGCTCAGATAGGCACAGGGCCACAAAACTGTGGAGAAGCAAGTTAAACACAATGTTATCAACTTTTAGGGAAAACCTAAGAAATGGTTCACGTGGAGATGCAAGAACAGGTCTACAAGATTCTCCAAAATGATAGATTTCAGAATTAGAAGAAATGGCAGATGGTGAGAGAGAGGGAGTTTCTTCTGTGATTCTACATGCACTGCTGGTCTCTCTCCATTAACAGATTGTAGAGCCATTGATCACTGAAAGAGCTCGTCTAAAAGAAAGGATGCTCTCCCATACTCAACTGCCTGTATTAAAATACATAGACTTTTTTTTTTAAATCAAGAGCTGTAGAAAGAACGTTAAAGGACCTTTTGAGATTGACAGAGTCAGAACAGTGAAAACCACAAAGAATTCCCTACACATCCATGTTCTATGAATCCGAAGACTTTAGAGTAGGTATAGACATCCATGTCTACTTCTCTTGCCCTATGTGCACCTGCCTAGGATTTGATCACTGTTAAATAATGCCAAATGTTAATGACAGGTCATTATTGTAAGCACCTTTGAATGTGTAGTTTGCCTTCAAATAAGCTAAGTTACTAGGTGATTGGCTGATTTGACTTGGACTGACAGCCATCAGACATGTCCCTTGCCTTGGCAGCCTTGAATGTGGAGGCTGACAACTGACCAGCCTCTATTTTGGGGTCTGTCTGTCTGGAATGTTATTACAGCTTTCAGCTTCTTCAAACACTTTGGATGTTTAGATGAAACCATACTCCAATAGGGGGAAAATCACTGCTGCCACCACACCATGCTGGGAACACCTTCCTCAAGAGGACCCTGAGAAAGAATCTGTCTAAACTGGCAGAGCCAGTGAGCTTTAAGAGGGCTAAGCCTCAAGATTATCTCTGAAGGAGGAAACATCTATAAATTAGCATAGAAGAATCCTATGAGGACAGTGGAGGTAGAATCCTGGCCCTCAAGAAGCTGTGATATTTAACTGAATTTTTTTTTGAAATTAAAATATTATTACATCATTTTCTCCCCTTCCTCCCTCCAGCCCCTCCCAGATACACTCACCACCACCACCCCATACCCAAGCTGTGACTATCAGAAGGCAAGATAAGGGCTCATCACAGGTTTCACTCTGACTACCATACTGGTTTTTGCTCTCCATACTTTGTGGTTTTTCTTCCAACTTCTTGGAGTATTTTAGTTTGTGTTTCTGTTCTATTTTGCTTGTGGGCTCTTCCTGTACCTGCTTTCTCTAACTCCATCTTCCACCCACCCAATTCCCTCTGCACCCATTCAGTTCAGCCATACAGAAGGTCTAGAAAGCTGCCAAATTTGACAAGCTGGAGACACCAACACCCAAGACTAAAGACCTGTGTGGTAACTTCTCTTAAATGCTGGGTTCCTGGCACTCAAGACCTAGAAGAAATGAGTACTGTTGGCTTGCTGATTGCTGGTATTAGCAGCTTTGGATTATACTCTCTGCAATGTGGACTGCGGTCATGCAAGGCCCAGAGCACCAAACCTCAGACCTGAGCATCTAGAGTGATCGATCAAATCCCTGGAATCAAGTCTTGAAATACTGAGCCTCTAGTTCATGAGGCCTGGAGCTATAAGGTCTTAATCTGCCAGCCAGATCCTATGCCTTTGACAGGCAAGGGTCCAAGGCTATCAACACAAAAGGGATGTTCTACCTTTACCTCTAATGTCCAACAGAATAGAACCAGAAAACCCTAGCCAGCTGGTGATAATTGGTAACATTTTAATTGTTGGTGTGTTTTTGAGACAGGTCTTTCTATGTGGCCCTGGCCATCCATTTTTAGATAATTTTCACCTCTAATTCACAGAGATCAGTACATTGGTGGTGCCCAAAATTGGTAACAATTCCAGACCATGGCTAGTTTTACTCTTCTTTGGCTTGATCACAACTTCCATTGCTTCAGGATGTTCATATTTCATCTGAGTTACTATATTATTTTTAGACTTTCCTAACTGTGATGGTGTCAAATTGCTTTTGAAGAGACCTTGGATACAAATCAATACACTGAAAAGAGCTGAAAGCTTTTTTTCCTGTTATCCAGAATGAAAATGCACACACATAGTAGCAGGCCCCAAGGAGCCAACTTTCCAAATTTTTCCTCATTCTCGCCCGAACAATCACACCTTCCCAGGAGGAGCAATGTTGTAGCATTGTAGATGATAAAGAGGAAATCAAATTTCTCTGATCAGTAAAATCACTTTGTTTCAGGAATGCAGTCTCAAAAAAAAAAAACTACTCATCTTGCACTTTAGTTTTCTTACCTATAATAAGAATTTAATGGTGGTACCTACATTGTAGCTCTTGGGTTAATATTAAATGAGGGAAAATCTTAGCAGAGAGGGAATATTCAGTAAACAAGATCATCTGCTAATGACAGTGATCTCTATGGTTTATTAATTATCCATTTCTAAACTGTTGGTTATACATATATCATGAACTGGAAATCAGAAGGCATTTTAGATACAAGCTATATAAGGATGTAGGATCTAATATACAAGAGTCTCAAAATGCAGTGAATATTATAAATATAAAACGGAATGTTTTAGAAATCTTTTATGTACACTAGCTGAATTGTGCTGATTATAGAATTCTTCAAAATAATGGTCAGCTCTATTGGAAGCCTGGGAAGAATTGAGTACAGATAGAAAACAGTGACAAAGAAAAGAACTTGATGCACTACTGATTCAGAGAGAAGACTTGAGAACCAGATGCACACCTAAGCCCATTAGTGTATGCAAAGAGAAATGCAAGGAATAAAAAGCCAAGGCTAACAACATGAGAGAAAAGACACTTCAAAGATGGAAAATATGACTACAGAGGGGAGAATAAATACTTTGCTCTTCCTGATTCTATAGCTCAAGTGTGCCTATGAATAATATTTAAATTATACTAAAATGAAAATACTGAATAACCATGCACTCTAAAACTATAACACAGAGACTAAATACATATTTTTCCCCTGATGACTAATGATATTGAAGGTCTCTTAAGGTGCTTCTCAGCCATCCAAAATTCTTCAGGTAAAAATTCTTTGTTTAGATCTGTACTCCATTTTTAATAGGGTTATTTGGTTCTCTGGGGTCTAACTTCTTGAGTTCTTTGTATATATTGGATATTAGCCCTCTGTTGGATGTGAGGTCGGTGAAGATCTTTTCCAAATTAGTTGGTTGCTGTTTTGTCCTTCTGAAGGTGTCCTTTGCTTTACAGAAACTTTGTAATTTTATGAGGTCCCATTTGTCAATTCTTGATCTTAGAGCATAAGCTATTGGTGTTCTATTCAGGAACTTTCCCCCTATGCCTATGTCCTCCAGAGTCTTCCCCAGTTTCTTTTCTATTAGTTTCAGTGTATCTGGCTTTATGTGGAGGTCCTTGATCTACTTGGAGTTGATCTTAGAACAAGGAGAAACGAGTGGGTCAATTCGCATTCTTCTGCATGTTGACCTCCAGTTGAACCAGCACCATTTGTTGAAAAGGCTATCTTTTTTCCACTGGATGGTTGTAGCTCCTTTATCAAAGATCAAGTGACCATAAGTCTGTGGGTTCATTTCTGGGTCTTCAATTCTATTCCATTGATCTACTTGCCTGTCACTGTACCAATACCATGCAGTTTTTAACACAATTGCTCTGTAGTACTGCTTGAGGTCGGGGATATTGATTCCCCCAGAAGTCCTTTTATTGTTGAGAATAGTTTTAGCTATCCTGGGATTTTTGTTATTCGAGATGAATTTGAGAATTGCTCTTTCTAGATCTATGAAGAATTGAGTTGGGATTTTGATGGGGATTGCATTGAATCTGTAGATTGCTTTTAGCAAGATGGCCATTTTTACTATATTAATCCTGCCAATCTAAGAGCATGAAATATTTTTCCATCTTCTGAGGTCTTCTTCGATTTCTTTCTTCAAGGACTTGAAGTTCCTGTCATACAGATCTTTCACTTGTTTGGTTAAAGTCATGCCAAGATACTTTACATTGTTTGTGGCTATTGTGAAGGGTGTTATTTCCCTAGGATGGACTTGACTTCTTTGGGCAATTACGAGAACATCACAGAAGGTCAAATGAGAACATCCATTTTTCCATGGATCTACATGGAAATACACCTTTTAAGTCACCAAAATGATTTTTTAATGTAGCATTAAAATTCCTTCCTGCTTTTATTTTTATCTTCTGCTTCTTCTCTTTGTTACTTTCTTGCCCTTTATCTCTCTTTTTAATTAAAGTGCATATTTAACCAGTAGTTCTTTATCATAATGGATATTTCTGCAAGAGAAAATACATTCTCTATATGAGGCTTAGCCTTTGGGATAACAAACTTTTATTCTAGAGATGAACTAAAAATAATCTTCAATGATCAAGGCTGAAAAAATAAACATACTATTTACATTTGAATTTGAAAAGGAAAAGAAAAGCAGAACTTTTACATTTATACTAAATCTTACTATTTTTGAAGACCATATAAACCATCTGTAACTATTTGGTACAGTCTTCACCACTTGTTTTCAAAACCAAATCAGTCATGACTCTGATGAATATGTGCCTTGCGTTTGTTTTCCATGCCACGGGTGCTCATTAGTTCTCTTGGAAAACAAACTTGCATGTGGCTTTTCCAATAGTGGACATGTTTCTGAATGTGCTGTGATAGATAAGAAGAGGAGAAGGAGGAGAAAGAGCAGGAGGAAGAGCAGGAGGAAGAGGAGGAAGAGGAGAAGGAAGAGGAGGAGGAAGAGGAGGAGGAAGAGCAGGAGGAAGAGGAGGAGGAAGAGGAGGAAGAGGAGGAGGAAGAGGAGGAGGAAGAGGAGGAGGAAGAGGAGGAGGAAGAGGAGGAGGAAGAAGAGGAGTTATTTAGAATTTTAGAGCTCTCTTTAGGGTGCACTTACTGCTCCTGAGCACTATCACTGGGCCATGCATCATAGACCACAAGACAGATGTCAGCCCAGGTGCTGGGCTGTACATTTCATTTATCACACTACTGGAAGGTCCTAACTGACAGTCACATGGGAAATCAGCTCCCGTTAAGACTTAACAGCCCTGGGCATTTGACAATAAACGCTTGGCGCATCAGAGGTACACAAGTCCATTCCTATTATGTTCATTGCTCTAGCACAAAAAATACTACCGGACACATGTTTTCTACATGAGCTGTATTTAGAAGGAGAGCTTGTAAACATGCCATGGCCTGGATTTATTATGAATGGCACAGTATAGCTCTGACCTGCAAAAGTGCTCGAAGCAGCGTTAACAAGTACTCGTCCTGAGGATTCCAGAGCTCGCGCTCCCTGTACACGTACTGAGTAATTGGAAAGAAATGAGAATCGAAGTGCTATTGTTTATAACAGCAATTTATCCGAATGGGATGTTGTGAGCTACAAAGTGGAATGTGCAGAGTGGACCGTGTGTGTGTGTGTGTGTGTGTGTGTGTGTGTGTCTTTTGCACACTAGAGGGTCAATGGCATGCCCTCTTACTAAGATGTGCTCATAATATGAATGTAGATAAATATCACGGGTGAAGAGCTGTCAATATTTATTTTTAGTGAGTCACTTGAGAGTTGAGATGCCATTTCTGGGCTTGATTCTCAGAAGTTCTAATTTAGAAGCAAGAGAATGGCTGAAGAGTTTGCATGTTAACGAATGCTTCTGGGTCCCTCCTAGCACCCACAGTCCTGCATGCTGTCTGGAGGAGCATCGCTAGAACCCAGTCATAGCGGCTCTCCACCCTAGCTTCTCTGAGGGGCTGAAATGAAACAGAAGTAGGTATCTCTGTGCATGTGGGCTCAAAGGATGACGTGCGCATGTGCACATTCTTATCTCTCATGACTTATCTGATTCACAGCAGGGCTGAGAACTACTACTAAGTAGAATTAACTTGCAGTTGCTGATAGGTCTTCCTTCCTTCTCCCTACCTCCATCTGGAACCTATAATGCCTTCCTCAAAAGCACCGTTTGTGTTCTTCCCAAGAATACAAAAGACTTTATTTTCTCCGTATCCGCATTGATAGTTAAGCATTTCCACTGTTGATGTTAACCATTGTCATGGGTGCTGGTCATCAGCGTCTATGCCCACCCACTCTCATCCGTGGTGGGTACCAGAATCTTCATGGGCCTCATGGTTTCGGTTTGCATTCCTCAAATCATCATCAGATATGAGTCTTTCATGTGTTTATTCTCAATTTGATTATCTTCTTTGAAGAAATAACTCAAGCTCTGTATTCATTTTCTTTTTATCCAAGTTAATTTTTGTCTTTTTTTTATTAATCTACTATGCATTCTGAAACTGAAGTTTACCTTTTTTTGTTGTGGTTTTTTTGTTTATTTTGAGAGAGGGTTTCTCTGTGTAGCCCTGGCTGTCCTGAAACTCACTCTGTAGATCAGGCTGGCCTCAAACTCAGAAATCCACCTGCCTCTGCCTCCCAAGTGCTGGGATTAAAGGCATGTGCCACCACCACCCAGTGAAGTTTACCTTAATATATGGATTACAAACAATTTTTTGTGTGTTTGTAGGCTGCCATGTCAATTTTGACATTATTGGGTGATGTGCAACATTTTTAATCTTCAAGAAGTCTGCTTTTTGTTGCCTGTATGGGTTTTTACACTTTGTTTATTGATGAGTCCATCATAAAACAGCTTGTTCCATATTTTTCTGAAAATTTTATTGTTTTTACTTTTACATGAGATGGATTTTACAATTTACACACATACACACACACAAACACAGAAGGTCTAGTTGTCTTAGGCATTGAATTTGTGCAGTTTTTTTTTCAGTGTGGATATTTCAACACTATTCAAAACTCTTCTACTCCATGAACATGAGATGTTAAAGAAATACAAGCCAACTCTGCATCATCATGTGTGTGTGCGTGTGCATGTGTGTGTGTGAGAGAGAGAGAAATAACACATTTTTAAGAATTTTAGTATTTAAGATATTATTATTATTATTATTATTATTATTATTATATTAACTATCATCTCCTAAAATGGACAATTTTACCCTTTCCTTAGCAATTTGGATGCCTTTCTTATAAAGACTTTTAGTTGGCAACAGGAACGAAATTGGGCATGTATGCCTTGTTCCTGATCTTAGGAAAAATAATAAATATTTCTTCTACAGTTCTTCAGTTGGGTCTTCACATGCCTTTTATAAGAATGCTTTACCCTTTAGTCTGACGGGTCCTTTCAATCAGGAAGGAGGCTGGATTTTGTTAAATGTCTTTCCTGTTCCAGTGACAAGGACCAGGTGATTTTACCCTCATTCGTGACTGCAGTGTGTAGCAGATTGATTATTGTATTTTGAATCACATTTGCATCCTGTGAATAAACCACATGCAGTCATGATGTTTAGTTTTTGCCTGTAGTTGTGTCAACAAGAAGCAAACTAGAGTCACCTGGGAAGAAAGAATCTCAGTTGAAGGATTGCCCCAGTTAGACTGGCGTATGGCAGTGTATGTGGTGAACTGTCTGGACTGGCAGTTGCTGTGAGTGGGCCCAGCCCACTGCATGTGGCGACCTCCTCAGGCAGGTTTATCTGGACTATGTATGGAAATTACTGCATCTGAGCTAGTGAGTAAGTCAGAAAGCAGGGTTCCTCTGTGTTTTCTGCTTGAAATCTTTTCCTGACTTACCTCAGCAATGGACTATGAAGTGTGAGCCAAATAACAGCAATCCCTTCTCCACACACATGTGAGCACACATGCGTGTACACACACACACACACACACACACACACCTGCCTTGGACGAGACTTTTATCTTGGCAACTGAAAACAAAGACACTATGCAATCCTTTGGTGTGCTGTGGAATTCAGTTCACCAATGTGATGTTTGTATTTGTGCTTATATGTCTGTCTGTAGTTTCCTTTTCCCATGTTGTCCTTGCTTGGCTTCGGTTTTGGTGTTTGGAACAGTGATGACCTTGTAATGTGAATCTGGAAGTATTCCCTATTCCTAAAAGTCTTCTTAAAAATGTTTGCGATGGGTTGATACTACTTCCAATGCTTGGTAGGAGTCTCCAGTGACTCTTTCTGATTCCAGGTCATTACCGATTGAGAGTTACTCTGAACAATGATGTAATGTCTCTGCTATGAGTCTATTAAGACATGTTTACCTATTCATGATCCAGTTTTGTAAGTTTTGGGCAGTGTTTCTAGAGAGATTAATCCCTTTTACTAAATTAACAAAATATTAACCTAAAATTATTTATAGTACACTCTTATGGTCCACTTTTTATTTCTATAAAATTTGTAGTAAAGTCACAAATTTGCTGTTTTAGTTAGAGATTTTTCCCCTTTATCATTCTAGCTACTAAAACTTGTCATTTTGTAAATGTATTTTTGTCAATATTTTAGTGTTCTTTAGCTCCTTGGTTATTTATTACTTGTTTATCCCTGCTGTTACACTTACTGCTCTGTCTTGTGCTCCCTCTGGGTTTGGTAACTTATTCTTTTTATGACTCTTTATGTTGTCATACTGTTGTCTTGCAAATTTCTTTTAATATTTTGGTTTTCTACTGTCGCAGTTTGTATAGGATGCTTTGTCTCCTTACCCAGCCTCAATCCCCTCCCCTTTCCCTTGAACCTCTGACTTTTCAACTAGTTGCCTTCTTTCTACTTTCATATGAGGGTGGGGTGTGAGTGGGGGTGTGGGGGTGTGTGTGTGTGGGGACAGACTGCAGTTTATATGTGTCCATGATTGCAATAACCATGCTGTGCCCAGAAGTTAGCCTTTCATAGTCCCCTTCTCCAGCTGTGCAGTCCCATCAAGCCCCTCCCATAATGCCCCCAGGACCTCGGAATGGTCACAGATGTGCACTTAGGGCTGAGAGACCAGCATACACTTCTACTCTGCACTCTAACCGGTTATGAGTGTAACTCACAGCCCTATCAGTGCCAATGAAAGTATTTAGAAGGTAGTTTAATGTCATGCTCAATAGCAGGAAACCAGTAGTTGATTATCATGCAGGGCCTGAGATCTGCATAAGCCCTGGCTTTGAGGAGATTTACAGTGTCAAGTTTGCAGATCTAAGAGTGGAGTGGGTGGAGGATGCCTGAGTTCCCATTATGAGGTGGTTGGGTGCCCCAGAACAGTCATGCTGTGCCAATGGATGTCTCTTACCTGGCAGGTTAGTATCGTAGCACACAGGGTCAGTAGCTGGGTGAGCTCATGGGTGACTTTTCTCCAGCAGCCTTCATAGCAGTCTGTTACTCTGAACACTAGCACCACTAGCCGGAAGCAAGGACGCTTCCAGATAGATCGCTGTCGCCCAGTTTATCTGTGTCCCGCCCTCACTAAAGTGGCTTTGGTGCTTTGCTCTGGCGCACTATCAAATATAGTGACCCTATACTGTTAGAGTTTTGGGGACCATCTGGAAGACAAAAACCTCATGAGGAGAGTCTATATGGAAAATGCAATACTTTAAGAGCAGTGTTATCTGGCTGTACAGTGCTCACTTCTTCTTCTTTTTTTTAACATATTTTTAAAGTTATAAGAAAATAGGTTCCTATATGTCTTTCTCATACCTTAGGTTTGATTGACATTTTTCTCTTACTGCCTTTCTCCCCACCCCTCCCGCCCATCACTATTTAACCCTGTTCACACCTCGCATTCACCTTCTCTGTTTCCGTAAGAGATGTAGATGACTGTGTCCCTTCTTCAGTGTCCACCCCCAACCTCAGGCACTCCTTGTTGCTCCCTGCTCTCTTCAGACACTCCAACTCAAATGCAGAGCTCTACAGTGTCCACCCTAGGACCTGCGTATGAGATGACATTTGACATTTGCCTATCTGGGTCTGTATTACCTTACTTGGTGAACAATTTTCTAATTTCAACCATTTCCCCACAGATTTCATTTTTCTTTACAGCTAGATAAATTCCACTGTGTACATGTGCCATGTTTGCATTATCCATGCTGCAGTGGACAGACATCAAGGCTGATTCCACTTCCCAGATATTACAAACGCGTTGGCAATGAACACGGTCGTATGCATACTTTTGACTTAATACAAGCACCTGTTGGTTAAATCTCCTTTTAGTTCTATGTTTACTGTGGAACAGATGCTTTAGTGTATCTTTTTTTATGTTGGTCTTTCTTTCTGAATGCTATTCTATGTTTGTTCCAAGTATTTTCCTACTGTTTATTTTAAAGCTTTGTTTCATCTT
This sequence comes from Apodemus agrarius, assembly GCA_964023405.1. Lineage (NCBI taxonomy): Eukaryota > Metazoa > Chordata > Mammalia > Rodentia > Muridae > Apodemus > Apodemus agrarius. The sequence continues at coordinate 10,839,507 of OZ030016.1, forward strand.
GATCACACTCTTCTGTATGTGTGTTTGCATAGGTGTGTGTGCAAAGGAGTGCTGGGCCTAGAGGAGGCCAGAGGTGTGCGGATTCCTGGAGCTGTAATTATGAGCAGTTGTGTGCCGATAGCCATGGGCGACGGATTCTCTGTAAGAGCAAACACTCTTAACCACTGCTCTCTCTCTCTCCAGCCTACTATTAATTTATTCATCTTATAATTCTTTTATTGGTTCACTGGTAGTTGAATGTGTTTTTTTTAAGGGCTGGAGACATGGATCAGAAATTAGAAAGTCTCATGCTTTTGCAGATGACACCACTGGTACCCATGGCCTGTGGCTCACAACCCCTTGTATCTTCAGCTCCAGTGCGTCTTATGCCCTCTACTGGCCTCCACGGGCATTGCACACTTGTGTATAAACCTGTACTCAAGCACACACATAAATGCATAATCCAAAACAAAATTAAAGTTAAATCTAAAATAGTTTTATAATGTCCTTAAGTTTCTGGAAGGATGTTTCTCGTCTTCCTACAATTATTGATTTTTAATTTCACTCTGGCTCTGATTAGAGAGAATATTTTCTATGATACCAGTGCTTCTAAATCCATTTGACTCTAAATTTAAGCCTGTGCCAGACAGTGTCTCATATGTAGTTATAGAGAATGCTTGTTCTGTGGTTGGATACTTTTGTTGTGTATGTTTCTGGGATTCAGAGCGTTTATTGTGTGAATCAAGTATTCTGTTTCTTTGTTTTCTGCTCACAATGCCTTAGCCATTATGGAGAGCGGGTCTTTAAGTCTTCAGTTATTGTTGTGGAACTCTTTACTTCAGTTCTGCTAAGTTTCACCTCCTATAGTCTGACACTCTGTTATGGGGATGCAAGTATTTGTAGTTACTCCAGCTTCTGAAAAGGGAAGATTAACTTTATTTTGCTGTGTGTACTCTATATTTCTTTTAGCATTGTATTGTCCCTCAAATCCTGCTCCAGTCTCGTGTGCTTAGCCCGGTTTTCTCACAGCAGTTCAATTCCTACTTCTGTTTGTGTGTGATTGGCAACTGTCCCATGTGAGGACACCATGAGGATTCCATAAATGCAGCGTTTTGGATTTATAACAGCTGGTCTTCAGTCAGATACAGACCGATTTCAACGGGAGTGGACGGAGTGTCTTGGCTTTTGAAACCATGTCTTTCATCAACCTTGGGAAAAAAAATTCACCACTGTGTCTTCAAATAACCTCTCCTTCCTACCTTTCTCCTGCTTCTCGGCGATACACGCAGTGCTGGTGAGGCTCAGGAAGTCCCGCAGATTCTGTTCACTTTCTCCACGGATTTCTTTTCTTCACACTTGGCAATATCTATTGTCTTTTCTTCAAGGATTCGAACACAGTCTCCTGCTGGCTCTAGTTTTCCCTGGGAATCCTCTAGTGATGGTTTCATTTGAAAGCACAGATTTTAGTTTTGTAAATTTGGGATGGACTTATTTATTTATTTATTTATTTATTTATTTATTTATTTATTTATTTTTAGGTTTATTCCTCGCCCCCTCCATGCATTCATTGTGAGCAAATATTCTGTTTGGTAGATCTAACCTCTGGCTTGCCTAGTTATTCCATGAGCAGTGTCCTCCCTGTCTCTTTCAACAGGTGGCACTTGGTCAGCAGGAGTGCCGGCAGCCACACTCCAGGTCTTTCCCATCTGCATCTTGTACACACGGTGTGCACGCTGCAGTATGAACACACATGTAAGTGGCTACCCAAGGCTGGGCTCAGAGGCCAGTCAGCTATTGTTGAGAGATGAAACTAACTACTATTTCTACCTTGAAAGGTAGAAATAGATTCCAAAATATAAAAATAGTTATGGCAGACAGATTCTGCCCTGTGACTGCTTTTGGGTGAGAAGAAAGTCTTGGGACCTTTTGGGGTCCTCTTAATGATGGTATTTTATATTGCCATTTATAATGCTATTCCAAAAGCATGTGAAATGAGTCAGAATAAGCCATTTCAATAAGCCTTACAGGGGGTGAAAATAAAAGACTATTGTAAATATTTGGAAACACGTGAGAAGTGCAGTGAACCTTCATATTTGTGCTTTGCACACTCCACAAGAAATATTCTCACAATAGAGCCTGCCTAAACGCCGATTCTCTAACTTGTTATCTGGACAGCTTCCGGCAGGTTCTTTAGTCTCCCATTAATTTCCTTACCTAGAAAGGGCAGATACACTGGGCTTGGAAGCAAAGACCTGCAATCCCAACACTGAAGAGGTGAAGGCAGAACAATCAGGAGTTCAAGGTTATCCTGGATACAAAGTGAATTGGAGGCTAGCCTGGGCTACAGGAGACCCTGTCTCAAAAACAAAGCAAGAAAAGAAAAGATTAAAAAAAAAACCAAACAAACAAACAAACAAAAAAAAAAAAACAGATAATGGCCACATTTCAATCCCGAGATTTTGTTTACACCATACTATTTATGGTTAGCCAGTACTAGGCACAAAATATGCCCACGGGGTCAAGTATGAAAGTGCTTAGCGTTTGTGAAATGAGGGAGACCACAGTGGGGCCACCGCAGATGTGCCGGAGCTCGGCAAGCTCGAGGTTAGCCGCTGCACATCGGAGAGCCAGCTCTCAGGACACGTGTACAGAAGGATATGGACGGTGAGAGGATTCATGTTTTATTCTTCCCATCAGAACCTGCATATCTACAGAGTCGGGCCAGCTTCTTCCATATTTACAGGTCTGCTCACATGCAAGGAAAGATAGTCTCCAGTATAACCTTTATTTAGTTTTCTTCCACCAACAGACAATATGGGGAAGGGAAGCAGTTTATCCGCGTATAACATGACGGCTGGACGCAAGTTTCAGTTTTCTATTGTCACACGGAGTAAAGCAGATCGAGGGAAGGGCCTGCGTGGGGAGGCAGGAAACAGAGGAGGCCTGGAATAATCTTGCCAACATGAACCATGCCCTAATCCTTGTGCTTTTCGCTTTTCTGGTCCCCGTGCTGTCCCCGAGGAGGGCAGGGGCCTGTGTTAGGTTAGGGGCCTGTGTTAGGTTAGGGCAAGAGAGGCAGGCGCTAAGTAGGTCCAGGTGGGACTCTTCAAGACACGCTGGCTCTGATCCAGCCTCAGGTCTTACACGCATGCTTTCTCCAGCTGTGCTGATGCTTAGGCCACAGCTGGTGTGCTTTGTCTCCTCGAAGAATGGTTTGAACTATTCCTAAAGCTCCATGTAAGTGACTTTAAGGACCATCAGGAAGATACTCTTTGTTAATGAGGGAAAAAATGAGACCCCCCCTTCTCCAAAAATCTCAACATGCTGGGATCTCTACGCTATAATTATTTTAGAGCTAGTCTTCATTGTACATTAATTCCTTGCTATTTTCTCTTAGAATCTTTATATGCCATTGAAAATATGTGCTCTTGTATGTGCACCGAGACAGTGGCTGCTGACCCGTCCCTCAAAAAAGTGACTATAAATATCTGTAAAATGCTCCTTATATTACAGCCTTGGAATCTAACACTGCCCCTATCGTATGTGGCCTTTAGTAATGTCGTCTTACATCTTGTTCATGTTTTTCTGTCTCTTTCTCTGGGTATGTCTTCTTCTGTCTGTGAGTGCTTCTCCCCCCACCCCCCGTGTGTGTGTGTGTGTGTGTGTGTGTGTGTGTGTGTGTGTCTGTGTGTTGTGTGTGAGTTTCACTCTGTCTCTGTCTTTTTCTCCACACACTGCTTTTATAGTCATGGGATACCTGGGATACGTGTGTGTACTGAATGAAGCTGACAGCTATAAGACTTCAGTTCTAAGGTCAGCTTTGTTTTATTTCTTCTTCATGAATAGCATAATAAAAATGCCATGTGTACCGATCATGTCAAATATTGAGCAAGGCTTCTTAAAGATGTGAATTATTACACATGAATATACTCGAAATAAGTTACTTTTATAATATGATGAATGTTAACCTACCCAGTCCCATCAATCCAGTGAGAATTTAAATCACATTTTCTGAATTATTTAGATAAAAAAATTTCTAACTTGAATTCATGGAATTAAAAAAAAAAGATCCTTGTTGTCAATTCCAAGAAACTCAGTTCTGAAAAGTTTTCAAAAGCCAATGAAGGCTTTTCAGGTTACTTGAATGCACCTGCTTGATCGGACCTTCAACAAAGTATTTTCATTGGCAAATATGTAATTTATGCATAAATAAGAAGTTGGATCCTGAGACACTGGAGTAAAAAGCTCAGTGCTTTAAGGGCCTTGTGCAAAGGCTTGCCCACAGCCCCCACCACACTTTTGCAAAATTAATTTCATCGAGTCCAAGTGCTTGAGATACAGGGCCTGACTGTACACAGAAGCCTTTTCACACCCTGTCCCCACAGGCTGAGCATCTTTTCTAGTAGTTGTCTTGGCAGTCTAGCGGGCCTCAGGAAGGCCTTTGGTAAACTTCTTTTGGTGTGTGTGTGTGTGTGTGTGTGTGTGTGAATGAATGTGTGTGTGTGTTTATGTGTGTGCGTGTTTATGTGTGTGTGTGTGTTCATACTCCCCTGTGAGCGTGCCTGAGTATGTAATGAGCCAGTGGATAGTCACCCATCTGCCCCTAGCAAAAATGTTTGCCCCTGGGTGAACAATCCCTCACTGTGAGGGTTCTGCAGGTGTCTGGGGTGTCAGCTGGCCTCTGTTTATTATTCGTGTGCTGTTACAGGGAGGCCGAGTTGGCCATCAGTAACAACTCTCTGCAAATGGGTCAAGGAAATGAAAATGAAGTCTGCAGAGCAGGGACTTTTAGGGTCTGGGGTTTTGCTGGCAAGCTCCTGCCCAAGCTCCTCTTTGGGTGCTACTTTAAAATTGCTCCTTGTTTGACTTGGCTGAGACTTCACATGGGGAGGCCCTGCGAGATCTGCTGGGGAGGCCAGCTGCAGGCAGGTGTGCTGCCTTTGCTTTTACATGGCTACCAGAAGGACGCGGCTTCTGCTCGGTTCCGAAGCATTTCTCTTCAGAGGCTTGTTTGTATAATGTGTTTTCCAAAAAACCAGAGAGCGGCTGGCTGGGAGTTACTGGGAAAAGGGGGCGGGAAGCCATTTACATGATTCCAAGCACCTTGTTTTTCAACCTTATACTCCTAGTTGCACGAAAGGAAATGAACACCTTTCAAAATTGAATTATTTTCTTTCTCAGTGGCTCAAGGGTAAGAATGGGGATATATATATATATATATATACACACACACACACACACACACACACACACACATACATGCAATACCACATCCGAAAATGTGGCAAAGACTGGCTCCTTCACAATGAAGTGTTCACTGAGTTTAATATCTTAATTAGCATCATTCAAAATTGACTTCTTCTGAAGTTTTTAATTTACAGAAATTGCCTCAATTATTTTATGAGCCATTGGTTCTGTGATCCATTTTGCCATGTCCCCAAATGAATAATAATATTCTGAACTCTGTTCACTATATTTTCAGGAATCTGGTTAACATTAATATTTGTCATATTCGACATATAGCATGTTAGAGTTATTAGTCTAAGGATCCATTCATCGGTTCTTTATGCATAAAATAAGTCTGAACAGTAATTTATGTTATCCAAGGAGGTAGTTTCCAATATTTGAGAAGTTTGCCTTTATTGAGTTCTTAAAACATGTAACGATTCATAAAACGTATTCACTGATCATTTCTTCACGTCATTTATGGAGCCATGTGTACGTTGGAAAATAGACTAGATAAGGCCAGACGGGTGGAGAGAATGGCTCTGCCTGCTGTGGTCGGAGTGTGATGTGGCCCCACAGATGCCCATGGCTGAGCACTGGGTCCCCGGGTGGTGGCACTGCTTGGGGAGGCAGGGGAACCTCTAGAAAGCAGGGGCTGCTGGGGCGGAGGAGGCCATGGCGGGGTGGGGCTCCCAGGGCTTGCCTGACTTTCCACACTGACTCTGTTTCCTGAAAGCTGCCTCAAGCTGCCTCTGCCCTAGTCACCGGCTGCTCACAGTCTCCCCGCTGAGCTGGACTGTGTGCTGTAACCCTGCGGGCAGACAGATCCTTCTTGACTTCTCAAATGGTCTATCACAGTGATGGGGAAAGCAAAGCCCTGCAGCCTCCTGTCTCCTAACCACACTTAGTGGCTGATCGGCGGCAAGCAGAGGGTGCTTTTGAAACTGAAGTCAACTATTTCTTAGTGACAGGAAGTCAGTATCATCCCCTTTGCACAGGCTCCTCCCTCTCTCTCAAGCCCTTCCCCACTACTGTTCCTGCCCACCTCCAGCAACACCTTCCAGCCGCTCCTTGGACACTGTGAGCAATTGCCCATGTCGCCCTGTGCTACAGGGCAGCTACATCCATGTCTGGTACATCCATCTGTCCGATGCTTTCTTTTTGGATCTGAGCCTGTTTTCAGCAGTCTACGGCTTAAAGCTCCTTAAGTTTCCGAGAGGCAGAGTTTCTCTGTTGGTTTCTTTTTTTCCCCTCTGTGCTCCTTGGGACTGGAGCACTCTTCATATGGCAGAAATCTGAGACATACTCGTTGAAAGGGTGCATGTACAAAGACCTGCTTGTTGCTTTTGTTAAATGACCTTCAACTATTAAAAAAGGGAATCTATGTTTATAATAGTCGTTAAAATTGGAAAAGCAGATGGAACAAGGGCTATCAAATCAGGCTGTGATCACCTTAACAACAGCTAGACATAAGGCACTAAAAACAGTGACATTGAAATGTCACCTAGGGCCGTGGACATATACTATTTAGTTCAGAACTATTTTTTGAACTGCTTAAAACACTCTTCTTAGGCACAGACCTCCTTAAATTGCTGAAGTACATCGAGAGGAAGTAAGCTAAGAGTATTTTACCAAGGGGAAACAAAACTTTGGCTTTACAGTGCTGTGCTGAAAAGCATGTGCACATAACTTTAGAAGGACGGATGGACACATGCCGTCTGAAGAGGACAGGGGAACCTGATGTAATGGGAAGAGAGGCTGACGTGGCTTACATTCCTCAGCTAGAAGAAAACACACCGGATAGTTAAGCAGAGAAGCATCAAAGAATTCAGAGAATGAAAACCAACCATGTTTGTGATCTTAAAGCATGCATGTGCATGCACATTTGTGAACACACACACAGGAGAGGGAGGGAGGGAGGGAGGGAGAGAGAGAGAGAGAGAGAGAGAGAGAGAGAGAGAGAGAGAGAGAATAGCACTGATCACCCAAGGCCATGCCCAGCGCAATTGGGGTACTGCAAGCAACTGAAGAGTTCTAGTTAGGAGTGTTAATAGTGTTGGTAGCAAGAAGAGATCAAATTAAGTGGCATACTTTGAGATTGTCTTGTTCCCTCTACACACACACACACACACACACACACACACACACACACTTGTGCATACAAACATGCAAAGAGAGAGAGAGAAGTAATTGAACATGAATGAGCTTTTCTCTTGGCATTGTTCCCTGAACTATGCTGTTTGTCACCTGCATTAACTCTCCTGAGAGATTTAAAGCACCCTAGAGGATACCCATTGGTTATATGAAACACCATGCCACTTTACAGAAGGTACCCAGGAGATTTTGGTAGCCAGGGGATGTGGGTGGTGTATGAGGTGGAAGCCCTGGGATGGCACCAGATGAGACTGGGCAGGCAGGGTGCAGCATACCAAGCGAGGCACTGAGGCCTTAGAAAGGAAGACAACTGTCATTCCTCATTGCAGCTTGGCTTTAAAACTAAATAAAGTTTAGTTGCAAAGAGAAATGGCAAAAGGGCACTCTGGACCTATAAACAGAAAATGTTTTTTACAAGGAAATGATTCCAAACATTCATGTGCCAGCTGGTCCTCCAGGAAAATGAGCAGAGTTCCCTGTCTTCAGGAGGCTTCTAGTCTAATGACATGACATACGGAAAGTCTGGAAGAAGCCAAGGAGGAGGTAGACCCCATAGGAAGAGCAGCAGTCTCAACTAACCTGGACACCCCCCCCCAGATCTCTCAGACACCAACCAGGCAATATTCATGAGCTGATATGAGGCCCCCAATACATATACAGTAGAGGACTGGATTCAGTGGGAGAAGAGGCACCTAGCCCTGGAGAGACCTGAAGCCCAAGGGAGTGGGGAGGCCTGGCGAGCTGGGGAACATTCCTCTTGGAAACAGGGGAGCGAAGGAATGGGATGAGGAACTGTGGGAAGGTAGACTGGGAGGGGGACAACGACTGGACTGTAAAAAACTAAAAGTAATAAAAATAAAAAAATAGCAATGTCAAAGGGATTCAATTTGTATTTTGAGACTTGATCACATTAACATGGTCATGTTTGTAACATAATTTTATTTATTCATATTAATAATGTAGACCAACTTAAGTTATTACAAATATTTATAAAAATAAAATATGAAGTTTCATGCAAAATATATTATTGTTTATTTATCATTTATAGATTAATATACCATTGCTCAGATATAACTGTTCATTTTAGAAAAAGAGTAAACCCAAAAGACCAAATAGGGAAGAATGAATATATGACTCATCAAAGAAAATCCTCCAATATTCAATAAACACAGAAAGTCTTATTTTACTTGTTATGAAAAATGTCTTGAGATTAGTCATAGTTTCATGTTTTTAGATTATGTACTAAAAGATATCTTCCAAGGAAACTCACAAGTGTCTGGCAGCAAATTAGTGCAAACTTTCTTGATGAAAAGTTGCTGAATAATCTTACACTTGAGCAAGTTATTTGCTCCAGCAATTTGATAACAAGAAATAGGTCCTAAGACAATGCTCTCGAATCTACACATATGAGGGCATCTGCTGCGGAATCATTTTAATTAGCAGAGTTTTTCTTCTGTGAAGGAAATCCAAACCTGTAATTATAGATAGTGCCTTGTTTCATTGAAACATTACACAATAGTTTCAAAGACTATGATGTCATGCAATTCACATATGCAAAATAAAACATAGAACCCGAACATTTCTGCTACATGACACTAATTTTACAAATAATTATATATGGAAAATTATTATGTACCTATTCATTTTAAAATTATTTATATGATTTTCTACCATTTTATATATGATAATAAACATTCACTACTCTAGTAAAATGTTACTTTTAAAAAAGATAACTTATAAAATTATAAAGTGTTGAATATAGGATGGAATTAAAATATGGGTCGTTTTAGGCATGATTGCACTGTAAGTATACTTGGGATAATTATGTGGAGGAATCTTTTTAGAGACATGCTCTAGGAATTAGTATGTATGGAAGGGAAAGGAAATGGGGCTGTAAAAGTTGAACTATAATGCCGTTGCAATAGACACCTCAACTCATCTGGGGGGACTCTGGACAGTTGTCCCAGTGAGACAAAGGAGTTGGGTCTCTTTATTCTTTTTCCCAGGATGGACCAGACACTGGATTTAAAACCAACCAACCAACCAACCCACCAACCAACCAACCCACCAACCAATCAACCCACCCACTAACCAACCAACCCACCAACCAACCAACCACCCAACCACCCAATAAGACTGGCCTGGCAGGGAAGCTGCTTCCACTACTATAAAGAATCTCCTGCTAGGGCTGACAGATATGGGTTCCAAGGCCGCTGCTACAATTTGGAAATAAGGTAGTATTGAAGTCTTTGTCAGCTACCAGATGGTGCGGCTTTAGCCATGACATGTTCCAGCAAACTGGCCCACAGGCTGCTTCTATATGCCTGTGAGGCTGGGGAATAGGCATAGCCATAGCTCCAGTTGCCACAGGAAAGCCCCGTGCCTCTTGATTGCACCAGACAACAGACAAAACAGCCGCTGGTGTGGCCTCCACTCGACCTGTTACACTTGCCTTCCAGATCTCACCAGCTGTATCTCCTTCTAAGAACCTACTAAACTTAAACCCCCTGTGCTAAAGAAGTACAGTTTCCCATTCTAATGTGCAATAGACTGTGTCACAAAGGTGTGTGGATGGGATTGAGAGAGAAGAAATAAAGACTACTTTAATTTTGAAGACTTTTACTTCTCTTTACCCATCACCCAAGTTTGTCTGATAGGCACAATTGATGCTCCACTGCATGCCGGCTTAAAGGTGTGTTTCTGCTTTTGTTGTTAACTTTCTGGCCTGTGCTTCCGTTTGCTGAGGTACCATGATATTATTTAGTACTTTGGCTAAATCTGTTCACCACAAATCTGACAAATTTTGTTTGTTTATAATTAGATATGGTAAGTCCATTTTATACTTGGTAAATGCAATAAATAACTGTATTGGTTAACTTGTATGCTCTCTTTCTCCCTCCCTCCCTTCTCCCTCCGTCCCTCCCTGTGTGTGTGTGTGTGTGTGTGTGTGTGTGTGTGTTGTACACAAATTCACGGGTATAGGTTGAAGGTCTATGTGAGGCACATGAATGGCCCCCTTTTCTGGGGATTCTACATTTTGACTTTTTCTTGCAATATCAAAGTCAGAATTTTCAATACAGTGTTTACCCAGAGAACAAGCCCTGTGCCCTTGGCCTCTGTTGTCCATCTGCCCTTTGTTGACTGACCTCATGAAGGTGAGAGGTTACTTTAGGTTTTGCTGTGTTTACTTTTCTAGTCTTAATATTCACTTGGGAGTTCAAAACTAAGTTGTTGAGAAAGGAAACCAACATGTTTTTTAACCTTTATTTTAAATTAATAGCTGAATAAAAAGAATTAATTTTGGTGAATACTCCAAGGAGGTATTTTAAATCACATACTCAGTATTCAAATTAGCCAGAGATTTTAAAATTACTCCCAAATTACTGAGAGTCTCAGAAAAGAAAATGGATCATCCAAACAGAAAAATTCACCGGGGATTTAATTGCTTGCATATTTTCTGTGGAATGTATGTACTGGTTCAAGTATTCTTTCATTGAAACTATCTGATGACCTTTCAAAATCTCCCCTAACGTAATAGGATGCCTCTTTTATGGGTTTACTAATGACAGGACATTCATGTCCATCTGGGTTTGATACCATGAGCCAGCAGCCAGTGTATTTCTAGCATAAGAAAACACACACGTGCTTTTAACAAGTTGGGGAGGTTGCTGGGCAACACATGTGAATGTCTCAACAAACATTTTCAAAGGAAAGAACATAATTAGCTCACGTTTTAAGGGGAAATGATGAAGTGTAATCGAGTTCAACCTGTTCAAACACACTTTCAGAGCTTTAAGAAGGAGGGCTCTGCCCAGAGCCTGGGAAGAGCAAGGACAGAGAACATAAAAAGAGAAATTACTATGCTAAGGAAAACTTTCCAGTACTTTGAATATTAGCTACCATGTAAACAATTACAGAAGGTTGCCCTGCACAGAGTAAGCACACCAACTTTAAAATGTATGTTATTAATAAGGAAGGAGAAGGAAGGACAGATGTAATCTGCTTTTATTTTGCACTGGCAATAAATTTCGATGAATCAGTTGAGTGATTTCCCCATCATCTAAGGAATTAAAAAAAAAGCTCCTTCAAAATTTACTTCAATGGGCTTCTTTTATCTTCCCTTTCCAGGTAAGAATCCATAAAAGTTTGACTACCAAGGCTTAACATCAAACCTGCCTTTAACGCCTGCAATGATTTGAATGATCTGGATAGTATTATTTTATTTGACAAGTCCTCCAAATAGTACAGCTATCCACAAGAATATTGTCATTGTCTTTCCTCCTCCTCTTCCTCCTTCTCCTTCAAAAATAGGTGTTCAAATGAACTGTTTCTTCAGCTTCTAAATTCTATATGAAAATATCTGTGTAAGGTCTGTCTCTTGGAGACAAGGTCTCCTATAGCTTTGTCTGTGTGATGCTATGTATGTGTGTGTGACTTTGAATTACTGATCCTCCAGTCTCCAGCTCCTGAGATCTAAGATTACAGTTGTATGCATCTACACACAGTGTATGTAGTGCTGAGGACTGGACCTAGACCCTTATGTAAGCTAGACAAGAACTCTACTAATTGTGTTTCCACATCTCCAGACTAGTACAGTCTCATTTGGTAAATATATAGTTGATGAACCAGTGACTTTGTTCATAAGCGACCAAAGGCTTGCTGTTTGGACAATAAGCATACCTTGGATAATTATATGAGAATGAGGAGAAAATATACTTTTTATTTGCATACAAATGAAAAAGACTTCTACCTGTTGTTCAATTCTTCATATATAATGCCCCTTTATTTTTATTAAATTTCTTGAGGAACTCCAGAAAATGTAACTGTTCTTAGAATGTTGTTTTTTTTTTATAACTCAAATTGTTGGAAGGTAGAAAGTTGGTTCTAAATTTACTGTTATAAAGACACAAAATAAGTTTTCTTGTATTCCAAAACATATAAACTTTTCTCTGTGCTGGTAAACGTGCCTTTAGAAACTACATACATTTTGCATGCATATGAGCATTTCTACATAAAAGTAGAAAAGTATTTTAAATATCATCTAGATACAGTATCTTACCATATAACATAGTATTAAAATATATTCAAGTTTTTTTTATTTTCTATATTCTTTGTTTACATTCCAAAGGCTTTCCCCTTTCCCAGTTCCCCCCTCACCATATGTCCCATAAGTCCTCTTCCCTCCACCCATTCCCAAATCACCCCCCCCATTTCTCTGTTCTGATACTCTCCTACTATTCAAGTTTTAAAGTGCCACATTTATCCTCTCAGTGTTCTCTGAATTTATGAATAGCATAGCACGGGGAATTTCCATAGCCTCTTACAGAAATAAATGGTCATCAGCTTCCATGAGTCTTGTGGAGTTATTTGTGATGCTATTAGATTAAAAAATGAAATATGAAATTGATATGCATCACAATAAGTTATTACAGCAGCTAGGCTTTGGAACAAGGTGATCTGAGGGTTATTTATACAAATAATGGTTAAGAATTTTCTGTTGTTATTTAATTTTTAATACAAATGCTATACTTTTTTCTTAAAGCAACAATTTTTTCCAGTTGTAATGTAACTATTGATGCCAAATTCAAGTACTAGGTTATCTCCATAGCCTGCAGAGTTAAGGTTACATGCGAGTGTGACATGCTTTCTTACTTTCTAGTGCCTTGAAAACAATGGGTGGTTCGTTAAAACCTAAATAAATAAGTGGAAAAAACAAAAGGAAAATTCCATGGTAGACATTAGTGCTCCCGCTGACAACTGTTTAGAACCTTTTCCTCTTCCTCCTCCTCCTCCTCCTCCTCCTCCTCCTCCTCTTTCTCCTTTTCCTCCTCCTTCTCTCTACATGGCAGCATTTCTTGTCAATCACAGGATGTGGGAGGGACTCATTTTATGTGCAGTATTAGCCTTCCTGTCGTATGCTGCAAGCCTCCCTGAGAACATCTGCCGCTGTGTCTTCAATAGGGCCAGTGTATCTACCCAACCTGCAGTCTCAGGGGAGGCAGTTCCTGTGCCTGCCAGAAAAGCTGCGACACATAAGTGGGGATCAAACTCAAGATGGGAAGGCAGCTCATGCCAGCTCTGACTCACTGGTCCTCTGACTGGGCATAGATCATAGACACATAATTTTTTACCACTTTTCCAAAGTTACGTTTTAGAAGCTTCGAATGTATGAATATTTTTCCCTCTTTTTCATTAGGAAAGGACTTTACCTTCTACTCTTGAATCTTGTGGTCTTTCACATTACCCCCTTTTTCATTCGGATTCCCTTCCACTAAAATACTAATTTAACCAATCAACCCCTTCCTTCTTCTCTGTCCTGGTATTCCCATACATTGCTGCATCAAGCCTTTCTAGGACCAGGGACCTCTCCTTCCTTCTTCTTGGGAATCATTTGATATGCGAATTGTGTCTTGGGTATTCAGAGCTTCTGGGCTAATATTCACTTATCAGTGACTGCATTCCATGTGTGTTCTTTTGTGATTGGGTTACCTCACTTAGGATGATATTTTCCAGTCCCAACCATTTGCCTAAGAACTTCCCTTAGCCAGACTAACCAAAGGGTACAGAGACAGTATCCAAATTAACAAAATTAGAAATGAAAAGGGAGAGATAATAACAGAATCTGAGGAAATTCAAAAAATCATCAGATCCTACTACAAAAGCCTATATGCAACACAACTGGAAAATCTGGAAGAAATGGACAATTTCCTAGACAGATAGCAAATACCAAAATTAAATCAGAATCAAATAGATCATCTAAACAGTCCTATAACCCCTAAAGAAATAAAAAGGGTCATAGAAAGTCTTCCAACCAAAAAAAGCACAGGACCAGATGGTGTTAGTGCAGAATTCTATCAGACCTTCAAAGAAGACCTAACACCAATACTCTTCAAATTATTCCACAAAATAGAAACAGAAGGAACACTTCCCATAGTATTCTTATTGAACCATAGATTTGCCTAATTTCTCTTCTTTTTATATGTTCCATTGTGCTTTTACATCTACTATCCTTCATGTCTGTTTCTGGAGATGAACTTTCAGTTTACACCAGGAACAGTCTCCCAAGCCTCAAGGGTTAGATGCCTTCTCAACGTATTACCCAGCGGGGAAGCTCCTCTATCCGCTACCACATCGCCAACAGAAAGCAGACCCAGTGGATCTAGTGCTGGAAGGTCATTTCTGTAAGTGACCACAGATGTATGAGTCAGTCAGACTCATACAGACTCATGTTTGGTGAAGAAGACAAATTGTAGCTCAAAAGTGGTAAAATTAACCAGATCATCAGAGATCAAGGCTACAGACTTGACTCTAGCCTTAAAAAGACTAATTATTAACAATTAAGTGAAATGTTCCTAATACTACACCATAGTAGGTAGGTGGCAACATCAGGTTAGTGTTTAAAAGCATGTAAATGTTTTCATCTACTGGGTAGAAGACTAATATGAAAAACAATTATTACTGTCTCTGATAATAAGGTATACATGCCAAACCAAATTTTATACAATAGCTACATATAGTGGACATGTTTTATATATATATATATATATATATATATATATATATATATATATATATGTGTGTGTGTGTGTGTGTGTGTGTGTGTGTGTATACACACACACACATATATACACACACATACATATATACATATATATGTGTGTGTATATATATACATGTACATATATATATTACTTAGCTGTCACTCTAAATATACAACCTATACATTAGAAATATGTTCATGAAGGACAATCGCAGTGTAGCTAAGTTGTTTCCATGGCAGATACTTAAAGAGCTTTTTACACATTATTCCAAAAGTTCAGGAGTGATTTAGAGGACTCAATGATCATTTGTCAACCCCTAGTGCTGAAATTACTATGGTCTACAAAACTGTGTAAGGTTAGGTTTCCATCCTTACAAGGACTGCACAATTGTGGAGATGGACTTAGCTTGTCAGGACAACAGGACAGGAGGCTAAGAAGAGTGTGGAAGACAGCCTGTTGTGGTGAAGATTCGGAGCAAGAACCACTGTGTCAGGCTGAAGTGACAGGTTCACCACCCAGCTGGGGACTCAGTGAGTTTTGTGAGATGGACACATATTCACATATTTGTTTTCAGTGGCTGCTATAGCAAATGGCCACAGACAGCATTTTTATAACAAAGTGGAAATCCACGCTCCCACATTTCTTGTGGCCGGCAGTCTGAAAAAAGACTTGGGCAGAGGCCAGTTCTTCTGGGGGCTCTCCTGTTTCCCCCTAGCTTCCGGTGGCTGCCTGAGATCTCAAATGCTGCCTGCCTTGAAGACCTGCTGCACAGTCTTCCTCTCTACATGTAAGCTGTCATCTTCCTAGAAAGACAACAGTTGATGGATTAAAGACTCACTCTAAGCCCCAGAAGATCTCATCCCTGGATTCTTAACTAAACACCTGTGCCAAGACACTGTTTTAAAGTAAGCTCATGCTTTGAGCTTTAGCATAAATCTGAACTTTGTAGGGCTCTGAATAAAGTAGTGAACAGGATTATTCAGCTCACTGAAGAAGAGTAGGTTAACATTCACTTACTCAGAGAACTCTGATTAAGTGCCTTCAGAGCTAGGGAGGTAATACAGATACAGACACAAGGATACTAGATATTAAGACCAGTCTATGTGTACAGAAACTTTAAATGTGATTCAAACGTGGGCAGCTGGCCAATCCTTCCCCGAGAAGGATTCAGTGAGAGGATTCCTCATGTGTCCACCAACAAGAGCTGACAACAAAGAGAAAGACAGCTTTAAGAAAGCTGCTAATTTCCAAGTGCATACTGATGTGCAAGATGCTATTATGATTTGCGTACATTATCATCTTAAAGCCTCAGGAAAGCTCTGTGGTGTGAATGCTAACATTACACCCATTTTACAGGGGAAGTAATCAAGACTGAGTTTTTAAGCCACCCTCCATGGAGTAGAAAGGAGAAGAGTTTGAGCTGGAACAGTCACAAAAGAATCCACTGTATGGGCAGATGAAGTGCTGCGGGAGGCTCTGCAGACGAAGGAGAAGGCGAGGGAAGTCATGAATGCCAGGTTA
Organism: Apodemus agrarius; assembly: GCA_964023405.1. Classification (NCBI taxonomy): domain Eukaryota; kingdom Metazoa; phylum Chordata; class Mammalia; order Rodentia; family Muridae; genus Apodemus; species Apodemus agrarius. Next base: position 10,855,928 of record OZ030016.1, read on the forward strand.
AGGGACCTGGCATCCAGTCCGATAGGGGGTGGGAGTCCTGAGAGTTTGAAGAGAATGTACCTCAGATGTTACAGGAGGATGCACATTGACTTGAGAGTTAGGAGCATGTATTAATGGATGGAGAGGTTAAACAACGGGTCAGGGAGCTTTTGCAAGGAAATTTTCCCCCCAACAAACCATCTGGAGGTGTTAAGGACTTGCACTTGGGTGGTGGAACATATGACTCCTTTCAAATGTGCTGGAGGAGTTGATGTGTGTGGAATCCTCTTTCTCTTCTCCCTTCTTTCTCCCACAGAATTTACAGGAGCCAGTATAAAACAGCATCATACAGCATGTATATGGTTTATTCTGCAGACGGTCTTACTTCCCTAAAAGTTGCGCTATTTGTTCTGTGGATTGAAACAATTCATTTTTCCTGTTCCCACCCAAAGGATTTAGTTATAATACACTATCAACAGAATCATGAGTGATCCCTTCCCATATAATTACAGGGTGTGCCACAGTGCAGATGTCTCCATGCAAAGCAGGAGTAGCCTGCAATTAGTGAGGAGAATTCTGCAGTAAATGTGGTTAGAGGCAAAAGGTTTGCTCTAAATTTGACGGCTTGAGCTATAAATAGATTGTTGGCTTTTTTTTTTTTTTTTTTTTTTTTTTGGCTTTGTCAAGGACATCTTTGCTTCATCTGAGGACTTACTATAAAATAACATTCTAGCTATGGATGCCATATGTAAAAGCTGGTTTCACTTTGGATCTCCCCAACAAATTGTCTGAATAATCCATTATGAAAACCTCTCTGCATTTCCTCTGCATCTGGAAGGTGTGCAGATGAATTTATAATGCACACGAGAGGCAGAAGCCAGTGGGCCATTCTTGTGATTGTAAATCACTTGATGATGGACAGTGGCCACATTAAGACTGAACCACAAATGAAAAAGAATAGATTCTAACCAGGAGCTGGCTCTCAGAATCAAGACCTTCACAGGCATTTATTCCTAAGTGTGCTGAATGTAAGAGATGCCTGAGAAGTCACATTAGCTAATGTCAACCATGTATAGATCATGGATGGACAGTTAGCTACCTTTGAAGTTCTTAGTTCATGAAGAGATAGAAGGGGTCACTGTACACTTCAAGCAAATACACTGTGGCTGAAAATGAATCTGACTGAAGCCAAAGACCTCTACTTGGAAGTTTAATCAAAGTCAAGTCAAAATGGGGGAACATATTGATGGCATTATGGAGTAAACAATTGAATTCAAAGTGCTGTACCCACAGATCACTACCTTGCTCAGCCACCAGCAGAGAAGCTTCCTGCAACAGTTGGCAACAGATACAAAGACCCACAGCCAGACATTATGCAGAGAGGGAGAGATCCTGGGGCACTCGGTACTAAATGGGATGTCCCTATCACATCCTTGCTTCCCCTACAGCTCAGGGAACCAGGTGGAAAAAGAAGAAAGAGTGTAACAGCCAGAGGGGATGCAGGACACCAGGGGAACAAGGCTCTCTAGATCAACAAGAGCAAGACCCACACGGACTCATATGCACGACGCCCACACACATTTGTGCCGTGTACTATGCATAAATATCGTGGCTTGCAGTTTAGAATGTTTATGGAATTTCTGAGTGTGCCAACAAGACAGCCTATGGTTTTTTGTGTCTTCTCATAGGCTCTTTTCCTTCTGTTGGTTTGTCCTGTCCAAGTCTGATGTGATAGCTTTTGTTTTATTGTATTATATTTTAATTATATTGTATTATCTTTTGGAAGCCTGTTCTTTTATAATGAGAGATAGAAAGGGAGTGGATCCAGAGGGGAGGGACAGTGGGGAGGAATTGGGAGCAGTGAGGGGAATCATAATCAGGATATACTATGTGAAAAAAGAATCTGTTTTCAAGGAAAGTTAAGTTGAACAGTTCTCCATGACGTTATGGTAATATTCTATAGGAAAATAACTTAAAATACTGATCAATATCATAGTGCTCTGATTGGTCTTTTAGGGTGAAATGCTATTGCTTTTGACCACAAGTGTTCTCCCAGAGGCCGTTCAGGACATTATGATCTATGAATGCCAAGTTCTATTTTCAGACAAAATTCAGGTTAGTGACCAATGAACTTTGAAAAAATAGGTTTTGGTCACAGTAGTCACCATACACATCTACAGAAAAAATAGGTTTTGGTCACAGTAGTCACCATACATATCTACAGAACAAAATTTAAAGCTATGCTTCTGTAGTATATAATAAGAAATCTTTGTGTTCAGTGATAGATACTTAAAGACAAATTTCTATTCTATGTGCTAAATACATCTTCACTTTAATTTAAAATAATTTATATTAAGAATGCAATAAATGCAGCTGTAAAAAACTCCATTTTACTTTCTTCTGGAAGTTTGTAAGTATATGGGTGATTTGTAAGGAATTTAAAGAAAATGGAGAAAAATATGATTGTATTTCATTATATATATCACATATATACTTATCATATAATCATATATATCACATATATACATATCATAAAATACATATATATATGAAATTCTGAAGAACAAATAAAAGTGTGAAAGAAGAAAGATATTGGGAAACTTTCATTTTCTAGACTGACATAGGGGCTACATGAACAAACTACGTTACATGTAAGTCCTTTCTCTACTTCAGTTTGACCTTTCTGGAGATAACAGAGAAGCTTTATTATTTCCACACTCTCGATACATAGCTGATTGGTTGGCTGTGTCAAATGTATAATGAACATGTGGGAGGAAAGGCATTTATCCAGAAGAAGGTCCAGCACAGGTGAGGAAACACAAGGTCCCTTGTGGTGTCTGGGAGTGCGTAGAGGTTTTGGAATTTTATAGTAACCTCACTATAGAGGAACAGAAATAATAATGAAGGAGGGAGGGGTGTTACGTTGGCAGTGGAGGGAACAAACTGAAATTATTGTTAACTTGGGTTCTACATATTGTTTTTAACATGATTTAAAACATTGATGCATCTCAGGAATGATTAGTTTGTATGTTAAGTACAGAATATACAAAGGGGATTTTGTGACATCATTTAACCAAAAGTTTTATGGAGCTGTAAAGGACCAGAGTTCTTATGTTTTTGAAATTGAGCTGGTATAAATACAAATTACAGTGTTGTCTTGTTAAGATGTTTCATCTCATGCCCATGGTAACCACAAAGAAAACAGCTACAGAATATACACAAGAGAATATCATAAAAATGTAAATATTGTTACAAAGAAATCAACTAAATACAAAAAAAACCCCTTAGGAACTCAAAGACATAAATCTAGAAAAGCCAGAAATTTTATATGAAAAATAATAGCAAACTGATAGAAACAGGTCCTTATTTATTTGTCAGATAATTTTATCTGCTACTCAAAATACAAGATATATTATATATACTATAGATCATAAAATCAACTTTTCTGACTTTTCTTTTTCTAGGCATTTTTCTAGGTTGATTTTATTTTATTTGTATGAATCTTTTGCCTTTATATCTATTTGCCTATGTTCCTCTCAGAAGCCTCATTCCTGGCAGGATTCAGAAGAATGTAGGAGATCTCTCAGAAGGTGGGTGATTGTAACTGAACCCATAGTTAGTAGAAAATTAAAAATTACATTTATAATGGGGGTTCTCTTATTGTAGACAGGATTGCAAAAATGAGTTAATGATTCTAGGGGAAATACAGAGACAAGCAAACAGGTGAAAACCTGTGCTCTGACAATCTGTCTCCTGCTAGACTCAAATGGAGACATTAGATACAAAGGCAAATAGATTCACAGTGAACATCTGGAAAGAAGATATTCCATTTGTATAGCTGTATATGAAATGCCCCCTTTTAGATTTTTAGTCTTTTAATTGATTTCTATATTTGGTTAATAAAACTTGGGCCCACAACAGGGACTGGTTCATTTTGAATATGTTATCACTTTGTATATTATCCTGTGCCCATCCTCCTCTCATCTTTTTTCTTTTCTTACTACCATGGAGAAAAGGACATGTCATGTCCATCTATAAAAATGTTTCTGTTTTCTATCTATTGGCCAGAGATCAGCAGTGAACATGGCTGAGCAAGTATCTGTGGAATATGATCGTAAATCCTTTGGGCATATGCCGAGGAGTGCTAATGTGGTTAGATGATGGATTTAAATGTAGGTTTTTGAGGATTCTCCACACTGATATCCCTAATGGCCATACCCCTTTGCCTTCCCACTACAGTGAATGAGGACTCCCTTTTCCTCAAATACTTTCCAACATTATTGCTGGTTCTTTTGTTGATCTTTGCCATTCTGACAGGGCTAAGATGAAATCTTTTCTTTACATTCATTCATGTATTTTTCTACTGTCCATATTTTATTTCCACCACTTTTCACCCTCAGATTGTTCCACATTCCATACCTCCTCCCCGTCCCCTGCCTCCACATGGATGTCTCCACCCCCCACCCCATCTGACCTCTAAACTTCCTGGGGCCTCCAGTCTCTTGAGGGTTAGGTGCATCATCTCTGAATGAACACAGACCCAGCAGCCCTCTGCTGTATATGTGTTGGAGACCTCATATCAGCTGGTGTATGGTGCAGTATTTGAGAGATCTTGGGGATCCAAATTAATTGAGACTGCTAGGCCTCCTACAGGATTGCCCTTCTCCTCAGTTTCTTTCAGCCTTCCCTAATTCAACAACAGTGTTCAGCTGTTTCTGTCCATAGGTTTTATGCAAATATCTGCATCTGAGTCTTTCAGCTGCATGTTGGGTCTTCTGGAGTACAGTCATGCTAGGTCCCTTTTTGTGAGCCCTCCATAGCCTCAGTAATAGTGTCAGGTCTTGGGGTCTCCCCTTGAGATGGATCCCACTTTGGGCCTGTCACTGGCCCTTCTTTTCCTCAGGCTCCTCTCCACTTCCATCCCTGTAATTCTTTCAGACAGGAACAATTTTGGGTCAGAGTTATGACTGTGGGATGGCCCCCTTCCCTCCTTTGATGCTCTGTCTTCCTGCTGGAGGTGAAATCTTAAGGTTGTTTTGATTTGCATTTCTCTAGTTGCTAGGGATGTCATACATTTCTTGAGATATTTCTATTTGAGCCATATTTATTTCCATATTTGAGAATTCAGCAATTGATGAATGTGTAATAAAATGTAGTACATGTATACTATGAAATACTATTCTACGTATTCACTATACTCAAAAGAAGTGTAGCCCTCACCCATCATGAAGAAAACTTCTCTTCTCAATAGATGGGGACCACAACAGAAAACTACATCTGATCAAAATACAAAGCTAAGGAGCCCAATTCCAACTGGTACATAAATTATAGCATCTATAACACCTAAGGCTCAGGGAACACTGTGAAAGATCTAGGTGGATAGATTGTGAGATTCAGAAGAACAGTGAGTTTGCTATGAGAGTGTGTTTCTTAGAAATGTCAGAAGTTAGATCCATAATTTCTTACTAGCATGATTTCCTAAACAAGCAGAAGAAAGACAATAGCAATAGTCACACTAATGTGAAAGAGGGGAAAGTTTATAAGGCTTTATAACCCTAGGAAAAGCTACACAGGCAACTCAGAAATGCTGAGAGCAGGGGAAAACATCTTCATCATGGAAGAACACTATAATTGATAATCCAAAACCAAATGCTCTTCCCTCAAAACATATATACAAATAACATTATCTGAACTGAGTGATGTATGTATGTATATGTACATATGACATAACAATTAAAGAAAAAGAGTACATGAGTTTGAAAGAGAACAGGGAATTAGAATACATGAGAAGAGTTAGAGAAAGGAAAGAAACAGATAATGGCTATCTTAGTTATTGTTTTCTTTCTATGAAGAAACACCATTACCAAGGCAACTTTTAAAATAAGCATTTAATTCTGGGCTTGCTTATATTTTCAGAGGGTTTAAGTCCATGATCAAGGCTGGATGCAGACAGGAATTATAATAGAACAGTAGCTAAGAGCATTATATCCTACAAGTATGAGCAGCAGAGAGAAAATGGGGTGGGGTTGGCATAAAATTTGAAACCTCAAAGCAAGTCTTCTCCCCCTTCCCCCACAACATCTTCGCCAATGAGTCCACATTTACGCCAGTATAGCCACACCTCCCAATCCTTCTCAAACAGTTCCACTCACTGGAGACTGAGAATTCAAACATACTAAACATATAAGCCCATGGTGCCATTCTCAGTTAAACTGCTACATTATACTTCCTGGTCCCCATAGTCTTATGATAATGCAAAATACATTCAGTCCAACTTCAAAAGTCTTCACAGTCTTTCACAGTTTCAACAGTTTAAAATTTCAAAGCTTCTTCTGAGACTCTGTCTTAACCATAACCTCCCGTAAAATCAAAATAAAAAAGCAGATCAAATAAATCCCACACACAATTGCACAGAATACTTATTACCATTCCAAACAGGAAGAAAAAGAGGCCATAGTGATGAAATGATGGACCAAAGCAAGACTGAAACTCAACAAGGAAACTCCAAATTCTGCATCTCTAAGTTTGATGTCAAATCGCTCTTCAGAACTACAACTCTTTCCAACTTTGTTGACTGCAACACACCTCTCTCTCAGGCAGGTTCCAGACCCGTTATCACCATTTCTTGTGGGGGGGTGGAGAGGGTATCTCATGGCTCTGGCATCTCCAACATTCCAGGGTCCCTAACACAATCCAGGCTTCAATTTCCTAGCTTAATGGCCTCTCTGGGCCAAGGTGCAGGGACTGCCCTGCCACACACATGGCCTCAGTAGGTTACGGTAAATCCCACAGGACCTCTTTTCTGATTCTTCTTGACACTAAATGCACAACTAGATGACTAAAGCTGCCAAGCTCTCCAGCTTCCTGGGGCTGGAACCTGGCTCTGTTCTTGAATTATATTTGCATGAGCTTTCTTTTGTTGTTTAGGCCTAAGAAATCCCTTTAGCCCCTTCCCTTCACAGGTCACAGGATTAGTTGGGTGGGGTCTTGCTCTGGGGTTACCATACCTTTTACCTGTGCTTTTGACGTTCTCATCATCTTGAGCACAGGACTAGGCTCCAACATTATATTTCCTGGTAGTCCTTTGCTCCTCAAACTGTACATTTTGTACTTTTTCTGTGCTGTTTGCTCCTTTCATTGTAGGTCTGTATACAAATTAACACTTATAACCATATGACACAATTCTAGGCTGTCTTGAAATGTTCTCTGCCAATGACATTAATTCAAAACTCTTTAATTTAGCCTCAAGCCGATTTTTAGGACAAGGGCAGCAGCAACATTCTTTGATAGAATATTGCAAGAACAGTCTTGCTCTAAGTCAAGCTACTGTCTTTCTGATATCTCTTGAGTTGGGCCTACATTGTTACATAGCACCAAGCACTACTGGTTTCTCTGATCCTACGAGGATATCCCATTAAACTCTTCTTATAGAATCAAACCATTTTCTTAATCTAAAGTCTCAAATTCCACCTCCTTCTGCCAACAAACAGCATGGTCAGGCCTATCACAGCTCCTTGTACCAACTTCTATCTTAATTACCATCTTATTGCTGTGAGGAGATAGCATGACTAAGACAACTTATAAGAGAAAACATTTCATTGGGAGCTAATGTAAAGTTTCAGAGGGTAAGTCCATGAGCATCCTGGCTTGAAGCAGACATATATGGTGCTGGAACAGTAGCTGAGAGCTTTATCTCTCAATCTGACAGAGAGAGAGAGGGGGGAAGGGAGGAGGGAGAGGGAGAAAGAGAGAGAGGGAGAGAGGGAGAGAGGGAGAGGACAGAGACAAATTAAAAAGAGATCAAGAAAGAGAGAGTCTAAGAAAGAGAGAAAGATTGGGACTGGCATGAGATTTTATTATTTATTATACTACTACTACTATTATTATTATTATTATTATTATTATTATTATTATGTATTTTATTTATTTACATTTCAAATGTCATCCCCTTTCCTGATTTCCCCTTCAGAAACCCCTACCCCATTCCCCCTTCCCCATGCTTCTATGAGGGTGCTCCCCCACCCACCCACCCACTCCCACCTCACTTCCCTGGCATTTTCCCATACCTGGGCATTGAAGCTTCACAGGACCAAGGGCCTCTCCTTCCACTGATTCCTGACAAGGCCATCCTCTGCTACATATGTGGCTGGAGTCATGGGTTCCTCCATGTGTATTCTTTGGTTGGTGGTTTAGGCCCTGGGAGCTCTGGTTTTGAAATGTCAAAGTCCACCCCCGCCCCATAACATACCTTCGCCAGTAAGACAAGATCTACTCCAACAAAGCCACACCTCCAAATCATTTCCAAATAGTTGCACTATAAACTAAGCTTTCAAACATGTAAGATCATGTAGCCCAATTTCATCCAAACCACCACAATAGTTTACCTATACTATAATCTCCAATAACAAATTTATCTTTTTTAAAGTTTAAGCAAAATGTTTCTGCTTTTACATAAGCCTAATGGTAGCAGGGCCAGAAAACCACACACTAAACCTCTGAAACAATGAGTCCAAATAAGGTTTTGTTCCTCAGAGGAAGCTATGAGTAACTAAAAGAGAATAGGTGTCTATCTAATATAAAAAAACAATAGACTTTATACTTAAAATGATTATCACTGAGAAAGGAGTCATATGCCGAAAACTGGGTCTTACAGTATTGTTACAACTGAACAAGAAACTGTGTTTGTACCATTATTCCTTCTAATAGTTAAGACACTGAAGCAACCCAGGTGTCCACTGAAGGGTGAACAGTATGTTGATTATGACATTTTCCAGGGGGAAACCAGCCTTCTAAAAGGAGATTCTGATATATACCATACCATGGATAGAGTTTTAGCAATAACATAAAATAGTCACAGAATATGTGTGCAATTCCAACAAAATGAGGTTCACAGAACAGTAAAATGCAGATAGGCAAAAGAGTAGGATAGGTACTGAAGGGAGGCAGGCTAGGGGATTGTTTATTAGTGGGCTTAGGACTTGAGGTTCACAAGATTAAAAAGCTATAGGCAAATGGCAGAGATGGCTTCCTCCTGGATGCTTTAAATCCCCAGAGGGGAGTGTAGATGTGCCCTCCAAACTCAGGTTGGAGAAACAGCTGATGCACTAGGCTGAAGTAGGGTGGGCAGGTCACTGGGCCTCCTCCTTCACAAAAACCATGCAGGTCTTTACAAAGAGGTCTCACATAGCATTCTGCCATGTTCTCCCTTTTTCTTTGTCGTGTGTCAACACATGATCTCTGCCCTTGTGCTCCTTTCCCCATAGGAGGGTACAGGAAGACCCGGACAAGAAGGTCATTATGCTTCATGGATCTTGCAGTTGTGTGTCTCTAAAACAGTGAGACATTTTGCTACAGTACCACAAAGGCCTAACTGAAGTGCATACTCCAAATGATTATAAGATGATCAACTTTGTTATAGGCTTTCACAATGACGACATTTTGAAAATATCAATCTGGAGTCTGAATAAAATATTTTCAACTGTTGTTAACAGCATGTATATTATATTTTGTATGTGGAATACAATGAAATTAATTTTCCTGATTTTCTTTTTTAATGTTGCTAACAGGAAAATCGAACTGCACATACAGCAGGTGTGAGATTGGTATCAGACAGTTAGATTCAGGGTTCAGGAAAGCCCCCTTGGCTCTCGCTTTCACCTCACGCCCTTTCAGTGATACTATGGTTCTGCTACTCATCCGCTTTGCTTGCTATTGATTCTGCATCCTTGCTTATATGTTTGCTAAAGGAAGTCCTTACTAGTCTATACTGTAACCACTGGTATACTTTTATTCACTATAACTGGTTGTGAGTTCTCCCATAAGATCTAGAGTGACCTAATAACTATACTGAGTAAAATAACACACAGGAATCTGTAAGCCCCAAATATTTGGTCTGAATTATGCTCTTATTGCTGAGTGTTAAGTGTGAATTTGAAAATGTTATTTGGATGTTAATATGCAGGTTATACAAGAGATTGTGCCAAGTCTTGACTTATTCTGTTGCATATCATTTCCTACAGCTTTTAAAAACACACCTTTATGTTAACACCATTGCCGTTGAAAGGGTTTGGTGATTAAATAGAGGTGTTTCTAGATTCTCACCTGGGGTTAATGAGAGATTTCCATAGAAAGGTGTTACTGAACTTCACACAGTTTAATAAAGAAGGTCTATACTGTGATATTATCACATTTTTATATATTTAGATTACACCAAATCTCTTAATTACTGAGTTCATTATTATTAGTGGGCCATGAATGCTTATACTTTAAGAAAGCCAAGCTAAATGTAGTATATGCTCTCCCATGTGTACTCAGAGGGGAAGATGGGGAAAAGGAAAAGGCGTGCTGGGGGTTCCTCTTAAAGGCTGATCCTTTTCCCAGAAAGTTTCCTACATGGTGGAGGTTTCAAATATCAAAGAGTGTTTGGCACTGCAGGAGGAGTGGAGCGCATCTGGGAGTGAGCATCTCAGGTGGTGAGGAATGCCCAGCAAATGGCACACCCACAGATGGCTGCTGATGAGCTGATGCCAGGGCAGCTGACAGAGCCGGGTTAGAGCCATATATGGGAAAGCTCTCAGTTCTTTTATTCTTTCATGGTGAAATAGGATAGAATGAGAATAAGAGGTAAAAATAAACAATGAGATAATCACATAAACCACAACTAAAATTACCCATATCAAAACCATATATTTTTGAAAACCAGGCCTCAAGATGAATATTCCTAAGTATTTTTAACCTCCTCTGTCCCACTGCATTTAATATATATATTATATAATTATATATATACATATACATATATGTATATATATAATTAGTTACTACTCCCTCTTCCCATCCTTATAAGCCAGCACCTAGTTTCTTGTAAAATAAGTCAAGTAGTTGTGATAAGACTATTTTCTAACATTTGAATTAAAGTAGTGAGGGAAGCAGACATACTTCACCAAGTTTTAGGGTGAATTCTGATGGGTTAAGCCATGTTTTGAAAATGTAATATTTTGTCCCGTATGCTAATTTGTGACTTCCTGAAACAACAACAACTAAATGGCTTAAAAGAGACAAAAACCATGTTTCTCTAACATCAAAACATCCTTGCAAAATATTGTTTTCCTGAATTAGCTGAAATGACTGAACGACATAAGGATTGCATTTCTATTTAACTTCACAGGCACCAGAATGTGAGAAAACCAAGAGTGCTTTGGGCAAAACAGGCTTGAGATCCCACATGACCCAACTTTGTGAGAACAATACACACACATCTCTTATGCAGGAAGTTTGTTTAGCCTGATTTCAACGTTTGTCTTGTCCTTCTCTTGGTTGATGTAATGACTGACTGTAGGGAACTGGAGAAGACCACACAACCTATAAGGGGCAACTGACTCATTTGCCATGATTTCTTCTGAAAAGCATCACCCAAAAGCACACGATTAAGCTTAGTAATTCATAAGAGTGACTTGGAACACAGAAGAATTTAGTAACTAATGTAACTTAATTTACCGGGCAATCTATCATATTGCCAACTATTTTTCTCTAGTGATGACTGTCATGGTATTTTTCTGTTTACTAACCTCAGTTCACAGGAGATACATCAGAAGCATAATGATAGAGAAAAATTACTGACTTTATTGATGAAGGTCAATGAAGTATGCCATATATCCATAGGTATCATTTTGTCATGGAGACATTAGCAGAGAGCACAGAGACAGTATCCAAATCAACAAAATCAGAAATGAAAAGGGAGATATAACAACAGAAACTGAGAAAATTAAAAAAATCAGATTCTATGACAGAAGCCTATATTCAACAAAACTGGCAAATCTGGATGAAATGAACAATTTTCTAGACAGATACCAAATACCATCACATAAACCATCTAAACATTCCCATAACCCCTAAAGAAATAGCAGCAGTGATTAAAAGTTTCCCAACAAAACAGAGTCCAGAACCAGATGGGTTTACTGCAGAACTCTATCATACCTCCAAAGAAGACCTAATACCAATACTCTTTAAACTATTCTACAAAATAGAAACAGAAAGAACAGGACCCAATTCATTTTATGAAGCCACAATTCCAAATAGATGTAAAACTGATTGAGGGCATATTTCTTTTAGCTTCAGCATATATCATGTGTATTAAGAGGCATTTAACTATTATACATTATTTTGATGACTTAAAAAATGAATGCATGCTGAGAAATCTATTTTAAATTTACTATTCTCACTTCGATCCAAATTTTGTTGAGTAGACAGAACTTAGATAATCCTTTAAAAATATTCTCTCTCTCTCTCTCTCTCTCTCTCTCTCTCTCTCTCTCTCTCTCTCTCTGTGTGTGTGTGTGTGTGTGTGTGTGTTTAAATATAATAATGGGGGTGAAAATGCCTGTCATAATAATAAATGCTGTCAAATGAAAGTCCTAGTGCCAGATATGAGATTTCACTGATCAAGTTCTTTTTCAGTATTGTTCCATAGCCTGGCCCATAAAACATTACAGGCTATTGTCTTTGTTGTTGATTACACTTCGGAAGTTGACACAAGACCTTATTGTTGAAAACTTTATATACTTGACTCATAGAAAACAGAATTCTTGATCCACTTGGACTTGAGCTTTGCACAAGGAAATAGGAATGGGTTGATTTGCATTCTTCAACATGCTAACTGCCAGTTGAACCAGCACCATTTGTTGAAAATGCTGTCTTTTTTCCAGTGGATGGTGTTAGCTCCTTTGTCAAAGATCAAGTGACCATATGTGTGTAGGTTCATTTCTGGGTCGTCTATTCTATTCTGCTGATCTTCCTGCCTGTCACTGTACCATTACCATGCAGTTTTTATCATGTTTGCTCTGTAGTAGAGCTTGAGGTCAGGGATGGTGATTCCACCAGAAGTTCTTTATTGTTGAGAATAATTTTTGCTATCCTGGGATTTTTGTTATTCCAGATGAATTTGCAAATTACTCTTTCTAACTCTATGAAGAACTGAGTTGGGATTTTGATGAGGATTGCATTGAATCTGTAGATTGCTTTTGGCAAGATGACCATTTTAAATATATTAATCCTGCCAATCTATGAGCATCCCCATAGGAGGAACAACAATATGAACCAACCAGTACCCCCAGCGCTCCCAGGGACCAAATCAACAACCAAAGAGTACACATGAAGGGACTCAGGACTCTAGCTGCATATGGCCTTGCCAGACATCAATAAGAGGAAAGGCCCTTGGTCCTGTGAAGGCTACATGCCCCAATATAGAGGAATTCCAGGACAGGGAAACAGGAGGGGTGGTGGGTTGGTGAGCAGAGGAAGGGGGGATGGGATAGGGGGCTTTCGAGGGGAAATGAGGAAAGGAATTAACACTTGAAACATAAATAAAGAAACTTTCTAATAGTGAAAAACCATAAAGTCAGTTTATTCCCATTTAAAAATGGTGATTTGGTATTTGTATAATTTTTATGCAATGTTGCTCTTGTTTTCCAGTGATGTGTTTAATTATTAAATAAAATTTGCTGTATGGGGAAAAAAAGAAAACAGAGAATTCTAAATCTTATGGATCTGAAAGATATGGTGATCTTTACACCCATAAATTAGAACATTTCTCAAACCTCAGCAATAAAGATTCTCTGCAGTAGATAGTGATTAATATACACCCACAGCTGGACAACAATCACAGAATAAGAGACTGTGGAATGCTCAGCTCTAAATGGGACATTTGCATCACACTCCCAACCCCAACAGTTCAAGGATCACAGTGGAGGAGAAGACAAAAATTTTTAAGTGCTAGAGGAAATTGACATATTCTGTAAAACAGTATTTGTTAGACATAACAGAGCTGTTGGACACAAGAATTTAGGGTGGCTGGGACTGCATGCACAATACCTGCTCAAGATCTAGACAACCAAAATCCAGCAACTGACGGCTACTGGAAAAGAAAAGGCATTCTTTAGAAATGTGGTTCAAGATGTACACTGTATGTGTACCACCAACAGGCCAGTAGATGATCCTACAATAATGTGCATTTCATTTAGTCTAAATCTGATTGCAACTCATTCAGAAATCTCAATATACTTATGAGATCAAGTCAATAAAGAGTTTAAAGATTTTCTTGATTCTGTCAAAGGTTTTACTAAACTAATTGTGTGAAGCAGAGTTCATAGCCTGTTTTATAAAATACTATTTGAGTTCCTATTCAGGGATAAAGCGGTCACCATATTCTCTTGCTGTGAATAGACACCATGACCATGGCACCTCTTACAAAATAAAGCATTTAAATTGGGGCTCGTTCAGAGTTTCAGTGGTGGGGAACATGGCAGCACTGTGGAATGGTATTGGTGAAATTGATGAGAATTCTACATCCAGATCCAAAGGTAACAAGAAGATACAGAGATGTCTGGCCTGGTTTTGCTCTTGAAAGCCACCCCTAGATACTCACTTTTACTAACAAGGTGACCATACCTTGTAACCATGCCCAAGCAGGGCCACTCCCTGGTGACCAAGCATTAAAATATATGAACCTATGAGCTCCATTTTCATTTAAATTATTAAGGAGGTAAAAAGTAAAATAAGTTATATTTTTACTAAGTTAAAATTTTAATATTTGTAACTAGCCATTATTGACTATCCTATTGGACAGTCACATATAAAAGATAAAATCCAGTGTGATGTAACATTGTGATTATCTTACATAAAATTTTTACATAAAACTTATTAAAATATCAAGTCACTCATTTTAACTGATTTTTTAATTTTATTTATTTATTTATTTATTTATTCATTTATTTTTGGTTTTTCGAGACAGGGTTTCTCTGTGTAGCCCTGGCTGTCCTGGAACTCACTCTGTAGACCAGGCTAGCCTCGAACTCAGAAATCCACCTGCCTCTGCCTCCTGAGTGCTGGGATTAAAGGCGTGCGCCACCACTGCCCGGCCTTAACTGATTTTATATGTGTGTTTTATTTGGTGGCTATTTGAGGAAGCTTATATTTTTATTTATATTTTTAAAACAACCTTGGTCTTTATTGCTGTCCCCTATATTTCTGTAAATATTTGTGGATAACTCAGATTTTAGTGCACTTCGAGCACATGTTGGCCATAATCAGAAGTCATATAGTTCAACTTTCCCCTTTTTTAAATTCCTCTCTGTTGATTTTTTCCCTTTGGAGATGTAGTTTTCCCTCCCCGTGTTTGTGTGTATGCATTTTGAGTGTGTGTGTGTGTGTGTGTGTGTGTGTGTGTATGTGCACGTGTGTACAGTATACAAGGGTGAACTTGAACTTGGAATCCTCATACTTCAGCATTCTACATGCTAGAATTACGGACTTGTGACAGGATAACCATGTAGGATTTTATAGGTTTCTACTCATCTTTGCTGCTTATAGTAATACCACGAACTCTGTGAGATCTTCACTCATAGGCCTTCATTCCAAGGCTTGTGTCAGATTTGTAACTCCTCTAAGGCACACAGTAAGCTTTTGCAAAGCCATTTAAAAACATCTATTGCTTTCTCTCCCTCTTTACCAATGGGTTTCAATGGTTGTACTTCTGTCTTATCAGCATAATTAGTTATCTGAATCCCACTAGTTTGCTGTAATCATTGTAGTTGCTCACATATATCATTAAGGGTCTCTTGTGTATAAGAATGTCATATTAGCTAATTTATTCCTCATTATTGCTCATTTCAAATTTATTTTTTATTCTAATAAAAGACTTATTAAGTAACATTTCCCTTTTTGAAAACAACAATGAAATCTGCAACCAGTTACAAAACTCAAAATAAAATGAGGAACATGGTTCATTAAAAGGCAGTTAGGATGTAGACATTAAAAATGTAAAGTTTCCTTCTACCAGAGGCTTATATGTAAGAAAAGACATGGTCGCAGCATTAGGAAGGTTGAGACCCACTGACACAGGAGAAGGAAAAGAGTGCCAGACCAATGATATACATGAGATTTTCATCAAGATCATAGAAGAAAACTCCCCCAAATTAGTGCAAGACACATCTGTACAGAGACAGGAAGCACACATAACACCAAATACACAGGATCAGGTAAGAGGCTTCCCATGGCATATTATAGTTAAAAAAAAACAAAGATACAGAACATATGGAATGCATCAAGAGAGAAACCACAAGACACATATGAAAGAAAACCCATCAAAATTATAGTTGAGAAAAGCTGGGAACATGAGATGTGGCCTTCCCCTGGGAAGAGTACATTTATTGGTTATCCAGTGGCAAACAGCACTGAAAGCAAACATACAGGTAGCATTGTACCAATTAAAAGGTTATATTTAGGGATATATATATATATATATATATATATATATATATATAATTTTTTAAAAGGTCATAAATATGAAAAGACATGGAGAGGAGTACACAAGAGAATTTGGAGGGAAACAGGGGTGGAGAAATGTTGTTATTAAATTATGATATCAAAAAGATCACCTGATTTTCTTACTGAAAAATTTAAATATCAGAAGAGTCTAAAACAATGTACTTCATCTCTAAAAGTACATGACTATCAACATGAGCTACAATACCCAGCAAAACTGTCATAGGTAAAGGAGAAATACAGCTTCCCATTATTTAAATAGGACAAAAGAATTCATGTTAACCAAAATATTCCTCCAAAGAATACTAGAAGCAACTATTTGGGAGTGAGACAGTAATACAATACAAGCCTATAAATGATAATTTTAAATATTTTTTCCAGTTTGATTCATGAATCTTCATTTTATTTTTTAAAGATTTACATGGAAAATATTTCAGATAAACATGTTAAAATAGACAATTTTCATGGAAAATTAAAAAGTAAAGTGGTAGAAATGTAAAACATTGCTAAATTAATTGAAATATGGGATAGAAACATTTATGATAGAATTAAAGATTATGTGGAAAATATTTCTGATAAAATTGTAGAAAAATGTAGAAAAAACATGTTAGAATTGAAGATTATCATGGAAAATTTTAAATAGATATAATAATGGTAAGCATAAAAGTATTCCTAAGTTGATTGAAAGTGGAATTATAAACATTTTCTGATAAACTTGAAGATTTACATGGAAAATATTTCTGATAAAATTGAAGAAATATATAGAAAAACATGTTAATATTAAAGATTATCATGGAAATTATATAGATAAAATGATAGGCATAAAGATCGTTCTAAGTTGATTGAAGGTAGAATTTTAAACATTTTCAGATAACATTGAAGATTTACATGGAAAATATTTCTGATAAAATTCAAGAAATATAAAGACAAACACGTTAAAATTGACAATTTCATGGAAAAGTTTACATATAAAGTGGTAGATATAAAAACTTTCTAAATTAATTGAAGGTTGAATTAGAAACATTTGTGATAAAATTTAAGATTTACATTGAAAACATTTCTGATAAAATAGAGGAAGTATATAGAAAGACATATTAAAATTGAAGATTATCATGAAAAATAACACAGATAAAATGGTAGACACAAGAAAACATTACTAAATTAATTTAAAGGGGAATTACAAACATTTTCTGATAAAATTGAAGATTTACATGAGAATTATTTCACTAGTCTATGTCTTTTTATTGGGGAGTTGAGTTCATTGTTGTTAAGAGATATTAAGGAATAGTGATTGTTGCTTCCTGTTATTTTTAATGTTAATTTTATGTTTGTGTGGGTATCTTCCTTTGGGTTTGTTGGAGGAAGATTACTTTCTTGCTTTTTCTAGGGTGTAGTTTCCCTCCTTGTGTTGGCATTTTCCATCAATTATCCTTTGTAGGGCTGGATTTGTGGGCAGATATTGTGTAAATTTGGTTTTATCCTGGAATATCTTGGTTCTCCATCTATGATGATTGAGAGTGTTGCTGGGTATAGTAGTCTGGGCTGGCATTTGTGTTCTCTTAGGGTCTTCTAGCTTTCATGGTCTCTGGTGAGAAGTCTGGTATGATTCTGATAGGTCTGCCTTTATATGTTACTTGCCCTTTTTCCCTTACTGCTTTTAATATTCTTTCTTTGTTTAGTCAATTTGGTGTTTTAATTCTTATGTGCCGGGAGGACTTTCTGTTATGGTTCAGTCTGTTTGGAGTTCTGAAGGCTTCTTGTATGTTTGTTGGCATCTCTTTCTCTAGGTTAGGAAAGTTTTCTTCTACAACTTTGTTGAAGATATTTCCTGGACCTTTAAAATGTAAATCCTTGCTCTTGTCTATACCTATAATCCTTAGGTTTGGTCTTCTCATTGTGTCCTGTAGTTCCTGGATGTTTTGCATTACCAGCTTTATGCATTTTGCATTTTCTTTGACTGTTGAGTCGGTGTTTTCTATGCTATCTTCAGCACCTGAGGTTTTTTTCTTCTATATCTTGTATTCTGTTGTTGATGCTTGCATCTATGACTCCTGAATTCTTTCCCAGGTTTTCTATCTCCAGAAATATCTTACTTTGTGATTTCTTTATTGTTTCTACTTCCACGTTTAGATATTGGATGGTTTTATTCAGTTCCTTCACTTGATTGTGTTTTTCTGTAATTCTTTAAGGGATTTTTGTGTTTCTTCTTTATTCTGCCTGTTGACCCATGATTTCCTGTATTTCTTTAAGGGATTTTTATGTTTCCTCTTTAAGGGCTTTTACCTGTTGACCGATGTTCTCCTGTATTTCTTTAAGGGAGTTATTTAAGTCTTTCTTGAAGCCTTCTATCAGCATCATGAGATATGATTTTAAATCCAACTCTTGCTTTTCCAGTGTGTTGGGGTATCTGGGACTTGCTGTGGTGGGAGAACTGGGTTCTGATGTTGCCATGTGGCTTTGGTTTCTGTGTGTAGGGTTCTTGTGCTTGCCTTTCGGCATCTGGTGCTAGTTGGTATTGTTACCTCTGGCTGGAGTTTATTCCTCCTGTGGGCCTGTAAGCCTGTGTCCTTATTCCTCTGAGCTCAAAAGTGAAAGCACTGCTGGGAGGTTTCTCTCTCTCCCGGAGGGCTATGCACAGAAGGCTGTGGAGTCTCCCGGCTCCCTGGTGCAAATGGTGGTGCAAAGACTTCCATCCCAGCTGATCCACTGCTCTTAGGCCCTGTGTGTTCCTAGCAGGTCCCTTCCAGAGAGAAGGTGGAGATCTCACCTCTGGGCTCAGAAGTGAAAGTGCTGCTAGGAGATCCCTCCCGCCTGGCACCCTTCTATGCATAGAAGTTGGTGGAGTTTCCTGGCTCCCTGGTGCAAATGGGGGCGGGAAGACCAATAATTTTAAATATTAATGAGCTTACCTTGTCAATCAAGACAGAAGTTAGTTGAATGGATTAAGGGACAAATAAACGTTTGTATTGTCCATAAAAAATAATAAACAAAATAAGAGCCAACTTAAAATTAAAACACCAAAACCAAAAACTTCCTCACAACTGGCACCAGGCAACAAATATGAGTTT
Organism: Apodemus agrarius; assembly: GCA_964023405.1. NCBI lineage: Eukaryota > Metazoa > Chordata > Mammalia > Rodentia > Muridae > Apodemus > Apodemus agrarius. The sequence goes on from OZ030016.1 coordinate 10,875,292, forward strand.
TTATTCTAGTATCTGACAAGGTAGGAAACAAATTAAAATTAATCAGAGGCCATAAAGAAGGGCACTTCATTCAAGCAAAGAGAACAATTAATCATGAAGACATTAATACTGCTAAGCATGTATGTACTGAACTCTAGCCCACCCAATTTCATACGAAGTGTGTTTCTGGGCTTAAGGAAACATATTCACTCCAATTTAGCAAAATTAGGTGGTTTCTGTACCTCATTTTCTCTAGAACACAGATCATATGGACAAAAATGAAACAGAAACACGTTAGAGTAAAATGTCACCATGCATCAATTGGACATTTCATACATCCCAGAATATCCTCCTGAAATACTACAGAATAAAATATTCTATTCTCAAGCCATGGGACTTCTCAAAAAAGAATCCATGTCCAAAGACACAAAACAAATCTTAACAAATTCAGAAAAATTGAAATAACTGTCTCTTATCTGACAACATAAAACAAAACAAAATTGAGAGCAAATTAATTGCTACTAATTACACAAACTTATGGAAATTGAACAAGACAAGACAGAACACAACAAAGAACAAATTAAAAAAGGAATAAAAATATCTGGAACTAAATGAAAATGAAAACAACACAACAAGAATCTCTGGGAAACATTTAAAGCCTCCCCAAGAGTGGAATTTAAAGTGTCAAATTCCTACATAAAAACCCAGAAAGAGCAAGAGTAACTGACTTAATGATGCAACTCAGGAATTTGGAAAAACAAGAACAATCCAAATCCAGTATATGGCAAGAAGAAATAATAAAAATCAGAGAATCAATGAAATAGAAATAAGAAAACCATACAAAGAATCAATTGATCCAAGAGCTGGTTCTTTAAGGAGATAAATGAGATCAACGCAGCTCAACTATTCAAAGGAAAGACAGAAAGGACTCAAATTAATAGAATCAGAAATGAGCCGAGAAACATTATAATAAATAGATTCCAAAGAAATTCAAAATAAGGGAATAATTTAAAAGCCTACAGTTTATTAAATTATAAGATGTCAAAGAATTTAGATTCACCTAAATCACCAACATTAGATAAAGAGATCAATAATTTCAATAAGTACATAAAAAATATGAAAAGTGCAACTGTGATAAAAAGATTTCCAACTTAGCAAAAGGGTCTGATGGATGCACTGCCGAATTCTATCAGATTTTCAACAATCTCCAACAAATGCTTCTTAATTCACTGAAAAAAACTAAGCTAAGAAGAGACATAGAAAATATATCCCCATTTCTTCTATGAAGCCAGAATTCTCTAAAAGTGAGTTTACTTTAAAAGACCCCAAATTATAAGCCAGTATTGCTGATGAATACTGACACATTAATTCACAAAGAAATACTTGCAAAATGATATTAACACATATAAATAAGATCATTGACCTGGATCAAGTCAATTCTGTTTTCCTGGAAATGGTAGAGGGTTCAACATACATTAAATGTAATACATCATGTCAATGGACTTAAAGTGAAAATTATGTGATTATCTCAATAAATCAGAAAAGACTTTTGACCAAAGCCAAATGTGCCTTTATGATAAAAATCATATAGAGAGAAGGTCTGGAGGGAACATTCTCCAATAGAATAGAGGGAGTAGATGACAAACCCACAGCCAACATAACCTTGAATAAAGAAAAAAGTCAAAGCATCTCCTTAAATTCAAGCATAAGAGAGGCTGCTCCCCTCCTTTTCAATATAGTGTTTGGAGAACAAGCCAGAACAATAAAACAAAGTAGAAAATGAATAGGATACAAATTGGGAAAGGAGAAGCCAAATTATCCTCATTTTAGATATATGATAGTATACATAAAAGATCCCAAGAACTCCACAAAATCCTTATAAAAATGATTAACATTTCACTAAATGACAGGGTAAAAACCAACTCAATAAAATCTGTAGCCTTTCTGTACACCAAAACCAAGCACACCGACAAAGAAATCATGAAACAGTCCCATCCACAATACCTCAAACAAGCTCCTTTTGGCAGTAGATGGAGACCATTGCAGAAAGCCTTGGTTGCTCAAAATGCAGAGACCAACTGACCGTGAGGCTTCCAAATTGCCACATCTACACAACTAAGTCTCAGGAAGCATTGTGGGATAGAAAAAGGAGTGACAGTAAGAGTCAGAGGACCAGGACACCTGCTGTAAGATAGTGTCTTCCATATATGACTGGGAATCTGCATCCATGACATCTCAACGCTATGGTTGTCTACACAGAGCCTAAAAATGACATCACCAGTGGACGTTTCAGTACAGATGGAGGAAATGTCACAAGAACTCATCCCTAAGTGGAGAACTATAGGCAATGCCGCTGCTGAGAGAGGGAGAATCACTCTTCTTTCAGGATGAGTCCTTAATACGTAATCTCATCCCTAGCATTCAACCCTGAGCACATGGCCACATAAGTGATATTAAAGGGATAGAAGTAATTAAAGAATAAGAGGTAAAAATATAGTCACGTGCAATGTACCCATCTCTAAAGTTGCATTTAGACTTTGTCACAACTCTGCTCCCTAAAGATTCTTTTTCTGGGTAAACCTTTTTTGTTCTGTACTTCTATTCACTTATCTCAAAAGCAGAGACAGAAGTAAACCATATAACAGTAAGTGTGTCGGGAACCTGATCAAACACGGTATATGCCCGTGTTTTGCAGTTTAAAGATGGTGAAATGTATGAGAAGAGAAACAAAATTCATTCCTATAAGTAATTTTTAATCATTGTGAACCCAGGCTCCAATTAATGACATTATTCAATTAACTAAACTGGGCAAAATTTGAACTGAAACAATTAGTGCGTTAAAAATTACCATGCTATTCTTTTCCTAAGGTGCCAACTGAATGCTAAGACCATCTGTGGGTGTGTAAGACACTCCAGGATAGGAATACGATGCTTAAAGAGGCATGCTGGGCTTCCATGAATGCGGTGGCAAGAAAGGACATGAAATCCAGGTTGTGTTGGACTCCTGCGCCGGTTCCTGTTAAGTACTGGCCACAATAAGGCCAGTTGTCCATTTCTATGCACATCAAAGCCACTCATGTTTGCTTCCTAGAATTTGGGTTTTTCATAACCTGAATCACTTAGTATTTTAACTTACCCATATGTATAAATCTCCAGATGGAAAAATAACTTCATTCTATGTGTTAAATCATTATTCAAGAGCTGTATTTTAGCAACCCTCAAATGACTTGGCACTTTTCCCAAGAGGGCAGATCCAGGAGATGGAGAATGTATTAGATGTTTGTGTTAAGCCAACCACACTTAATTTAAAGGCTTGCCTATTCCAATGAAAACCAAGCCTTTGAAAACCCAAGAACATATTGTCTAGCCTTAAACCACTTTTAATAAACAAAGACTTGCTAGCTACCACAGAAAATTTTGTTTTAGAAACCTCTTATATATCATCCTGTCCTCTCTATATGGTGTTTTTTCTTCTTCCAGATCTCCTTGACTCCCATCTGTATAAAATGCACAATATAATGTATGCCCATAATGGTGTTAAGAGAAAGGTGGGTGGAGAGAAAGATGGGAGAGGGAGATGAAGAGGGGAAGAAATGAAGGGAAGGAGAAGAGGGACAAAGAGGAGTGGGACGAGGAGGGGAAGGAAAAGGAGGAGAAGTGGGAGGTGACAACTGAATTTTCAACCAAATTTATCCTTAGTTCTACTAAGGCATAACGTAGTAAGCATTTAATACGTTTTTAATATTCTTTAGTCAATGAAAACAGTATCTTACACTATGTCACTACATAGGCATATGTGTACATAGTTAATCTAAGTATATATTTATGCATGCTATATGCCAGTATATGTAATTTAATCTCCAAATAGCCAGGTATAATGGGAACTATTACTTAATTCCCAAATGGTGATCAGGAAAGTACCTATTAAACTAGTGACTGAAGTTATACTGTAAGGCTACGGGTCTATTTCGGTGTAATCCTCTGCTTACGAGCTTGAATTTGCAGCAACGATGACAACCAGTTGTCCAACTGTATCTGAGCACTAACAGTGCATATGAAAGGAGAGAGACCCATGCCATTGGGCTTTGAAGTATTCATGATTGATTTGGAGAACCCCTTCTTTGTGTTGTTTTCTACATTTAATCAAAACCAACACTATGGACTTTCAAAGCGTGGTCTTCAGAATACTCACACCTGTGATGATTTTTTTAGAAATTCAAGTTCCCACACCCGGAGATTGTTGGCATGACAGTTTAGGGACAATGCTGAAGCGCAGGAGGGTTGGAGGGAATCCTAACTGTTCTTAATGGGTTGTACAGAAGCCTCCTGGAAGAACTGAGACCTGGGGAGGATTTCTGTTTGTCTTCAGAGGTGATGAAGCCGAGGAAAGAGTGTTGTTGTGGGGACTCCTGGACAGAGATGGTCAGAGTCAGAGAGTGGAATTCTGCTAGAAAATTTTTTTAAATATTTCAAGCCTTTGCTCATACAATACTTAACATGGGAGCTCTAACGAATAACCACAAACAACTGTGCAGAAAGGGACTACTACAGGGAGCAAGGAAACTCCCCATGGATGCCTGTTATTGGCATTGGCATGGCCATGTCCTTACTCCAATGCCTTAGAATTACTGGAGTGGGAAAGCTTTCCCTGACTGAGACTCAGCGAGATGGCAAAGCCTTTTTCTGTTCTGGATGAGAATTTTCATAGTGTGAGCAAAATGCCCACTGAGATATTTTGTAGGCAGGTTTCTGTTGTGTTATAGGATTTGTAGCTGGTGATACCAAAGCTTACCTTTCTCCTTAGCATGCAAAGTACTTTACTAAGCCACAAATAATACTCAGTAGGATAAGGCTTCTAGTTGGGCACCAGCTTAATTTCTCCATTTTTGATGACATGAGTGAGTTTTGTCATTGGTTATTATTATTTTTGTTTTTCTTTTTGTGGAGGGATGGGAGGATCTGGGAAGAGTTTGATGAGGCAGGAGAAAGATTATGATAAAACTATATTGTATGAATATTTTCAATAAAATTGTCTTAAAATCTCTGCTGCTAAAAGAGAACAAATATCCAAGGAAGTTTAATGCCTCCTGGATGTTGCTTGATGACTGCCTTCTTCAAGAGGCTCTTCCTATCAAAATTAGCTGCACCTGAATCTTTGTTGCGCTGTATAATAAGTACCTTCTAGTTTTTCAGTGTGGGTGCTCTGTGGCTACCAGGGCCAGAAGGGTAAGTTCTGTGTGAGACAAGAAGAAATATGATCAACATGACTCAGTAGCCAATTTTGGTTCAAACTTTGGGGAAAAGGTTTCTGGTACAATACAATCCACTATGCACAAGGAGGCATAATTACATTGACTCTCCTCAAAGAGCAAATCACTTCTTCCATGAAAATGGTTTCCAGAGATAGGCTACATGTGTTACTTTAAGCACCTGTGTGCTCAGTCATACCCATATCATAGAGATCATTTGGGTTATTAACCATAATTCTGGTTGTGGGAGCTTGGGGGAACTCCTGGCCATAAAGATAATACAAATGTCACCTAGACTATTAGCCACCTCCAGCACGGATTTTGGGAGCCAGACATGGCCTGGCCCTAGAGATAAAACAAATTATCAGGCAACTAACAACCACCATTCAAGCCTTGTGTGTAGAAAACCAGGTTACACATTTCTCCTATTGAAGAGACAATCCTGCCTGTTTACATTCCTGGATCCCTTAGTGTTTATCTGTGAGAGCAAGGACTTTGGGTTTCTAACATATCTGCATGTAATAACTTTGCCTCCTTGTCCTATTGTATATAATAGCTCCTCTGAGCTTCCAGGTCCTACAGCTTCTCCGTCATAGACCCTAAGCCACTCAGTCCAAATGTTTCTGTGTATATGTGTCTATCCTTTCTTCATTTTCTTGATGTGCCTAGTTAGGGTTCTTGGACCCAAGCCATACACAGATTTGGCAGACTTGAACTCACACTTCTGTAAAGCTGGAGTTTGTGTTACAAACTCACTTTCTTGCACTTCCTTGGGATACTGTGAAGTGAATTCAGGAGATGGTCTGATGCCTCAGGAATGAGTGCCAAGAGGATGATGGGATTAGAGGAAGCCTTAAATGCAGACACTCCCCAGAAGGTCTAGAACCCAACAGCATGGCCAGAACGGGGGCCAAAGGTGACAAAGAAATGGAATTCAAAGGATGAGAAAAGATGATTTTTCAAGTTAACTTTATTATAAGTAAAAACATAAACAATAATGTGACAATAAGGACGACCAGAAACTGAGATTAGCTACACTGCTGTGTATATGTGTATCTCATATAACACATGGCTCATACACATTTTCTCCACTTTGAACAGAAGACAGGGCATTTTATGTCAATGGCAGGATCAAGACTTAGCAGTGAATGTTTCCACTTAGACCTTCCTTCTTTATAGCACTTTGTAAAGGTTATAACTCTGGGAATATTATTTTCTAATCATAAATATACTCTATGTTGATGATTTCTGCATATCTTATTTCTTCATGGTACTCATCAAGTATGCCAGAGGTACACGTTTGTCTGTTCAAATGATATAAACATTTTACAAAGCGAAAAATTCAATTTAAGATTTAGCACTGATCACTGGGAACCTGGATTGAAGAATATGGCTGGCTTCAAGAATTAGAAGCATGTCAGCAACCACAAAAGCACTCTCCTTCTCCAGGATGTCCAGAGACTGGGGCACAGTTATAAATTTAGCATTCTCTCATTGTAAGCATTTAAAATATTTCAGTGATTGTCTTGATAGAATTCCAGTAAAAAGCAGCTGTCAAAATGTATCATATATTTGCAAACCTCCTACACTGTTACTATAATCGGCTGAGGTTTGTTTTTTTGTTTCATTTGACTTAAAAAGGTTGTGTGAAGCATAATTCAGGCTTGGTCAAACTTTTACTAATATTCACAGGAGAACGATTACCCATAATTAGACTTTAGTTTTTTAAAAGAGTTCATATTTGAAAAGTAATAAAGTATCTAGGTGGTAATTTGTCTTTATAGTGTCATTAATCTGAAAGTCAAACTGTGCTGCGCTATTGTGTATACACACCAGTAGTGCAAATAACCACTTTTTATTCTGTTGAATCTGTTCTGTCAGATTGCCAAGGTAATGTGGCCCACAGTGTTTCCATTGATTTTAATATCTTCTCTCATACTTCCTTTCCACACCAAACTATAATTTGAATGCTCCAAGATTCTCCCTTTAAAAATGTATCAGGAAAAATAGCCTGAAGGAGTACAGCTCCTTCTGCAGAAAATGTAGCCCACCAAATCAGGACCCATTTTTACGAGTCACCCATATATCACAAATGTGTGAGAACTCAAAGTAACTAGTTTACTGGCTAAGAAGAAGCCAAAGAAAATAGCAATTCAGGTTCAAAATTACTCGAAAATATGTGGATATATTTTCTGAGAATAAAAAAAGAAAAAAAGTATAAAATGTTCATCATTTTGTTCTGTGTGGTCCTGCACATAGGACTTTACTGCCAGAATCAAGAAACACACAAATGGATCCAACAACATTCCATCATGGACGGGGTAAAGACCTATGAGGCCCATCCATCCCTGAGGAGATACAGGCAGTTAGTGGTTTCTGGGAGAGGAAGAGTCATGGTCTTCAGTAGTATAGCCACTGACTGGGAAGCTACATTTTGTGAAGTAAATAACCTTCTTCTCATGGTCATGCAAGGAACTCTTAAGTTTGTAGGACTCGCATGAGCACAAATGAAATGACACGAAAGTAGGAAGGGTGAGGTGCTAAGAAAGGGTTGAATGTACATAAATACACACACACATAGATATAGACATCCATATAAAGACACACACACATAGACACACATACAGACACACAGAGATACATAGACACAGACACACATATAGACATAGACACAGACACACAGACTCACACACAGACACAGATGGACAGACAGATACACACACACACACACACACACACACACACTTTCTACATTTGGCCTTTGTACATTTGGCCCTCTGTAGCTTATCCTCTTCCATAGCCTGAGAACTCTTCCAACTTCACCATCTAAGCACATCTTCAGTCCACAGTATCTGTTCTTGTGCTCTCTGGAATTCCTCAGCTGCCTTGGAAAGGCTGCTTCTGGGTATACTGGGGCTGGCAGGCACAGAAGTTGCCTTCTCTTCATGTCACCAGATCAACCTGTTCTATATACGCTAAAGTCAAAGCAGGTAATAAAGTACTCAGATGGGGTCCACTGGGGCTAGGCTGTAGTACCAGGAATTCAGCACATGAGAGGGAGGTCTCCCAGATGGCTCCAGAAGTGGGATAAGAGAGTAACCTGCCATCCTTGGGTACAGTCTCTGTTATTAGTCCCAAACTTTCTGCTTAGTTACTCAACAGGTGCAAGCCCACTAGGTATGTCTGCCTCAGGTGCCATGCAGTCTTCTATCTAACTAGACTAAGGCTAGCCCTTGGGTGTGAGTCCGGAGGCTGGGAGATAAAAGGTACCATCTGGAGTCTTCATGGATAACATGAAGCCTCTCTTGGCTGTTGCTGGTAGTGTGGAGCAGCCATAGTTGGCACGAAGTCTCCACCACTAGAAGCTGTGGCTTCAGTGGCATCCATGATGCCTGTAATGGTTCCTGGGATTTAAATGGAAGGTCTTTAGGGACACTGAGACTGAGCTAAAATCCTCAGGTGTCCTGAGCTGGATCAGTGCTTCCTGTGCAGTTGTGAAATGTTTAAAGCCTCTGGCATATCATAATGACTACTCAAGGAATTATGTAAATAGCTACTTAATTGATATTTCCTGGGTCTCAGCAAAATTTTTAGGTTTCAAGTTGCCATTTCTGGTGTTCTACAAACCTGGAGCAGCAGCACAATGTGGTCTGCAGCTGTTCTAGACACAATGGCGGTTACAACTGGAGTGGTTCCAATCCAGCCTGTCTCCGGTTGGCCTGAAGCTGCTGGGTTTGGCCTGAGCCAGTCTTGCTGAGATGGTAGTGATAGTGGTGTTAAATATTAAGTACTAAAAAAATGTATTATCTGTACAAACTCACACAAAGTATAATCTTTGTGTTTACCTACACATCTAAGAAAACAGCTAGAATTAAATTGCAGCTGTTCTAATGGACAAACAACTATGTTTCTCAGTAAATTGAGGAAGGCTGAAAAAGGAAGACTAGTGACATGAAGGCTCAGATACTGGCTTGATATTACATTACAGTTTTACATGATATGGAGATCCATAAAAACAATATTATTTCATACAGGGTCATGTCTAGACTTACCTTGAAATAAAATTTTAATTTGAAAACAGTGAATTATGCTCTCTGTCCTTCTATAAATATGTGGGAGAAATAGCTGCTCAACAGTTTATGTAAAGAAGAGAAGAAGTCAAATATGGATGTTTTCACATGAGTTCTTATCAACGGCGCCTGTAATGGGATAGGTTGGAAATCTGTACACCACCGTTATGAAAGAAAGGAAAATACATCTAATATGGCTTTAGATTCTGAAAAATAGAGCAAAGAATCAACTGTGAGGTGATCGCACCAGTGTCTGTTTTCACTGCACAGTGGCTTCCAGTGGCGGCATCCGCAAGGCTAGAGCTGACACTGAGAACTTACATGTCTCCAGGGGAGGACTGCACACATTCTCCTTCCTCCCACAAGGGGAAGGGGGTGGGGCTCAGAGGGACCTTACAGGAGAATCACTTCTCCTCACAAGACCCGGAGAACACCCCGTGCACAAGTGGTTTCTAGATAACTCTTGTACAGCAGCTTAAATGGCTTTCCCTCCATAGTACAAATTGGAAAGTAGAAAATTAAGGAAGAAAGGGTCTTATACTCCTACTTGGACATAGAAATTTTGAGAGCTAGAATTGTGAAGTATTATTTTTACTATCTGTCTTAGTCAGGGTTTCTTTTTCTGCACAAATATCATAGCCAAGAAGCAAGTTGCTGTTCATCACCAAAGGAAGTCAGGACCAGAACTCATGCAGGGGAGGAACCAGGAGCTGATGCAGAGGCCATGGAGGGATGCTACTTACTGGCTTGCTCAGCCTGCTCTCTTATAGAACCCAGGACTACCAGCCCAGGGATGGCCCCACTCACAAAGGGCCCTACCCCCTTGACCACTAATTGAGAAAATGCCTTATAGCTGGATCTCATGGAGGCATTTTCTCAACTGAAGCTCCTTTCTCTGTGATAAGTTCAGCTTGTGTCAAGTTGACACAGAAAACCAGCCAGTACACTATCTTTGAGAAAATACATGGAACCTGAATATCACAAATTAATTCCACACCTACAACAGTTTAAAGGAAATATAGACAACTCCAGTAGCTAAAACTAAACCTTTTCTCTGTTTGACTTTATAAACACAGAAACATTTCAAAATATAATTTTAGGTAGAATAATATAATTTATCTCCTAGACTCATTGACAAGCTTCAAAATTATCAACATGGCACATCTTGTTTTATCTATCTATGTAATAGAAGGGCCACTGATTATAATAATTTTATTTATGATTATAGGATAATCATAAAATGGTATTAGACACATATAATTAGGACAGGTATCTAATTAAGTTTAAAACTCTTTAAAATAGTCCAAAACAGTATTATTGCCACATTAGATTTTCTCCTAGTGTTGCATAAATGTCTTTAAAATAATTGGAAATACAAGTTGTAGCATTGCATTTAGCTAATATGCATTAGAACCTAATTGTTTTATTAAATGGGGTGTGTATATAAGAGTGTGTATGATGGTGTTACCAGCAAGGTGTTGAGAAAAAAGGAATGCTTACTGAGGAAGAGAAGTGTAGAAGAGTGTGATACTTGATTTGGGATTGACACATGTCATCCTAGAATGTTTGCGAAGATAGAATGGCAGGAATCATTGTAGTACCTACTTGGGTCTGATTTTTATTTTTTTTGGGGGGGGGTCTGATTTTTAATTGAGCTTTTGGAAAATGGAATCTGCTTTATTTTCATGGTTCTCCTTTTTAGAGTCAGATTCACACATAGAGGTTAACCTACTTAACAAACATTTGCATATAACTTCTGTTATGTAATCCCTGAAAGTTATTTGGAGACTTGGGTGGCACCTCTGACCTAAAGTAAGGAATCTCCAAGAGACTGAAACTTCTCTGGTGAAAGCCATATGCAGGTACATCTAGCCACTGCCATGGTGAGTCTCCACAGAGAAAATGGAAACACAAAGGGATGAGATTCTATTGATGGTGATGGATCTAAATCTTTGGGAGAGGTGGGCATAGTGGCTTAGTCCTATAATCCTAGCCATCTGGGTGATGAGGCAGGAGGCTTAATGCAGACGCAGGACCAGCATAAGCTATAGTGTGAAGCCATATTCACTCCCCAAAAAAGTATTAGTAAAAACATCACCAAATTTGCATAATGAATTTGCATATTCTCTCTCTGGGCCACTTGGACAAGCATTCCCTTGTTTCCAAGGACTTGTGAAGTTACCTGAAAACATCCAGTTCAATTCATTTCTCAAAACTCATTAACTTTTAATTACTACAATAGTGATAGAATTGGCCATAGAGTGCTTTGAACACTATGTAGTGATAGCTCCATTGGTGGTGGGGAGGAGGGGTAGATGCACATCCTAAGCCAGAACCATCACTTGCTCTATGTGACAATTTCTTTCATAAAATGCCAATATCCTCAAATAGCATCAAATTGTCATATTTATTGTGTTGACTCAGTTGGTTCCCCAATTGCAATTCAAATCACTTACTGGAACATTTCAAAGTGTTAAAAATAACATGGAAGCAAGCAAAGATTCGGGCCTTTCTCACTTCATGCAACCGTTTTGTTTATGCGTTTGCATCCCAGAAAAATAAGTTATATTTGGATGGCTAGATTTTTCAAAAATATTCTCCAAGATGCTTACAAGCCTAAGATTTTACAGCTTTGTACAAATATATTTGAACTGATTTTCCTCCTCACTTTTTGTGTTCAGGTGTCTTGGATTAATATGCAGGGTTCTCTAGGGCAAAGAATACCTGCTTGGACTATGATGACTACTGTCCTCTTCTCATTCCTCAAGCTAAATAACTATGTGAAATAAACCAGCTCTCAAGGAAACAAATGGCAATGAACTGTTGATTGAAAAGTCCTCTTCAAGATTCAGTGAATATAAATCATACATAAGTGTGTGTGTGTGTGTGTGTGTGTGTGTGTGTGTGTGATTAAGTAGCTCAATCAGTGTATAAGACCTGAGACCTCACTTCCATACCCAGAACATATTTTTAAAAGCTAATTTTTGAACTAAAATCTCAAGTCCTAAACAATTATTCAAATGTGCTCAATTAAATTATCCGCTGGCAAAATATTCTACTATCCCAAATTTTATTATTTAAATATTCTAAATACTTAGTGGTGATTATCTGAAATATTACAGAGAACACCCAGCATTTCTGTATATTTCTTTTTTAAAAATCTAGTTGGACTGGAGAGATGGCTCAGTGGTTAAGAGCACTGACTGCTCTTCCAGATATCGTGAGTTCAAATCCCAGCAACCACATGGTGGCTCACAACCATCCATAACAAGATCTGACGCCCTCTTTTGGTGTGTCTGAAAATAAATAAATCTCTAAAAAATCTAGTAAGGTTACGGTGAAATGGATATCGAATTAAGCATTATTTGCATTTCTATATTTTTAAAGGAAAATTATTCACCTACAAAGTCAGTAGAAGTGACCATTTCTGATGAAGGAAACTTTCTGAGTGCTTTGCAAGCAGAGGGCGCACTTCTGCTCTTGACACTAAGGGAAATTCTAGGTCACCTTCTGTAATTATCTGGCCTTGTGTGGATTTCAGCCCACCCCCATAGGTGGAATCAGCTAAGAGTGCTTTCAATTTCAGGAAACTGATCAGAGATTATCCTTTGTCTGGTTCATATAAGTAGCCACATGTTCTCTTCCCACTGAGTCTATCACAACTAATCTAGTCTGAGCTCCACAGCAGACTGAACGACCTTCATGTTCCTACTCCTTGGTCAGACCTTATATCATAGATATTCAAATACTATCTGATCATATTATTTTATATCTCTCAGAAAGTTCGTTTGTTCTCTGGTTAAACCAGCACAATCACACTAATGGCCATTGCACAGAAAACTTTGATTTCTCAAGTAGTTACGGAGAAATGTGATTCCAGTGATATCAAAGGTTTCAGTTTAATGACTTGAAAACCATTCCCCTTCTATTAGCACACTGAATGTGCTCCGTGCAATGGCACTATAGCTCAGCGATAAATAAAATAGTACCCTCCACTGACATACTGTTACAACCCCATATCCTCCATGGTAGGTCACGTCTCCTTTTCATTTCCCATACATTGTTTTTCTGGAACCTTGATCCATTTTTTGTCACATTTATGCATGCTCCGCTGATGTTTATCACATACTTTGCAAAGCAGAGAATATCCACCGAGCTCTCATTGACCTCTGATCCTCACCATCTGTATCCTTGCCTGGTATTTTAAAAGCATTGCTTTGTTGCATTCCAATAAGAACTTCATATTTTTTGTATCCTGTGAGATATTTCTGCATTTTTACTCACATTCCTCTGATTAGCCACAACAGATAAGTAAGAATTACCCATCGGAGTGTAAGCCAACAAAACACTGAGTAATAATTATAAAATACGTGGCAGTGAGTGCCCGCGGTCCTCTGCTCTCTATTTCTCTTTTTTAAATTCTACGATAGTAAACATCTTAACTTGTAACTATTATTGTTCAGCATATGCTTTATTTCTCAATGGAAGTTTTGGAGTGGTTCTTAGGCAGGGGCACACGTCTGCTCTTGACACTAAAGGAAATTCTAGGTCACTTCTTAGGTCACTTTCTGTAATTATCCAGCCATGTGTGGATTCCAGTCCACACCCTACAGATGGAATCAGCCAAGAGTGCTCTCAATTTTGTAGATTGTGGTGACTTAATCATAGAACAAACGGACTTTCTGAGAGATATAAAATAATATTATCAGATAACATTTGAATACCCATGATTTAAGGTCTGACCAAGGAGTAAGAACAAGAAGGCTGTTCAGTCTAGTGGGAAGCTCAGACTAGATTGCACCTAGGAAAAGATATTTCAGTAGTCTATATAAAAAGGAAATGAGCACAGGGGAACTTCCTTTACAACTTCCAGGTATTTTCTTTAAGAGAAATGTCCATTCCTTCCCCATCCTTCCCTTTTTCTTTCTGTACTAAATTATTGGCTGCACTGGAGAAGCTACCTTAAGGCAAAGGAATGACAGAGAGAATGTGCTTATGATGCCTGAACAATCACATAAAGGGTACAGGTACAACACAGCATCATAAGACCTCATATCTCAGTACATGAGAAAATCCATTATTCAGGCCAACAGTACTTTATGATTATTATTTGTTGACTAGAATTTCTAAGTGAAAACATGATCCCAGTACTATGACAACCCAGTTTTCCTTGTTTATGTACATAATAACGATTTTATTTACTGAACTGATGCCGAGAAAAAGAACAATATTAACTAAGCAGTCCTAATTAGTAGTATAAGTAATGTTTATATGTCTAAAATGTTTCTGTAACAAATATCTATATTTTTTAAGCAAAAAAGTGATTTTCTCTGAATTAGAAAATTTTCTTAATGGAAAGGATGGTCAGTGCAGGAGATGGTGTTTGGAAATAAAGAAATAACATCTTTTCAATTGCTTGGATAAAGTTATCCCAAGATATATATATATTTTTGAGGCTACTGTTAACTTATTGTTTTACTCTTCTATTGTGATAAAACATTAAGGGAACTTATAAAAGAAAGTATTGAGTTTGAGATGCCCAGTTCCAGAGGGTTAAAGCCATTACCATAGTGGCAACAGGCAGGCAGGCAGGCAGGCATAGTGTTGGAGCAGTCGCTGAGTGCTTACATCTCAGCCTACAAACAAGAACTGAGGTCTAAGGATTCAAACACATGAGCCTGTGACGATGATTCACGTTCATACCACTACATTCCATGGCTTGCTCCTCATAAATTTATGCCTATATCATAATGCAAAATTATTTTAATACAACTTGAAAATTCCTTCAGTCTCAACAGAGTGTAAAGGTCCAATATCTTTTCTGACACTTAAGGAAAAAATTATCCCAATTGTAATCCCCTGTAATATCAAAATGCAAATTACATAACTCCCAATACACAATGTCAAAAGAATATGCATTACCATTTCAAAAGGAGGAACAGGATCATACTGAGGAAATACTGGACCAAATCGAAAACAAAAACAAGCATACTCCACCTCTGCAGGGAAAACTCCAAACACCATACCTCTATGTCCAATGTTAAAGGACAAACCTCTATGTCTAATGAAGAGCTTAGATAGCTCTTCACTTCAAGCTTTGCGAACTGCCACATACTTCTCTCTCTTGCGCTGTTTCCATTTCCTAGACACACATTTCCCTAGCAGGCACCCCATTGCTCTGGCTCCTCCACCTTCTCGAGGGCAGTGCTCCAGTGCGACCCAGGTTTCACTTTCACACCTGCACAGAATCGCTTTCCAAGCCTCCTTGCAGGGAATCCCTCCTCAGAGCCTTGGCCTCAGTGGTCCCCTTTAACTGCAGAGGAAAGTCCCACATCCCCTTTGCTCTTGTCGCTATGGCTCTTGCTATATTGGCTCTAAAGTCAGAGCTCTGTGGCTGCAGCTACCGAGTTGAGTTCTGCTGTTCTTGTGATGGAGCTTGACTCCTTTCTTGAAACACATATGCATAGGACTTTCCTTTCTTGCATAAACTTCTCTTTGTTTTAGAAATAGAGGATTCTTAAAGCCTTTTCCTTCCACATGTGTAGAAATTGATGGGTGGGGACTTTCCAGGAGGACACAAACTCCCTTTATTATTTATATTTTAGATCAGACCTTTCCTTATTTCTTTCAGCACCCGTTTAGCTCCAATATTAAATTTCCTGGTGCTCTTTTCCTTCTTAAATTGTACATTTTATAATTCTTTTTACTCTGCTTGGTTGGTTTCATTGTAGATCTGTATAATAGTGTTTGCTAATAACCATATGACAGGGTTAATATTAGGCTGTCTTGAACTCTCCTCTGCCAACAAAATTTCTCCAAAACATTTCAATTTTGCCCCAGCCAGATTTCTAGGATAAGACAGAAAGCAACTACATTCTTTGCTAATGTGTCACAATATTGGTCACTAGCCCAGCTGCTGACGTTGTTCTCTGAGATCTCTTGAGCTAGGCTTACATAGTCCACATTGCTTATAGCACTACTGTCTTCCAGGGTCCTACAGGGATGGACCTTTAAGCCCTCCTTAGATCATGCAACTAGTTTTCGGGTCTCAAGTCCCAAAATCTCCCACATTTTTCATAAAAACAAAACAGAAAACAAACAAAGGAACAAAAAGCCCCAAATACAACAAACAGACAAAAAGCAGCCTAGTCAGGCTTGTTGTAGCAGTATCCCATGCCCTGGAATTAATGTATGTTGCAGTTAATTTTCTAATTCTATATAAGTTATGACCACTGTACCTTACAGAGGAATGAGTTCATTTGAGGATTAGAGCTTTGGAGGGTGTAGCCATGTCTATTATGGCAGGGAGCATGGCAGCAGACAGGTCAGGGCACTAGAGCAATAGGTGAAACCTTACATTATGGTCTAGAATCACAAGGTCACAAGGCAGAGAGAGAGAGAGAGAGAGAGAGAGAGAGAGAGAGAGAGAGAGAGAGAGAGAGAGAAGTTTTGAAACCTCCAGGTCCATCACCACAAGGCACATCTAATCCTTCCCAAACATTTCCACCAACTGGAGACCAAGCACTCAAATACTCAAATGTGGCCTATGAGGCAATCCTCATTTAAACCACCACAGCTGCCATTTCCTTTAATTATTTCTCATTTATTTTTATATGTAGAAGAAAATGTAGGCTGTGGGCTAAAGGGTAGGGGCCTGCATCTGGCCTGGGTGAGGGCCACTGGGCAGGTGGACACAGGAAGTTTGACTGCCTCGGGACCCCATGGAACTACCAGGCGATCATTGGGCTGTGGGAGGCCTCGCCACCTCACTCCAGGGGTGGGAAAGGCGCAGTCTTGGGCTTTTCAGTCTTGGACGTCCCAGACACCACTGGATATTAAGGAAGAGCTGAGTACTGGCCCAGGGCCAAAGGGAAAAGGGGAAATGAGGAGAGTGTGGGATGAGTCCATGGTCTGGTCTGGTGGCTGCTGGTGGCTTAGCTTGGGTTGGTGGTTTCCGTGGCTGGGAATGCTGGGAGGCCTAAGCAGGAGATTAGAGGCAGCTCTTTAGGGGAAGACCTATTCCATTGTTCCAGTACTGGGGGTCTAGGTTTTAGCATTTATTATAGAGAAGTAGAGAGAGGGAGAAAGTAGAGAAGTTGAGGCCAGCCATGGCCATGTGGAGAGACGGGGGAAGGGAAAGGGGAGAGAGAGGGAGCAAGGGTGCAAGAGGCAAGAGAGAGAGAGAGTAAGTGAAAAGAGAGGAGGGGCAAGCACCCCCTTTTATAGTGGGCCAGGCCTACCTGGCTGTTGCCAGGTAACTGTGGGGAGGAGCACACCTGGCTGTTACCAGGTGAGTGTGGGGGTGGAGTCCAGACAAAATATGAGGGGCTTGGGGCAGAGATAAATTCCAAAAGGTGCTGACTAGGTTGGTTGCTTGATGCTTACAAGTAGTTAGCCCCATGAAGGCAGTTTCAAATGAATAAGAATTGTACATTCTTCTCAAACCAGAAGGTCTCTAGGAAGAAGACCCAAATATAAAGGAATAATGAGGACACCTACATGTGACTTTTGTCTGATGGAGTGAATACTGTGGATCCTCACAGAGGGTCCATGGAGGCCTTGAATAGATCATGTCATCAGAAAAAAAAATCAGAAATACAGTCAGCTTTATTTGGCAGGAGCAAATGAAAGGGTACTGTCAAAATCAAACAAACAACAAACAAAACCAGTCCAATTTTATTGGTGCTGTCAGTCAGTCTGCTTTCTGTCATTTCAACAAATTATCAAGGAGATCAATTTATAAAGAGGAAGGCTTTATTTTGGCTCACGTGTTAAAGATTTCCGTCTGTGGCCAGTTGGCTCTCTTGTTTTGGAGCCTTTATGCAAAGTGGCTTATTCCATAGCTTGACACAAGAAAAAGGAAAAAGACTAGAGTGCCCACGCTCTGTAAGGCCATACCTCCAAAATGACCTAGAGGATCTCGCCAGTCACCATCACTTAAAATACTTTACCACCTTCCAATAGCACCATTCCAAGGAGCACTCCTTTTTAATACCAGACCGTTGGAAGGCAATTAAGATCAAGTTAAGGCACAGTAATACAACTAGTGTGTATAGTTCTAAGATAGCATGTTCAAGGATCTCAGAGACATTAAGTAAAAAAAAAAAATTAAAAAACCTGCACAGGCAGGAAACAGATTAATAACTCAGCTGCAAAGGTGGTGCTATATTTCATTGAAGCAAGGGTGACTTGGAAAGACTCTGAGAGGATAAGAGCTTTGGAGATTTAATGCCAACCCTTGCTGTGCTCCTATTTGCATAGATGGGATGCAGACATGCTTTGAATTAGAGACCCCTTTTCATCTTTCGGTCCCATTTTGAGGAACCAGAATACTCTAATGTAGTCTTATGCTTGCATAAATATTTTATGTTGGGGGTATTGTGGGATAGGAATTTGTCTCTAATTTTTACACATCCGCAGAAAAGAATTTTGCCTCAGGAATTATGTGAATAAATTATATATGAGGATGTACATCTGTGCTTGATTTAGATGATGAGATTGTGAGCTACAGCTGAGGCTGGAACCAGCAAGACTTCTGTGGACCCCGAGACAAGGAGGAGTATATCTTGCAACAGGAAGACCACAGTAAGAGAAGATCTTCAAGATTTTTGTCCCCTGGGATAGGTGTCTTATTCAATCTCCTATTTACTATGCAAAGAGCCTGGAAATGTGAGGAAGCTAAGAGTCATGAAAAAGGGTGGTTTGGTCACTCAGTGATTGCATAATACTGTATTGTAGTTTAGCAACCAGCAGAGAAGTTTGGAAGATGGAGATCAGCTTTTCCAAGTTTGAAAGAAAGGAAAATACTATGAAATAAATTGTATATGGGGGGAGGGGTCAGTCAACAACCAAGTGTGGGTGGTCTCTAGTTGGTAACAGCCATCCCTAGTTGACAATTTTCAAGGACACTAGGCGCTTAGTCAGAGCTTGGTCGGTACATATCAACTTTTTACACCTGGAAGATCACAAGCCTTGGCTTGGTCAACACCTTGGTCTCAGCTTGGAAGAGGCCCTGGGCTTTGGGAGAGCAGCTGGGCTCCTTCACATCTGGACTTCCAGCCTACAGAATTGTTAGATAAATAAAGAGGAACTGTTGTAAGACACTGTGTATGCTACTGTGTTATTCATCAGTAAAAGGAATGAGGCCACCAATGAGCCCTGGTGCCTTTAGTAAAAGTCTAGCAACAAGCTTTCTCTCTGTTTCTTATCATCAAACACACCAGGATAATAATGCCTATACCATGACAAATGTATTAAATGACATCATTCTTGCCAAGCTTGAAGCAGTAGGTACTTAATATAATTGCTCCCTCCCCTACTTTTTTAAAAAGGAAGATACAAGTCTTCTTTGCTTTATAGTCCATTAAGTTGTATATGATGTCGAAAGGTAGCTGGACCAGGAAGCTGGCTAATGAACTTTTTTTTTCAACTTGTTGTTTTTAAACAAGTCTATAAGTGTGTACTACATTTACAAAATTTCTACCTCCTCTCCATCCATCTCCTCGTGTTTCCTC
Organism: Apodemus agrarius; assembly: GCA_964023405.1. NCBI lineage: Eukaryota > Metazoa > Chordata > Mammalia > Rodentia > Muridae > Apodemus > Apodemus agrarius. Next base: position 10,895,104 of record OZ030016.1, read on the forward strand.
CACTTCCTCTCAAACTCATGACCTCTTATTAATTAATATTGTATAACATTATTTTCAAGATAAGTATATAAACTTTAATTTTTCTTTCAACAGACTATACTGGAATCTCATAAAGTTTGAACTCCAAGAGAATCTGCTACGTCCTGCTGTTCTTTGGACAGCATTACTGTGCCTGGCACATCAAATCCAAATGCCTCCTTTCCCAACAAGCTCTGCTTACAACATGGCTGGTGGAATGAGTGGTCTGTTCTCTTGGCTTCCACAGCAGATGCTGTTTGGAGTTCTATTTAAGGCATGCTATTTCACAGGTTGGTTGCATTACTGTTTTCTTCTAAAATTGAACACATTTCAATGCATTTTGTTTCCATTTTTATCTGAGTCTTAAGACTGTTGGTCTCAGAATCTAACCAAGTATCTGCTATGAAGTAGCAATAATACAATACATAATATATATTGAACTTAAGTGAATTATGAGTAAAAAATCCCACTTAGCACATCATGTCAATACAATACACAGAACAATTACAATGTTCTGTGTATCTTGTAATGGTTAATGTTAAATATCCTTAGGCAAACCAACAGATTAGGTATAGCTAAAATTAAAGATATTTCTGTGCTGCTCTAAACATGATTTGTCTTTAAGACTATTGCATTTTTATGTACTATGGCGCTTACAAAGTTCAACCAAAATCAAATGCTATATTATTTATAAATATAGCATCTTCCTGGTAGATTTGTCTTTTCATATTTCTGCTGTTTCCCCCCAATTCCTGTTTCATTGCACAATATCTAACTTATTGTCTTTAGAACAATCCATTTATGATGAAAAGAGTAAGCAGATGCAAGTAACTATCAGTTAATAGCATCCTTCTGTGCCAATGCCTATGAAGCCTTCTGAAGATTTTAAAAACTGTGCTTAGAACTTTGGTGTTATTCATCTTTGTTTACAGATGAGTCATTCTTTCTGAGGGGAAGAAAGTGGGCGCCAATAGCACCAATGGACATTACCTGTGAAAATTCTCTTAGTTGCAAATCTGAAGTACACTCAGATTTTAATACCCAAAGCAAACAAATCACACACACACACACACACACACACACACACACACACACACAAACACAGAAATAATATTGTAACCTATAGGGAATTTGTGCATTAGTTGTTAAATTTTCAAGACTAATATTAAGGTATTAGGAGAAGTGGTATAAAGGGCAATAACATCCTTAACATTTGAAAGAAAAACTCTCCGTTTTGATAGAGAATAACTTATATGACATTATCTCAGGCTGGTAGGAAAGTAACATGACTCATAGCTGGTACAAAATAGTATAACTAAGGATTCTTAAATATAAGAGTCACATAATACAAGGAAGTAAGTTGGTTTTTGTGGCCTGACCATCTGAGGTGGATCTCAGGATGCCAAATACAAAGCTGGATGTGGTGGGATCATCTATAACCTAGAACTCTTACAATGAGATAGGAGGTGGAGATAGCCTGGAATCTGCAGTTATGAAAACACTGGAGGCTATGTCACAAGGTAAAAGGAGAGAACTGACTCCCAAAATAAAACTTGTCTCTGACCTCTATATGCCTACCACAATACATAGACGGTTTTCACAATTATATATTACACATACACTCACCACACACACACACACACACACACACACACACACACACAGAATTTCATGTAAGACTAAGATAATAATGTTGTAGTGGTTTGTAAAGTTATTGAATTATTTTATGTCTATTATGACAATTTTTCTTTTGCACTTAATTATTGCAGCTAGAGCAGGAAGCATTTGCTTTTCTCTGTTCCCATTTTGTCCTCACGTACTGGATGGAGAGCAATTTTAAAGTTTCGGGCTTTGATTCTCAGGTGAAGTGTATTCATGCACTCATTTTCATACAAATCTATCAACATTTCAGATTTTAAGAGTGCAGTTTATCATTAGATTCACAGATTTGTTCTGTTAATAATAGTCACAGGAAGTATGCATGATTGAGGTTTTTTTTAAAAAGAATTAAACTGTAAGCAAAATTCCATTGTATCTTAGTTTACAGTAGAGTCCTCCTATATTTTCTTTTGTTTAAAAACAAATACTGCAATGGTGACCACCCAGAAGGAAAAGACATGTTACTAAATGGATATGGGAAGAGAAAAAAAAGTTTGGTTAAACATATGTTCTTATTTATATTATACTTTTAGACACATTGGAATGGAAAATTTTAAATAAGATGCAGTTTTTGTCAGACTTAATTATTTCCAAAACATCTGCTGTGAGACAATAATACCTATGAAAACAACCCCTAAGATCAGAGGAAGTTCGAAACATGGCAACTTACAGGGGACTAAAATGCTATCAAACTGCATTTGGTGCATGGAAAGAAGAAAACTTGCATGTTCATAACCACTTATTAAAGACTTTGTTCATCAGGGGATACTCATTCATCTGGGGACCGCAGAATCCTGTTTCCAGTTCTGTCCTTTCATTCTGGACCTGTCAGCCATGATTTTACTTCCCTGTTTTGTTTTGTTTTTTCTTTCCCAAGATCACCTTTACCAATTCACCAGTTATTAGCTTAGATATCTCGTTGCTCGGAATGGCTTCCTGGGTTCTTTCTAATTCACCCGTATTTTACTTGCCCTTTTCAGAATTAAAATGTTGCCTATATTTTGCCTATATCAGGAATTGTTTGAACTTTGAGGGGAAAAGACAGTCTTGTTTAGGTTGGTGTTCTGAACACTGAGCAAGAAGACTGAAAAGCAGTTAGAACTCACTTGTCTGTAGAGCAAGAGGATGAATATGCAGACAATTTAAAATAGAAATACATTAGTTATACATGATATCTACTTGGCTGAGATAAAACTATGGCTCTTAGAGTTCATTTCCAGGTTCACTTCCTAGTTTAAGTTAGAGATAAGAGAAACCTGCACTGAGTTTGCAGACTAGAAAATAAGCAGTAGCCATGCTGAGGAGACACGGTGTGAGAAGAGATGGAGAACCAGTGTGTGTCCTCCATTAGTCAGTGTCTTACTGACTCCGTGCTCAGCTCTTCTTCCAGGCCTCCCACTCCCCAGCTTCTACAGATGGAAGGCCTTCTCTATCATCAATGCATCGCCCACAGACATTACAGAAGCAAGCAGTGCAGTGTTTCTGACCACAGTGACTCTGACTGTCACAGTGGCCATAGCTGCTGCTCAGGACTCAGATTAGTTCATATCACGTTTGCTAAATGAAACCAAAAATGTTAAATTTCAAAGTGAAAATCAGTGATTTCTTGAGAGAGGGATCCCACCTCTAGGCAAGAAGATATTTGCAATTGATCCCTGCTGGCAAAAGAAAATCAGATTTCACCAATGGAGTCTCACTATATATGTCAAGCTAAACAGCAGGGTGGCTCCATGCCTAGGAGTCATTGACACCCCACAAGAGGGACTAACTCAGTGATATTTTTGTGTCCCATTAAATTCATTTCATGTTGAGGGGGTGACTTGATTGTTTGATTTTGATCTTCTGCTTGTTTGTTAGAGTGGGAGAGCATAGAGCTGGGTTAGTAGGAAGGCAGGGGGATCTGGGAGAAATTGGAAGAGTAGGAAGATGTCATTAAGATACACTGAATGCAAAATGTTTTTCAATGAAAATAAAATGAAACTCAAGAGTCTTATATTGACACGAAAGTGTGAATGAACTTAGGAAAGCTTATTCAGTAATAATTATGTTATTAGAAGTCAGAGTATCATGTATAATCATCTTTGCTTTTTGTTAGATCTCTGTAAAACTGACATTAATAATTTCAAATTCTTCAGTTTAAGTCTGATCCAACAAAATGCAGTCCATTAGGAACTCATAGCAGAGGACAGCAGTATTTGAGTAAAACTCTGTTTATGTGCATTGAGATAGAAATGCTAGGTAGCTTTCATGTGTCAGGAAATAAATATTATGCTTCATAATCATTAGGAAATGAAAAAGCCATTCTTGGCTCAAGGGCTCGCTTCAGCATGGAAGCCAGGGTTTATCACTCTTAGATGTAAGTTATTAAGGAGCCTGTCTGCTGATCTCAGTTGTTGGTTGACAATTCTGTTTTTGATGGTGGCTGAAGACAAAAAAAAAATCACCTTAAATACTCTTTCATGCTTACAGAAAAAAATTATTGTATTTATGCAGATAAGCAAATGTGGGTATTGCAGAAAGTCTCAACCAATGCCATATTTCCTTCACAGGAGAAAAAACAGAGCGATTAGGGACTTTAAATTAAATTAACAGAAACACAGAAAATCTCTCAGAAATACTTTTTGTTAGAAAGCTATTATAACCTCAACATAGTCACAAATATTTTCTATATTAGAGACATCTAAAATTTCAAACAGAGGCATAATGATTGCTTTTGAAATAATAAGTGTGGGTGTAAAATGATACAGTCCAACAAAGCACTGGACACACTTTCCCTTGTGTCCATCAACCATTCTCTCCAGGGCGGAGAAAGCAAAGTGCACACATTCTAGCTCTCAGAAGGTTCTGATGGAAGACCATTGCACAACAGAAGTGTGGTCACACTAGTGCAAAGAACCCTTCAGACCAAGGCACTAAGGAAAAGGGAAAGTACAATGTAAGTCAGGGTCATGTTATTTACTCATGTAAAATAAATATTTGTAAGTTAAATGAATTAAGTCTATGTTTCTGCTGGCTAGAGAAATCTAACAAAAACTCCCCCGTGCCTTGCACCAGCAATGGATAGAGAGCACTTGCTCCCTGAGCAGTGACAAATTCAGTGTCCACCAGTGACTGGATTATGCTGCCTTACTCCTCTCTATGAAACTTCTTTCATTGGTTACTGATTACTTTGATGGTTAAAGAGAACTTAATAAGTGAATGGTGGAATCTTTTAAGCCTTTGTTCTACATGAATTATGGCCCTCTAATTTTATTCTCAAAATATTTTTCCGTAATTTATAATGGAGGAAAGGTTGAAGAATATTTCAAAATCAATCAAATGAAATGGAAAGAAGGAAGTGAATTTTCATGTCCTACAAAGAGCTTAACACTTTTCATTCATGGTTTTGGTTTTACTTCCTTTGTTTTGTTAGATGTGATTCCAAAGAAACCAATTTTGCATCTGCCCTTGTGTTTTTCAGTCTTATTTATGTCTCTCAAACAGTAGAATCAGTCATGTTACATTTTTCCCCTATAAAATAATTGAACAAAATAACAGGAAAATGAGACAACCATTCATTTATCTATCTTTTTTGTACAATTATAGACTTGATATAATTTGATTATTTTGGCCTAGAACAACTTCAAACTGCTCTTCTACTAAACCCCATCTTGTTAATGCTACAATGACATCTCCTTTCATCTCAGCAAATGACTCTTGGAAATCAGTGTCTGTTGCCACATAGGATGAAGGAAGATGAGCATTGTTACCCATTCTTCAAATAACAATAATAGAAACAACATTTTTGAACAATCTATAAACACACAGACTTTTCTGGACCTCACTGAAGAACTGAAGACCTAAACTGATTACCTAAGATGAACTTTAACGAAAGATAAGAATTTCTAAGGATAGATCTGAGCCAGCGCATACTTACCTGGGGCAGGTATTTACCTATGAGCACAGGGCAGAAGTTAGTCTGGCACAGAGACTCTTCGAGTATAGAACACTTGGAACAGCAGTACAAAAGATGTCATACTCAACAGCCTTCAAGTGCTTGTAAAATATACTATCTAAAGCCAGAGGAAGTCTCTTAGAAAGAATAGGACAGTCCAAACTGAACGGTAACCACTGTAGAAGAGGTATAAGGGACCTTTCTCTCATTTTTTCCCATGGGAAGAAGCCTTAAAGTGTCAGGATGAAGAACAATGAACACTACCTTCCTTCAAGACCTTGTGAAAACCAGCTATGAACAGGAAAAGAACAAACAACACATAGCTCATCTGGAATGAAGTCCAAGACTGGAGCAGGCTTCCCGAGAATGCTCTGGTTTCATATCCTTGAAAACATGTCTACCAGAGACTTAGTGCAAGAAAATAGTCTCCTTCTCCTGCCTGGGACAAGATATCAGAATTGGAGGGACAGTGGACTTTACATTCTTTGGTGAGGACAAAGAGTTTTGGGGCCAACATATTAAGGCATGCTATAAGGGGAGAGACCAACGCTGAGCATGGAGCAGCTGGTGGTCACACCCTCTAGAATACCAGTCCCTGTCTTAAAAGCATGGTAAATCTGGAAGGAAATCTGAAGATCATGATGCACAAATCCAAAACAAAACCAAAAGCTCCCCATACTATAGGACTGGAGTAAAGAGATCTACAGGTACAAAATTCATTTACTTCTGCTTTGTATATTGAACAAGATTTAGATATAATGCTTACGTTGAAGCTCTGTGCTAGAATGTTTTATAGTATGACTACTGATTCAGCAAATGCTCTAGTAGCAAAGAGAGAAAGCCAGTGAGGATCATTTCAGGAGTGAGCAAGAAACCAAGAAATGCTAGAACTGAAGCAAACAAGCACAGTCTTAAATGAACTATGACTTCAAGTGGCTCTCCGTTTACCTTGACACAGCAGAGAAGAGAAACAGTGAACTGAAAGACAATCAAGTAGGATTGGCCCAAACAGAAGACAGAACAAAGAGAGCACAGACACAAAAGCAAAAGGAAAGACAGCAACTGATGTAAGCAGCTAGTGAGTGTTACACACATGCAATGGGACATTTAAAAGAAGAGAATGAAAAGAGGCCAAAAAATGTTTGTAAAATGGCTGGAAGTTTTCCAAAATTAATACCGGATACCCAGTCACAAAGAAACAGAGAGAACACTAAAGAGTATAAATTTAAACAAAACAAACAACCCCCACCCCCAGGAATATCTTATTCAAACTGCTGAAAACCAAAGACAGAAGGACAATCTGGATGACAACTAGGAGAAAAGGATACATTATGTTGTAGGAACAAAGATACAATTTAAAGCAGAATTCTCAATGATAATGTGGTACTGTGAAGTCTTTAAAAGTGCTTGAAGACAGGAAAAACCCACAACCCTGTCAATCTGAAAAATTAGTCAAAAATATTCAAAAGTGAGTAAGGTTACACACCCATGCCTGGAAGAAGTGACACAGACATCACAACCATGAACACACTACTACAACTGTGAGCACCTACATGACACACATGCACAGGCATGTGCACACACATAAGCACTCAGATACACTCTTACTATATATATGTACACATGCATAAGCATGCACAAACATACATTTGCCAGCACACGCATGCACAGGCAAACACCCACACACAGGCAAACACCCACACACGGGTAAGCACACCCACTCACATGCACATAAACATGTAGACCTACAAAACACGCAGACACATATACATGCACAAGCATGTGCAAACACACATAGGCAAGCATACACACATGCATAATCACACACAGAGACAAACACCCCCACACAAGCATGCATACACACATATACACAGGCATGCATACACACATATACACAGGCATGCATGCACACATAAGCACACTTACATATACACAGACAAGGAGGAGGACAATGGCTTGGGAGGAGGAAGGAATCGGTGAGTGAAAGGGGAGGGGAGGGGAGGGTTACAATCACAATGTATTATTTACATTTTTGAAACAAAATAAAAATTAATGGTTTTCAGACAAATACATGAATACCCATTGCCAATAGACATTAGTGAAAAAAATAAGAAAGAGGCCTCTTTACATACAATATAGTTTAAGAAAACTTTGATCCACAAATAAGTGAATGAAAAATAAGTAGAAATTTCATATTTTATTATTTTTGACTTAATATATCCGTATTATATGATCTGGTGATCCTATTCAAAGGCATTGGTTCATGAGAAATTAAGGCATATTTTCAAACAAAGAGCTATCTACAGCTACCTCGACTCCCCAACTCCCATAGCAGCACCAAAGTACTTCAGTGATTTCCTTCTCCTTTTCTATCTATCTATCTATCTATCTTTCATTTTGATACAAGCTAGAATAAACGGGGAAGAATAACGTCATCTAAGAAAATGCCTCTATCACATTGCAGTGGTCAAGTCTGTAGGGGCATTTTCTGGGTTAATGATTGATGCAGGAGGCCCAACCCACAGAGGGCAGTGCAATTCCCTGGACTGGTGATCATCAGGAATATAAGAAATCACTGTGGAGACAATGAGGAGCAAGCAGGTTTTCCTCCAGAGTCTCTGCATCAATTCCAGCCTCCAGGTTCCTGCTCAGCTCAAGTTCCCACCCAGACTTCCCTCAGTGAAGAGTTTTGATCCTGACTTGTAAGTCAAATAAACCCTTTCCTCCCCAGGTTGCTTTGGCTTTATTGCAGTGATGGAAACCTAGCTATGACAGCACGTGAACAGGAGAATAGGATTTCCCCATCGAATGCAGTATTCCTTAGCCACAAGTGCAGGCAAGCGCCTAATTGCAATAATGCTGTGGATAAATCAGAGACTGTTCTCAGCAAAAGTAGCTAGGCACATTGAGATGATATATACTGTATGGTTCAATGCATATACAATTGAGGAAACAAATCTAATTAACAGCAGCAGAAACCAGATCCTTGTCTGTTTGACTAGGAAGTGTCACAAAAGCACTTCTGGGCAATAGAGAAAATCAAAGTTTGATTTCCACAAGTACACATATTTTTGTTTATTTTCAAAATTTTCCCCAATATATCCAACTAGAAATCGTAACGGGGCTAATAGTAAAATACACATATGAATTTCATTTTGTTGTGCTTCTGTGCACAACAAACATGTGCACACATTGGGGACTGTGTGTGCTATGTCATGAGTGGATATCAGAGGACAGTTCTTGTAAATGTGTTAACTCCTGAGTCCATGTGGGTTCCAGGAATTGAATTTAGGTTCTCTAGCCTGTGTGTAGTCAAAAATAGAATGCATTTATAAAGCACTTGTAAGATTCAGCTAAGGGCATGCTTAGCTGAATACTCTGGCATACATATATTCAGTCAGAAAAAATGATGAAATGCAACGTGGCCTAAGCATTCAGATTACAGGAGAGAAAACCTCAGAAGTTTAGACGATAGAATGTATAATAAGGCAAATACAGAATTTAAAGTCTTAAAAATGAATTCATGTTTTATAACAGCAGTGTTTCTGTTTGATACTGCTCATTGAAGATAAAATTTAAAAAACTGCAAAGTGAAAGCCTAAACCCATTACTAGAAACGGAATGGCAATGAGCTGTGAAGACATCCAAGAACATAAAGTTATATTTCCAAGTAGTTTATGGCAATAAAAAACAAAGTCCATGAGGTATAAAAATTCCAGAACAACACATCCTGCCTTGGCTAGGATAAGAAAATAACTTTCTTGAGTCCATAAACAATTTTGTTTGAATACATAAATTTCCTTTATTTAATTAATTCCAGCACAGATAGCTTTATTAATAGACTTAATCCCTTAAGGAAAAATCATGTTAGCCATATAAAACACATCCAGAATATATGAAAATAGAAAATAAGATATAAATTGTTTTATGGGTCCATAATAACCTTTATGTCAACATATTAAAAGAATATTACAGGAAGGGAAAGTTACAAGGCTAACTTACTGAAGGACGTACCTCAGAACTCACTGTATAAATGCAGTAATATAGCAGGATAATGTGTCATTAGCTAGGTTTCTTGCTTTTAGATAATCAGTTGATGTAAGTTGCACATAAAGATACAGAGAGAAAAGCAAATGACCATGTCAGAAAACATGCAGAACTACATACTGGAGAACTGTGAAGTGCAGGCTCTCGTCAGGATTAATAATTATAAGGAAATAGTCTTACTTTGTCAAGTGACACCAACAAATTAATCTAAGCAAATTTCAGAGTTAGTGTCAGCATGTCACACTCTTTCCTTCAGTTATCAGGAAGAATATAAAAGATCCAATCTTAGCACTTCTACTCAGGCTGTAGCAAAAAACCTTATCAATAAGGTAGGAAACATAGGCAGGTAGGAAGGAGGAGTGGAGAGAGGAAGGAGAGAGAAAGAAAGGAAGAAAGGAAGGCAAGAAGGAAGGGGTAGGGAGAAAAGAAGAAAGGAAAACAGAGCCAGAAAAGAAGGAGGAGAGAAGAGGTACTCTATAAATTTGGGGAAGAAATTATAAGAATTAATTAGTGCATCATACAATGTGTACATAAAATCACAAAATGATTTTTATGTTCAATAAAATGTTTATTTTATATATATTGGCTTTTATAATAGGTCAATATTTTAAAATCTATATTAATATCTTACCATCTATATCGAGTAAAGAAAAACTGCAATTTTGAATTAGCATTTATAATAGCAACAACGTGAAATGCTTAGAGTTAAATAAATAAAACTTTCAAGTACTATTTTAAAGAATAAAATCCTAAAGAAGTGGAAGGAAATGGTACTTTTGTGAATGGAAAAAGTTTTTTTTTTACAGTTACCAATTGTCTGCAGATATTTCTGTAGAGTTAACTAAACTAAAACTCCATTTGATTTTTTTTGTGTGAACCAATGAAATGATACTAAAAAATATATAGCTATATACAATTAAAATTGATAATCTTGAAAAGCACAAGAGGAGACACCCGAAAATGTAGACCTCATGTTAATTCAGAGGTCTTGCTCAAGGACAAGGACATTTATAACAATGGGCCGAGGACAATAACAGAGTAGCAAAACATTTCATTTATGACTGAGACCCCTAAAATTCCCAGCAATAAAGGGAAAGTGCAGTTGCTTTAGTAAGTGATACTGGTCAGAAGGAATCTGTACCAGGAGTAGATAGCCACTGAGCCCAAGCACCCTACCTCATTCATGGTAAATGAATAGATAGATTCCTACCTCATGGCATATGGACACATAGCTTCTTCGAAATGGTAGACATAAATTGGAAAGGTAAAATATTTTTAAAATGGGGTAACCTTTCTGAAGTTACAACAGAGAGACATTCTACACACATGGCAAGAAAAATCCTAATTCAGTATATAGAAAGAGTAATGACCATGACTGCAATGACACTGCAATCCTCTATGCTGTAGGACATCAAGAAAAGAATCAAAATATAACAAATCAGTACCCATAACATTCGCAATTTCCATAAATTCCTCTATTATACTATCACCAACCAGGTGAACTAAAATAACACAAACATGTTCCTTCAAAGTTTTAGATTCCAGAGGCCTGAAATTAGTACCATTATGACAAAATCAAAGTGTCAGCAGGCCTTGGGCAGAGTGCACTCTTTGCCTCTAATTGCTTCAGTAACTGTTTTTTACCCAAGCTCTAATTCCCTCTCACATTATCACTTGTATATATGCCAACTTTTCCTCTGATTCCTTCTTTAAATGATATGCTCATTTGCACTAAAAACGCACCTAGATAATCCATGATGTCTTTATCTTAACAGCTTTAGTTACATGCGCAAAACCTTTACAATAAAATACAGTATTTTTAGGTCCCAAGGATTCAGACCTGATCTCCTTAGGGGACCTGATATATTTAGAAAATCTCTGTTCTCAGAATTCTATACAGTGTAATTGGCAAGTAGATCAAATGCAACCTATGTAAAGAACTTTTACAAATCATGAAACTAAAAGCAATCTTAGAGCATTTACACAATGACTTAAAGATTAACCTTAAGAAGGAGGGCACCTAAATGATTTATAAGCATATGAAAGTATGATTTTCCCATTAGATATGAGGGAAATGCAAAGTAAAACCATACTGAGAGCGGAAAGCTAGGCACCTCTGCCAGCTTGCTGGCATGGTTAAAAATGATACCAACAACTTCAACTTCTGATCAAATTAAGCCTCTGTGAGACTCATACAGTTTTGCTGACACTGTAGTCTGTTAAAAGTACTATCGCGAACTGTTAATACTTTTAATTGAATAGGAACTAAATAATGTATAGTGTGGCAATTATGCTTTCCATTTAAATATATGAAAAAATGTCAAAATGTTCACAGCAGTACTCTTCATAATAACCTAAAGCCAGAACTGAGCCCAGATGTCTGTCAACAGTGAGAGGAATAAATAGGTGATGATATGTGATATTTGTAGCAGATTTCCTGGATATTGTCTACCAATGTCCTGGGAGAGCTCTCTGCCATTTTCATCCATATACTGCTATTTTCAACTGTCAACATCTCCATCTCTACCAAAGACTGTCCTGAGGCTTTGGGGGCAAACTTCCACTTTTACTCAAAGAGGGGGTGACCTCAGCCAGTGAATGGTGTGTACAAGAACAAATGCCCAGTTCTGTTCACCTGATCCAGAGGTCCATGAGAAGTTCTACCCTGTCCAGTGCTCTTACGATTTTGGAAACATTCCCCACCTGGGAACCCTTTATCAACTTCTGACATTTTGGATTCCAGTCCAATACTCACATCTCCCCCACCTCTGAATTTTATTAAAAACAATGAAATGATTCTAAGAACAATTCTTGTATATATGCCAACCTGGTAAGGGACCAGTTGAGATGTGAGACTTGGTTTTCGACATTGTTTAGAGAAGCTTCTGTTTTACAGTAGACAGCTTGCAATCAGTGATGGCATCTGTAATTGGTTGAAGTACCGAGGAACAGAGACTGAGCACTCTCGGCCTTCCCAGCAAGGCTGTGCAGTTTACACAGTAAAGCACCCAAAGCGGATATAAAAGCCAGATGACAGGAGGAAGGGTATGGAATGCAGACATGTGAACTAGACATGGCTATGACACTCATGAACTCATACTAGCTGGGACTATCTGCACAGGACAAGAATAAGATAAAGTCAGCCAAACTTTCTGCATAGACAAGAAAAATAAGTGCCCTCTGACCTTGTCTTTTACTGAGAACTACTGGCATGGGATAGCTGCCTTCTCTCTCTCTCTCTCTCTCTCTCTCTCTCTCTCTCTCTCTCTCCATTCCTTCCTTCATTTTTTAAAAATGAGTGTTCACTGGCAAATTTCCCACATACATACATATGTGGAGCCCTAACTGAACTTAGTAGGCTATCAAAAATCACAGTCAAGAGAACATGAAGTTGGGGGGAACTATGTTCTAAGGGATTTAGAGTTGGAGGGAGGAATCTAGGGCAGATAGGATGAAGTCTCATTGCATATGTATATAGAATTCTTAAGAATAAAGCATAATTATTATTTAAAAGTGCTTATCCTCGTTTTTTCCTTTGGTAGATACAATACAATCCACATTCATATGAAAATAAATAACCTATTCTGAAGTACCATAACACGGATTAATCCCACAATAGTCTTGAGAAAAGCAAGTCAAATGCAGAAAAATACGTATCTCTTTGCTTATTTATATGTTCAATGCTAATAAAATGCTTAATTCATGCATTGAGGAGTGGGGATATTAGATATGGACAGAATTATATATAAAAGCAAGGCTTAAGAGGGATGAACCTGTGTCCCCAGACAGCTTCGCTGGGGCACCAGAGAGCACCCTAGTGGTACCTATATGCATACATCCTCCTCTCAGCATTGTGAGCTATAAATTTAGATATGTACATGCTTTTAAAATTTAATATACCAAATAAGTAAACAATGAAAAATATGAACAGTCATCTGCTTAACTGGCATCAAAGCTATATATTCAGAACTAATCATGGGGCACACATTTCCAATCTCTATCACAATATGTGACTTTAAACTTACAATATATGATAAAATTATATATAATCACTTAACAAGACAAACTATCATATTACATGTTAATAATAATTCTTTAAATAAAACCAAGTTAAATGCACATGAAAACTCTGTAGGAAAGAAAGTCAAATTTTAGAAAATGACATGGTTTAGATATACCTTCTTGGGCTACTTTTAGCATATTATTAATGTTTGTTCATGTCACCCATAGATATTATGAGTCACATATATCTTATGACATATCTGTTATAATATATTATGACATATATTCTATTATGCTGTTATCTCAGTAATAATTGATACATTATTAAGATAATCTTATAATAATAATCTTAATAATAATAAGTATCAATTATTACTGAGATAACAACATAATAGAATTAAGAATTCTAAGCCGAGCATGGTGGCACACACACCTGTAATCCCAGCACTTGGGAGGCAGAGGCAGGCGGATTTCTGAGTTCGAGGCCAGCCTGGTCTACAGAGTGAGTTCCAGGACAGCCAGGACTACACCGAGAAACTCTGTCTCAAAAATACAAAAAAAAAGAAAAATTAAGAATTCTAAACATGAAGACTTTATTTATAATATCTCCATCTCTCCTTCTTCAACTCCTGTCATGTTCCCCGAAGTCCCTCTCAAGTTCATAATCCCTATTTTTGTAATTGTGGTTAGCACACACACACACACACAAACACAAACACAAACACAAAAACAAATGAGAATACACACTATAATAAATACATCAGCCTTCACTGAGAATCTAATTATCATAAAATTTGTTTATTAGTAGTAAAAATATTAGTAATTTTAGTAAGAATTATTAATTTAGTATGACGGTAATTGATATCAAGACTAATTGGTATCAAGTTGGAATTTCCAATTAATGGGCTGTGTAAGTTCAGAACATTGAAGACAACTGATTCTTTCAAATAAATCCTGAGGAGTCTCGCTCCCTTCTCTCCTTCACATTTTTCAGGTCTCTGTTAACACCTGACAAATAATGGGTGTTCCAATTCAAAACCCTGAACATGGCTGTAAGTCGAATCTGCTTTGTAGCTCTGTGTCGGGAAGGAAGCTAAGCAGAGCTTCACATGAGCCCCAGCATGGCTTGTCTCAGATGTCTTCGCTCCATGACCAAACCAAGCCACCGGCAAGGCCACTAACAGATGGGCTGCAGCTTTCAATATGACCTCAACCAAACAACAACCCTGCCCTGCCAATAACACTCTTGGGCCAAGACTTCAACACAATAAAGAAGGAGTATAGTTGATGGCTAAAAGGTCTCCTTATCTGATATAGGGTTGAGCATTCATTGCTGCTGAAAACTCATGGCTGGAGTTCAAGACCATAAAGCCACAGGTGGATTCCTGTTATCCAGGATTTATGGTTCTTACTCGCAGTGCTCATTGTCACCATGCATTTAATGAACTTGATAATGGCACTCTCCCAGAAGCAAACAGTAATCGTAATGAATCGTGTCAGAGTGTTACAGCTAGCAGTGACAGAAGTAGTAGGGTGGGTCCTCTTTCCATCCAAGCATTGCAAACATCAATATATGGTCTAGAAGATATTTTAACTAGGTTATATCCTTTTGGTCTGTCTGTCATCTGTTTGTTTGCTTGTTTATTTGTTTTGTTTTTTCAAGACAGGGTTTCTCTGTGTAGCCCTGGCTGTCCTGGAACTCACTCTGTAGACCAGGCTGGCCTTGAACTCAGAAATCCGCCTGCCTCTGCTTTCCAAGTGCTGGGATTAAAGGCATGCACCACCACTGCCCAGCTTGAATATCTACTTTTATTTTCAAAGAGAATTGCATAGATGGTAGACTTTTCATTATAAAACATTTTATACATTTTGAATGATTTCTCATGCATTTATATTGCTAAATGTCAAAATATATATAGTAGAAAACTAGCATGACATATCTTAAATGTAATATAAAATAAAAACTGAATTCCGAATAAAGGGATTATCTTTCCAAGTTTTACTTTAGTAATTACTAACATTTGGTTGTTGCTTATTAAACATCACCTACTGTGCTCTTTTAATTCTTACAACAGACATGAATGGTGAAATGCTATTTATCTATGAAACCAAAAGAACCAAGACAAAGCGATGTCAAGTAGATTGAATAGATACTATATGGAAAAAATAAGAGTTCAAATCTGGGCTGTAGATGCCAAAGTTTTATAAAAAGTGTTCAATACTGATATTATATAAAAAATATCTAAAAGTAAATAGATGAGTCAATTCCTTTTATGAAACAAGGTGTAAAATCTTATATTTATGCATGTAAATATATTATATATAAGATATAATACCTAAGTGCTCTCTATGAACCAATACTGATGAAAGGGTCAAAGAGGAAAACTAGCATAAAATGCAGATAAAGAAGAAATTTACACCAAAGGAAAATCTATGGTATTTTTTTGGTTGCTGGAGATATAGACAGATCATGTTTCATATTCAATTTCAAGTATTTCAAAGGAAACAAATATCTCTGTTCTTTCTGTCAGTGAGTGAATGAATAAGTGTGCTGAACCAATGTGTGAACTATCAGAAGATATACTGCCTAGTAAGGGATAAAGCCAGTCTCAGACTATGTGCAGATTGTGGAAGGATTCTGGACAGAAAATTGACAAGAAGAGCACTCCATCAAGGCAGGATGACTGACAAGGGAATTTAAAAAGAATTTGACTGAATTCCAAGACAACAGTGGAAATAATCATCTTTCCAATGACAGTCTCCTGGAAAGGGAGGAGTAGGGAAGGACGCCAGTATGGTCCTATGGAACTCATAGTCAAGAAGGGAAGCAGATGCTCATGCAGGAGACCCATAGAAGACAAAGCTGGAACTCTGCAAGGTCCAAGACCCGTGTGGTGTGTGAAGACTCAAAAGAGTACAAATTTTACAGCCAGTCCTAAAGGTATTGAAAGTCACTAAATATAACATCGTTGCTATAGATTTTGCTTGCGAGATTGGCTTTGACAAATGCTAGTAGCCAATTATAGGCTAGTAATTTCATTCGATTAGCCAACCAATGGGATAAATATATAACTTCTGTCTTTGGACTAGTGAAAGCAGCTCCATTCCGCCATCAAAGACCTGATGAGCCGAACTGGAGAGACTGCAGAAGAGAAAGGCCCTCCACAGTGCTCAACGCGGACAGTTTCAGCCCTTCCTTTTCCTTAACATATGGCCGATCCTTGCTAAAGAAATTTGGTGAAGGTTTAAATCACACTCTATTTAGTAATCACTGTTTTAGAATAACAGCTAGGGGCCAGAGATTTTTTTCCAGATGCATGCATCAGGGGCAAACCAAAGGTGACAAACCGAGAAGTCATCCCTTGGTAATCAGCCCTCTAAACAAAGGGCTGGGTATTTTTTCTTTTCTCATTGATTAATTTAATTGAGAAATTACATATGCATCACTCTCTAGACTCATTGGTCTGAAATAAAAGAAATTTTGATTCTAATAAATAAAAGAAATAGAACTCCTTTAATACATGTGTTGATTCTTCTCTCCAATATATATTTCAATCCTGATAAAATGTGCTTAGGGACAGCTTTTATATTGGAATCTTTAAATGTGACAAATACAAAGGTTCTTCATTCTCACAAAGTGACAATCTGGACCGGTAATGAGGCTGAATTGCTGTAATTATTAAATTATTAACATAGACATAGGTTCAGGTTTAGTGCCAAGGAGAGCTGCATCAGGTTGGAAGAGCACACCCCTTTAACAAAGGCACAGGCAACTCCATGGCACTTTACAGCCTCTTCTGCACTCTTATTTGGAGCTTCAATTAGATCCAATTAATTTGCATAATAATATTACTTGTAGAGAAAGCAAAGCCAGCCCATACATGACACATGTAACAGTGGCTTATTCAAAATAAACATAATTCTAACCAACAAGCCTTGCTGTAGCCCAGGACTCGAGTTATAAATACCTTTTTTCTTGTGATTTCAAGCTTTTGGGATATACTCATTCATATTCTTAATGTAGAACACTATATAATTTACCTATAATCATGTAATATACTGATTAGAATGTAAGAAACATTATCTATTAATTATCTTTGCATAATCAGTGTGTAACTGATTTATTAGTTTTGATTTCTGTCTTAGGTAACTGTTCTGTTGCTGTGGACAGAGAGAGGGGGAGGGGGAGGGGAGGGGGAGGGGGAGAGGAGAGGGAGAGGGAGAGGGAGAGGGAGAGGGAGAGAGAGAGACAGAGACAGAGACAGAGAGAGACAGAGAGAGAGACAGAGAGAGAGAATCTGCTGGTCCTGGCAAAGTTTTTGAAACCTTAAAGCCCATTTCTGGTGACACAATTCGTGCAATAAGGTCACATGTCCTAACCCTTTCCAAATAGTTCACCAGCTGGGAACTAAGCAGATAGGAGCCAATGGGAGTAGTTTTCACTCAAAACACCACGGTTTCTTTTTATTTTATTTACAAGAGCTTTTCCATTAACAAATGGCAATTCCAATTCTTACTTTGAGCTTACCACGTCCTTTGGTGTCTCACACTAGTTATGACTGTTTGGGGCTCTTATTTATCACCAAAAATCTGCACTTTTGAAAGGCTATTTAAGTGCATTGAAAAACTGGAGTCCCAAAGGAAGCATTTTATGTACACAGAAAAATGTGTCTACTGAACTTTAAAGTTCCCTTTATCTCTAAGATTTCCTGATTTTTCTTAGAAAATGCTTAGGGGGCATTTAGTTACCATTGCCATGCATAAACGATTTCAATGTAGTTTTTGGAAAACACATTTTTATTCTTATTTGATACACTCAGTTATTCTCCATCCATCCATTCAAAAATATTGTTATCATTTGAATTTGTAGATCACTATCCTAGTGCTTTGTTTTTTAAAAAATAAGGCTGACTTTACACAACGGGCTTTCTTAATGTCTTGGTACATTTACTGAACATAGGAAGGAAGGAAGGAAGGAAGGAAGGAAGGAAGGAAGGAAGGAAGGAAGGAAGGCTGAACAAATCAGAGTATGCAAATTCCTTTTTAAGATTATTATGATTGTGAGAGGACAACAGGACAACAGGACACTGGGGTGGGGTGGGGTGGGGGTGGAGGGAAGTTATGGCATAAATAACAACTCAATGTCCAGCTGTCTTGGGGAAACCCACAGCCTCTCCCTGCAGCCAGGGCTGCACAGGCCACGGCTTCCATGGCCCATCCAACCCTTACTGGAGGTAGCACTGATTTTTCTCTCCTACATTTCTTTGTTTTCCATTTCAGAAAACTTAAAAGCATCATACACCTGCTTCAGATAAACTCAAGATTGTCTCACAAACAGATACTTCTTCCAAAACCAAATTAAATCGAAAGCAGAAAGGAGACACAGGGAACATTCAATTTCCTTTAGGCTTCCTGCCTAATTCAGCTTGGGCTCAGAGCCCGATTTCCATTGAACCTATTCTAGTTTCTTTAAAGTCGTGGATAAAAAGACAGTCCTGATTATCATGATCTCTCACTCTTATCTAGCTTATCAGACCCAGAAAGCCCTTTCCTAGACTCTGGCTTGGTTTTGTGCACACAAGTTTGAGTGGTCTTGATTAGGTGATTCTTCACTGGGAACCTAAAAACGCATTACAATAAGTGCATAATGTCTTCCATTTTCACTATCTGCTTGAATACGAGTTTGTGAAAACAGCTATCTGTTCCAGTATTAAAGCATTTTCATTAAACAATTAACTATTGTTGAACTAGAAATGTGACTTTAATCTGAAATTGCTTGAGGGCGATCAGCCACTCAAAAGCTATCCTGGATCTATTAACTGAAGAAAATCAAGTCCACCTGATTGATACTAGCCTTTTAACCTAATGACAACAATGTAGGAGAAAGCATTCTTAAAACTGAATGAATTGTTTACTCCGAGAAATGGCACCATTCAAGTGAGGCCACATGCAAAACTGTTATATCACAAACATATCATTTCAGAACATGTATTCCCAAATGAGGTATTTTCATAATTAAAATAGGTCTACCTCACACTTATCACTCTAAAAAGTTTTGTATTAGAATCCATTTTGTGCCCCCATCTTTTGTACATACAGCCTACTAATATTTTCAATCTTCTACTTATTAATAAATTACTATGTCCTGGAAGTACACATGAAACTCAGGCTGATTGATTTATTTAAATATTTATAACATTCCCTAAATTAGGTTATATGGCTTTAATTCTGTGGAAAGTTGTTCTGGGAGCCTGTTTGTCCATCTTTAGAAATCTGGTAAATGGTTGCACAAAAAGATTCACCCCTGTCATCTATGCTGGAATTTTGGCTGGATTAATCTTGTTCAGGTCTTGTACGGGTAAGTGTGCAAGCAGTGTGAGTTCATGAGTGTGACAGCCACTTTGACTCCAGAGTTTTGTGTCTCAGATCACTCCTTCCCTTGTCTGGCTCTTACATCTCTCTGGCTCCTCTGCTGTCATGGTCCCTGAGTGTAATTTGTTGGGGAGGAGAGCTAAGAATGGTGTTTGAATCAGGCCCCAGCACTGTAAGAATAATTAGGATTCCAGGAAGCACACTCAGGCATGGGTATGGCTCAGTGGGAAGGAGCTTGAATATTGTACATGAAGTCTTCCATTGGAGCCCTAGTAACATATGAAGTCAGACATAGATTGTACATGAAGCCTTCCATTGGAGCCCTCGTAACATATGAAGTGAGACATAGTGGTGAGCGTCTATAATCCCAGCACTCCAGAGGCTTGAGGATGAGAAATTCAAGGTCATCCTTAACTATATAGGAACTCTGAGATCAGCCTTCACTACCAGAGACCCTGGCGACATCCGAGGAATCTCAACTAAGACATGTTCTGAGTAGGACATGGATTGGTTCTCCTAAACACTGTGTGGGCCCTTAAAAGTGAGTTATCTGAGAAAGCGGGACAACTGAAGGAAGGAGGGATTCTATATGCAATCTTAGGGGAAAAAAGTTAAGAAATATTAATAATGTATGGACTTTATTAACTAAGAATTTATCAGTACATTGGCTAACTAACTGACAAATGAACCAAGCAAGGGAAGATAGCAGTAGCCGGAAGTGCGTCATCGTGGATGTGCACTCCGGAACACTCATTTTCTGTAAATCTAACTTACTTTCTGTGAATCCAGTCTTATTCTAAAATTAAAAATGCTATTGAGGAGGTAAAAATTGAAGTCATTCTACAGGTTCCTCAATTGAAAACCTGCAAACACAGTCCTAAGTTACAGGACAATATTTGTGGTTGACTACTTGGCAAAAATGAATGCAGTTTTATTTGGTCAAGACAACTTTCTAAAGCCAGGTTTCCGTCTTTCTAAGACAGGTTTCTGTCTGAAGCTAGTCACTATTTTCACACTTATCATTGTGCAATAATCATTGCAAGACAATTCCTGAACTCTTTAACAAAGGCCTATATGCTTGCCGACGTACAACACTGGACTAACACACTGTAAGCCCCAAAGCTCCTTAGAGAGGAGGAGGAAGTGGGATATACACAAAGCCATTGGATTTGTTACATGTAAGCTCTCAAAATTGTCACCTTGTTAAATAACCATCATCCTTTAAGTGTAAAATAGTAAAAAAAAAAAAAAAAAAAAAAATTGGTTTGTCTTGCTTTGTTTTAGCCCTGACTGTAAACCATTCAAAGACTTCCAGTGGGCATGCTGAGTAGATTAAAAATACCCGGAGATTTCACTACAAGTCACAAGCACTGGAGCGCCTCCCAACCTGAGTAGTAATGTATTCAGTAGAGTCATGGGCAGTCCTGCTTCCTGCCCCCAGTTCGGTCACCTTTATCTAGTACCCCTGCTGAGCTTGGGTCAGACATGTAGGTTTATTTCCTTTTACCGAAAGTCAGTTTTTACACAACACAAATTTATTTAAATTGCATTACTATGGGTTTTACTTATTTTAATTTTCTTTTACGAATTTAAGTTTTCTTACAAGGATAAGATGTATATTGAACAGAATTCTTCCTCAACTGCCTACCTTCCTTTTTATCTCCCTTAACCCTTCCAAAATGACTCAAGTAAAGAATGTTATTGTATACTTGTACAGATAAATGAAATTATCTAATCTTCAGTTTATAGTAAAGTAAGAACGATAGGGTTTTCTTTGTGGAAAACTCACATCTGTAAAGAGTTGCAAACAGACTGAGCCAAATTTTCCTAGGAACAGACTGAGACCATATTGACAATCTGGCAATAATCATATTTACTATAAATGATGAAAAAGACCACTTGTGTTATACACGCTGGCATGAAAGGCCCTTGGATACAATTGCTTTTATAGTTTCTGACACGTGGCAAATTAAGTCATATTTTATAGATTTCCTTTCTACTCATTCTTAAATACCACCATGCAGCTAAATAATATTCTCTCTCTGCCTTCCTCCTTCAGTCCTTCCCTCCCTCCTGCCCTCTGTCCCTTCCTCCTTCCCTCCCTCCCTCCCTCCCTCCCTCCCACACTTCCGCTCCCCCTCACTCACTATCTTGCTATCTCACTAGTTCTTTCTTCTAATTTTTTAAATTTTCTATATTCTTTGTTTACATTCCAAAGGCTTTCACTAGTTCTTTCTTGATCTCATGTTGCTCTGACTGCCCTCAAAGTATGTAGCCTAGGGTGACTTTGGGCTCTTCCTCTTTCCACCTCTGCAGTGCTGGAAATACAGACACACATGTAGTTATATCAGTGTCTGGGATCAAAATCAGGGCCTCAAGAATGCTGATGAAGCACTCTGCCAACCTAGTTATAGCCTGACCCTTAAATAATATTGAAATTACTTCTTTTATTTTTTGAGAGTATAATAATATAATTACATCATTTACCCCTTTCCTTTTTCTTCCCCCAAAACCACCTCCAATAGAACCTTCCTTGTTCTCCTTCAAATTTATGGCCTCATTTTGCAATTAACTGTTGATACCACACACACACACACACACACACACACACACAGAGAGAGAGAGAGAGAGAGAGAGAGAGAGAGAGAGAGAGAGAAACGTATAAGACACTTAATGCATGATACTACTTGTATGTATGTTAGCAGGGCTGACCATTTGGTATTGGATAACCAATTGGTGTGCTCTTCTCTGGGAAAGATCACTTTTTTCACTCTCAGCATGCCTTACTTTAGTTCTTTGCATATTGTTGAGGACTCAAGGTCTTGTTCAATCCACTTTAGCATGCCTATATTTAAGACCCAAGCAACAAGAGGGAACTTGTACCTGGCACCGTAAACCTAGCATACAATCCTGGGCTGGTGAAGTTGGGGATCCTGGAGGACAAGCAACAATTGCCACTTTACTAAATCTTCATAATCTCTTGGCTACACTCAAAATATTTGTCCTTATACCCATGGACAAATATAATCTTCACCCTTCATCAAGGAAATTTCTCTTTGAAAAGACAGAGACCATTTCAGAAAACCACAACCAACCAAAACCTAGAGTTGTGGAGCACAGTCTGGACTGGTAGATCCACAGTAAAAACCCCTACACCCAAGGTTCCGGAAAGAGAGGCCAAAGCTGCAGTAAAAGGCGGAGGGTCAGCACATTTCCTGTGAGCCCGTGTATCACAGCAACTTCACAAACTATACCTGTGGAGTCATTACACGAGTGCCCACACTTCAAGACCTTTACTCCGAATAGCAAGAAACTAGTTTGTGACATCCAAATCGTAGTAAAATGGTCATGAATTAGATAGGAATGAACTCCAGATTAATTTATTATTATTATTTTGGACTATAGCCATTCATCCACATATTAATTCCCATCATCAAGTATATATCATATTTTATAATGTATTTATATTAAGCCAGTAGGTAATCATATCTGTGTATATAGGTATATAAACAGGTTTATATGAAAAATAGTTATGTATAAATTTACATTTCTTTAAAGACTAAAGGTGGGCCGTGATGTTTAAAACTTTTTATTCTGTTAATTTTGCTGTTGTAGAAATTCCAGGCACTTTCTCTCTTAATAATGAAGATAATGAAAATTAAACTTTTTCATTTCTTTTTTTAAAATTTTTATAAGATATTTTCTTTATTTATATTTCAAATGTTATCCCCTTTCCTGTTTTCCCCTCTGAAAACCCCCTATCCTATCCCTGCTCCCCCTGCTCACCAACTCACCCACTCCTGCTTCTCTGTCCTGGCATTCCCCTTTACTGGAGCATCAAGCCTTCTCAGGACCAAAAGCCTCTCCTCCCTTAGATGTCCAACAAGGCCATCCTCTGCAGCGCCTTCCTTTTTTTTTTTTTTTTTTTTGGTTTTTTGAGACAGGGTTTCTCTGTGTAGCCCTGGCTGTCCTGGAACTCACTCTGTAGACCAGGCTGGCCTCGAACTCAGAAATCCACCTGTCTCTGCCTCCCAGAGTGCTGGGATTACAGGTGTGCACCACCATGTCCAGCTCCCTTATGGAATTCCCTCCATGTATACTCTGATTAGTGGTTTAGGCCCTGGGAGCTCTGATGGTACTGGTTGGTTAATATTGTTGTCCCTCCTGTGGGGCTGCAAGATCCTTCAGCTCTTTGGCTCCTTTCTCTAGCTTTTCCATTGGGGAACTTGTGTGTAGTCCAATGGTTGGCTACAAGCATCTCTCTCTGTATTTGTCAGATACTGGCAGAACCTCTCAGGAAACAGCTATATCAGACTCCTGTCAGCAAGCACTTGTTGGCATCCTCAATAGTGTCTGGATTTGGTACTGTATATGCGATGGATCCCCGGGTGGGGCAGTCTTTGGTTGGCCTTTCCTTCAGTGTCTGCTCCACACATTGCCTCTGTATCTCCTCCCATGGTTATTTTGTTCCCCCTTCTAAGAAGGACCAAAGTTTCCATACTTTGGTCTTCCTTCTTCTTGAGCTTCGTTTGGTCTGTGAATTATATCTTGGGTATTCTGAGCTTCTGGGCTAATATCCACTTATCAGTGAGTGCATTCCATGTGTGTTCCTTTGTGATTGGGTTACCCCACTCATCAGGATGATATTTTCTAGTCCCATCCATTTGCCTAAGAATTTCATAAATTCATTGTTTTTAATAGCTGAGTAGTATTCCATTGTGTAAATGTACCACATCTTCTGTATCCATTCCTCTGTTGAGGGATTCATTTCTTGAAACAAAAATCCCCCAGCATAGCCTAGGCTGGTCTCAGATTAAAACTTCTCTGATTGCTGTGTTCTGAGTGCCCAGTACACAGCCAAGTGCCAACCAACACAACTATCTGGACAGCTAGTCTTAGATGTCAAACTGATTGGTTTGAGGTATGTGTACAGATAAGTAAAGCAGACTTCTGAATGCATGACTGTGAGGGTGTTTCTGGAGAGCACTAACTAAGGTAGAAGGATGTACTCTGGGGTGTGTAGGAGCCTGCGGGCTGGAAGCTCAGAAGGAATCAGAAGAAAAGGACAAGCTCCTGTGAGACTATTCCCTCTGCTTCCTGGATGCCGTGAATTAACTCCTCTCTACAGGCCATGTTACAGGACTAATGGGTGGATTTCTAATAATTATAGGCTCAAAATGGTACAATGGATTTCACTTGGGAGTGCTGGTGACAGCATCACCTTATTGAAGTCAGCTGTGTCCACAAGCTTAAATACAAAGATAGTTATTTTTAAATTATAAATGAGACTTTCAGGCAAATATTTATGTTTGAAAGAGTTTTTATCATTGTTACAAGGTATCTGTGAAATACACACAGGGAGGTGGTTTATTTACACTTGTGGCATCAGAAGTTCCCATCAGTCAACTGAATCCATGGCTTTCAGGCCTGGGGCAAGACAGAGGCGTCAGGCAGGAAGGACATGCCTGAGGAAAGATGTTTACCTCAGGGCATCCAGGAAACCCAAAGGAATAAACAGAAGGAAACAACTAAGACAACATCTTCAAATACTTGCCCACAGTAGTTCACTTTCTCACCACGTTCTACCGTCTACCATTTAATCATCTTCTAAGTCACTAAATTTGTATAACTATAAAGGGATTAAATTATCCACTAGGTTAAAGCTCTCATGGTCAAATCGTCTTTGAGAGCAGCCTCACAGACAGACAAAGTATGCTTTCTGCATCTTCCAGATGTCTCGATCCAATCAAGAGTAACTATCACAATCAAGACTTCCTTTATAAACAGCAAGTGAAAATCCTATTCTCTCTCAAGACTTGTGCTTTCCAAAACTAACATGCACGTTTAAATGTGTTTTTAATCCAAATTTTCCCAAATGAGAACACATTAGTGCAGATTACTTTTAAGGGTGTTGAGTTCCTTCAAGTCTATTTGCTGAAGAATAGGGTAGGGTAGAATCTTTGTTTGAAAATGTAACAAGCTCCTTGAACTTGAGAAATAAGGACTACTTAACCAGACCAGTCACTAGGAACAGGAGTAGCATTCTCCTGTTTGTTATTATCCCATCTACCTCAGAAAACCACAAAACCAAACAATGCTTAGAAGATGGTGGAAACCTTTCTATGCATACAGCACATTCTTGTGTAATTTAATGTATGTTTTCTGCATAAATATATATGTGTAACTTGAAATAACATGTAAAATGAATATAAAGTCCAGGTTATATTCTTTGTAAGTGTTAAAAGCAAACAATTACACTATTACTTCAACTCTCTGAATTTCCTAACATATCTAACCTCTTTTGTGGGAAACAACATTGCCTACAAATATACCTGGACTATTTTTTTTACAAGAATGCATTTCCTATGTGAGTGGCATTCTTTATAGGATGTAATATTGGATCTATTTCTAAGGTAAATTACCATTACCTTGAGCTTGAAAACACAGGGAAGGCATTGAGGCTAGCACATTATTTTAAGTTAAGAGCAACATTTAACTTTTGATCTTTTATGGAAGATTTAGAACTGATCTTCCTCATATGTGAAGTGTTGTAATATTTGAAATGACTTCATCAATAGAAAAACAATTTATCTTTTGATTATAATTCATCTAATAAAAGGTCTTCATTGATCACCTACCAAAAAGCTACTTCTATCTCCATACTAGGTAGTAACTACTATTTCAAAAATTGCTTTGTATTATCCTATGAGCTAGTCGTATAGTATAACCAGTGATCACTTCTGAATGAGTATGTGATTAAATGTAATAACTTTTATTAGGCACTGCATACTTCCTCTAGAAGAATTCCCTCTTTGAATCCATTGTTTCATGCCCTATGTTAGCAAAGATAATTAGGTATTTGCTAATATTAGCTATATACATTAAAAAGATAGTCTATTAGATCAATAAAAGTTTTTAAGTCACAAACAAATTTATGAGTTTTTAGTTTTGATTCAGTATGGTAGACATATAACCAAATATTATAATACAGTAATATATATATATATGAAATTAATATGTAAAATACACTCTATGATCTTTCAAAATTATAGTCACCTCAAGATGATAAACAACTCTAGGTTCATTTTGAATGGGAGTACACTTCATATTGATTTATATGTATATTTCTAATTGTGGTGATAAGCCATGCAAAGCACTTTCATAGCTATGGTCACTAGAAGGCAAAAATCAACACTAAAGTTTTTTTAAGGCTTCAGTAGATGATAATTTTATATGTATTGGCTTACTTAACCAACATCTGTTGAGTCTCGTGAGCTCCCAACACAAGGACTGCAGAGTAATGAGCTCCAGGTCATGAGCCACATACAACATGACATGAAAACAGACCAGCAAAAGTGAAGGCCCCAGAAAGAGTGTAGAGGAAGGCCTTCCTGCAGGAGACTGACCTTGAAGGCCAAGGAGGGGTTTGTCTGGTGAAAAGCAAAGAAACTTTAGAACCATTTGGGACCCTTTCTTCTCTGCTTCTCTAATTTCAACTGGAGTGGTAGGAACCAAAGTGTGTGCAATCAAAAGAGTTCCTCTGTAGTTCCCACAGAAGAGGAGCTCAGGTGAGTTTCTCCCTGACCGGGGGTGCCAATGCTGACTGTATTTCTGGCCAAAAGTGAAGGCTTTGTAAGACCTGAGGGATAAAGGTTAAAACATGATGGAAATCTAGTCTTCCTGTGCACCTGAAAAGAGTAGGCAACATCCCATAGCTGAAGGGATATGCACCCCAAAGCCTACTCCCAGAGGACCGATGGCTACTCTCCAAGTAAACAGCAAGATTTACTAAGAAAAACCATGAAACTAAATCATTTCCTTCAAATATTCCACCCTCTCTGGAACATTTCCAATCAGATTGGTCCTTTTCCTGCTTAGGGTGTCCACATTCAAAATACACAATTGTGTTTTTTCAACCCAGAGAAATCTCTGCACAGCATTTTAAAGGAGAACTGGCCCAGGAGGACCGTAGTTTAGGAATGTTTTAGAAATACATAAGGTCGGTCTATATCATGCCATGAGCAGACAAAATGATAACTTAAATATTTAATAACTAGGGGATTATTCTAGAGCCTAAAATTTATGGAATGAGCAGATTATAATTGGGACACAATAAAAAGCAATGAAGAAAAGAGGCAGTGAGGAAAATCAGCCCAGCCACAGATGAGCCCAGAAAACTGCAGCCACTGAACTTAATGCAGAATCACAATTTGATTGTGGTAAAATTGGGAAATCTTGTCTTTTTCTCTTAGAAAATTGAATTTTTCTACAGAGCTCAGTGAGTGAGCTAATGAGAGTAAGCAAGCAGATGGGGTTGCCATGGTAACGGCCAGAAAGAAGAGGATCCTGTGAAAACCAGCAAGTTAAGAAACAGCTGCACCTGCACCCATTAAAGCTTGGTAATAGCCAGTTGGCCCAATAGAAACTAGAAGACAACTCTGTGCAATTTGAAGGTTGGTTTACAAGCCATTACAGTGCATTTCCGCATTCATGCCTTTCATTTTATTGTAGGTGGGGTCTTTTGGTGTGTGTGTGGGGGGTGATTGCAAGCGGGCATTTTTTTCAAGTGCAGAAGACCTGGTGACTTTACTGTGTTTGTTTGCCCGCATATTCTCAGTGATCAGTTATTTCAGCAGCAGGGAATTACCACCACTGTATACCATTTTTAATATGCAGTTTGGTTTGGTAGGAAAGCTCTCCTGAGATAAGAATAAATGAATAAACAAGTTGCTTGCTATCTTCACAGGAGTGGAGTTTGGAGGAGGGTTCTTTTTCTTTTCCATAATGAAAGTGGGTGTCATCTGTAAACACATCCTCAGTGGGAACCAGCACATAGAATGATGCTAATTATATGTCATCATGTCTGTCAGGCATTTACCAGGCAGTATCAGATAGCCAGGGAACAGTAGGTTTAAAGCACCAGAGCAGTAATGAGAAGTTGCTATCTAGGGTTCCATTTTCAGGAAGCCTTTTCAAAGAGGTCCATGAGTACAGATGTAGAGAAGACGGGATCTTGTTATTAGAGGTGGGGAGAGGTAAAGCAAGCACTTGTTCAGTCATTTAGCTGTGTGTTTAAATGATGCCAGCCAAAGCAAAGCAAGAAGGCTTGAAACAAATGTATTAGTCAATTGCTTTCCACCTCAACACTTGGGTTTAAAACAACAAACATTTACAATCTCACAGTTTCTGAATCAAGAATCAGATCCTGGCTTAAGTATGTGTATTTAATTACAAGTCTCTCCTTGGTTTGGGTTTCTCCATGTGCCCGGACTGCTGTCAGCAAGGACAGACCAGACCTGAAGGAACCACTGCCAAGTACAGTCCCAAATGCTGCCTGCAACATGACCCCAAATTGCCTCAAGTGACTGAGCCACAAGAGTGCCCAGAAAGGAAACCATTGTCATTTTGATGATCCAGTATCAAGAATGACGAGACCATGATTTTCTGCTATATATTTTTAGAAATGATTCACAGAATCCAGTCTGGTAAAGAAAAAGTATTGCATATATAGAGGACTATTAGGGGCAAGGATCATTGGGAGTGACTAAGAGGTTTCCTAGTACAAGCGAATGACTTTACTTCTTCTAGACCGAGGTTAAGGTATTATCACTAAAGCAGACAGCTTGCAGTAGCACAAGAACAGGTTTTTCCACACATCACCCAAGATCGCCCTTCCTATTGAGAAAAGTAGTGGCTTTTCCTCCACAGAGGGCAAGGAAATCTATAAAAGGCTTTGCAGCTACATCAAAGCTAATTGAGTGAAAGGACACTTGAATAAAAGTATAGGATGCATTTGCATTTCATTATTTCAGGTTTTGGAAACTCTACCTATCCATTAGATGAAAGAAGTCAACAATTAAATTTATCTTCCCCACACACCATGAAATACTGGCTTGGTTAACTTACCTCATCAGTGATGAAGGAGGGAGTTGAAAGTTTTTGTTTGTGTGTAGGTTGCAGGGAGCTATTAGAGCACATTTAAAGCCCAGTGATGTCACTGATGCCAAGTGCAAAGTGCATCCTTGAGCAGGTCGGCACAAATGTCTAAGGCCAGGTACCACACCGCTCCATCTCTCACACAGAGGGCTGTGCGTGTATGCTCTAAAGGATGAATTTGCTAGAGGATACCCTGAATACATGTGGACAGGGTTTTATAAGAGCCTGTGGCAAGGACAGCTGTTTCTCCAAGTCTTTGTTTTCTGGACAGCTGTAAAAACTAAGACATAGGCAGGTAAGCTGGAGAGAGAAGAGACCTAGAAGATTCTTGAAAATCAAAATGCATGCAGAGAGGTGGCTGAAAACAGAATCTGTGGAAGAAGAAAGTGTGATGCTTAGCCCCGGCAGGTCCTAGGTGTGTTGATAAGATCAATCAAGAAATGGCAGACATTGAAGGAGCTCGGACATTGCAGCTATAGTTCTGATGAGCTTAACCATGAGATCAAAAATAAACAGAAGAATGTCAAATAGGGCTCCTAAGATAACTTTCAATGTAAATAATTCTACAGTAGTATTCCTCCATCTTTTTATTCTAGACAAAATTTCTAGTTTTGAGATTTTGCTTTACCTTTGCAAATTGTGAAAAATGATAAAAGCTAAATTCTATTGACTTGAAATTTAAAACTCAAAGCTCCAAACTTTGAAACTAAAAAAGTATTATAAGTTTTTGAAACATGGAGACGGCAGTGATATTATTTATTATTCTGTGTAATAATTCCTATTAAATTAACAAGGTTTTAACAACAGAAATACTGAGTTCAATATCTATTGCAACCCCAGTGTGCCGTTTTTCAATGTTTAAGTTGTAATAGGTTTAGAGGAAAATCCATGAAATTCATGGTTTCAGAACCAGAAATCATGTTTTGCTATGCACTTGATACATAAATTGATCTGAATTTTCCTTTGGCTACAAAATCAAAATATTTGGAAACTTGGTCATACTTAATTTATGTCATGATTTCATATCTTCACAAGTATTAATATTTCTTTCACTTTATAATAATAGGAATAACATCCGAGTAGTTCTCATCAAATATTCTATTTGGTTTCTACATTCATTTCTGAAAAAAATATTTTATCAGGGAATTCTAAGATCAGAAATTCTGATGTAAAAATGTTTTTGTCCCAAATATAACAACAAATTTGGAAAACAAATAAAGTCTCTTAGTAATAATAATGGAGTGGTATGTTTATGGTTAATAATTAGTAGAATGCATTTAGTAAGTCCATACAAGGGAATGAATGACCTTATCTTGATGTTTCCCCTCCCACAAGCCTGTTATATGTTTTTTCCACCTGCACAAGTAGTATCGCTTTCCTAACAGTGCGGAGCCCAAAGCCAGTGGCTCCAGGAAACAGTAAATGGTGGAACCGAGACTTGAATTTATTCAGATAGTTTGCCTCAAGTGTACATTATTGTTGAGGGTGTTTGCATGGGTTATTCAACTATATATGACTCTAGCTTATGTTGAAAACAATTCACACTGTACTCTCGCCAGACCTTCAGAAGAGTAAAAGAAAGTATAGTATAATTAATCAAAATACTCTAGTTATTCTTAAATAACATAGTCATGTAAAATGCCCAACAAAACAAAACAAAACAAAACAAAACAAACAAAACAAAACAGGAACGTATAGATGTCTTTATTAAGTCACCCAAAATTCAGGACTGCTATAACTTACAAGTGAGCTGAAATAAAAATATATTTTCTAGAAAGGATCCGTAGCTTTCCTTTGACATTGAAAGGAAATATTTTCCTAAAATATTTTCATGTTACCTTGGAATATTTAGACTATTAGCCACACTAGTGAAGACCTGCTTGCTTTTATTTTGGTTTTATTTAATTTACTGTCCATTTGAGGTGAGGGGTGGAGAGGAAAACAAGGTTTTCTTCTCTGAACTAAGTTATTATAATGAAAGAAAATGGACACTAATCATGAGAAGTTTTTATTGATGAGCAAAAACGACTTTGTAAACAAATACCTCTATCCCATTGATTAGATAATGTCTCCTGAGGTTTGTGGTAACACTGTCAAAACATGATTCATATCTTTGAAATATCAAATTTGATTTAAATCACTTGCAAAGCCAACTACTTTATTCCACCAGTCGTGAGTAATACGGCAACTCTCCACAATGTTTAAGTCAGAGAAGAAACAGAAAAGCAGAGGAAGATCACATGCTGGTATTGCTCTGCTATGCTTGTGAAATGCCAAAAACATAAAAAACATGGCAAAGGAAGACGGCCCAAAATACATTTCAGCGCTCACAAAGTACTGGAGAAAGTTCATTTTTACTTGATATGGCTTATTTTCCTTTTCCTTTCCAGTCTCAACTTTGTTTTATTTTTAACTTATGTAAATATAGACATACATATATATGTGCATGTGTGTGTGAATATGTGTGTGCATGTGAGTGTATGTATGCATGTGTGTGTGCATGTGAGTGTGAGTGTGAGTGTGCGTGTGCGTGTGCGTGTGCGTGTGCGTGTGCGTGTGTGTGCGTGTGTGTGTGTGTGTGTGTGTTCATTTGTGTGAGGATGGGCACAGATGTATTGAGGTCAGAGGATAATCTCAGGGCCAATTCTTACCTTCCATCTTGTTTGAAGCAGAGTCTCCTTTGTGTTAGCTGAGGCATGCACTATCCCTATCCTCTCTCTCCCCTTAGGATCACAAAGATTACAAACGTTCGCTAGCTCACCCATCTGTATGTGGATTATGGGGAACTGACCTCAGGTCCTCACACCTGTATAGCAAGTATTTATTTACTAGCTATCTCCCCAGTGCTTAAATATATTTTAAGAAGTATAAAATAAATATGAGGCTTTTTATACATTTTTTCCTTTCATTCAAAGCAAACAATTATTTGCCAAGTACTAGTAACTATTTACCAGAAGTGAACAAATTTAACAAAAACAAAGTCTATGAAAACTGAAAAAGTATAAGATATATGTCACAATAATAAATATGTCACAGGCTAAGAGTCTAAGTTCTCGCTTACATGGGATAGTTTGAAAGACCCCTTTGCCCCAATTCTTGGAAAGATGAAGGAAATAACAAGCACGGAGAGCATGAGATCAGGAAACATTTCCACAAATCTGTTGAGTACATAAGAGCGATTTTGAACCTTACATAATAGAGCAGAAAGCAAGAAGACCCAAGTGTCATTCAAAGGGACACAGATTCGTAACTCCAGCATCATACAGATGACAGCGAGTTGGGACCACTGTTTTAAAATCACGTGAAAGTCTGTGGAGAACTAGCTAGACCCACATCTCTGTTTACCCTGCCTCCAGGAAAATGTCTCCCTTTCCCACAACTGAGGCAGCCAGGGTAACTACAGCCCAGGAGCCAGATTTAAAATGAGAGACTGGAGGAGATAGAGATGGCCCAGCAGTTAAGAACTTGTTGCTCCTGCATTCCTTTTAGACAGAAACAATTTTGGGTCAAAATTGTTGTGAGTTGGTGTCCCTATCCCCCCACTGGGGTCCCCATCTAACTACTGAAGGTGGTCCCTTCAGGTTCCATCTCCACACTGTTGGGCATTTTGGCTAAAGCCACCTACATTGAGACCTGGGAGCCTACCACATCCCAGGTCTCTGAGACTTTCTAGAGGTTTCTCCATTCCCCACCCCTGGCAGCTGCATATTTCCATTCATTCTCCTGAGCCTCTGGGCTTCTCTCCTGTCTCCTTCACAAAGCTGATCCTGCCCCCCTTTTCCCTCCTTATCTCCTCTTCTCCCCAGGTCCCTCCCTCTTGCCTCCTGTGAAATTTCGTTCCCCCTTATAAGTGGGATTGAAGCATCCTCACCTTTCTTGTTTAGCTTCTTTGGGTCTGCGGGGTATATCATGTGTATTCTGTACTTTTTGGCTAATATCCACTTATGAGTGAGTACATATCGTGTAAGTATTGAGTCTGGGTTACCTCATTCACAAGATAATTTCCAGTTTCATCCATTTGCCTGCAAAATTCCTGCTATCCTTGTTTTTTAAATAGTTGAATTGTATTCCATTGTGTAAAGGAACCACATTTCCTGTAGCAAGTCTTCGGTTGAGGCCAAACCAGTGACCAGCCCAACTTGGGATCCATCCCATGGTCAGACACCAAACCGTGACACTATTACTGATGCTATGTTGTGCTCAAAGACCAGAGCTTAGCATGGCTGTCCTCTGAGAGTCTCTGCTAGCAGCTGATTGAGACAGGTGTAGATACTTACAGCACACCATTGGACTGAGGTCGAGGGACCCCTATGGAAGACTTAGGAGGATGGAAGGAACTGAAGGGGGTGGCTATGCCATGGAAAGAAAGTCTTTCTCTGTTTCTCTTACTGTTCATTGTTTTATGGTAAAGCATGGGGAGTATTTTTGTAAATCTCTTACTCTTTTATGCTCAGTCATTTTGATTTTACTGTAATGACATCAAGTCTATCTCTAGGTGTGACCATATACCATATAAATTTTGCTTTTATATGTATATGTATGTGAACAGGTTCTTGTGTGCAAAAACAAAGCTCAACCTTTGGTAAATTTTCTAGACGTGGCTATCTTCAATTTTTTTTTTTTTTTGAGATCAAGTCTCTTACTAACACAGAAAGTAATAAGTTGCCTAGACAGTGAGCCCTAATGATCTATCTGTCTCTACCTCTACATTGCTGGAATTATAAGAGTCTATTTCCAGCTTTTCAATGTAGGTTATGGAGATAAAGCTCAAATTTTCTTGCTTGCAGGGCAAGTTCTCTACCCACTAAGCAGTTTACTATGGCCATCTAATGTAATTTTGAATGAAAAAAAAAACAGATTAAGTTTAGTTAGGATGTATTTTTCTTATATTGAATCTAAAACTATTCATTCAGTCCCTACTAGATGGATTTATTCATTTATAAAATAAGAATCTGTTAAACATCTACTATATGCCGACTTCAGTTTAGAAAATGCAAGTTCAACAAAAGAGAAAATCTATGTGATCATGAAATCAGCAGTAATTCTGATGTGGGAAGGAGAGAGAAAAATACTAATTAAACTAATAATGAGCAGAATATTTCAAATGGCGATTCAGAACCTTGGGTGTTGTAAACTGTGATGTGCTGTGAAGTTCATATGGAACTGTGATAGTATCTAGTGTATGCTAGTGAATAACATAGAAAGAAAAAAAGAAAGAAAGAACAGTGTAACAGTGTCAACTGACCCGGACCCCTGGGAGCTCCCTGAGACTAAGCCACCCACCAAAGTTGCATACCCAGGTAAGTCTGAGTGTGTATGCGCCCCAGGCACATGTGCAGCAAAAGGCTTGCTTGTCTGGCTTTAGCCGGGAGAATGGGCCTGAGGGAAGGAGAAGGCCTGGGAGGGTACCCTCTCGGGGACAAAGGGGAGGGGGAGAGGGATGAACTCTGTGAAGGGGACTGTGGGAGGGCAGCATTTGGGATGTACATAAATCAAATAATGAATTAATTTTTTTTAAAGAGCACTTGCTGCTCTTCAGAAGACAGCAGTTCGGTTCCCAGCACCCACATGACGGATCCCTCTGACCCAACCCTAAATGCAGTTTTATGGACGTGCTCTTCCACTCCGGCCCGGCTCCCTCCCTGTTCATAGATGCAAGCCTGTTAGTCTTCCTGGGGTTATTCACTAGCTCACTGACACGACACACATTTTCTTTCTTTTGGTTCAGTTTTTAATAATCTTGTTATTCTGCAAGTCCACTCCCCCACTTTCTTAATTTTTACAGTTAATCCTATTTTTTACTTCAAATACAGTTTTATTTTTAAATTTCTTCTAACTCACTGTTTACCATGTTGTCTTATGCACAAATTGTTGAATATTTATGATTATAATGACTGTTTTAATATGCTTTGGCCGCAAAGTCCCTCATACATATCAGTTCTAAGCTGGCTTTGTTCAGTTTTTTTTTTTTTTCTTACTTGAATCAGTTCTTGGTAATGTCATCCTATCACTTCTCTTACAATAATTGATAAAAATGTGAATTTTGTCTTTGGGGACAGGGGTTAATCATGTTTTCCTATTAATATTCTTGATCTTTTTCATTGGTATGGTCCAATTGCTTGAAAGTATTGACATTCAAGTCTTGATTTTAACTTCGTTGGGCTAAGCCAGAACATTTATTCAGATCGTTAATTTCCTCAACCTTTGAGGTAAAACTCAGAACTGCTGCCCTGTGACTTAGGAGATGTTTGATGCAGGTTTGGTGGGCCTTTGTTTGCATTCCAGATTACTCCTTCACATTCGTTCAAGTTACGCACTCAGAGGAAGATGCACACACATCCATTGAGGATAATCAGCTCAATGCTTTACCATGGACGCTCTGCAGGTCTCTTCTGTTCTGTGTCTCTGTGTCTCGTCCTCATTCACTACTGTTTGGTGAACATATTACTTCCGATTGTCTAGACACTGCTCAATCATGAAAATGTCCAGGCTTCCCTTAAATACATCCTAGACACCGACCAGTTTTCTTGGACAGCTGTGTGGTACATCTCTTATACCCTGTCTCTCAGGAAGCACTCACTGTCCTTTGCTCCTAGGTATCTAATGCCATGGCAACCATTCTATTCCTCTACTTGTTCTGGGAAGGGTAACAGCTCTTCTCTGCAGCTCCATCGTGGTGAGATGTAAAGGTTTTCCGATGAGTGTTAAGCCACACAGGAGACACTTCTCTTCAATCTCTCGCTGCTCTACCCTTGACTGCACCCGCCCACAACACACCTGCAAAGCTCTTGGTCACCATGCTTCAGTAACTCACCTCCGGGGTATACTCAGTGCTTTGGCGCCTTCTCTGATATGATTTCAGTGCATACCACTGATCATCATACGTGACAATTGTGTTAATATTTATGCTCGGGACTTAGTATTTCTAACTTTCTCCCTTCTCTTCTGTAAGCTAACACATTTAATCTATTTAATTTAGATGACAGGTGAATGGGCTTTTGATCAGTAGTTGACAATTTTAATGACTTAACTGGAAAGAATGCTTTTACAATAGTTTTACTTCATCAGATACATTGATGTTTTATTTGCCGCTTATTATGAAATAAGCTTTTAAAGGTATTTTAGGTGTGATTTTAATTTTGTTTTCATTGCCCTCCAAATATTTTATTTCCATTAAACTCTTTAAATTCCCCTAGCATTGCTTACTTTTGCAATGGCTCTAACCTACATTATTCAGACACAACTCCCATTGTTACACTGATGAAAATGATAGTGTTGAGCACATTTCTTACTCCACAGGCACTTTCCATTCCGCCTAGTCATGATTTAATCCACTCACAACTTATTAAAGAGAGTCACACACCCAGGGACCTTGTCCCACAGGGAAAGGGAATATGGTGGACTCTGTGTTTTCTGGCCTAAGGTTGTATAGGAACTGTCATGGTTTGTTCCCGTGTTTATAGTAGAGTACTCTAACAAGTCCTGTTGCCAGACACAGGCCTTAGAGTCCCCATAGAGCCTCCTCAGAATTATTATCCTGCCAGCTGCCAGCAGCA
Organism: Apodemus agrarius; assembly: GCA_964023405.1. Classification (NCBI taxonomy): domain Eukaryota; kingdom Metazoa; phylum Chordata; class Mammalia; order Rodentia; family Muridae; genus Apodemus; species Apodemus agrarius. Next base: position 10,932,628 of record OZ030016.1, read on the forward strand.
AATGATGTCTAGCCTCAACCTTTCCTTATTCTTTCTCTTCTTTCTCTGAACACATAAGGCTTCAACTGTTTAGGCATTTCTTCGCATAGCAGAAAGTTACAGAAAATGCAGGGAAAAGAATATATATCTGAACAAAGCAATACATAATTAAAATGGCAACAATAAAAGAGATCATAAAATTACAATTATCAATGATATAACAAAAAGCTTTATAAAAAATGGGGACATACACGCCGGGCGGTGGTGGCGCACGCCTTTAATCCCAGCACTTGGGAGGCAGAGGCAGGCGGATCTCTGAGTTCGAGGCCAGCCTGGTCTACAGAGTGAGTTCCAGGACAGCCAGGACTATACAGAGAAACTCTGTCTCGAAAAACCAAAAAAAAAAAAAAAATGGGGACATACAATGTTGCAGATAGGCCATATCTGCATATCTCAAATCTGCAAGAATATACTATATTATAGAGAGAATAGAATGAGGATTAGCCTAGATTCCCCTTAACTAACCTTGGACTTATAGAAAATCTTGATAGCTATCATTGTTACTGTGCTGTTAAGATTCAAACTAAAAACAGTATGTGTAGCTACTATTTAAACAAAACTTAAAAAAAGATTGAAATCAATAAAGATGAAAAATGTTTCTGGCACAGCTCATGTTGGATATACAGAGGTTCTGTCAGTATCAATTCAGTGTAGTAATTCAATATCGTATTAATACATTTTTATAGAAAATGGGCTTTTTCTATTTTTTCAATAATGATCCTAAGATATACTTCTATAACTTAAAAATCTTTCAATCATATAGTTGTGGAGAACTGACGGCTTCAGATGTTGTGTCTACCAGCATATAGAATAGAAGACTAATATCTGTGATTTCTCCTGACCTGAATTTATTTCCAGTAACACACAGTGGTCACAACAAAGCATTCAAATATGACTTTGTATATCTCAAATGTCATGGGAGAAGCTGGAAGTACACAGGAGAAAATTACTACCAGACATTCTGGCTCTCTTACTTTATTTAAAAACATCTTAACTCGTCATTTGGTGGCTACTTGCACATGCTCACTTCCAACTGGGACCATTCCGATTAGCTTAGGCTAGACACTTTAGAGTTCTTATGCCATTCACCCCAGTTTCCTTTACCATAGCATATATCACATATTTGCATTGGTTTTTCTTTTCTTTTCTTTTTTCATTCTTCAAACTTCATAAAAGAGACATGCTTGTCTTATTTCAATAGCTTTCAGACTAACCATGTAGTATAACACAACACCGGCTCCTGAAGAAATATTGAGTGAATGTATAAGTTCCATAATAAAAGTGAAGACTTAAATGTGGGTCTAGAGAAAGCCAGGAGTTGCATTTGTAGTAGACTCCAGAGAGCAGGCAGCCTCATACCTTCAGAGGTATAATTAGTGAATATTCCTTGGAAACCCAGGTCAGCTCTGTCACCGATGTCCCCGCTGATGCTCAAGGATGTTCCACATGGTCATGCATTGGGATCCATTCAGAGCTCTCTACCTGATATGTTCTGAATGTTCACATATTCAGAGCCAACTAAGTCAGTCACAAAACAATCACATAAAGGCTGGACACTTTTGTTGGGTAATTTCATCCCACCATATAGACGTGTAATACTCAATTTTAGTATAAAGAAATATTCTGGAATAAGTGTAACTAGAGCCAAAGCTTGTCAACCTAAGGACCAAGACCCATACAATAGTGACGAGCTTATCCATCAGGGATGTTTAGAAGTAAGGGACAATGTCATCTTAATGACACTCTAGTTGTTCTTTAATGGATTAAATTTTTAGCTGTTGCCAATGAATGACTTATATTGAAACCCCAAATGACTTAATTGCAACATGGATTATGAGTTATGTGATCTTTATTGATACTCATTTACTCTCAGACATCAGACCATTTAAGCCTTTAAGTATCACTTCCCTTGTATGCAAAGTGAAAAAATATCATGTGCTTTACATCTCTCTTGGGACCCCTGTGGGAGGCGAACTACATACCCACACGTAGGAATCAATAACAGCATGTTAGCAGAGCATATCAAAGCTTTCGTTGACAGTTATCGCTTCCAATACTGTTCTCTTGAACTGAACCATGGTTCCTACTCCCTGTTCTCTGTTTTATTTTCATGGGGGTGGGGGGAGCTATAGAACTTACAGGTAAGGACCCCTGCTTTCTATCAGTCCAATTAAATAACATAGTAAGATTATAAGATTGTGTTCAGATTCAGACATAATGAAAAGCAAGTCAGGTTTTCAGAATAGTAACAAGTGCTCACATTACATTTTTGCCATGACATGGCTGCCATTAAATGTACATGGAGCCCAAGGAAGGCTTTGTGCTAAATGGCATCAGACTTGGCTTTATGTGGAACTTCCTACTGCCAAGCTCTAAGTCTCCTGATTTAATACTGCCCTCAATTAAGTGAAGATCAAAATCTCAAATATTCTCAAACTTCAAACCGCCAATAGAAATGCCATACTATAGTCACTTAAAAAATATTTAGGTGAAAAATTCATTTAAAAATTGTTTACTTTAAACATTTAAGATCAGTTTCATTTGGTTTGTAAACGTTGTTTTATTTCTGAAAAGCACACACCACATTAAATAAATTGATGACCATTGGAATGTGTTTCTTTTACAACACAAACTATTGACTCATTTTGGTTTTTTTGAAGTGCAATACTTGTGACAATCCCTGGGAAAGTAAAATGTTTGTTATTTCCACATCAAAACCAAGCTAAGTTATGCCATCATAAGATACAAAGTAAATGCTTTGGTTGAAACAATTTGCTTGGCCTGTAATTATCAGCAGCAAATAGACATAAGCATTGTCAGGATTTGCAGAAAGATCAAAACATCTCTAAGCCCACATGTCATTTCTCCCCGTCTGCTAAACAAGACTGGGTCGTACAGAGGTAGCAAAATGCTGTTTCTTCCCTGTGTTTTCTCCAATCTTACTGCCATATTTCAGGACCATGATGCTTATACAGTGAGCTTCAAACACCTATTTCTTAATTTGGATTGATCAGAACCTTTTCAAATCATCTGTCCAACATGGTATACGTTTCAGGAAGTCTAATAACCCTTGAGAAGGAAGAAGGTGATTTACTGGGTGAGGCAGAAAGCTACCTGTGAAATGATGAGCTTTTAGTAAGATTATCAGTACTACTTAATTTGCCAAGCATCAGGCATGGGGAACTCTGTGTAGCTTTAAAACAAGATATTCAATCAATTGCAATTGAAAGAAATGGTTGGGTGTCAGAATTGATATTTCCTTGGAATAATGAACAAAACTGTCAGTGTCAGAATTTTGCTCAGTAGATTTCTAAAATTGGCTTGGTGTGGCCCAGACCTAATGAAAGCCACGCCTTCTCCAATTGTATCTCCTTTCCACAGCCCAGGGTGATTGTAGTCTTTCTTGCTAAACAAGTTCTAGATATGTCTGATGGGAAGTGACACATTTCTTGATAAGGGTATAAGGCTTCAAGGTAAGAAAATGAGTCGCTGTCAAACACTGTTGAAGCTGAGCAGGATGCCAGGTCTTCCCAGTGATTCAGACTGAAATTTTATTTACAGGCAGTCTGGAAGTAGAAATGTGCTCAGGAATAGACTCAGCTAGCCAAAGGTCATGGGAATATAAGAGAACCCTGGGTATTTTCAGAATTCGCGTGGAGACCTAAAACTGCCCATGAATCTTGGTACTTGATCTTCTGCTTAGAACACTTGATCCAGGCAACCTGACCACAATAGAAGTTTCATAATCACTTGCATGGAAGGATGGAGTTTGGCAAAAGTCCATTGATGGTGAGATCTGACTGCTCATTCAAGAAAGTCCATTGATGGTGAGGTCTGACTGCTCGTCACATCAGCTATTTATTTGAAAAATATCATCTTCTCAAAAGGCGATAGTTTCCATATACTTTGAAAGCCTCTCTCTGTCTCTGCCTTTGGGTTCCTTTTGACCCTCATTTTTATATTAAATCAATCCCAGAGGAAGAGCCATTGGAAGACCAACAATTCAAAGAACTACCTACTAATCTATTTGAATCAACCTCAGGTAACTTGTGCCTTAAAAGAATTCAGGGAGACAAAAAACAAAAAACAAAAAAAAAAAAATAAGGGTGAAGTGGCAAGATGTGCTGGAGGGAATCTTTTCTCTCGTCAAGCTAACACTGCGTGCTGAGTGGCTCACTTCTAGAGTGTGAGCAAGTCCCTCCTTTGGAGTGAAAGCCTGCATTGAAATAGCTGCAAACTGAAAACTTAGAAAACGGAAACCTCCCTGAAGCAAAGGCAGTATCAGTTACAAAAGCCACATACCTTTGATTCTTTCAGAAGAGAAATACATGCAAATCATATTCAAAGACTATTTTTTATTGTGATATGGATGCTTAAAGTTCCAAATTAAGTAAGCTATAAGTCATGTAAGCTTTGCTACATAGCAGAGTGGTTAAAATCACAGCTCTGAAACAAACATCTGTCTTTTCCCATGGGCTGCTTAGCTCTGAGTTTCTCTAAACACAGGGATAATCACAGGACCTGTATTACAGTCCAGTTGCACTGGAGCATGGATGGAACCTGGTGGGATGCCTGGTGCAGAGTAAGTTCTCCATAAATTCTGGTTGCTACTGGTCCTGACACTGACGTTGTTGCTGCTGGTGAGATTTTTGTGCTATTCCTCTAGGAGCTTCCCCCTAAGGAGAAAGCACTGTGGCACGGATGACAGTGGAGTAAGAGCAGCTTAGTTTAGACCATCCCCATTCCTCCTGAAAGCTTGCCTTAAAGACGGATAATTCACCCAACTGCACACTGCTGCCTGAGCTGTAGCCAGCACAGCTCCGCGTGCAGATCTCTGGCTGACCACAATTCCCTGGCCCCTTACCGGACTCAGTCCAGTTAGCCAGGGTCCCTGTGTACAAGCTGTGGTCCAGTTCTCCAGGTGGCTTCCCTCTTTTTACACTGAGACCCATTGGTGCCCATTCTCCTGTGGTCCTTTCTGAGGACTTTCCTTGCTGTGCATCTGCTCTTTTGTCTCTGCTCCTCTGGATTGCAACTCCTCCCATCTCGGACTAAGGGGTACACACCCTTCAGCTCCTACACTCCCTGACTTCCTGCCCAGTTCCTGTTCACCTCTGTCCCCTCGTGTTCAGCACAGAACACTGTACTAGTGCCAAGGAGGCTTTCAATGTTTGAGATGATGGTGGAGCACCCCTCCCCAGCTCTGTGATGGTTAGTCTTGATTGCCAACTTGCTGGGCTTTAGAGTCACTATGGAAACAAATCAGAGAGTCTCTTTAAGTCTAGATAAGATTGAGGTCAGATACACCCTAGATGTGGGTGGGATAATCCCATGGACAGGATTCCTGGACTGAATAAAAAGGAGATAGCAAACTGAATGTCAGCATTTATCTGCCTCTGCTTCCTGTGTATAGACACAATTGGACTAGCTGCCCTATCCTCCTCCTCTGTGCCTTCCCCACCACGATGGAGCACACTCTCAACACACACCTTTCTTCCTGAAGGTGGTGTCCTCAGGTATTTTGCCACAGCAGAAAAGGCAAGTAACCCTTCTGCCAAGATTTTTGGTAGAATTTGTTAGATATATGTATGGCAGTCCTAATGGTTGACCTATGGTAGTACTTTTGGCTGATACATTGTAGTACTTACAGTTAATACACTGTAGTACCTATGATTAATATATATAGTAGTACTTATGGTTAATACATAGTAGTATTTAATGGTTGATATATGGTAGTATTTATTTATGGTTGATATATGGTAGTACTTACAGTTGATATATGGTAATACTTATAGTTAATATATAGTAGTACTTATGGCTGATATATGGTAGTACTTATGACTGATATATGGTAGTACTTATGGCTGATATATGGTACTATTTTATAGTTGATATGTGGAAGTATTTATGGTTGATATATGGTAGTACTTGTGGCTGATATATGGTAGTACTTATAGTACAAACTTTGTTGAGTCTGTTTATGATTTAACATTCATTGACTGAATAAACAAAATCACTATAGAAATAATACATGTCATAATAAACTGTAACTTTGATTCCAAAAACCTCTTCTCTTTTTGAAATTTGCATACAGAGTTTCTGGCATAAATCATTTATAGGTCTGGATTTCAAAGCATCTGATCTACTCTAGCATATTTAGGTGCTGACTTGGAAGTTCGTAGTATTCACATTTGGTGATGAAAATAATGCAACATTGTTTGGTATGGATCACACAGGATGCTTTTCATCCTGCTAGGACGTCAAGCTGCTATAGGGCATCTTGTTTAAGCTGGATAACTAATATATCTTTCTCATTAACATTAGAATTGAGCAGAAAGGATTTAGAAATGCAAATAAAAATATAATTTTATATTGATAATTGCAGCTACAAATATTAGTCTATGTAGAGAGCAGAATCTTGAAATATCTTGACCATGAGCAGGGTGACAGTTCCTGCAAAATCACAGAATATGGGACTCTGGATTAGACTATTACCCAGATGACTGTGTCCTTCTGCACAGCTACATTTTTAAATTAGAGTAACAGAATAGGTTATATAGGACAGAAAGACTTCCCGCCTTGCTTCTATGCTGTCCCTATCACAACCTTAGTGATTCTTGAGAAACTATTTAATATCCATAGCACCCGTTTCCTCCTCTATAAAAAAATAATAAATTTTTTATTATGTGTGTTTTTATTCTGAATTGTCTTCAGCGGAAGAAACACAGATGCTTAGGGTAACTATAAATAACACCAGTTAAAGATTATTGGGGCTTGTGTTTTTAAGTTCAGCAAATATCTAAGAACATTGCCATTTTTTAAATAATTTTTTATTGAATATATTCTTCATTTACATTTCAAATGCTAAAACCTTTTCCAGTTTCCCCCCTCCCTGAAAACCCCCAATACCTCCTCCCACCCCCTGCCTCCAAGTATATGCCCCTCCACTCGACCCAATCCCACCTACCCCTCCTCCTCGATTTCCCTATACTGGGCCATCTACTGAGCCTTCACAGGACCAAGGACCTTTCCTCCCACTAATGCCCAATAAGGCATTCCTCTGCCACACTTTTGGCTGGAACCATGTGTACCACTTGGTTGATGGTTTAGTCCCTGGGGGTCCTGGGGCTTCTGGGTGGCCAAAATCGTAGTTCTTCCCATGGGGCTTCAAACCCCTTCAGCTTCTCCAGTCTGCCCTCCAACTCCTCCATTGGGGACCCCATGATCAGTCCAATAGTTGGCTGTGAGCATCTGCCTCTGTATCTGTAAGGCTCTGGAAGGGCCCCTCCAGAGAGAACCATAACAGGCTCTTTTCGGTATGCATTTTTTGTCGTCCATTATAGTGTCAGAGTTTGGTGACTGTTTATAGGATGAAAGCCCAGGTAGGGTAGTCTCTGGATGACTTTTCTTTCAGTCTCTGCTCCACCCTTTATCTCCATAATTGCTCCTGTGAGTATTTTGTTCCCTTTCTCAGAGGAACCAAAGCACCCCCACTTCAGTCTTCCTTCTTCTTGAGCTTCCTGTGGTCTGTGAATTGTAACTTGTTTATTTTGAGCTTTTGAGCTAATATCCACTTATCAGTGAGTGCATACCACGTGTGTTCTTTTTTATGATTGGGTTACCTCACTCAGGATGACACTTTCTAGTTCCATTCATTTGCCTAAGAATTTCATGAATTCATTGTTTTTAATAGCTGAATAGTACTCCATTGTGTATACATACCACAATTTCTGTATCTATTCCTCTGTTGAAGGACATCTGGGTTCTTTCCAGCTTCTGGCTATTATGCTATGAACACAGTGGAGCATGTGTCCTTATTACTTGCTGGAGCATCTTCTGGGTATATGCCCAGGAGAGGTATAGCTGGGTCCTCAGGTAGTAGTATTATCTCTAATTTTCTGAGGAACTGCCAAACTGATTTCCAGAGTGGCTTTACGAGCTTGCAATCCCTCCAGCAATGGAGAAGTGTTCTTCTTTCCCAACATCCTATCCAGAATCTGCTGTCCCCTGAGTTTTTCATCTTAGCCATTCTGACTGGTGTGAGGTGGAACCTCAGGGTTGTCTTGATTTGCATTTCCCTGATAACCAAGGATGCTGAACATTTCTTTAGGTGCTTCAGAGCCATTTGGGTTTCCTCAGTTGAGAATTCCCTGTTTAACTGTGTACCCCATTTTCAATAGGGTTATTTGACTCTCTGAAGTCTAATTTCTTGAGTTCTTTGTATACATTGGATATTAGCTCTCTATCAGATGTAGGATATACTTTATATAATTTAAAAATTACATATAATCATATATATACATATGTATACACAGACACATATTTTAAATGTGCTTTTGAAATTCCAAGCACATGAAAGTAGAGACAATAAGCCAGTATTATTTATCACTTAATCTTATCAAATATACAGGGAATTTAGAGTAGAAAATACAATAAAAGAAAAGACAAGAGTGATCTCAAATTCAAAGGCAGTCAGGGATCCAGTAAGTCAGTGGGAAGGCTGAAGCGAGACAAGGGAACTTGGTAGAGGCTGAGTGTATAAGCTTTAAGGCTTTGGGTGAAAACCCTTCTGTATTTATCACTGACTAAACTAAATGATAAAATTACTTCAGTTCCTTGACTTTGACCAAGACTCTACCTGGTGTTGTGTGTGGATGATTGTACCTGTGTACAGAGGCGTCGGGGGAAACCTAAGCTGTAAGACCTTTCTATTTTAGCTACCCTATATTCTCTAGACCATGATGCTGGATGTCTCAGCTGTCTTCAGTATATGCCAGAATCCTGAAGAAGTGAACTAGCCCGTGAGAGCAAGAGCAAGCAGGCAAAGAGAGAGGGCAAGCTCTCTTCTCCTGTGTCCAGGCTAGCAGAAAGTGTGGCCCAGGTCAAAGGTGGATCTTCCCACCTCAAACATCCAGATTGAAGTGGGTCTGACCACTTTAAATAATTTAATTAAAAAAAATTCTTCCTAACCTTCCCCAGACATTTGGGATTTAGTTAATTCCAGATGTAGTCAAGTTGACAGCCACGGATAGTTGTCACACACAAAGTGAAATGAGCTAAAACTTTTAGCAGGGAAACCTTGCATATCCGTCAACTGGTAAGAGATAAAATCACACCACACACACACACAAATACACACACACACACACACACACACACACACACACACACACTGTTGTAGTATAACTGAAAACCAAACCAAGAGTTGTGTTTGTTGGCAAGAAGCTGTGAACTGGATATCCTAGTGAAATTATCGTATGTTTGAAAATTATTGATACTGACTCCAGATACCCAGATTTAGAACCTTGTTCTAACCTTAAATTTAAAATATTAAGTTTATGCCCCTCATGGAGGTTGAAGACAGAAATCACTTAGTCATTCTAAGTGATGGTAATCTATAACCAGGCCTAAATATAGCATCTTCTAGAAACATGTATATATGTTTCTTTAGATTAATAACATGAGTGGAAAAAATCTCATTTGTTTTTTAATAACATATTGCTTGACTCATACCTAAAGGTATATCACCAAAATTTAAACTGCAAAACACATGTCTTCAACCTATCAGAAACTACAGTGTTCATGTTTCCTATTTGAAAACACTTTTTCACACAAGTGTTTCCAAGTACTTACATCAGTTCACAAGAATATGATTTTAATTGAGCATATTCATTGCCTGGAAGACATTTCTCTTGATATTTTCCTTTTAGCATGCCATGACATTGTAGATTAATCATTTCCAATTGAAGGTTATGTGGAAGCGTCTCAACTGCACACATAAGTGAGTTTTCAAGAGTAAAACTGCAATGTCCTTTGTGCTTCCACTGCACTTCCCACATCCCCAAGCCTGCTGTGAGTCGATAGGGTGACATCACAAAATATGTGTGCTACACATTTGAATGTCAATAAAGACGTAGCTACTTAGTTTAACTCTGATACGCATAAATGTATGAAATGACTTAAGTGCAGTGAGAAACAATTCTGAGGTGACTTACAAGATGCCCTTTTGTAAGAGCAGAGTATCACAGTTTCCATGGAATATTCTAGGCTTTGTCATTGTGGTACATGAATTGTCATTGGTAATGCAAAAACAGATGAATACACATGTATCCCTAGGAACAGGCTAGAAATTTGAGGTGCCTCTGGGCTCTTGAATCTAGTGTAGAAGTCTGAGAAGGTTAAAAAAAAACCAAAGATAAAAATCTTATGAAAGATTTGATCTGCTGTCTTGAACTTAAAGATGGAGAGAATATATGGAAGATATGTGCGCGAACTTGAGATGCTCAGAGTGTCTTGTGGACAATGGCCAGCAAGGAAAACACTTGGTGTCCTGTCCTGCGATCAGAAGTAACTGAATCTTTCCAAGGAGAACACACTTGGAAGCAGACTTTCCCCCAGAGGCCTTCCATGAGGACTGGCCTGGCTGCTACCTTCCTTTCAGTCTGCAAAGCTGTGAGCTAATAAATGAGTGCTGTTTTCTGAGCTGTCATTTCTGTGGTCATTTGTTACAGATCATTAGAAAAGTAACACATTTGATTCAAAATTATGTAAATTGTTAAGTTATGCAATAAAAGTTTCACACACAAGTACCATTTTCTATTAAGTTAAATTTACTAGGAAGTGTCCATAGGTCTGAAGAAAAGCTGATTCCAAAATCACCCATTTAAAAGTGTGAAGAGTCGTTCTTTCTCTTTCTTTCAAAGTTAAAAATGTGATCAAACACGATCAGTGCTCATCTGAAGGATAGTTATATGATAATGAACCTCAAAATACTGTCTCTACTTCTGTAGAACCATCCTGGGACTGACAAAGTCCATCTGACAGGGCTGGTCAGGTAGTTAGTACACAGTAAACCAAACTGCTCACCCCCACATTTCTTGTGGAGGACGAGACTTTGAATATCCTCTCATCATTTTCAGAAACTGTGTAAATGTTTACACAATCCCTTTCCTCCTTGCATGTTTTGAAATAAGCAGTTATTAAAGTCTTTGGTGATGCCATTTCCGGTTACAGTGAGTTAGTTTTCTCAGATGAGCAGTTTATTTTTCCCCCTATGGAGAATATTTGTACGGACTATCTACTTAGTAACTGTACAATCAAGCTAGCCAGGCCAAATCAGCATGTCACCTGTCAGACATGTCTGTCGATTGATCAAGGGCATGGAAACCACTCTAAGATCCTTGCTCAGTTTTCCAATGAACTATTCTGGTGTAGCTATTTCCTCAGAGCTGAAGGAAGAGAGAGGAAGACTCTTAAGACTGGAAGTAAACAAAATGTATGGTGCTAAGGAAGTTTATATGACTCAAAAAGCTCCTAAAATTCACAAAAGTCAAAGGTCCCACCCAGGGTTCTAAAAGCAATAAGTAATTGTTTAGGAAAGAAGACTAGCCAGTTGACTGAGCTGCCTACAACCTGTGTATGACATTCTAAGGATGCAAATTTCATGAGCTGTCATTCGAGTTGAGGTTTCGTTTTTTTTTTCTGATAATGCAGCTTTCACTGAACCACTCATGTCTTCCATAGTAACCCCTCACCCATATATCTGTAAATATTCCCAACAAATTCTAAGTGATTGTTAGTGATCCAGTCACATAAAAAGTATTGTTATTTTTCCCAACAATATCAATTATTCAAACTACCGATTCACCCAAGGGTAAAAGTCTAAATTTCCTAGTGGCTTTTCCTTGACTACTATCCTAGGAGTTTGAAATACTGTGATAAGCATTTAGTTTTTAACGTATGATACTGATGCATGCGGTTTTGGGTTGGTGTGGTTTATAATGCCAGTGCACCATAAACACAAGGCTTAGCCCATGTCTAATCTTGAATGCATGAGACATATGAGAATGGGGATTATAACTGTATTCCTAAAAATGGCATTCGACTGAGCAGTCATGAGAAACTATGACATCACATACTGCCTTAGTAGTATCCTTGTTTTTATAGTATGTAAATAGCCCGAAGTAATCTACAACAAAAGATTACAGCATTGTTCTAAATTAAGTTTACTTATAGACATAAAAAATTGTATAGTTTTCAGAAGTCATAAAGTATATTCTTCTTCCTTTGATTTGTATTAAACAATTTTAAAATATAAAATATACTCAAAGAATGGACCTTTCAAAATGAGAAATATGCCATATTTGGCTCACAGCCTATAGTTACAGAGTCCCTGATTTAAAATTAACATATTTTACAGCTTAAAAAAATAAGAGCTGAGATTACTGGTCAAGGTCTCCTTATGTTCCAATACAATTCAAATTAAATATGAAATGTTTATGATATTTTATAATAATTTCAAAATAAATATGAAATGAGAACAAAAAAGTGCTCATTTCAGAAGCAATTTATTTCCTGAACTTCATACACTACTGAAGTTGAGTATTCTAACATAGAAATATTCCCTTTACTGAGACCAGTGGCTCGGAGGTAAGGGCACGTGTTGCAGCCAAGCCTATGTCTTGAGCTCAGTCTCTAGGATCCACATTGTGGAAAGAAAGAACTGACTCCCAGACTGTCCTCTGCCAGCCACGGAAGTAGATGTGGGAATAAACCTAAGGAATATTCCTGCATGTGCCCTCAAGGTAGCATTTCCTGTTGTGTGACCCAGGAACCAAGTTTATAAAAAAATGAATATGCATTGAATTAAATATATATGTTCCCCTCTAATTTTATTTTATTAGGAGTGTGAACTTTTAATAAATTTCCCACATAATTCTTGTGTTTGTGAAAATTCAAAATCAATTTTCTTAAAAGAAGGATAAGTTAATATATATCATGAATTACTATATCAATTTTATACATATCCCACCAAACCACCCTAAACAAAGGATTTTAAAAATTAAATGATAAGGGTTTTAGAAGAAAAATAAGGTTTAGAATCAAATTTGATTCAGCTCACTCATAGAATAAGTATTTTTCTAGAAAATTCATGGTAGAACAAATCAAAAGTAAGAGATCAAGTCTTACAGGCTTGTTAAATAGATGCAAACAATGTATAGATACTCAAACATATGCCAAAACACCCCTCACACACATACACTTGCATACACACACTTAAACATACACTAAAACACACCACGACATACACATGCATACACACACTTAAAAGCACTTCACATATACACATGCAGACTCACACAAACCTTATATGCATAAACATGCATACAATATACACACCCTCAAACACATCTCACATGCATACACGTGCATAGATCCTTTCAAACATGATTTTCTGTTACTCAATATAAAACTACACAATGTGTCTACTGAATTGATGCTTCTCTCATAAGTTATATCAACCAAGAATGGCCTATTAAGTTACAATAAAACTAGACACTTTCCCTATATTAAGACTGGATGGGCAAACCAGTGTGAAAGAAGGGTCCAAAAGCAGGCAAAAGAGAGAGAGCCCCTGCTCCCACTGTTAGGAGAATCAAAGAAGACCAAGCTACACAACCATAAAACACAACCTATATTCAGGCTCCCTGATTGTCAGTTCAGTCTCTGTGAGACTCTATGGGCCCTCATTAGTTGAGAGTGTGTGTGTGTGTGTGTGTGTGTGTGTGTGTGTGTGTGTATGTATGTGTGTGTGTGCATGTGTGTGTGTGTGTGTGTATGTATGTGTGTGTGTGCATGTGTGTGTGTGTGTGTGTGTGTGTGTGTGTGTGTAGTGTCATTTCTTTCTTGCTCCTACAATCCTTCCTCTCCTCCTTCTTCAGGATTCTCTAAGCTCGGCCTAATGTTTGACTCTAGGTCTTCACATCTTCTTCCAGCAGTTGGTAGATGAAGCTTTTCTGCTGATTATGCTAGGCGTCTATCTGAGCAGAATATCATTAAGAATCATGATTTCATTGACTTTTATTTGCCAGTCCTGTGTGGTCCTATCCTAGGTATCTGGGCTCTCTAAACACTGGTTCGGAGGGGTTATGAAGAAAAGGGTCCCGAAAGCAGGCAAAATAATCAAAGACAGCGGCTGTTCCCACTTTCAGGAGTGCCTAAGATGTTTGAATGGCAAGGCTTGATATTCCAAAGATGGAATGTCAGAGTTGATTGATTTTAAATTCCCAGATAGCTAAGGGTGTTGAACATGTCTTTAAGTGCTTCTAGGCCATTTGATATTCTAAGGTTGAAAAGTGTCTGTTTAGATCTGAACTCCATTTTTAAACTGGATTACATGGTTTATTGAGGTCTAGTTTCTTGACTTTTTTAATGTACTTTAGAAATTAGCCCTCTATCAAATTTGAAGTTGGCAAAATCTTTTCCTATTCTATAGGCTGTTATGTTGTCCTATTAGCAATGTCTTCTGTCTTAAAGAAGCTTTGTAGTTTCATGAGGTCCTGTTTATTAATTGTTGATATTAATGCCTGCTGGTTGGTGTTAATGACTACACTGTTGGTTTTGCTGTTCGGGAAGTTGTTTCCTATGCCAAAACATTCAAAGCTATTCTTTACTTTCTCTTCTATCAAGTTCGGTGTATACAGTTCTGTGTTGAGGCTTTTGATCCACCCAGATGTGAGTTTTGTGCAGGGTGATAGATATGGATCTGTTTTTTTCCTTCTACATAAAGACATTATTAGACCAGCACAATTTGCTGAAGTTGCTTTCTTTTTTTTATTGGATATATTCTATATTTACATTTCATTTCCCTTTTTCTGGCTCCCTGCTCCCCAAAGGTCCCCCATGCCCTTTTCCCTCCCCGTATTCCCCCATCCATCCTTTCCCACTTCCCTGTTCTGGTATTCCTTTACACTGATGCTTTGAGTATGCTGTGCATTCATTTTCTTAGGTTTCTAGGAAGTTTTTAATTGCTTATTTCTTCATGGCCCAGTAGTCATTAAGTAGAAAGCTGTTCATTTTCCATGAATTTGTAGTCTTATTGTTGTTTCTGTTGTTGTTAAAATCCATCTTTAAACTGTGGTGATTTAAAAGGATACAGGGGATCATGTCTCCAAGAAAATTTAAATTTTCTTGTATCTGTTGAGACTTCCTTTGTGACTGAATATATGGTCAACTTTGGAGAAATTTCTGTGAGATGCTGAGAAGAAGGTTTATACTTTTGTGTTTGGGTAAAATGTTCTATAGATATTTGTTAGGTCCATTTGAGTCACAACATCCATTAGCTCCATTATTTCTCTGTTTATTTTTTGTTGTTGATGATGATGATGTTGGTAGGTGGTGGTGTGTGCGTGTATATGTGTGCACATGTACCTTAGTGGGAACACTTCTTTTATTTTGGTTTTGCTGATATAAGAATATTTAGTGCATATTCATAAGTATAATTAGCCTCCTTAGATTGGAGTTTTCCTTCTAGTTTCTTCCATAGAGGTGGATTTGTGGATATTGTTTAAATATGACTTAGTCATGCAATATTTTGTTTTCTTCATTTACACTGATTTAAAGTTTTGATTCATATAGTAATCTAGGATGGCATCTGTGATCTTTTTGAGTCTTGTAGAATATCTATCCAGGCCCTTACATCTTTTAGAGTCTCCATTGAGAAGTCTGGTATAATTTTAATAGGGCTGCCCTTATATGCTACTTGACCATTTTCTCTTGCAGGTTTTATTATACTTTCTTTGTTCTGCATATTCAGTGCTTTTATTATTATGCGGTGTGGATATTCTCTTTTCTGGTTCAATTTATTTGATGTTTTGTAAGCTTTTTATATTTTTAAAGGCATCTCCTTTTTTAGGTTGGGAAATTTTTCTTCTATGATTTTACTTAAAATATTTTCTAAGCCCTTTGATCTAGAGATTTTCTTCTTCTAGTCTCTCTATTCTTAGATTGGTCTTTACATAGCCTCCCAGATTTCCTGTACGTTTTGTGTCAAGAACTTTTAGATTTAACATTTTACTTGACTGACATATCAGTTTCTGCTATTCTGTTTTCTATGCCTGAGATTCTTCCTTCCATCTCTTGTACTCTTTTTGGTGATGCTTGCATCTGTTGTTCCCTTTCTCTTCCCTTGGTTTTCTATCCCCAGGAGTCCCTTAATTTGTGTTTTCCTTTTTCCTCTTTTTTTTTTCTTCTTGCTTCTATATCCATTTTCAGGACTTGAACCTTTTATTTTTCCCCTTGGCTTTTTTTTTTTTGAAGGATTTATTCATTTCTTCCCCCTGTTTTCTTGAATTTAAGTAATTTATTCATTTCCTCCAATTGTATTTTCCCAGACTTCTTTAAGGGATTTATTAATTTCCTCTTTTAGGATCTCTGTCATCTTCATAAAGTTGGTTTAAGGTCATTTTCTTGTGCTTCAGCTGGGTTTGGAATATTCCAGGGTTGTATTAGGATCGCTGTGCTCTGGTAGTGCCATATTACTCTGTCTAGTCTTGATTGTGTTCTTACACTGACATGTAGGCATCAGGGTTTGGGATGAATACAGGTCTAGGGGATAATTTCTGAGTTTATTTTTGCTGAGTGGGTGTTTTGTTCCTTAGACTCTATTTCCTCTTTGGTCTTCTGGGCTTTGTGGTCTGTATTTCTGTCAGTCAGCATGACTGGTACAGCAGGGAGTCTCCATCAGAGTGAGGGGCTAGACTTATGACAGTGAACATGCCTTTGGGTCAACAGGGATCTATGACAGGGTGACGTGCCCCTGAGCAGCAGGTGTCCAACTGTGTATGGGTGGAGGCATGATCGGTGGTGCTGCTGGTAGTGGTGGTCAGTAGCCTGGGGCTTTTGGCTCGAATGAAGGGGGTAGGAGGGCTCAGAAGGCAGGAAGGGCTCTTACCCATTCTGACTTGCCTGACCTGCATCTAAGCAGAGGCTATTTGCCTGTGTAGGGATGGGGGTCAAGTGGGGGGGGGTACAGCCTGGGGAGAGGGTCACTGAAGCAGGAACTTCGTTACATTTTTTTTAAAGATTTATTTATTTATTATATGTAAGTACACTGTAGCTGTCTTCAGACACACCCGAAGAGGGCATCAGGTCTTGTTACAGATGGTTGTGAGCTACCATGTGGTTGCTGGGATTTGAACTTAGAACCTCTGGAAGAGCAGTCAGTGATCTTAGCCGCTGAGTCATCTCTCCAGCCCCACATTTTTAAAACATTCTCTATGTATGCTTTAATTTCAGGTTCATATGTTCATAGTACTTAAGGGTTTTCATATTTGTATATAAGAAATGTATTCATTGAGAAAAAAGTAAAAGTTTCAAATAGGTTTAGGAATTTTGTTTTTGTCCAAAAACCTTGTATTTGATTTAAAACAAAAAGAAAACTAAAGACCTTTGTTCTTTCAAACTTTGAAGTTGAGGGCAAAATTAACACAAATGATATTTTCATTTAATCATTACATAATGCATGAGTCTGAGAAACAACATACATTTTAATTAAACTTTCAATGTCTTAAGATATGTTCACATAAACAATAGGAGCTTAAGACACAGTACTGACCACAGAACAACACAGGCTAACAATGAGGTTGATTTTTTTTAAAGGATGCATCTGCTCATAAGAGTCTATATTCTGAAATCAACTTACGATCATGAAGGAAAGCAAGAGTGAATGTTGGGCATTCCTTCCCAGCCATATACTGCATTACCAAAGCTTAACATAAATTCTTGAACACACTGGGGAGCTCTGGGTTCTTGCTTGAGAAACCAGGTTTTACCATTTACCTAAATAACATCCCAGCAGTAGCAAAATAATAATTAAAAAAAAGTGAAAAAATTCTGCTTCTCGATGATATTTATATGTCTTCCAATTCAAATGCACTATTGTTTTCCCAGTTGCCAGTTATGTGGAGATGAAGTTTTGTGCCCTGTATTAATCACATTTCCAGGTTATACAATTGTGTTCCTAAGTGTCATCTACACTAGTGTCTATGAGAAGGCAGATTTTGATTAAACTTAACAGCCTCCAGTTACTGGCTATCAGGTTAGTTGAAGTTTGTTAAATTAAAAACGTACTCAAAAGTTAACTAGAAGGAAACCAGTAAGTGTTCACAACCCGCTCTGTGCAGGCTTGGGCCAGACAGAGGTCAGCTCTGCTATGAGATCTATTTGTGGCTTGCTTTTGCCACACTGCTTGTTAGGAAGTCGGTGCAGTACTGGTTACAGAGCTGAGTCTTCCCACATCCCTTTTCCTGGGCACTTGAGTAATTATAGTCTCCATTTCCCTTAAAGTTAGATTTGGTCTGAAGATAGAGTACTGAACACTGAATTTTCAGCACAAGCAAGTGCAACCCTGACCCATCAAACGTACTGCATGCCATGTGCCCCAACTTCAGGCTCTTACTGGAGGGTGCCAGCGACTCAGTATTGGAAGCTGTGATAAGAATGAGACTCTGTTAACCAGGATCACTCAGTGACTCAAGGAGACAGAGCATCCTCGTGGAGTTGCTCCGAGGGTATCTGTCAAATACTCAAGTGTCGTGAGTGTATGTGTGTGTGTGTGTGTGTGTGTGTGTGTGTGTGCATGTGTGTGTTTAATTTTAAAACTCCTTAAGACTGTTGATTGGTTTCGAATTCATATCTTTGTGCCTGAGTATGAATATGTACCATGTGTGTGCAGGAGCTTGTGGATATCAGGAAAAAGTGTCTAGTATCCTGGAACTGGAGTTATATGTAGTTTTGAGCTATTGTGTGGGTGTTGGGAAGTGAATCTAGATCCTCAAGAACAGCAAGTGTGCTAAAAACTAAGGTATCTCTTTAGTCTCCAATCCTCTGTTTTAAATCAATGTTTTCTTAGTATAGAACTTCATAGAGTCCTGACTGGTGCCAATGGTTTTCTTTATGGAAGGATGGCCTTGAAGTCCTGATTGTCCTGACTCTGCTCAACTCTTTATTCAATTGTAAATGTTGGGGTCAAGTTGTTTCTGCAGTTATTATTACTTTACTTAATGCAATTGGCAGGACACACGGAGAAGAGATTATGTTTCTTTCTTCTTTATGAAGTGAAACCACTACCATGCTGTCTCCAAAGCCTGCATCATTCCGAAGAAGACTGTCATCATCACGTTCTACTTGAGTCTACAATAAAGCTGGAAGGTAATATCCTTACTCTAACACAGAAAGGCTGAGGCTTATCCAGTTTCCCGTTGACTGTTCATTCTACAGACGTTATTCTTCTTTGTTGACAACCCTCATAATCCAGAAGCATCTAGGTGAATGTTTCATGAAGCAGAATGAACTAGAGTAGACTGAAACTTGAAAAGCTCTTGCTTCATCTGAAGACAGCATTCCATCTAACAGAGCCACTAGAACACTGAAGAGCTGTGGTGACAACTACCCGTTCACTTTATTGTAATTGCAGGCTTGAAGGCTGGCTGCTTCTGCAGTTCCAGGAAGGTTAGCCCATCTTCCAGACTAGCCCTGCCATGTCATTAGGCTCGTTATCCGCTAAATCTATCAAAACACTTGCTTATCAAATGCAACAGTTCAGCAGTGTGCCTCATTTTTAGGAATGACCTAAGCACGAGGCTCCTTAAGTCTCAGGAAGGGGCCTTTCCACTTAAATTTGCATACCTTTAATTCAGCAGACAACATTTGTGTTCCCATGATCTCTCTTTCAGAATGCTTTTTTCCCTCTTCCCAAGGGTCTGCCACCAACACTCCATTTCTCCTGTCATCAGTCAGGGCCTGAGACCACGCAGAGCTTCTGCTTGAGCTCACGTATCGTCTCCTGCTTTACCTGCCATTACAGTGATCTGTGTGTGTGTCCCGTGTCACTTCCCTCACCAGAAGAGTCCCTCTCTGCTATGTCTCTCAAGCCCTATTGTAGTCCCGTGGGCTCCAGGGATTCGTGCATGTGTCAATCCCAGTTTCCCACTTCCTCCAGGTTTACACTGTTAAGCTTATTTTTTTTTCTTAGCACATACAACACTTCATTCCTTGCTACTAATTTGGCTTTCTTAGTGTAAAGCAAAATTGTAGACACTTCTTATATGCTGGCATTGTGTTTGCTCACATGTTCGTGGGCTTTCCAGATCCAGGGTGATGAACTCAAGGAATGACTTTCCTTCCCATATTATCTGGTTTCTGATATCTTGTTTAGTGACAAAAAGAAAAAAAAAAGATAGAGCTATACAGATGCTATTATTTTGTACAAAAAGACTAAACCTATGTTGATTTTCACTGTGACTTCAGGAATCTAATGGCTGTACTAGCATTTCATCCTCTTTAAGCTGATATACATGGGGAACTAGATCATTCTGTTTGCTCTTTGCATACTGAGATTTTATCTAAGAGGTTACAGAGGGTTTAGCTATGGAAGTCAGTGTTAGCAAGGCAAGACCAAGCAAGGCTGACACGATGGTCAGAGATGTTTCGGTGCTGTGAACAGGAACAGCAAAGTGTTTACTGATGCTCCCATTAGCCTGACCCCATTGGTGTCTGTATAAGACAGCCATGAGGTGAAGGAGCTGGTGAACCCTCAAGTCTAACTAAGTCAGCGCAGTAGAAAGATGGCTTGTGCAGCTTGCGTCCAGCATCTTCCCCGAAGGCTAGGTTCTTTTTCTCACATTATGCCAGCCTTTCCAGATCTGCTACAGGAATACTCACTCCATGAATCAAAGTGCAGGCCCAGCTTAGTTGGCAGAGTTTTGTGTTTGGCTGAGATTTGTTTATTAATATGACAAAGGGCTTTAAACATTGCAGGCAATTAACTAAATTGAAATGACTAATATAAGCAAACTTCATGAAGATCAACATGCCTGCATTTTAAAATGTGTACCCTTTGCAGGGACTCCTCCCATTTTTCTTTACATGTTATGTGATATGAGGCAAATGGGCAGGAAATATATTCAACAAAATTCCAGAATTTATTCAAGTAGCAACAATTTAACAGAGATAAAAAAAAAAAAATATGTGCAGGGTCTTATCTGAGAAGGTTTTAAGGAATGACCTAATTCTCATTACAGACATGCAAATTTGCCTTCTCCTGTGGCAACTTTTCAGGCATTTGGTAACAGATGTTTCTCCTCTTTATTTGAAAACAAGTCAGACCTACCTGGAAAAGCAGAGAGATTCCATTACATCTTAAACAGTCCTGAGAGAATTTTTCTATGCTATACATTTATTTAACTAATAAAGTACTTTTTAACAAAATAAAACACCCTAAATAAACCAATATGGATTTATGAAATAGATGTAAGGAGTTTACAAAGGATCATTATAAATGCTGAAATTTCTTCGATTATGTAAAGTAATATGAGAACTTCCTAATTTATTTGGACAGATGAAGAAAGTTTTAGAGGAATTTCGAAATAGTATAATAAGAATAAATCTATTTCTGTCTTCTCTCCATCACTGTAGAGTTTTTTCCACTGCACCTCATTTCCCACCTGTTTGGAAAGGCACACGCTGGCAGAGTGTGCAGGACTTTAATATCATTCCTAACCGCACACAAATTGAATTCTTGCCTCATAGCATCAAATCTCCAGGGAACAAAATCTGGCCACATAGAAAGAACATAAACTGTTCCCTCACAAGATGGCAGATACTTGGCGTGTGGCTAGGGGGTTTCTTTAAACAAGTTGATTAGTAGTATCAGCTTGGCATGTTCATTGTTTATAATCATTCTATGTCACTTGCCTATAAAAAGTAGAAGCGCACGTCTTGTGTTATGAGCCTGGTTTGAATCAAGAGGGACTTCCCTGACATGACTCAGGAAAACACTGCATGCCTACAAACAAGGAGGAAAAAGATATGTGCAAGCATTTTTATATCCCACCATTATTGCTGGAAGAAGGGTTCTGCTCAGTTGACCTACTAAGGTACTTCAAAAAAGACTCTTACTATATTTCCTGTCTAAACCCAGAGTGGGTAAGAGCATCAAGAGATCATCTATCAATCCTTCTTTCTGTCTTTCTTTCTGTCTTTCTTTCTTTCTTTCTTTCTTTCTTTCTCTTCCTTCCTTCCTTCTTTCCTTCTTTTTCTTTCCTTTGTTTTTTTCTTTTGTTTCTTCTTTTGTTTGTTTGTCTGTTTTGAGTCAGGGTTTCTCTGTCCTGAAACTTGCTCTGTAGACCATGCTGGCCTCGAACTCACAGAGCCAAAGTCACAGAGAATGCCTCTGGCTCCTGGGATTAAAGGCATGTACTGCAGGCCAGGCAAGATCATTACTTTTAAATATCACTTTAAAATACTTCTTACCAGAAGAGATGTAAGTAACATGTTAAAATATTTTTTTTTACATTTTTTAAAATTTTCTATATTCTTTGTTTACATTCCGAAGGCTTTTCCCTTTCCCGTTCCCCCCTCACCATATGTCCCATATGTCCTCTTCCACCCCACCCCCCACCCCACCCCTCCACCCCCCACCCCCCACCCCACCCCCCCACCCCCACCCCACCCCCCCACCCCCACCCCCACCCCCCGCCTATTCCCCAATCACCACCCCACCATTTCTCTGCTCTATTCTGGTACTCTCCTACAAAACTGGATCCAGTCCTTTCAGGACCAAGGCCCTCTCCTTCCTTCCTTCTTGGGAATCTTTTGACTTGCTAATTGTGCCTTGAATATTCAGAGCTTCTGGGCTCATTAATATCCACTTATCAGTGATTGCATTTCTTGTGTATTCTTTTGTGATTGGGTTAACTCACTTAGGATGATATTTTCCAGATCCAACCATTTGCCTACAAATTGCATGAATTCATTATTTTTAATTGCTGAGTAGTATTCCATTGTATAAATATACCACATTTTCTGTATCCATTCTTCCTTTGAGGGACATCTGGGCTCCTTCCAACTTCTGGCTATTATAAATAAGGCTGCTATGAACATTGTGGAGCATGTGTCTTTATTGTATGCAGGGGAATCCTCTGGGTATATGCCCAGGAGTGGTATGCCAGGGTCCTCTGGAAGTGACATGCCCAATTTTCTGAGGAACCGCCAGACTGATTTCCAGAGCGGTTGTACCATCTTGCAGTCCCACCAACAGTGGAGGAGTATTCCTCTTTCTCCACATCCTCGCCAGCACCTGTTGTCTCTTGAGTTTTTAATCTTCGCCATTCTGACTGGTGTAAGGGTTAAAATATTTTTGAAAAGACAGTAGGCTAACTAAGCTGGCGTAATGGGAGTTGTTTGGTAATTGAATGTTAGAATTCCAGTGCTCTTTGCAAAAACAAGTTTATGTCTATACTCACAAGCTTTGTGTGATGAGGAGTCGCTTTCCACTCTCCTCTTGTCTACTAGCTATCCTCCCTCTGATCTAGCTCAAGGATTCCTTAGTCCTCCTGCTGTTTTATATATTAATTCTCACCCACTCTCGCTCTTTTAAGAGCACATCCCCACCCCTTTTATTCCAAGCACTGGAGGCAGAACTTTGCTAATACTATGAATATGGGTGTCCTCTGGTGCTAGATTCAAGGCGACATATGATAGCTTAGCCCCTAAGAACCAACAGTTTACCACCGGCTTTCACAGATTCTGGATGATGTAGCATGTAAACTGGCTGACACAAATACATGTGTTTTCTATTAGTATGTATTCTTTATAAGTTCCCTTATAATTTTCTTTTCTTTGACCTCACTTTGGGCTTTGTGCAGACTCACTCTATAAGAAGCAAATACATAAGAAATGATTCTGGAAAAGGAGCTCCCTCTTTGACTGTGCTTTCCCTACCTTGCTGTCTTTTCTAGGTGTTTGTGAAGGGAAACATTGCTTCAGGCATGCAGTCCATGTCAGCCCGTCCTTGCAGCACTTACCAACCTTGCTACTGCTACGACCCTTTAGTAAGTCCCTCATGTTGACCTGCTTCCATAAAATTCATTCTGTTGCTACTTCGTAACTGTAATTTTGTTACTGTTATGAATCATAATGTAAATATTTTTTGAAGAATAAAATTTGCAGAAGTGGTCATGACCCACAGGTTGGGAACCACTGCTCTACCATTCTGGGGTCCTCCTTAAGCTGGATTTGACTCTTAATAGCACTGGCCCTTAATCCTAAATTAAGTCTAAAAATCCTTCAGCTTTCAAAATTCTTTTGACTTTCTTTACTCTAATTAGAAGAGCCACTACTATCCTACTGATGATTAATTAAAAACAACAGTAACTATTAGGTCCAAATAATTATTATGTAACAAGTAATACTTCAATATTCAGAATTACACCCTACCAGATAATTATCATTGTTAACATCTAATATTAAAAAGACTCATTGGAAATTGCCATGATCACATAGTATCAAAGGGGTTTTCTGCTTTGGAATGCTAAATACTTAAAATTTTACAGTAAGAACTGCACCTTGGCATCTGGAACGGGAGCCACTTTACTTTCCTCCTTCAACCTTTGTACTGTGTTAGTAACAGTTTCCACCCTTCTCGGTTCTCCTTTACCTTTCAACACAACTTCCACCAATTCCCTTTGTCTCGTGTACGTGTGTGACATTCTTTGCTTCAAGTCTCTTCCTGCCTCACTTCCCTAATTTGGACCAGAGACCTATGCAGTAGTGAATTCTCAGGAGTTCCCTGTCTCCGATGTTATTTTCAGGATAGACACCTGAGTTCAGCACAGACATTGCCTCTCCCATCAAAACTCACTGGGGTCACCCTTCCCTGTTGGCCAGCAGACTGGAGGTCCCAAATTAAGCCTAGACTATCTAGAGCTGAATGTCAGCAGTACATGAGGGTCAGAAGCAGAAGAACTAATTCTCTGAGACAATTCAAACTGCACGCACAAAGCTAAGAATGTTTAAGGTTCCAAAATATAACAATCAATATTGTATTTTCAAATATCCTTTTCAGGAAGTCAGTAAACTTCTCAACATTTTAGCATGTTGAACATGATGGGTAAAAACCACTAGTCAAACAGAGCTGAGGAATTATATCAAACACAGCACAGCGGGCATCTCGACGTGCTTGTGAACTTGACTGACTACCAACAAGTCTTGGGACGCTCTAAGTGTAAATTAGAGGGAAGACACCTCCACTTTGTTTTATTTGCCATGAGCTGTTTCAGACTTGGGTGATAAGGAGAATCTTGAAACTTCCGTTTGGAATCATCCCTGTGACTTCTGCATCTGGTAGGAATGCGTCACGTGACAGGCAACTGTAGCCAAGGGTGGACGCACGAAGCTTGGTGTATGCAGGAATGCTGAGCAAGTTGTGTGCAGGCTCCCTCCGCTTAATAAAACCACCCACCACGGCCAGTAAGAGCAAAGGAAGACCCGCGTTAGAACACAGACTAAGAATATTTGAAATTTAATCAGGTACATCTGGAGCACTACTTCTCCGTGTGGCTTGTCTGTTAGAGAGTTTAAGAGCCTAAGCTCTTACTGTAAAGAAGAATGGTGCGCACAACTTGAGACCTGCTTTTCAGCAAACTCACTGAAACCAACACATTTACAGGTGCTCGGAAAATTCAAATTATGCCAAAAATATCAAATGCATGGTAGTTTTCTATGTGCAAATGACTTGTTAGTGCATTGCTAACTTTTACCTGTGATGGAAACATTTTGTAGCACAGGTAAAATTCTTTAAAGTCAATGACTGTGCAAACTAAAGTAATATTTAGTACATAAGAGACACCTAGACATTTTTACTGTACGGATCATGAATGGAAATGAGAGCCATCTTAAGTTAAGTTGTTGAATGATTCATGTTCAGTAAATGAAGTTGTTTATTTATCCAGCCCAATAAGTTCAAAAACATACACTGGGGCTGGTGAGATGGCTCAGCGGTTAAGAGCACCAACTGCTCTTCTGAAGGTCCTGAGTTCAAATCCCAGCAATCACATGGTGGCTCACAACCATCCGTAACAAGATCTGACGCCCTTTTCTGGGGTGTCTAAAGACAGTTGCAGTGTACTTACATATAATAAAATAAATGTCTTAAAAAAAAAATGCACTGACTCCTGGACATTGGGCTGGATTCCAGGGATGTAATGCTGCAAATGACACAGGTTCACCCTCAAAGAGCTACTGTGGTTGAAACAGAGTAGCAATAGTAGGCTGGGGTATTTTTATAGGTCAGACACTTTTGTCAGTGTTTCAAAATGAATTATCCCTCTTAACTTTCCTAATGTAAAACTTACATTTTTCTGCATTTGTAGCTCAATGATTAATGTGTTTTGCCACAATCACATAGAATCTTCCAAGGCCAGCATTTTAATTCTAATCAACCAATGCTATCATTCTTTAATCTCCCACAATTTGTTGAAGACACTGGAATTTTTTAATATCAAACCACGTTATTTTTCAATTTAAAATATTGTCTTGGACTTCTTGAGAACAAAATATCTGCAATCTCTTGTTTATTTAAAATAAGTACATGTTATTTGATATCCATTAAAATTAATATTCATATATCAAAGTAAAAATTTTGATCCTATGACCTCAAATTGTTTTGGGTGTCATCTTTTATAAATGTATCTTGTTTTGGGTATCTTTTTTTATAAAATGATTTTTATAAAATGATTGTTTTAGTCACTATTCTATTCCCTCAGCCTCTTTCCTGTTTCCTTTTTTATATCAGTAAGATCCAGAATTCAGGAGGTGACAGTGAGTAGGAAGAGTCTATATAGAAACCAAATGCTCATGTATGCAAAGTCTGATTTCTAGAGCCCTTGTATTCCTCTGTTAAATTTCCTGTTTCTTAACTGTCATTTTCACCCCGTCTGCCTTGTTTTATAGGGTATGCATCTGCCATGTATTCTGGAAAGCCCATACTTACTTATAAATACATCCTCTCTCCAATATATTCTCCAAACAAGTGACTTGAAATCATGTATTCAAGACACCAAAATCTAAATTTTTCTCACTTTAAAATTGGACATACCTGAGGCTTGTTATATATGATTATATTTATAGTGTTTCAAGATAATAAAGCTTATGATCTAAAATTTATTTTACAGTAGATTATATTTAGTTCGTTTTGGTTGATTTCTAATGCATTCAATTCTAGTGCTACTAAGAGAGGGGAATTTGGGCTTGTTGGGGTAGGGAATAATTCCAATATTCTGTATATGGATGCTCACATCTAAATGAGACAGCTTTGCACTTTAGAAATGCAGATGTGATAGACTATGACTTTGTCCATCTGGGTAATAAATAGGGAATCCTATGCAGAAATAGTTCTGGCAAATAGGATGCCTTTCAAAAAGATATGATACTTTTTAGTGAATTATGTGTGAGAAAGCTATTCCAATGATACACAAGAAGAAGCTAGGTCCTTAAACTCCAGACAAAAGATTTCCAGAATGTTCTTGAAAGCTAGGATCAAAAAAGAATATAATAGATTTTTTAGAATATTCAGAAATATACAAAGTTACAAATATAGAAATATATACTTTTAGTTCAAACAAAATTTTCATAAAGGAATGATGAGGTATAAATTTTGTATTGAAATACTATGTGCCCAAATATGAAAATCATCTGTACATAGCTACCTTGGCTTTCAAATATACTTAATGTTAATGATGCTGCCAGGAAACATTTCAAAATATTACAGATTCTATAGAATTTGTGTATATATGTATACACACACACACACACACACATATATATGAACTGTTCCACCTTGCAATAAGATCAACCCACAAAGTTGCTCTCCTGTGTGACTCTAACAATGTTTGATTATGGAGACCTTTTAGAAACATACAAATAAACATTTCATATTCTGTTTATGGTTCTCAAATTTATATACAATTCTACCATAATGGTTTCTCAGAGTATCAAATTCAGGACATGTTCAAAATAAACAATTGCGTGTTCCATGCTATAATTGATAGGAAACACCTGATGGCAACCCAGAATATTATCTACAATTGACATTTTAAAATTTTTTTAAGTAAAATAGATTTAAATCGCTTTCTCATATTTGTTTTTCTTAAGCCCTTCCCAACTACCCTCCTCGATCCCCTCTCATGACCCCTGAAGCTCAAGTCGATCATCTCTTTTACTCCAATTGCTTTTATATACACATACACATATAAGTATATGAACATATATATATGTGTGTCTATATAATTTATATATATAATATATCATATGTATGATATATATATATATACATATATATATATATATATATATATATATGTATATATATATAATTTGCTGAGTCCATATGTTTTTTTTGCTAATTAAGGCTGGCCACTCTTCATTGGACAATCAATAAGAGGGTGTATCGCTGGCAGAGGCTTCCTTCTTCCAGAAGTTGGTAGTTGGCTGTGGTTCTTTGCTTAGGGGTTGGAACCCACAGAATCAAACCCTTCCACATTGGCATGTCTATTAATATTCCCATTTTCCTGGTTATGTTTATCCAGCCATTTCTAGGAGAGATTTTCACAGTATACTTCCTGGTATTCTGCCTCTTAGAATCTTTATATCTCTTCTTCTGTGATGTTCCCTAGACCACAGATGCCTGGTGAAGATGTATCTTCAATCTGTTGATATCTGTATGATGTCACGTTGTGTTGTGATAATCTCCAACTGCTGTAAAGAGGAGCTTCTTTAACAGGATGTGGTAGCTAAACTTACATGTGGGTATAAAGAGAAGATTTACAGTGTAGTATGAAATTATGCTCCTCTGGCAACATGATGGTAGCTGATTCTTTTCTAAGGCCCATGGCAACACTAGCACTGGCTAGGTTTCCCTCCTGTGAGGTGGTCCTTACGTTGAAATAGACAGCTGCTGTTGGCTGTTAGCAAGCAAGTGCCACGGATCGCACCTTTATGCATATCTTGCTAAGCTTGCAATTTTCATGGTTCCTATGTGTGGCAGCTGGGCAAGCCAGTTCAGTTGCTTTGCTCCTTCGGCAGCTTGTATAGCATTTTCTTCAACCGTGAAAGCTAGAAATGCAGGAAAGAGGCTCTCAGGCCAGATCCAGCTTGAATAATCCAAGTTCTGCATCCTAAGTGTGTGGTGTCTTCAACAGTCGAGACTTACTCTCAACTGTCAGGGGCAAACAATGGCTTAATCAATAATCCACATTGTTTGGGGAGTCACCTGAGTTACCCTGACCAACACCATATTCCACAGATACTTGCCCAGGAGTGCTCATTTGCTCACACTAGCTGGGGGTGGGAACAATCCAAATGTCCTTCAGCGGGTGAATAGATAATAAAAATATGGCACATGTACACAGTGGAATACTCATCAATAAGCTTAAAATAAACAAGTTACAATTCACCAAGCTCAAGAAGAAGGAGGACTTAAGTGAGGGTGCTTCGGTTCCTTTGAAAAAGGGTACAAAATAGCCACAGGAGCAATAAGGGAGACAATGTGTGGAGCAGAGACTGAAGTAAAGGCCACCCAGAGACTGCCCTACCTGGGGATTCATCCTATAAACAGTCAACAAACCCTGACATTACTATGGACAACAAGAAGTGTGTACCAAAAGGAGCATGCCATGGTTGTCTCCAGAGGGGCCCTGCCAGAGCCTTACAAATACAGAGGCAGATGCTATCAACCAACTATTGGACTGGGCGTGGGGCCCCCAATGGTGGAGCTGGAGGATGGTCCAGAGGAGCCGAAGGGGTTTACAGCCCCATGGGAAGAACAATGATTTTGGTTACCCAGATGCCCCAAGACTCCCAGGGACTGAACCATCAACCAAGGGGCACACATGGTTCCAGCCAAAAATGTGGCAGAGGAAGGCCTTGTTGGGCATCAGTGGGAGGAATGGTCCTTGGTCAGGTAAAGGCTCAACAGAGTCCCGAACAAAGGGAAACAGAGGGTG
This sequence comes from Apodemus agrarius, assembly GCA_964023405.1. NCBI lineage: Eukaryota > Metazoa > Chordata > Mammalia > Rodentia > Muridae > Apodemus > Apodemus agrarius. The sequence continues at coordinate 10,962,288 of OZ030016.1, forward strand.
GGGGGGAGGTGGGAGTGTGTCGGGTGGAGAGACATACTTGGAGGCAGGGGGAACGAGGAAGGGGAGAAGTTGGGGGTCTTAGGGGAGGGGGATATCGGGAAAGATTTTACCATTGGCAATGTAAATGAAGATGATATTCAATTAAAAAAAGAAATTAAAAAAAAAAGAAAAAAGAAAGGAAAAGGTGAAATCAGGGAATTTTTCTAGGAAATGAATGAACCAAGAGAATATTATTATATAAAGTGAAGCAGCCCAGACCCATACAGACAAACACATATATGCACTGTTCTCGTCTCTGCTCCGCAGCTGCGCGTCCTCAGATGTGAGTATGAAGCAGACTAATTGCAGAAACCTGGAAAGTATGGAGGTATGCAGGGAATGCGGGGCAGGCACATAGGAGAGAAAAAGAAGGACCTAGGTGATATGAACTGAGACATGAAGTAGCACAGAGGGGGCTCTATTTAGAAAGGGAGGGAGGGAGGTCAATACAGAAGGAGGAAGAAAAACAACAGAAAAATAATAACAAGATTGTTTGATGAAACAAGGCATAATCATAGTAATTTATTTTACATTACCTAAAATTATACACAATATATATAAACTTACACACACACACACACACACACACACACACACACAGAGAGAGAGAGAGAGAGAGAGAGAGAGAGAAAGTTAAAATGTTAAGCTACGTGGGCTGATTATGCTACCTACAAAAAAAACACAGACAAAAAACCCCAGTACCAGAAAGCTCTAGTCAGCTGACATATGAATAAACATGTAAATCCATGACTTGTATTGGAAATTAGACATGTGAAAGAGTGCTTCAGCCAAGCTCTAAGTAAATGCATCCGTTTAATGCCATTTTGCCTTGAAAACAATGGGATTCACAACAGTATGCAAATATGGCACCTCCTGTGTACCTGTTCACAATGATGAGAAAAAGTCTGAGTGCCTGGCAAACCATCTGCTCTGAAACTAAGTTACTAGTCAAAGCAGGGGGCTGAGTATAGATACATATGGTTCTTCCCTGGTAAGAGAACATCACTGGATGTAAAACTACCAATGACTAGAAGCTAGCTAGCCTTGACAAACAGGAAAAAAAAAAAAAAAGAAAAGAAAAAAGATAAAGCAGAGAACTCCAATCAGCAAGGTGGCAGGGGGCGGAGCCTTTCCTTTTCATTAGAATTGGCAGGAAAAGAGCCTAGGAATGCCTGCCCTGTGAGACATATGCACTGACCTCAAAGGGTGAAACGCGGGGCTGTATTTATTCAGGTGAAAAAAATACAAAGCTTTCGTGTTGTGCAGTGGTGATCAAACAAAGAGGCTTCCAAAGGCTGTCTTCCATTGTGGGGCTTGCAGCCCTCCACTGCTGCATTTCCAGAATGTTGTGGTAGGCCAGAAATAGCACGGATTTTTAAGGTCAGTGACAATTTTACACAAAATAAATTTTCAAGTTAAAGGCACTAATAATCTTTCTATATAAGTAATATTAAGAGAAACTTTAGGAATGGCTTTCTTCAACAAGTACTTTAAGGTAGTCCCAGGGCAATAATCTACTAAATTAATGGAGTGTGTTTTTATGCTGTTTGTGTTATAACGTTCCTAGTGATGGGAGCCAATGCTTTAGGTTTTGGATAGATGATGAAATGGTCATTTAGTTCCATTTTATCAATATCATCGGAATAATATATTCAAATTATTGATATGACTCAAACCCAGAACTCATGGGTTTGCAACAGTAGCTCCCATCTCAGTGTGAATTCTCACTGTTGTGTAACTTCTTTCAATAATTAGCTAGTAATATGATATTCCAAGCTAGCTCCTAGTCATTGGCAGGTTTATACAATGATGTTCTCTTACTAGTGAAGACCCACATGTATCTATATTTAGTTGCCTGCTTTGATTAGCAACATAGTTTCAGAGTAGAGACTAAGCCAAGCACTCTGACCTTTTCTCATCATTGTTAACAGGTAGTCAGGAGGATGCCATATTTCCATCAAAGGGGGAAATTAAACCAGATCACTTACAAACCTCCTTTGAGGTATGAAATTCTGGGATTCCACAATAAATAACTTCAGGAGTTCCAAAGTTGAGAAGATTCTGGGTGGCAGAGCCGAGTTTGACATGGAATGTGAAATATGGAGTTTTAATAAACAGAGAGGAGGGAGGAGCACATTCCAGGGCAGTGGAATTGGGCGAACTCAAGAAACTGATGTAATAATTTCGGATGCGACCAGCCTTCTAGAGTGGATACTCACGCTCAGAAGCAGTGAGGGAGGGAGCTGATTGGTAGGCTGAGACAGCAGAACTGCTAGCTTGTCCAGCAGGGGGTTCAAGTTTTATTTTAGAAGCCAAACTATTTTCTAAGGAGAATAACTTTTACAAGGCATTTCTCAGTGCAATTGACAAAAATGATAAATGTGGGTGTCTTAAAAGAGATAAACTCATGTGGTCGCTCTAGTTATAGAAGATTGAGCTGTAAAGAAATTCCTTTGGGTAGGTTCAGTCAGAAGTTTAAAGGAAATTAAAAAAAAAAAAAAAAAGACCATCTTCATGGTCAAGCAGCAAAGTGTGGAGAGTCATTTTGCCTGCTTCTGGGACAGCCTGCCTGTCAGGCAGAGTCAAGTCAGGCCAGGGTCTGATGGCAGATTTCCTGGCCTGCGGATGCACAGAAGGATGAGGGGGATACACTTGATGCTCAAGACCAGGGGCTGAATGTCCTGTTAATATTGGAGGAAGGAACTAGGAGGAGTAGGGAGGCCTCTGGGTGGGCACTGACATCGAATGTACGGCAGCCATTGTCTCTGCTGGCTTGTGACTTTGTTTCCCATGATACTGTAAAGTATATAAAGCCTAAGAGAATTAAATCCGGGGCTGCTGCAGTCCTGACTGGATGGCCCTCCCTATTTCTAACCCATGTCTCTAAGTCTTCTTTTTCCATCTTTTCTCTAGTCCCCATGGCCTCCTCAGAGGACTGCTCAACTTGATATCAGCTGGGCCAGCAGAGCAAAGACATATTCGATATTTATACTTTATGTAAACATCCTCTTACCTTGGGATTGGGTATTGATACATGTATTTTCAATGCACCAGAAGTCCAATGGTTATTTAATATTGATAACACACACACACACACAAAAATGGGAATAGTTGCAACAGCTTTCTCTGTTCCTTACGGGGACAAGGTTATTCTTTTTTTTACATGTATTATATGCTACAGTGATCTAAAGCATGACTTAATTCTCATGTTATTTTTTAAGAAGTGAGCGGATAATATTTGTAAGATAAATAAAAGCAGCTTGGTCACACAGCCTCACAACGGAGACGATGAGCATCAGAAGAGAGCAGAGTGGAGCCAGAACCATGAGACGTGATCTCACTAGAATCTCAAGCGTTCTCCTCGGGTTTGATTCCAACAGCTCTAAAATACAATTGCCATCAAAGTTCCCATGGATTTACTTAATCTTCAACATACAGGCTATACTTGCTTGCTTAGTATAAATCTGCAATTAAACTGTAAAAATGGTTCTTAGCGCGTTACCTCTGGGGTCCTTTATTGGAAGTTAGTTCCCACAAGAAGATGAAAAATATTAAGAAGCTGAATCACTCCACATCCCATGTGCCAGACCCAGGGCGGAGATCCCAGGGCAGGCGGAGTTAACAAGGGAGTCAACCGCTGCCTCAGTTCTAATTTGGCCTTTTCCAGTGTCCAATACATTTCTCTCAAATGAACTGGTCCACAGGGAGCTTCAAAAACTCAGGGTGTGTGAAGACAAGGAACAGGAGGGGAAACCAGCCTTATGACAGTTTTGTGTAAGCGTCATTCTTTACAAAGTTGTGTCTACTCAATTGTATGGCTTAAATTAACCAGAGCAGAAGCACCTTTAATTAATCAAAAAATTCCCCTTAATACCAAGCATCACACATATTACCATTTTACTGTGGAGTAGCGCATTTCTGTGCTCTCCTGCATATGGTCCAAATTAGCACCTGCATAGTTCAGTTATTAAATGAGAAACAGCTCTTTGCTTGACCTGTAGAGTTTTCGTATACAAGACCCTATCCAACAGCATTCTGTCTTCCCTTATCAGATGTGTGTGGTATGACATAATGAAAGTAACACTTCAGCGCAACTGGCAAGCTTGCAATTCCCAAGCATGGGGTCAGGTTTCTCAGTTCCTTGTTTTGAAAGCAGACTTTATGCATTGGGTAGCTCATGTTGAAGTCCTGGACTTTTTCCCCTCGGAGATCTCAAACCAAATCTGAGAAACTAGTAACCCAAATTTAATAACAGTTGGGAAATTTATGTGCTGAACAAGAACTTCTTAGATTAAGTGACGAAAACGCCAGAGGAATGCTGGGCGGCTGTGTGGGGCCAAAGTAAGATCTCTTTTATCCGGAAAATGTGTAAAGGTGCACTGTATTGCTTAGAGCATCCGATTTTAGTTTTAAATTTTATTTTTCTTTGTTGCTTTTTATAAGGTAACATTCATGTCAACATTGTTTGAATTATAATCAAACAAGCTAATGCATACCAGGATAATTATGAAGAAGTTAATCAATGCCTCAGTTGTAGTTTGTCTTTTCCTAGGAACCAATGTAGGAGTGTGTGTGTAATATGTGTGTGTGTGATGTGTGTGTATGAATTATACCATTTTATTCATTCTATTTATTTTCCATTGTTACCATTTTTCAGACACACCCACACACTCACACATCTATTCACTTAGGAAGGGAATACTAAGGTGGTGTTTATAATTTGTTATACATGTGTTTGTGTGTATGTGTGCATGCATGTGTCTGTGGGTGGTAGGTATGTGTGCACATGCATGCACATGTGTGTGGAAGTGAGGTATCACCATTATGTTTCTTCCTGCACTTGCTCTGCACACTTGTTAAGGCACGGTCTCTCGGCGACCATGCATAGGCAACCATGCATACTCACTCATCTGGAATGGCTTCCCAGGAGGGCCCAGGCCCCTCCCTTCTCTGCCTCCCAGGGCTGCTATTACAGCCACACCTGCTGCATCTGGCTTCTTCTTTTTTTTCTTTTCTTTTCTTTTCTTTTCTTTTCTTTTCTTTTCTTTTCTTTTTTTTTTTTTTGGCATTTTTCAATTGAATATTTTCTTTATTTACATTTCAAATGCTATCCCTGTTGGTACCAGGACCTCTGAAACCTGTGACATCACATAGGCCACAACTCGACCCACACACCTGTTGCCAAGGCAATGGCCACCATATTCCAAGAATCCATTTGGTTCACCTCCTACCTTTACCTGTGACCACGTCACCATTCATATATAAGAAGCTCTCTCTCTCTCTCTCTCTCTCTCTCTCTCTCTCTCTCTCTCCCCTACTTCTCTTTCCACTGCCACCTTGCCACCTGGAACTGTTTGGCTGGGTGTGGTCTTTCTGGCACCACTGCCAATCCTAACAATCCCCTTTCCAGGTTTCCTCCCCCCACCCAAAGCCCCTATTCCATTCCTCCCTCCCTCTGCTTCTATGAGGTGTTCCCCCACCCACCCACTCCTGCCTCCCTGCCCTGCATTCCCCTACACTGGACCAAGGGCCTCTCCTCCCACTGATGCCAACAAGACCATCCTCTGCTACATATGCTGCTGGAGCCATGGGTCCCTCCAAGTGTACTCTTTAGTTGGTGATTTAGTCCCTGGGAGCTGGGGGTGGGGGGCGTTGGTTGGTTGATATTGTTGTTCTTCCTATGGGGTTGCAAACCTCTTCAGCTCCTTCTCTCCTTGCCCTAACTCCTTCATTGGGCATCTGGCTTCTTTACAAAAGCTCTGAGGATCAGCTCTGGTCCTTTACTTACATGGCAAGTCCTTTATTAACTGAGCCATTCCCCAGCCCCAGCAGAAGGTTTTTATGGTGCTAGTACTAATGACCCATCCATTGTGAAAAAAGCTAGGATGTAGATTTAAGTTAAGAGGCAAGATTTGGGTAATATTATCATAGCGTTCTATAAAAACACTAAGATACTAGAACTAGTGTATATTCTCTAAAACTTGGAAGAGGAAACATTATAAAACAGAAAAGGAAAACTACTAGATTTCCGTGGTGACACAAAAGCAGTTTAAATACATATTTATTGAGGATAAATAGCAGTGCTCCATACATATGCCAGGAAAAAAAATCTTTCAAAATATAAAAGTATATTTAGGTCATATAGTAAAATCTCACTTTTATTGAGTTAAACTAGTTGTATAGTTGGTAGGGAAATTTTGAAATAACCATTTCAATGTAAATAACAGGAATTAAAATAAGCATGCACATATGAGAGCTCTACAGTGCCCCAGACAAGGAAGATGCCACACACCTACGAGCTTATATCATGAGACATCAGCTGGACAGGAGAATGATAAAAAGACAGTGTGGTTTGGCAAATGTTCAGAGATACACAGCTACCTCTCGAAAGATTTTGTTAGAGGAACTCTCAGTGAAAATAATACTTTAAGATATTAGGGCTACTATTTAGAAGGCAAAATTTGAATAAAGAGGTTTGAAGTCAATGATAGCCAAAAAGGATATAAAAATTGACTTATTGGCCAAACATTAGAATACTATATTGAATGAGCACTATTTACAACTCAGAAAAAGAAGCATAATATTACAGAAAAGGAAAAGATTGGCATGATCACACACACACACACACACACACACATACATAGAGAGATCATTTGTGATGTATTTAAATAATACATAGTTGATGAAAATATCAAAAAATCTCAAATCTAACCATACAATTAAAAATGCAAAATTATACACATTTAAAACACAATGCAATGTTACTGTTTTTTAAAACAGGTACTATTCCTATTTTTCAAAACTGTAATATATAAAGATTCCAAGATATTTACTGTTAGCAATTAAATAATAAAAACATGGGATTCATTAATTAACAAGTAAATAAATTATAAATATGTTCAAGAGACTTTGTATTAAGTTATGTGTTGTTAGATCTACAGTAATTGAGTCAAAGAAGGGACAGACCTTCCATGGATGCCTGCCCATTTTATGTTATAAAGTTAGCATCTGTCCTCTCTCCTACACATCCCTTGGAAATGACAAAATAAAAAAATATCATATTAAACACCCGAATGAAGGAGTTGTGGCCTTTTAAAAATGTAATTGCTGAGCACTGGGTTGGGTTTCATAAAGTGTGTGGATGGAGAGAGAGATGGGAGTTGAACAGAAATATTAATCTGAGTACTTAGAAGCGAGTTTGCTAGTAGAACGTTGAGCCATTTTTAGTCTTGACACTTACATGATATCCTTTACAGACTTCCCTTTCTACCCTTGTCCCGGCATCAACCTAAACCAGAGAGAATTCACTCTATAGAACTGGTGAGATGGAAGTGTTGTCAAATGGAGAAAGACCTGACAAAATCTGTAGACCAGATGGAGAAGAGAGGATGAACACGAGGAAATCCTCAACCTGTAAATCAGCACTGATGTCGGCTGACCAACTGCTGCAGCGCAGAGGGCTGTGATCAGCAGTGTGTGGAGCACTCCTAGCAACAGGTAGGATAAGCACGCTGGAGGCATTATCCATGCGCAGTGACCATGGCCTGGCATTTAATCAGAGCCACCAATGAAGCTTTAGCTTCCGTTTTTCTTATCATGTAATGGAGATGAGAACCAAACTTTCCTAAGCACCTGGCTGTAATTCTGGGACAAGCATGAACAGTAGAGCACTGTGTTCAGGAAGCCACCTTTCCAGACTCAGGAGGACAGGCACACATAGGAGCTCACAGTGCTTGTGACAGCGTGCTTGAGGCTCGTGCAGTCAGTCCTACGACAGCCCAGGAAGGAAAACAGTGTTGGGTACAATGATCCCTGCCTAGCAAAGTGTCCCTGGCAATGGTTAGTTGCTGGGGAAGAGAGAATTTTCTTTAAGAGCACAACTCCTGGCAAATCAACCACACTCCAGCAGAAGGCCATACGCCTAAGGGCAGCAGTTTCTTGACTTTTAAGGGCTGCTTTGCCTTATGGTATTTGGACTTGGGAGTGAAATGTAGCCCCTCATCCATCTTCATATGTCTAAGTCCTTCCAAAGAAAAGCACTGGGTTTGTGGGACCTCATGGGGTACTGGGAAGTCACTGCCCAAGATCACACTTTGGAATTTACACATCTGTCATCTGCTAAGCTACCCTTGGTAAACTCTAAGGACGTTGGCATTTGTTCCTTCCCTTTCAATACTTCAGTAACAATTCTTTCTTTTTAATTTTATATATCTAGGTTTCTGGGCAATTCAGGTGGTCGGTAGCTTTCATTTTGGTTCTGATGCCTAAAAACTGTCTTCTGCAGCTTTGTGACCCCAGGACTGTACTTTCAATCACATTGATTGACACCTCTCAGCACTCCTGTCTTGGTTGTTTTTAATCTTTTGTCAAATGACCCTATTAGCTTCCAAGTGGATGGAACACTAAGGTGTATGTACAGAATCAAGAAGTGAGATTTTGTTTTCCACAAGAAAGAATACATATAGCATGCTTCATAGAAAAGGGGGCACACTTCATTGTTAAAGTTAGAATAGGCAGCAGAAAGAGCTAAAGCCCTTCATGCCAGCCTAGTTCCAAGATTTTATACCTTTCATAACACAGACAGTCCACTTTAATCCAAAATGATGGGATGTAAGCTTTGAAGAATTGCACAGCTTTCTGATGGTAGAGCTTGTTAGAATTCAGAACCAGATTTCTAACATCTCTTTCTCTTTTCTTTTATTCTTTCTTCATACAATACCTCCTGATGTGATTTCTCCCTCTCCCTCCACTCCTCCCAGTTCACTCTCCCACCTCCTCTCTTCTCCAGATCGACTGTTCCTCTCTTCCCTTTAGAAAAGAGCAGGCTAAGTATAAGGTTGCTTCCAGTGCATAATTCAACTTTATCATACGCTTTTGATATTATTATTGTCTTTAATAATATATAATGTTAAACTGGTATCGGTTGATAAGAGAAAGGGTTGAAATAATAATTGTGGTTACACGTGTGGACACTCTAATGGCTGAGCAAGGGGAGAACATAAAAATATGTAATAGTAACCAAAATTCATGGGGACCTTAAATACCAGAAACAATGAGGAAAAGGAAGAGATTCAGAGGTCACAGTTTTCTAGATTTCAGTGTGTCTTACAGGCCATCTTCATTTCATAAGTAGCTACACATACACTGACAGAGGTGAAGGCACATTAATGAAAGAGACAACCAAGAGGTAACATCTCACTTACATGGTCAAATAGCTTTTGAGAAGGATGATCAGACTATCCAGGGGGATAAAGGCCAGTCATTGTCATAATTAGTATTGGTGAAGTAGGATGACTTCTCCATGTCTTGCCCTGGTTTCTGCCACAGGTCCTATAAAAGTCTTCAGCTCAGGAAGTTCACAGCTTACCAGTTTCTTACTCCCGCAACATGGGAGCCCTGTCTTCTCTATCTTCTGTTCTCACCTCCATAATAAACTTCTTTCTAAAACTCACCCTCTGTGGTCTGTCAATTTTTTTCTTCCAATTTGTGAGAAAAGAACTTAGATGCCATCAAATCAGTAGATATTTTATATGATCATGCACATCTAGCACCCTGACTCCTGAGTTAAACCCCATGTTATTCAAGAAGAAGGAACTTTGTGTAACTCAATACAAATAATTAACAATGGCTGCTTGTTGCACCGAAGATCTGCTAGCACTCATTGGATTCCTTGTTTTCTCTTTAATGAAGTGTTCTCATTGGCAATTTCATACAGTTGCATTCTGTTTAATCTCACCACCACTTCCTCTAATGTTTCACTCCTGTCAACCATAACCTCCTCCCCCAAAATCCCTTTCCCACATTTCATGTCTTTTTGCTTTGTCTTGTGACCTACCATCTCAGTCTCCCATAAGTCTAGTTCCAGGCTGCACTTGCAGCTTCTCCATCCAACTTAGTAAATGAATACAGCCAGGTCATTATCACCTAATACTTTCTAGGAAGGCTCAAGATCATATTTCTTTTGAGTCACTACCTTGCTGAAAATGCCTTTCTTCTTAAAATTTGGGTTTCAGGTTTTCACTGTAGAAACCCCATACCTAATATCATAATTTTATTCTTTCTCTGGTCATCATTTCCTCTTCCCATTAGCATCGTTCAGCTGCTCATTCATAAAGGTAAGAGGAGGTCACTGAGTTCCAGCCATTCCATGTCTGCCTCTAGCTAGGAGCCACATTTGTTAAACAGGCAGTTGGTGTCTTGTCTACTCAAAAAGGTAGAAAATAAAAGTTTCGTGCTATTTTACAAGATATTGTGAATGTGGTATAATAGTCAAATATCGTGGGCTGAGATGGAGAAGACATCCAGTCGTACATGCAGAGCAAAGTGTGAGGAGCACTTACAGGTAAATAAAGGCTTGGTCCAGGGGCTGCCTCTGGCTACAGAGAATGAAGGGGAGTGAAGGGCGCTGGGGTGGATTTTCAGAGAACATCTAACTGGGAGATTTGGGAGAAAAGGGCTAGATAGTAAATGTCACTGAGGAGTAGTCCCAGACAAAAATAACCAAAATACAATCTCAGTGACTGACCACTGTGACTGTTTTAAAGGAGGACTGACTTCCGGTTCAGACGAGAGTGAAATATGACACACACATATTCTTCCCTTGTCTTCACTTTAAAACAGAGCTCACTGGGCATAATGTGAAAAGCAAATACAGCATAAGATTAACAGAGGAACAATAGGAAGGGAGAGAGGAGGAAGGAGGAGGAAAGGGAGGGATGGAATGCGGGCTTAGAGAAGTATTTATTCACCATGAAAGAGGGAGAACTTTCTGGAGGTGCTGTGTGGGGAAAAAATGAGAAAAACGTTGGGGTAAGATTGGCCAAAGAGCAGGAGGAAATACAGTACAATCTACCCAAATTCGTGCTCACCAAAGGAAGGGGAAAGACGACCAGGGGAGACTTGATCCTGTGATAGAAGCTGTGGATAAATCTGCTTTTCTTGGAGATGTAGGCTTAAATTTTTCTCAACCCTATTTTAAATAATGGTTCTTAAATGTTTTAACCTCCTCTCTAGGCCACTACCCACCAGAGGTGGTGGAAAAGAAAGGTTATTAGGATATGGGGGAAGTGGACCTGTTTAGCAAATCCCATCTGCGTTATCAGGAAATCAGTAATTCAGCAGTAGCAGCTGAATCCACTCACAAACATTTCACAGATATACCAGCAGTCCAGTTAGGCAGAGTCATGATCGCAAACACGAATCAGCAGTGGTGGCATGACTAACAGAAACGTGCCAGGCCTCGGCTGAGTCATGACTCATTGGCATGAGTCAGCAGTAAGGAACAGGACCACCAGGGACTCTCAGCTCCTCTCTCAGCAAGGTGGAGATTAAAAAAACAAAACAAAATTGCAAACAAGACAAGCCCTTCTCACTGTTCACTGGGTCCCACTTATACTCCCTCTAAACATCACGTGTCCTCCACAGGTCTTGCCTCAGCAAGTGAGTCTGTTTTAGCAAAATTGCATATGAGTCTATATCAGCTGACATCACTCTGCCAAGCAGCCCAAGTTCAAAGACGTGGCAAGAAGCCACCAGAACCTCTCAAGAAGTTTTCTGGTTCATTTTTCTCTATGGAGTCATGACAAATGGAGCTCAGCAACACATATAAGACAAACCAATACATTCATGTTATTGATGAAGAATCCTTCGTCCCACATCCTTTGCTTTAGCAAAACATCCTTTCACCTGTGTCTGCTTCAGCAAAATGTTCCTGCTTCAGCAAAACATCTTTTCACTTGTGTCCACTTTAAGAAAGCACTCCTTCGAGTGTTTGCCCCGACAAAACACCATCCCACACAAATGACTTTCCAAAGATCCCTTAAGCTTCCCCTTGGGGAAGATGTTTCGCTTGGATACTGAGCTGAGCCACCTTCGGTCTCTCTTGTATTCCTCAGCTCACACCTCTGCAAGGCCCTGCTTTGAAGAACAAAGTCACGGCACAGATTCTCACTTGGCTTGCTTGCCTGCACTGGACGAGCAGAGAGCGACTCTTAAGGCATCCGAGGCTCCTGTCTCTCCTCGAATGCACACGTGGAACCGCCTACTGCTGCTTTTGGTAGGGTCAAGGAACTGTTTTACACAGTGACTTAGTGACCAGTCTTCCACCAACTTCAACAAAGAAGGAGCAGAAGTAGTAATTTGAAAGCAAATAGGATTTGTTCATTATTGTCGGAGACGGACAAACAGATTTGTGGAAAAGAGGAGCTGATTAAAACACATGTAAGCGAATATGAACAAAAAAACTTAGCAAACTTAGCATTTTACTAGTAAAGAGGCAAGAGAGGGAAAGTGCACTGTGTCTTGAGGACTTTGACAAGAGCAAATGACCATCACCTATATCCACAGCCAGAGCTGACAATTTGGAGAGGGTTGCTCACTCCTAAGAGAGTAAAAATAATTGCTAAGAAATTTTTCAAAGGCAAGAAATCCTCTAGCTTTCATGGGAAGTTTCTAGAAATTTCCAAAGCATCTATGATGAAGTAACCAGAAATATGTCTTAGTGGTCCCCTGGCAATAATATTATGTCTTATTTAGCATTATGCTACACCCAATTTGTTAAAGCCTTAAAAGGGTCCAATATAAAAACCGAGATAATCAAAGAGATAAATTACACTTTATTCTCACTGGGCCTGAACATCAGTCTTTGCATATTCAGAATGATGTGGAGTAGTTTCATGCAGCTGCTCATTCAGAAAGCTGGGAAGTCATTAAGGCGGGTTCCAGTCACTCCACTCCTATCTCAAACCCAGAAACACCAAGAAACTACTCAGTCAGAGCAGAGCTCCGCTGGACTGCATCGCAAAGGTGGGGGGAGGGGCATGGCAAATTCCTAGTTTCTTTGTGACATCTATGAATAGGTTTTCTAAAAAGAAGCTGGCAGCTTTCCAACTCTCATCTCAAGGACCAGTGTTTGTAATTCCAGTGGCTAACACATAATTACAGTCTCAAGCTTGCTTTGAGAAGAATATTGTTGGGCTTCCTTTGTGTCTGGTCTTCTCAACAGCTGTGTCATCAGGCTGGAGTGCCTACTCACTGTTTCAAACATTTCAAGAAAATAACATGGATGTCTAGCAAAAGAAAAGAAGCATGTTTCCATACCCCTGGAAGGAGGAGGATTGGTCTCCATTTGTTCTTCAAGAAGAAAATATTTATGAAGCCAACACAGCTGCGGGGGCCCACTTACACCATTTCTGTTGTGAGTCTCCTTCTAGCTGGTTCAAGCTTAGTGCACAGGAAGGATATTTCCTGGTAAGATGCTGGAGCACTTACTCTTTTTTTCTTTTTCTCTTCTTTTCTTTTCTTTTCTTTCTTTCTTTCTTTCTTTCTTTCTTTCTTTCTTTCTTTTTTTGTTTTTTGAGACAAGGTTTCTCTGTATAGCCCTGGGTGTCCTGGAACTCACTTTGTAGACCAGGCTGGCCTTGAACTCAGAAATCCCCCTGCCTCTGTCTCCCGAGTGCTGGGATTAAAGGCATGTGCCACCACTGCCCAGCTGGATCACTTACTCTTAAATTAGTTGTTTCACCAACACTGAACAGGTGCTGATGGGAGATGATTTACCTTCAAATTGCTTCAAGTTTTTTACTTTACAATAAATCCACTTTCTGTCCCTCACACTAAAGAGACTGCTCTGCAAAAAGTTAGGTTACTGGGAATGATACTGGCATACCTGATAAATTATCATTTATTTGGTGGAAAATACCCACTCAAGAAAATCAACTTTACTGAAGACTTTGGTATAACATGCAAACTGCAAGGGTGTTATTTTTAAGATATATTTACAATATGTCAAGATATTTACTCAACATATTGTGTCAAACTCAATATTTTTACAAACAACTTTCTTGCCTGGGTTGCTGACTAGAAGAGGAAACTCCCAGAATACTTCTTACTTAAACCTAGGAAGGTATCTGTTTTCTTTAGAATAACTTAGAATAATGTAAAGTCAGAATTACACAAATCAGGAAATGCAATGTCTTATGGTTCTATGGCTGTTTGAATTTTCTACTGACAATAATCATCAAAAAATTTTATATGATTGGTTCGTGCACATATTCAGTTCTGCAAAGGCTAAAATGAGGACGAGAGCCCAAGCATCAGACGCACATTATCTTGTGGAGGGTTTGTAGAAAACTAGGAAGGGGGACCCAGTGCTTGCTAAAATCCATGAGTGAGCTACACTCCCTCGGAAAACCCTGCCATCTGCACTGGAGGAAAGTCCACGCCCTTTCTTTACTCTAACCTCAGCTTGGAGGAAGCTCATCACTTCCCAGGGTTGATGCCATGTGGCATTTTAACCAGGTTCACTATAATTTGAAGAAGGCTGTATATATAACTCAAATTAGTGACCTCAAAAAATGTGCCTCTGAATTAATGTCCACTAAATTCAATATGCTTGTCCATGAAGTTCACATATAAAATTAAAACTATTTAATAAGCATGGTGCGCGCATGTGTGTATATATATATATATATGTATGTGTATGTGTATGTGTATGTGTATGTGTATATGTATATGTATATGTATATGTATATGTATATGTATATGTATATGCCTAGATTGGTCTACATAGTGAGGTCCTGGTCCAAAAATGTTCAGTATACTTAATCATAAGATAATTTTTCAGTATTGAGGTTTAACATCAAGTGAACACTGAATAATTTTATTAAAAATATTTTAAAAGATTGTATGCTTCAAACCTATTATTAAAAAATGAAGTGTTCCTCTTTCTCCACATCCTCGCCAGCACCTGTTGTCTCTTGAATTTTTAATCTTAGCCATTCTGACTGGTGTGAGGTGGAATCTCAGGGTTGTTTTGATTTGCATTTCCCTGATGACTAATGATGTTGAACATCTCTTAAGGTGTTTCTTCTGGTGAAAATTCTTTGTTTAGCTCTGTCTCCCATTTTTTGATAGGGCTATTTGGTTCTTTGGGGTCTAATTTCTTGAGTTCTTTGTATATATTGGATATTAGCCCTCTGTCGAATGTGGGGTTGGTAAAGATTTTTTTCCCACTTTGTTGGTTGCTGTTTTGTCCTTCTGACAGTGTCCTTTGCCTTACAGAAACTTTGTAATTTTAAGAGGTCCCATTTGTCAATTCTTGATCTTAGAGCATAAGCTATTGGTGTTCTGTTCAGGAACTTTTCCCCTGTGCCCATGTCCTCCAGGGTCTTCCCAAGTTTCTTTTCTAATAGTTTCAGTGTGTCTGGTTTTATGTAGAGGTCCTTGATCCACTTGGAGTTGATCTTAGTACAAGGAGATAAGAATGGGTCGATTCGCATTCTTCTGCATGTTGACCTCCAGTTGAACCAGCACCATTTGTTGAAAAGGCTATCTTTTTTCCACTGGATGGTTGTGGCTCCTTTATCAAAGATCAAGTGACCATAAGTCTGTGGGTTCATTTCTGGGTCTTCAATCCTATTCCTTTGATCTACTTGCCTGTTGCTGTACCAATACCATGCAGTTTTTAACACAATTGCTCTGTAGTACTGCTTGAGGTCAGGGATATTGATTCCCCCAGAAGTCCTTTTATTGTTGAGAATAGTTTTAGCTATCCTGGGTTTTTTGTTGCTCCAGATGAATTTGAGAATTGCTCTTTCTAGATCTACTCCTCCACTGTTGGTGGGATTGCAAAATGGTAAAAACGCTCTGGAAATCAGTTTGGCGGTTCCTCAGAAAATTGGGCATGACACTTCCATAGGACCCTGTCATACCACTCCTGGGCATATACCCAGAGGATTCCCCTGCATACAATAAAGACACATTCTCCACAATGTTCATAGCAGCCTTGTTTATAATAGCCAGAAGTTGGAAGGAGCCCAGATATCCCTCAAAGGAGGAATGGATACAGAAAATGTAGTATATTTATACAATGGAATACTAATCAGAAATTAAAAATAATGAATTCATGCAATTTGTAGGCAAATGGTTAGATCTGGAAAATATCATCCTAAGTGAGTTAACCCAATCACAAAAGAATACACAAGAAATACAATCACTGATAAGTGGATATTAATGAGCCCAGAAGCCCTAAATGCTCAAGGCACAATTAGCAAGTCAAATGATTCCCAAGAAGAAGAAAGGAGAGGACCCTGGGCCTGAAAAGATTGGATCCAGTTTTGTAGATCCAGAACAGAGAAATGGTGGGGTGGTGATTGGGAAATAGTTGGGGGGAGAGGACTTATGGGACTTATGGTGGGGGGGTACTGGGAAAGGGGAAAGCCTTTGGAATGTAAACAAAGAATATAGAAAATAAAAAAATTTAAAAAAAAGAAAATGTTCTTACTAATTTGTGTTTGAACATTCAGTCTAATATAAAGCGTGTTGTAGAAGACTTACAGTCAACCATTAGAAGCAGAATTGCTAGTATTTTCTTCATACACTCTGTTCATCTGGCCTCCTATGTACATTCTGTGCTGTGGATAACACTGATGGGACAATATGAAGACACAGTGATCTTACACAGGATGATATAGATCATCATACACTCAGTCTCTCTGCTCTGTATATGAAAAAAGCTGAGTATATGACATAAAGATCAATAAAATATATCATTGAGGATGGATGTGGAAGGGACCAGGGGGATTAAACTGGGAGGAAGAAGAAAGAGGACTCAACAATGGAATAGGAAAAGGGACAGCTAAGGACCATTGGGGTCATCTGGGAAGTAAAACAGTAGAAATTTCCTAAAATATATGTGTGTGTGAAGGTGATCTGAATGATATTGCTAAATAACCAAGGAGACAAAGTCTCACCTGGACATCCACTGTCCCCAAATAAAGCATCATATTGTTTTCTAAGGAGAGACAGGAATGGTGTGATTCCGATGGCCTTGCAAGAGGCCTTGGAACACTCAGTATGAAATAGGCTCTCTCCATCAAATGCCGAATCATCTCAGAGGGGTTGGGGAGGGGAACTGTGATTGGAATACATTGTATGAAAAACATACAATATAGTTTTATCTTCAGCAAAAAAGAAAAAAAATCAATAAGGGAATTTGTTTTTGTTCTCCCATGTGCATAATCTAGAGTCAAAATGAGGCTTCAAACTATTGCAGAGCCAGAGGTGGAAAAGGGATACAGGAAGCAACAAGGGTGACATAGATGAAAACAGGGGGGTGTGGAGGCAGGGGAATGGTTGTGCACTGGTCCTGGTCCCTCCTCATCACCGCCCGAGAGCAGAAGAGGTTTGGACACCTGTGATGCAGCTCAATGCTGACACTGAGAGCCGAGAACTGCGAACTCAGAAGAAAGTGGGCCGCATCTCGCTTTTGAGAAGCAGGAAAAAGTGGATCGAGTTGTCTCTTCAGATCATTTTAAATCCTGGAACAGGAATCCAGACCGATCAAACGAGGCACAGGTAAGTTCTGCACTGGAAAGGAGCCGGAGCTGGAGGCTCAGCTCATGGTGCGCTGTGTGGAAACTTAGGGCTAGTGTTGTCATTACCACCACCCCATGACTGTCACTGTCACCATCAGAGCAGAGGACGTGAGCAGCAGACACAGCAGAGGGGCTGGGGAAACCACGGGGTCTGGAATCACTGCCCGGAAGGGAGTCAAGGCTCACAGAAAGGGCACAACACCACAACAGTGTGCAGGGCACTTTTTGTTCTTTTCAACACCCGTTATTAAGATAGTATAATATCACATTCAAACAAATCCAATGCATGATGTCTATTAGAAGCCCAAGGGAGCGTATTATAAAAAAAAATCCATGTAACTCCCACCAGCCCCACCATTCCCAGGGCTGTTGTTACCCCCAATTTGCCCTCCCTGGTTACACCCACCTCCTCCTCTCCCAGAGGTAACTACTGACTTGAAATTTATGTTCTTCATTTACCACTTCTCTCTATAGTTTTGCCAAATATCAAAATATATGTTCTATAAAATATTGTTCATAAAAGTTTGAAACGTGGTGAAATTTTACCTCATGCAGAGAATCCCCTTGATGAAGCTTTTCAGGCATGCGAGACGTTCCGCAGCCATTACCAACACGGTTTCATCATTGAAAATGGACGGTGTCGTTTCTAATGGGAAACATTTCCTGGCACCCGGGTGCACTCAGCTTCGGGCTCTCACCAGATAAAAATGCTGTGACAATCACAGCCTGATTTGTCTTGAGTGCTTTGAGAGACTTAATGATAGTACTGGTTTTGATCTTGGGGTGCAAATGTAGCTTTTTTTTTTTTTTAAAATCATCTGGGAGTTGTTTCCTCTCTGTTTTCAGAACCACCTACATACATTTTTCAGGGATAAGATGTGTCTCTTTTTTTTCCTCTCTTTTTTCTCACTTGTGTTAACACGCAGTAATGAGTTGAATCATGCTGTTCCTCCACACGGATTGCTGCCCTTGCCTCAGACTCTCTCCTGCCCACCTCCCCCATCCTTCACAGTCCCCCCTCTCTCCTAGTCAATCTCCAGCCCCTTTCATGGTCTATGTGTGTCTGGGTAAATATGTCTGTGTAACATCTAGAACCCACAAATGAAAGGAACGTGGCATTTTGTGTATTACTCTGTCGTCCGTCCTCTTTCTTTTGAGAACTATCTGTTCAATTCATTTTGCCTACTTTTTGAGTTTTATTAATTTTTGGTGCTTAATCTTTTAGTTCTTGCAAATTACAGAGATTAGTCTCCTATCAGGGATTCAGTCTACACAAATTTTCTCCCATCCTGTAGGCTGTCTTTTCCCCTCTACTGCTGTACAGAAGTATCTAACTTTAGGTACTGTCCTGAGCCTGACCAATACAGATGTGGATGCTTGCAGCCAACCATTAGACTGCACTCAGAACCCCAAGAGGAGTTAGGGAAAAGACTGACGGAGCTGAAGGGGTTTGCAACCCCATAGGAAGAACAACAATATCAACCAGCCAGACCCCCCCCCCTAGCTCCCAGAGACTAAACTACCAACCAAAGAGTACACATGGAGGGACCCATGGCTCCAGCTGCATATGTAACAGAGGAGGGCCTTGTCTAACATCAATGGGAGGAGGGGCCCTTAGTCCTGTGTAGGCTAGATGCCCCAGTGTATGGGAAAGCCAGGGTGGGGAGGCTGGAGTGGGTAGGTGAGTGGGTGGATGAGCACCCTTATAGAGGAAGAGGGCTGGGCGGTTTCCAGAGGGGAAGCCAGGAAAGGGGATAACATTTGAAATGTAAATAAAGAAAATATCCAGTAAAAAAAAAATCTCGAGATTATTTCCTGGGAGTTCCCTAGCTAACAACTCAAGGAGGGAGGGGTTGATCTCCAAGCAATCTTCAGCCTCACAAGTGCTTGGATTACAAGTACAAGTCACCATATCTGGCTGTTTTCCTTGTTTACACATTTTAGTTGTTTTGAGACTGAATATTTAAGGCTCAGGCTTGCCTTGAATTTGTTATGCAGACAAAGTTGATCTGGAACTCTCCATCCTTCAGCCACACTCTAAGCACTAAGGTCACGGTGGACCACCACCACTTGGCCAAGTAGTTCACTTACAATGTGATTACATGACACTTACATTAGATGCTGTTTATAGCATTAAAGCACTTTCACAGCCTCATGAGCTTTATAGGAAAATGTCCACTTAGCAGATATTTTGGCTGAGCTGGAAAAATAGTCACTTCAGGAAAACTGGTATTTCTTGGGTCTGCAAGAATCTCCTTTCATACTCTTTAGTCACTTTTCAAACCTGGGTGATGTAGAGGGAAGAGTTGAAAGGTGTGTTTCCCATGATCTGTACCAGTTGGGGCCCGAGAGCTTAAAGGAGATATGAGCGCATGCCTCCCAGGACTAACCCAGAAGCCATCTCCAACTGACAGCTACTCGGGAACGGAATTTCAGTTTCTTCCAGCGGAGGTTCGCAGGGGTTACCGACGATTCTTGAGGGCAGGCTGCATGCCCAGCAGTGGGTGCCAACAGAAAATAAAGTCAGTGGCATCTTTGGAGGTTCCTTGTCTCACAAGGCCATGCCAGGGCTCGTGTTTTTTTTTAATTATTTTTCTTTTTTAAATCATATTTTAAAATTTTCATCTCATTCACATATTAATTTCTTCTTTCTTTTACCCCAGAGATCCTCTGAATATGTATTGTTGCTTCCAGGTTAGTGTTTTTATGGGATTTCTGAATGTGCACACGAGTGGTTCTTCATTTCCTGTGCCTTCCTCGGGTGATTATGCTTCCATTTTCCTTGTTATTAGACAATTGGCATCATACTTTTTCTAAAATCGTTCTCATTCTTGGAGCTTTTTGCTTAAAAATTGCTCAGTTTTTAAGTTACATTCTTAATTTAATACTCAGATGTACATGTACTGTGTATTGATCAAATCTACCACACCCCCTCACCTCCAATTCCTCTTTATCTTTTTCCCTGACGACTTCATGTGCTCTTAGCTTTTTTCTTTTCTTTTTTTTTTTTTAATTTTATTCCCACTAAGGCCATTTGGGTCTATTTGCAGGTAAATGGATGCTGAGCCAGTGACTTACTGGAGCTTGGGTAGCTCCTAGATGCTCCCACCTCGAAGAAAACCAACTCTTCTGGCACAGTGGTCATCAGTTAAAATGCAGATCAACTGTTTTTCGGGATAGCTTGAGGTTTAAGTGCTATTTCCTTTTGTACATGCATGTGCAGAAGGTACAGAGGGTACCATCAATCATCTTCCTTCACTGCTCTATTAGGAGAGGAGGGGGCTCCCTAGCTATACCCGAAGCTCATGCCTTTGGCTAGCCTGGTCAACAATGCCCATGAATCCTCCTGTGTCCATTTCCCTAGTGTCAGGATTTCCAGGGCATAGCACAGTGTTCAGCTTTTACGTATTGGCTGAGGACTGAACGCGGATCCTCATGTTTGGGCACAGGCTTGACTGATCTATAGTCCCAGACAATTAAGCCTCGGTTTCTTGGTGAGGTGCTCTTCAACCACATAGTGGAACCAGCTCTCCACATGGAGTCCCTTTTGTAAAGGGGATGTCATTAAATACTCTGTTTTCAAGCCTAAGGCAAAGTCATTTTCGCTTTTATATATTTTCAATTAGAGCAACTGAAGCATTTTTGATGATGTAATTCTTTAAAGATGAACATTTGTGTAGGTCCTCAATACAATAAAATATATCTTCAAAGTTTTTAGGTAGGTTCATCTTTATAACTTTTATAAAGGTACTTAGTCAGGATAAAAATTAAGATAATATAGAAGACATTTGAAATTGGGATATCAGAATATTTGTGTTCTTGGTGATCAACTGTAGCATTTTACTATTTTTCTTAGTTATGAAGTTTTCCTACACTGTATAATAGCAAGGTAATAAATAACTACACATACAATAAAGTTAGGAATGATTAAGGGTTTTTAAAATCCTGTTTTACAGTCCTAGCCTAGTAAGTTTTTTTAACTGCATCCTCCTGAAGCATTAAAGACTGCTAAGCTAGACACAACTAGACTTTGCTGAGTCATGTTCTTACCAGAACAGTCCAAGAGAGGATCTTGAAGTGGCTGTAAACTGTGGTTTATGTAACACAAGCAAATGTAATTGAAGTTACAGTTTTGATATGATGGCTATGACCTTGTCTAAGCATATTTGAGGATGACCATTCTTCAGAATTCAATAACTGCTTTACACAAACTACAGTCTATTCTAAATAAAAAAATAAAATCTATTATTGTTCCCTTTTTGTATATAAGGAATTAGAGATACTTCAGAAATGACTTAACCATGATAATTATATAGATATGTACAACTTTGGTCCCTCCACCCAATGCAATCCCAATTCTAACAAAACATTTTCTAATAATCTATTGGCATCTGTTCATCTACTTATATAACCCCTTATATATGTGATTCATTCATATGAATAATTAAGCACAAAACTTAATAGGAAAGTAGCAAGTACATATATCTAATACATTGAATACAGATACAAGTGTCTCTTGACGAGCGTGTAAACCGACCACCAGGAAATCAGATCACATGGACAGGAAGCCCACATCACTCAGGGTACACGCCTATGATAGGGACATCAGACACAAAGATTCAGAAATGATGAGGCATTTCACAATTCAGGAAGTCATAGAGTACAGATTTATAGCATTACTTACAAACTCATTATTTGAAAGTATTTGGCCTTCTGTTATAAATACAAAATGTAGAATAAACTTAAATGTCTTTATATTGCTAAGATATCATCTTAAGATTGTTTTTAAAATACTGCTTCTGTTTTTAACTATGGTTACAAAAGCATGGGCCAGACAAATGTGTCTGAGATGTAACTGTTTGAGCTCTTTGAAAGTACGTAAAGATAGCCACTGACTCATTTAATAAATACTGACTGGTTTTCCCAATTTGTAGCAAATGGTACAAGGTCCAGAAGCATAATGAAATGAAATATGAAAGGGCATATTCCTTTATGGAATCTGTATTACTCAGTAGCAGACTCTAAACATTTGTTTATATATTTCTACAAGCAGGGCTACTTGAGAAATATTAATATTTGTGTCTTTAGTTATATATTTAGATATATGTCAAATTGCTCAGCTAGACACATATATCTGCATACTCACAGGAAGTTGAATATTTACAAATTTTATACACATATGTATACATTAGAATGTATAGGATCTTAGAATGTATACATTCTAATATATAAACTTTAACTTTAGATTCAGTGATTTATAATACAATCAATTCATTTTTAAAAATATTCATAAAGGCAAATGGACAGAAGTGAATTTTCCTTTTCATATATGTTAGTACAAAGATACAGTGTATCCATTAGGTTAAAAACCATGAGAAGATCAAACATGTGTATAGCAATTGAAAGAGAAAGTTTATTTAATGGTCTAATTTATCCAAGAATAAATATTTCTGTGCTTCACAAATGCAAAAATGTTTTGCAACACATTTTTCACTTTTTCAAAAAAATATTTTATAGACTATCTCATGGCCCTTTCTAAACTGGACATTGAAACCAAAATCTTGCATAGAAGTACTCAATGGAATTTATTGCATGATTAATATCACTTAAAAAGAAATAATCCTTGAAAACACACTTTGTCCTTATCATTTTTCTTCAACTAAATACACACACACACACACACACACACACACAATTTCTGATTCCTCTTTGAAAGAATTGGTAATCAAGGTAATCAGTCCAAACCTTTCCCTTTGATTCCACATACTTCAAAACCACCTTAATAGTATCATAGCAGAGAATAAAATATAAACTCTAATCAAGCTCAACAAGTTTTTCATTGTTCACTGATGGATAGAAGTAAATATGATTTACATTTTTAAGAGAGAAGAGAAATGAGAAAAGGGGACATGTGACAGGAAGAGGAAGCAAAGCTTTGCAAGAAGGAAGAAAGCGGGCGGTAGGAGGCCAGATTGAGAGAAGACGGTGGTTTCTACCAAGAAGAACAAATGTGTGTGTGTTTGCAAAAGTAAATATGATCAGGTCTTGACACATGACCTTGTCTTCTCATAAAAGTTGAAAAAAAGATTCGGGGATTTTCTTACCCTTTAAAAATATTTACAAATGCCAGTGGCTCATGGAAGAGCAGTTATTAAATTGATTCTGTAAACATGAAACAAAGAATAAAGCTTCCATCCGAATGTAATGTAGTACTCTTGTTCTGCACAGTAGGTCGAGTGTAATTAACTGATTAGGAATCTGGATAATAAGTCACCAGCAATCATCAATTTTAATTGGATACAGGAGGCCAGTGCTGGTGGGCGCTGCACAGTGACAAGAAAGGCAAGGGGAAGCCTTTCCAAGCTGACTAAATATCACATCTGGGTGAAGCATGCCTGCCGCTTTCTTTTCCTTTTATTTAACAAATATTGCATGGGATGAAGGAATGTCAAGGCTAACCTCTCTAATACAGATGCGAAACACATGCCCTTGCACCAGCTCAAAGCAAGATGACAGACACTGCAGGCACTGTTGTGGTTTGGCAGCTAAAATCCTCCATTTTCATTAACTTGTGGTTCAAAGATGCCACCACATTTAGGAAGGGTGCTGCCTTCTCAGTAAATAGTGTGTTCAAAAGCTGCGTCCTGAAAGCTAAACAGTTGAAGGAAGCATGCATGTCAAGGTCCAGCTCCTTCTGGACACTTAACAGAGAAGACAGTAACACTCCAGCCGCAGTGAGCACACACAGGTTCTAAGGAAACATTTTGTGCACATATTTGCACGAACCATTTGTCCTAGCTTCACCTGTTGCTGTTTATGAGAAATTGCACAAGGGGCCCTTGACCCTGAGTCATAAAGAACTAGGAATGTACAAGAGAAAGAACACACGTGACAGAAGCAAGCACTTCTCCCCAACCTCACCACTAACGTGGACACAGGATCTTCCCAGCTAGCTGCTAGGGCTTCTATTAATTCTTTATCCCCCGAGTTGGATGACAGCCACATTAAAATCCTAAATTCTCAGTTTCTCCAAATTGTTACCAGAAATTCTAGGGGCCCCAACCTGGAGTACCACAGTACCACAGAAAATGGTGCTCCTTCCAGGGTTCTTAGTCTCATGAATAAGAAAATTCAACTTCTGTGAAAAGAGTTTTCATCATAGCTCACAACATTTAAAAGATGAAAATTTCTTTGTTCAATTTCTCCTATATAAATGTATATAATGTTTATATACTCAGAGTGTAAAGTGCTATATTTACAACCAATTTCATGTCACCACTAGTAGGTAACTGTACAAATGATCACACAGCCATATAATGAACTGCAATGAAACCATAAAGATGATTAACTTAGTGTATAGTAGAAATATGGAATGTTTTATGTCATATGAAAAGCATTATTAATTCTCAAAACCAAATGTATGTGTGTCTGTGTTTTCTGTACATGCTATAGATGAAGTGTCCGTGTCCTTAAAAATTTATATATATTGAAAGGCTAAGCTGATATTTGATAGTAGGGTCTTTGGGAAATAATTAGCTAAAGCGAGTGTGGCCCCAGGATGGGATTAGGATCCTTACAAGAAATCCCCCTGTCCTTTGGAGACACAATCGAAGCCAGTCATTTGAGACATTCTCTGGAAGAGCCACACTGCTGGCACACTGGTGTCACATTCACATCTTTGGGAACTGTGCCAAATAAGAGTTGTTTAGTTTCCCAAATCATGGCTTTCTATTAACACAGCAAAAAGACCAAGACAAACTATTGTCACTAAATAGATAAATTTCAGAAGGCTCCATGTGTGTCTGATAATGATGGCTTTCACAACACACGCGGTCTGCTTCTCAGGAAATAAGAGACTTGATTTGGGGTTCAATTTTGAATTTTATGTCATTTTCCTACAGTTGAGGCTCAGAAAAATATTCTTAAAGTAACAAATTGTCAAAAGAAAGTAGCATTTATACATCAGCATACAGAGTTAATTATGAAGATGTATGTAAAATGGTCTGTGACAGCATACATAAAATTATATAAAATTAAAGACTAGAGAACAAGGGTCTAGGAGGGAACTGGCAAGCGAGAGCTGTGCATGTCAAATACTTCATCTTAAACCAAGCCCAACATCCTTCCTCTTTACATTATCACTCTAATTAGTGTTCTAAGTTTCTGAATGACCACTTCTCTCAATTTGATAAGGTGCACATTACCAAATTGCCAATTATCAAATGAATATTGATAAACTTTTGAATTCTCAGGAGCATCAATCTCTTTATTTATTTATTCAATAAATAGTCATTGAACCCTTGTAGTATTCTTGGCTATCATCACTAGAAACACGAGGATGAACTATTTGAGATTTCTGCTATACAACAGGGAAAAATCCACTCATAGAAACGGTAGCAGCTCTTCATTACTTGGTAGATTCTTCTTTTTCCCACCCTTTATCCCACACCCCAAGTTCACCCCCTCTCACTGGAGAGGAGAGAACAGAGAATAGAGAGGTAGGGGAGAGATCCCTGAATCTAATTTCTTTCTCTTTGTTTTTTCTTTGAGCACAACTACTAAAAAACCACAACCAAACTCCATAAACAACCGATAACCACCAACTCCACCTCGCTGGGCTTTAACATTTATATACGCTCTGAAAAGTTCCCAGAATTCCAAACGTCACACAATCACAAAAATTATCTGCAGCTGGCAAACCCACACTTCCACTAGAGCACAAGGTGAATCACAGTCAGCTGCTGCGACAGTCCAGAGCTGTCCCATGTCTCACACCTGGAATTAAAACAAAAAACATACTATTTCTGTGGTTTAAAAAAAAACACAAAATTTTAGGATTGTCACTACAAGGAACACATTTTTTATTTTATTTATGCTGGAGATATTATGCTAAGAAAAATGAGAAATGAAGATCGAAATTAAAGTAGTGTGGAGGTTGATTTCATGACTTTCCAAAGAACAGACGGGGAGAAGGGGAGCAATAGATGTGGAAGCTGAGGTGGGCTAGCCAGCCATGGGTGTGGTAGGAGGGATGGAGGTAAGAACAAGGCCTGAGAGAAGGCAGCACCCCATGGGGGCGAGTCCTCTGCAGGAAACAGTAAGCCTTGCACAGCTGGGGGAGTGATTAGACCGGTCCCTGAGGTGGCAGATGTTGGAAGGGAGTGGTGGAAAAGACCAGGAATTTTGCTTTACCAAGGCTTGACATATTTTGATACAGGAAAAATATAAGAGGATCTTATTAATCAGGTCTCTGAAACCTAAGGACGGAGATGCAGTATCTCTGAAGGACACTGAGCATTCCGGTGGAGGGAGGAGCAAAGCAACGTCACCATTGCTGCTGAAAAGAGGGCGACACCATCTGCGTTTAACATTTCTTCCTATTTTTTTTTTGTTGAATAAATTAAGTTTAAAATTTAATTCATTTCATATTGAATCCTGAAAAATATTGCCTTGGGAAGCTAGGCAATGAGCCCAGAGTCACACGTTGAACCGTTACAGAGAAAGCAGCTGTTTCTGGGGTAAAAATCTTCCAATGCCATTCAGAATACACTCAAGGAACAAGCACGGGGGTTCTTTCAGCAGTCTTCCCATCTGACCTATCTCCATGAAATGCTATGACATGTGCTCGCTTTCACTAATGCTGCTACCAACACATCTGAAATTACAGGAGGAATCAAGACGAGGAACAAACAGGAGCTTCTCAGAACCTTGAAGAATATGCACAGTTAGATAAAAAGATTATCCTTTTTAGTGGGAAAAATTACTAAGGAGAATAATTGAGTCTCAAATCTAAAGTCATTTATTCTTTAGTTTCTAATATGAAATAACTATATTTATTCATTGTCATCAGTGGGACAGTGGAAATAGCTATAAAAATAAAGGTAATAACCCTTCCATAGGTGCTCTTGACTTGGCATGGACATTTCTAATTTATATTGAGTAGTAGTAATAGATCATTCACAGTGCACGGGTTTTGCTTGGCTGTATAAAATTAAGGACCATAGTTGGCACATTACTGTATAACCAGCTGTCCTCACTGGACACTCATATTAGTAACTTCTGGAATGTGATAGATATAGTTATTTAACTCATAGTTTTTTCAAGTACAGATATATTATAATTGCTCATCCACTTGCCTATTGCTGGATGTCCAAAATAACTAATTTAAGCAATAAAATTACTTAAACTCATGTAATATAACTAATATTAAAATCTATATTAAGAGGGATATTATTTTTCAGACTAATTCAGGGACATGGCACTTTCTTAATATATTCCTTTAACACTTGCACTAAAATATGCAATATTTTCATCTGCATTTGATTGAGGAAAGTAAATTGATATATGTTCCCATGATAAAGTACAGATGTTGTCATTTCCTATACACAGGGGACACTAATTAATCTTGAGTAACCTTCTGAGACAGAATATAAGCAGTATACACACAAGAGGGAGATATAACCATAAAATACACACAGAACAAAAATAGACTACAGTCAAGGAATTCCAGTGAGTATTACAGGTGATATCTAATGTCACCACTGGAGTTCAATTTCCAGGAATTATGAAATTCCCAGGACTAACCCTGAGACACGATTGTGTGAGTTCCTCAGTACACATTGAAGAAAATATATAAAGAAGAGTTGGAGCTGCTATTGAGTCAAGTAAACAAAGAGACTCTGTTGAGAACTGATGTGTTTGCATAGAGTAACTGGTGTCAGGTCCCGACAGAGGTGCACCTGGACCCAGGGGAACACTGAAAGAGGAGGAGAAACACCCAATTAGGAAAGCCAAGGCAGCATGGGAACAGCCTGTCACAGGCTCCTGCTCCAGATTGCATTTCCTGCCAGTCCTGACACACCCATGGAGTTCCCAACAGCACCGAGGACTTACCACCCCCACAGCATGCTACAAATCAAGCAGGCTTAGTGGACTCTGCTATGAGGTAGTCACTCAACACATGGAACCAGAAGGATCTCACATCTGGTCCACTGTTTTTTTCTTTTTTCTTTCTTTTTTTTGTTTGTTGTTTTGTCTTGGTTTTGAGTGTGATAAGAGACACAAGCTTCGCATGTTTCAGTGTAAAGTTGCATGGCATTAAGAACATTCCATGGTGTTTGCACCATCGCCATATTTCAGCCATCTCCACAAGGCTTTGATCGGCCTGTACTGGAAGTCTATGCATTAACCCAAAGCTCCCCATGTCCCTCTACCTCACTCATGACAATTCTACCTCATATATGTAGAATCACACTTTGTCTGTTTTCCACTATTGATAGAAGAGGCTAGGAACATGGTTTTTAGTTTCTGTAGCTTACTGCAATAGATGTTAGGGACACAGTGTACAATAGTGGGGGACCACATTGTGAGACAGTAAACCAAACCCCATATTGTCCTTTTTATACCATCTCACATGCAGAATAACTATCTAGGGCCCTCAAGAACTACCATTAGCACTCTACAGGTATTGATGCCAGTACTCAGCACCCCTCACTAGAATCTCCTTCTGAAAAGCCACTTCCCATGGAATATGAAGCTTCCACCACATAAATCCATCTTTAGAGTACACACTTGAGGTCATGTGTTCATAGTGACATCATTGGACCTCGAATTTAATAGAAACTAAAGGAGAAGAATGAAATTTTCCATCTGGAAATGGGATCACTTTGGTAATCCAGAAACTATAGACTTCATCCATCCAGCGATGATGTGAACTGTAATGCTGTCTTCATACCCTCCAGTCTTAGTGTTCTAAACATTCCAACTGGTTAGTCCCATTGTTTCTAATTCAGAAAGTCTCTTCTCATCTCTTTTTGAAACAAGACTATTTCATTCGCTTGCAAATTTCAAATCAACCTACCTTCTGTTTTTATAGAGAGATCTATGACAAACCCGAAAATGGCTAAATTGGATTCAAAGCTTAGAGCATTAAAAATACCTTTGTTAATAAGGTGAGCCACAATCTTTGAATGTCTGGAATTTCCTCAGTTGGAACTCTTTGTGATAAACTAAATCCCTTCAACAGAACAACACTTAAACTGAACAAAAGTAGTTCTTGAAAGTGTGTGTGTGTGTGTGTGTGTGTGTGTGTGTGTGAGAGAGAGAGAGAGAGAGAGAGAGAGAGAGAGAGAGAGAGAGAGAGAGAAACTCAGGCAGGCCCAGACAAGTAGCCAGTGACCTGAGACTGATGTCAATCGTTTCAGATCCAGCAGCCTTGACCATAGTTTGCTGCATGGCTTTGCTAACATGCCTCTTTCACTTCAGCTCCCTAACCTGCCGGTACAAATGTGATTTGCTGAGGCAGAGACCCTGCACTCTAAGCACATTGAAATTTCCTACAGCCAATATTTCCTCAAGTACACTTAGGATACATTTATTAGTTTTTAATTGATGTTATAAACAACAGTTTTTGAAATTAGACATGAGAGTCAACTTTGTAATTCAAAAGAGATGAAAAGGGACTTATTTTACACTTTAAATGTGGCTTGTCCACGGAGGATCCACAGAGTAAGAAGACACTGTGACCTTGAGTTGAACTGCTAGAACACGTGTTTTTAGAGGACATGTAGAGGTTACATGGCATCCATTATTCTTTAAGTCACTATTAGTCTTGTTCTAGTGTTCTTGTTCTTCTCTGCTCTGTGGAACACACTACCTTACCAGCATATACCTTTCATGTCAACCTGGTAGTCTCATTTGCATACTTATGACATTTAAACAAACCTGGCTGGTGAGAGCCTCACATGACATGAAATGCTATAGTGCTGGGAATTCTGCTTTAATTTTGACTTTAAACTTGATCTTTGGTTGCATGACTGACCACTTTATTATTACCTGGATAGGAAAAGGTCCCATCACTGGGGAATGTCCTAGGTCCACAGACCAAAGACAAATGCTGCCATTGTGGAGCACAGAATAATTTGTCAAGGGAATGCACAGTCACTGACAGCCAGTTCTTTCCAAAGCAAGGGCATTTTCAGGGGGAAAAAACACATGTCCATCACTCCTCCTTTGGACTATACATTCAATTACACTCACTAGATCTTGCTGACAATGGCATCTCCTCCTTTATTTATTTGAGGAACATTTAGGAGGTATCATCTGTTTCAGAGACCTTTCATGGGATCCCTTTACATTTTTATGAACAGAATACAGCAGGTCTCAGATACCTGATAGTTACAGAACAAACAAGTAATTTATAACATAGCCAACTTCACTATTAGTGGATGACCACCTCTTTATTATTGTTTGGAGGCTCAAGCTATTTTTTTTTGTTACGTGTATTAAATTTTCTACTTTTGTAATGCATGCTCATACTTAACTGTCTATGCCTGCTAGACAGCATACATACTTTCTTAATAAATAAATAATATATATTAAGTTTCTTATGCAAATGAATGCTTTAGCAGAGAGTTTCCGCACAATGAAGAGTAGGGTGATATGGTGCAGCAGCCTCATCTTCCTGCCTGTCACATTATGGAATATCTCATACCATGGATGGACTTATGCAATCATAAGCACAGTACTCCAAGATCTACTGGTATTGAGCAATCTTTTCTACTGAACCATTTCATGCATCTCTATTAACTGACTTCAGCCTGATTTACAATAGAAACAAGGTTGTTCTAAGTGAATTTAGTCAAACCCTGATATTTCTACAGCCACTGGTGAATAACATGTGCCTATTTATGAGCAAATATGAAGCTTAATGCTAAATCTTTGGAACAGATTTGTCCGATAAAATTTTCCATTTGTACCTCTTTTCTTGCTTTCCTTTGATGAGTAAACCTTAGGCCAATCAAAAAATTTCAAAGTCATTATAATTGAAATGCTTTATTCGCTCACAGATAGAATTTTAATGTCAGACAGGAAATTTTGGGGATAGTCCAGCTGCGGCATCTAACAAGGGATGAATTTCCTTATTAAGGTCAAAGATGTGAAGGATGCGTCAGCTGATCAACTCTGTCAACAAATACTACTTTTCTTCTTCTCTAACTCCTATCTGTACCTCTGAAGGAATGAAATTTCAGAATATGAGCCTGATTTCTTCCTGTCTGTCTGTCTGTCTGTCTGTCTGTTTGTCTGTCTAAGTTAGGGTTCTATTCTTGTGAAGAGACACCATGACCAAGGCAACTAATATAAAGAAAGCATTTAGTTGGGGCTGGCTTACAGTTTCAGGGGGTTAGTCAATTATCATGTGGGAAGCATGGCAACATCCTGGCAGCCATGATGCTGGAGAAGGAACTGAAAGTTCTACATTTTCATCCGAAGGCAGCAGAATGAGACTGTGGTACCACACTGGGCAAAGCCTAAGCATTGAAAATATTAAAGCCTGCCCCCACAGTGGTACACTTCCTCCAAGGCCATAGCTACTTCTACAAGGTCACACCTACCTATAGTGCCACTCCCTATAATCAAGCATTCAAATACATGAGGCTATGGGGGCCATCCTTATTCAAACCACCACTCTGTCTTTCATCCATCTGTCATCCACCCATCTATCTACCTATCCATTCATCCTTCCATCCATTCTATCATCTTAGTAAGGACTGACCAATGCCAAGACTTTCCAGGATGTGTATGTATGTACTCTACTGCTGAGCTATATTCTTGACTCTTTTTATTTTTATTTTGAAATAGAGTTCTGCTAAGTCACCTACTTGCCTTTCTTTCAACTTATGGTCTTACTATCTCAGCCTCCCATGTAGCTGAAATTAGAGGCATTTGCTATTTTGTCTTTATTTCTTGATCCTTTTGAGAAATGTTAGTACTATTGATATATGACTACTGTCCTCGATAGATTTGCCATTTTGAAAATAGCATGGGATTCTTTGTTAGTTGAATGAAGAGTGCTGATAAGATTTATTTCTCATGGCTTAGCTCCTAGTGAATACATGTGACAATCCTTCTAGGCAATCTACCATTTTTATTACTATCAAACATGCAATTTAAAATTTATCAATGGGCCATATGTTGTATGGTGGCCTAAAGTAATGAAATTCAATAAGAGCTCATGACTTTCACAATGACTGCTTGTCATTATACTCAACGCTAACATGTGTCACCCACATTCATTTCTAGCAAGTTATAGTTGCATTACCTGGAAGACATCTGGAGACAACCAGAAGATGACAACTAAACATTATAAAATAAGAAGATAATCTATTAACTGTGTATTTATCTTTCACTCATTAATTTCATGTACAAGAATAAGTTAGAGAAGATAAAGAGACTGCAGCAGTTTGGAATTCATAACAAACATGTGAGTAGGCACTAGACCGTCAATAGATCACCACCACTGCAGGGCCCAGGCTGCATACACCTTTGTTTTGAGGAATTCACAAGAGGTTTTTATAAAATGGCACGTTTTCACACAATTTAAGATTTTAACTATTTTCTTCATTACTAACTTCAGTTGATAATAAAGAAGCCAAAGTAAGAGACTGAAATTAGCTATATACTATACTATATACTATATACTATATACTATATACTATATACTATATACTATATACTATATACTATATACTATATACTATAGAACAGCTGTTGATATCAGGAAGAAACAGAGAAAAGTTACAAACAGCCTGTCCATCTTTACCTCACTTGGAGATTTCATTCTGCAGCCTTCAGAGGACTGACAGAGGCTATGGAAGCTGTCTTTAGCTTGATTCTGCTTCGATTAAATTCAGTATAAGCAGGAACTAAAAGACCTCAGGCATTACAAACTAAAAAATATCTATAAGCAGCACTAAAGTAATTTCATACTTTAAATTTTTAAGTCACATAACTTTATGGTTTAAATAAATTAGACCATATTCTAAAGCTAGACAAAGATACGCTGCATATATAAAAAAGTACAATTTTTAGATTAGACACTGTATCATATCCTAAATTCCTTTTATTGGATTCCTCTAAGAAGCAGAATGAAAATGATTTATAGTGACTTAAATAAACTACGTAATATTACATTTATTTCACTAGGTACAAATTATTCACTTCACATTAGATAAAGGGTCACATGTTTTATATTTCAGCAAATTCTACTTAATCTCTCAATCACTGAATGGAGCTCTTTGTCAATTGAAATATAATGAAACAATTAAAGAGTACTGTAAATTCATGATGCTATCTTCCAAAACCACACTCCAATCTCTAAATGCAATGTGACTGTACTTCTGAGTATTTCCATTATCCAGTCACTGCAAATCATAAAATGTATGCTTCATCATGTGTCTCTCCAATCTCAAGATCAAGACTCAAGACCAGAATCCTTCACTCTAACTGAAGCTAAGATAGACTTTTCTGAACATTCACAAAATTAGTAAGCTTTATGAAGTAGAGCATACACTGTTTTAATTGTATCTTCAAGCCATCTATGGTGACATAATAGTGTCTTCAGTTTACCCACAGTGGAACTGAGAGTGAAAGGATTAACCTACACCAGAAGCTTGTAACAGAGCTCATTTCACCTAACTCTGACCCAGCCCTGGGGTCGATATCTTTGACGCTGCATCACACTGTTTCAAAGAGTCTCACCTGGTGAATGAAGTTTATATTCTTGTTTCACACTTACATTTCTAGACTTGGTTTATCTGTTCTCTAGATGATTAAAAATATATGTGTAAATAAGGTAAATATAAATAAATCATGTAGTCTTTGCTAGAGCTTCTTCTGCAATGATAAAACATCATGATCTAAAGCAACTTTAGGAGAAATGGGTTTATTTCAGCTTATGGCCTATTACTGAAGGGAGTCAGGAATAGGAACTTGGAGTCAGGACCTGCAGTAAAAGCCATGGAGGAGGCAGGTCACTGGCTCTCTCCCTATGCTTTGCTCACTCTGCTTTCTTATACCACCAGTGACCACCAGTCTAGGTCACCAGTGGGCTGGGCCCTCCCCTAGCAATCACTCATTGAGAAAAATGCCACACAGGGTTGCCTTTAAGCCAATTTGGTTGAGAATTTTCTCAATTAAGGTTCTCTTTTCTCAAATTACTCTAGCTTTTGTCAAACTGAGAAGAACCCAACTAGGATACGTGTAAGATGAGCTCAGCAGCTAAAACTGAACATTCTCAATATACATGGTGTTATACGTCAACATGGTCGGCACTATGTAACTCTGGTCTGCTGGTGTACATGCTCAGATTATTTATATTTTTCAACTTTTTATTGATTCTTTTTTAATTTGACACCAAGAACTCCAATCCCATTCATCTACACCTACCACTGTACCCACCCTCCACCCCTGCAACCTCCCTACCAACAGAGGTTTCCCTGTGGAAACTGTAGTGTGTCACAGTGTGACCCACAATGTAGCGTTTTGTGCACATTTCTTCGCTCCCAAATGTTCATTGGTTTGCAATGACTTATTGGTCTAGTATGAGGCCTCTGGCTTCTGCTATTCTATCAATACAGGATCCTCACCAGGACTCCTCTTGGATATCCTGTTGTTGCCCTGTGTCATGGATCTCCGCAGTTTTGGATCTGTAGGACCAGCCCCTTCATTCCCTCCCACAGTTCATAGATGGGGTAGATGTTGGGATGGGCCATTTCAAAGTCCTAGATGTAGGCATGAGAAGTATTTGAGCTGGTCAGCCTACTGGTTTCCTGCTCTCAGACCCTCAGTTGTCTCACCAGCAATCCCCGAAACCAGCGCCATTTCTCACCTACTGCCAAGGTGAGGTGCGGGGCCTGCTCTCCCAAGAGCTGCAGCCAGTGAGGGACAGGCCACTCATGACCTCAGGGCCAGCTCTCCTGCCTGCCACAGATGATGACAGATGAGGGAAGGCTGTATAACACTCATCTGTACCATCACCCAGAAGACGAGACGCATGGCTGGCTCTCCCATGCTCACACACCAGAACTGGTTCACAGTCAACCCTCACCTCCAGAGCCAGCTCTACTGTGCTACCTAGGCACGGTGCAGGGCCTGCTCTCCCAAGAGTTGTAGCAAGTGAGGGACAGGGTCAGCTCTAGGACTCTGATGAACTTGGGGCCTGCTTTTCTGCCTGCCATGAGTAGTGAGGGGGTGAGGGGATTATCATCTCACCCTTGCCCATGTCACTGCTCTGCAAACAAGTAGCAGGCTTTAACTCCCAGGTTTAGCTTGGGGACTTCTGCTCACATGATTCAGGTGGTACAGGGCAAGAGGGAAGAGCTTATCTCTCTCTGGTCCACCCCACTACACAGGAAATGATTAATAGTGTCAATATAAAATTGTAACACTATGCCATCATTATACTTTCCTTAGGGAAAAAAATGTCCTGAAGAACGGGAATTTAAAACAAGCCATCAAGGTCGTCAACATTGTCATGAAAATTCTCAGTTTTTACTTTCCAGACAGCCATCTAGATATTTAAGAATCAAAGTGGAGAGGCGGCATGGAGAGAGGCCAGGAGAGGCCAGTGATGAATCTATGGCGTCAGTAAAGGTTGAAGCTGAAGGAGCGAAGGGGTCAAGGAGGAAAGGTGAGGTTTGGTACCACGCGAAAGGCTCAGAGACTCTGAAGAGATCCCTGAAGAGGTTCGTGGTGACACTGTAGCCCAGTAGCAGGGCAGAGCCAGCATTTTGGAGATGCCAATACCATGGGATGTCTTCCAAGGTGACGTAATGTGTGTACCGCAGAGGGCAGAGCTAGAAGTGGCTGAGGTCCCTTGGAACCTGAAGGGCAGTGAGTGGGTCTGAGATAGCAAGCACTGAACTCTTACACAGTTAAGCTTGGCTTGGCTTGGCTTGGCTTTTAACTATGCCCTGGTTCTACCCCCAGTGACAAAAGAAAATCTGCAACACATTTTTTATTGTACTTTGAAATTTTAGAGAGGATTTTGAATATTTTAGAGAGACTGGATGTTTTAAAGAGGCCAAACTTTTAAGGTGTTTATATTTTTAAGAACTGGGCATTTTAAAGTTTGGAATTTTTTTTAACTGTGATATTAGTATTAATATGAGGTCTTGGGCATAAGCAAAAAAAGAACGCGTTGTAGGTTAATAGTAATTTGTGTGTCGTTATGACAAGGAGTCAATTGTGCTGCCTACTTTTTCTGTCAACTTGACATAACCTAAAGTCATTTTGAAAGAGAAAATCTCAGCTGATAAAAGGTTCCTTCGAGACTGGCACATGGTCAATAGAATGCACGGGGTACATTCTATTGGTTAGTGACTGATGTAGGAGCACCCAGCTCGCTGTGGGTGGTGCTACCCCTGGACTGGCGGTCCTGGGTGCTATAAGAAAGCAGGCAAAGGAAGTCATGGAGAGGAAACCAGAAAGCAGCGCTTCTCTATGGTCTCTGCATCAGTGCCTGTCTCAGAACCCCTACCCTGCTGGAGTTCCTGACCTGACTTCTCTCAGTGATGGGCTATTATTAGCTGGAAGTGTGAGGTGAAAAACATTTTTAAAAATTACTTATCAACTTTAAGAAGAAAAATATATATCTTGCCTGCAGCTTCCCATCCAGCAGGTGGTGGGGAAGCCGGACCCAGCCAGCTTGCCAGGTGCTCAGACCCAGCCGGCGGAACCAGGTACCCGAGATAGCCCGAGTTAAAGACCTTCAGGGACTCGAGTTAAAGACCTTCAGGGACTCAGGCCTGGAACGGGAGCTGTGCACAGAGTAGCAGTTTGGGGCACAGCAGCCGAGCCTGCGCTCTGCACTCCCGGGGCGGACCCCGAGCTCCCTGCAGGCAGCTGCCATCTTGCCTGCAGCTTCCCATCCAGCCGGTGGCGGGGAAAGCCGGACCCAGCCAGCTTCCCAGCAGCTTTGGACCAGCAGGCGGAACCAGATAACTGAGATATCCCAACTTTAAGACCCCTGGGGAAACAGGATAACAGACAACAAACCCTGAGCAGGAGCAGTGCAGAGCAGCCGCCCAACAGGCAGAACCAAGTACCTGGGATATCTTGAGTTTAAGACCTCAGGGGACTCAGGCCACCTGCCAGCAATCTGTGAGCAGGAGCCCTGCAGGGCAGCGGTTCAGGTGTCCCAGTCGCTGGGAAATAGCCTTAGTAGCCCACAGGAGGGTCAAGCACCAGCTAGTAACTACAGGACCAACTAACACCAGAGTTAACCAGATGGCAAAAGGCAAACATAAGATCGTTACTAACAGAAATCAAGGCAGTATGGGGGCATCCGAACCCAGTTCCACGACAGCAATAAATCTTGGATACCCCGAAACACCAGAAAAACAAGACTCAGATCTAAAATCACTGGTCAGGATGCTGATAGAGGAACACTTAGATAAATCTCTTAAAGTAATACATGAGAAAATAGATAAAAAGCTAGAAGCCATTACAAGGCAAACACAATTAAATCTCAGATATCTCAACACACCAGAAAAACAAGACTCAGATCTAAAATCACTGGTAAAGATGCAGATTGAGGATCACTTAGATAAATTTCTTAAAGTAATAGAGGAGAAAATAGATCAAAAGCTAGAAGCCCATACAAGGCAGACACAAACATCACTTAAAGAAATCCAGAAGAATATAGAGCAAAAAATGAATCCCAATAAGGGGGAGAAACAAAAATCACTTAAAGAAATACAAGAGAACATGGGTCAGCAAGTAGAAGTCATAAAAGAGGAAACACAAAAA
This sequence comes from Apodemus agrarius, assembly GCA_964023405.1. Classification (NCBI taxonomy): domain Eukaryota; kingdom Metazoa; phylum Chordata; class Mammalia; order Rodentia; family Muridae; genus Apodemus; species Apodemus agrarius. Next base: position 11,000,291 of record OZ030016.1, read on the forward strand.
TCCCTTAAAGAATTACAGGAAAATACAAACAAGCAACTGAAAGATCTGAGCAAAACCATACAGAATCTAAAAGCAGAAGTAGAAACAACTAAGAAATCGCAAAGGGAGACAACGTTGGAGATAGAAAACCTGGGGAAGAAATCAGGAGTCATAGATGCAAATATCAACAATAGAATACAAGAGATAGAAGACAGAATCTCAGATGCTGAAGATACCATAGGAACCATGGATTCAACAATTAAAGAAAATGCAAAATGCAAAAAGCTGGTAACCCAAAACATTCAGGAAATCCAGGACACAATGAGAAGACCAAACCTAAGGATTATAGGGATAGATGAGAATGAAGATCTACAACTTAAAGGGCCAGCAAATATCTTCTACAAAATTATGGAAGAAAACTTCCCCAACCTAAAGAGAGAGATGACCATGAATATACAAGAAGCCTATAGAACCCCAAATAGACTGGACCAGAACAGAAATACTTCCCATCACATAATAATCAAAACCCCAAATGTACTAAACAAAGAAAGAATATTAAAGGCAGTAAGAGAAAAGGACAAGTAACATATAAAGGAAGACCTATCAGAATTACAGCAGACTTCTCACCTGAGACCATGAAAGCTAGAAGATCCTGGGCAGACCTCATGCAGACCCTAAGAGAACACAAACTTCAGCCAAAACTACTATACCCAGCAAAACTCTCAATTGCCATAGATGGGGAAACCAAGATATTCCATGACAAAACCAAATTTGCAAGATACTTATCTACAAACCCAGCCCTACAAAGGATAATAGGGGAAAAATACCAACACAAGGGGGGAAACAACACCCCAGAAAAAACAAGATAGAAACCCCATCTCATCCAACCCAAAAGAAGAGAACCACTCAAATACAAAAATAAAACAATAATAATAATAATAATAATAATGCCCAAAATGTCAGGAAGTAATAATTACTATTCCTTAATATCTCTTAATATCAATGGACTCAATTCCCAATCAAAAGACACAGACTAACAGACTGGATACGGAAACAGGACCCTACATTTTGCTGCATACAGGAAACACATCTCAGTGTCAAAGACAAACACCACCTTAGAGTAAAAGGCTGGAAGACAGTTTTACAAGCAAATGGTCGCAGGAAACAAGCCGGAGTAGCCATTCTAATATCAGATAAAATTGGCTTTCAAACTAAAGTCATCAAAAGAGACACAGAAGGTCACTTCCTGCTTGTCAAAGGGAAAATCCACCAAGAAGAATTCTCAATACTGAACATCTATGCGCCAAATGTAAGGGCACCCTCATTTGTAAAAGAAACTTTACTAAAGCTTAAAGCACACATCGCACCTAACACAATGATTGTAGGTGACTTCAACACTCCACTCTCCTCAATGGACCGATCAGGAAAGCAGAAACTAAACAGGGACACAGAGAAACTAATTGAAGCTTTGGACCAATTGGATTTAACAGATATATATATATATAGAACATTTCATCCTAAAGCAAAAGAGGTAATACCTTTTTCTCAGCACCGCACGGTACCTTCTCAAAAATTGATCATATAATTGGTCACAAGACAGACCTCAACAAATACAAGAAGACCGAACTAATACCATGTCTCCTATCGGATCACTATGGAGTAAAAGTGGTCTTCAATAGCAAGAAGAACAACAGAAAGCCCACATACACATGGAAACTGAACAATACTCTACTAAATGACACCTTGGTCAAGGAAGAAATAAAGAAAGAAATCAAAGACTTTTTAGACTTCAATGAAAATGAAGGTACGACCTACCCAAATCTCTGGGACACAATGAAAGCAGTGCTAAGAGGAAAGCTCATAGCCCTGAGTGCCTCCAAAAAGAAACTGGAGAGAGCATACACTAGCAACTTAACAGCACACCTGAAGGCCCTGGAACAAAAAGGAGCTAACTCACCCAGGAGGAGTAGAAGAGAGGAAATCATCAAAAAAGGACTGAAATCAATCAAGTAGAAACAAAGAGAACCATACAAAGAATCAACAAAACCAAGAGCTGGATCTTTGAGAAAATCAACAAGATAGATAAACCCTTAGCTAGACTAACCAAAGGGCACAGAGATAGTATCCAAATTAACAAAATTAGAAATGAAAAGGGGGATATAACAACAGAAACGGAGGAAATTCAAAAGATCATCAGATCCCACTACAAAGGTCTATACTCAAAACAACTGGAGAATCTGGAGGAAATGGACAATTTCCTAGACAGATACCAAATACCAAAATTAAATCAGCATCAAGTAGATCAGCTAAACAATCCCATAACCCCTGAATAAATTGAAGGGGTTATAGAAAGCCTCCCAACCAAAAATAGTACAGGACCAGATGGTTTTAGTGCAGAATTCTACCAGACCTTCAAAGAAGACTTAACACCAATACTCTTCAAACTATTCCACAAAATAGAGACAGAAGGGACACTGCCCAACTCATTCTTCGAAACCACAATTACGCTGATACCTAAACCACAAAAAGATCCAACAAAGAAAGAGAACTACAGGCCAATTTCTCTTATGAATATTGATGCAAAAATACTAAATAAAATTCTTGCCAACCGAATCCAAGAGCACATCAAAAAGATCATTCACCATGATCAAGTAGGCTTCATTCCAGGGATGCAGGGATGGTTCAATATACAGAAATCCATCAATGTAATCCACTACATAAACAAACTGAAAGAAAAAAACCACATGGTCATCTCATTAGATGCTGAAAAAGCATTCGACAAAATTCAGCATCCTTTCATGCTAAAAGTCTTGGAAAGAGCAGGAATTCAAGGCCCATACCTAAACATAGTAAAAGCAATCTACAGCAAACCAGTAGCCAACATCAAAATAAATGGAGAGAAACTTGAAGCAATCCCACTAAAATCAGGGAAGAGACAAGGCTGCCTTCTCTCTCCATATCTTTTCAATATAGTACTTGAAGTTCTAGCGAGAGCAATTAGACAACATAAGGAAGTCAAAGGGATACAAATTGGAAAGGAAGAAGTCCAAGTATCATTATTTGCAGACGATATGATAGTCTACTTAAGCGATCCAAAAAACTCCACCAGAGAACTTCTACAGCTGATAAACAACTTCAGCAAAGTGGCTGGTTATAAAATTAACTCAAGCAAATCAGTAGCCTTCTTGTACTCAAAGGACAAGCAGGCTGAGAAAGAAGTTAGGGAAATAACACCCTTCACAATAGCCACAAACAACATAAAGTACCTTGGCGTAACTCTAACCAAACAAGCGAAAGATCCGTATGACAGGAACTTCAAGTCCTTGAAGAAAGAAATCGAAGAAGACCTCAGAAGATGGAAAAATATTTCTTGCTCCTGGATTGGAGGGATCAATATAGTAAAAATGGCCAACTTGCCAAAAGCAATCTACAGATTCAATGCAATCCCCATCAAAACCCCAAATCAATTCTTCATAGATCTAGAAAGAGCAATTCTCAAATTCATCTGGAGCAACAAAAAACCCAGGATAGCTAAAACTATTCTCAACAATAAAAGGACTTCTGGGGGAATCAACATCCTTGACCTCAAGCTGTACTACAGAGCAATTGTGTTAAAAACTGCATGGTATTGGTACAGCAACAGGCAGGTAAATCAATGGAATAGGATTGAAGATCCAGAAATGAACCCACAGACTTATGTTCACTTGATCTTTGATAAAGGAGCCACAACCATCCAGTGGAAAAAAGATAGCCTTTTCAACAAATGGTGCTGGTTCAACTGGAGGTCAACATGCAGAAGAATGCGAATTGACCCACTCTTATCTACTTGTACTAAGATCAACTCCAAGTGGATCAAGGACCTCCACATAAAACCAGACACACTGAAACATTAGAAATGAAACTTGGGAAGACCCTGGAGGACATGGGCACAAGGGGAAAGTTCCTGAACAGAACACCAATAGCTTATGCTCTAAGATCAAGAATTGACAAATGGGACCTCATAAAATTACAAAGTTTCTGTAAGGCAAAGGACACTGTCAGAAGGACAAAACGGCAACCAACAACGTGGGAAATGATCTTCACCAACCCCACATCCGACCGAGGGCTAATATCCAATATATACAAAGAACTCAAGAAGTTAGACCCCAAAGAACCAAATAACCATATCAAAAAATGGGGTACATAGCTAAACAAAGAATTTTCACCAGAAGAAATTCAGATGGCCGAGAAACACCTTAAGAGATGTTTAACATCATTAGTCATCAGGGAAATGCAAATCAAAACAACCCTGAGATTCCACCTCACTCCAGTCAGAATGGCTAAGATTAAAAACTCGAGAGTCAACAAGTGCTGGCAGGGATGTGGAGAAAGAGGAACACTCCTCCACTGTTGGTGGGATGGCAAAATGGTAAAACCACTCTGGAAATCAGTTTGGCGGTTCCTCAGAAAATTGGGCATGCCACTTCCAGAGGACCCTGGCATACCACTCCTGGGCATATACCCAGAGGATTCCCCTGCATACAATAAAGACACATGCTCCACTGTTTATAGCAGCCTTGTTTATAATAGCCAGAAATTGGAAGGAGCCCAGATATCCCTCAAAAGAGGAATGGATACAGAAAATGTGGTATATTTATACAATGGAGTACTACTCAGCAATTAAAAATAATGAACTCATGCAATTTGTAGGTAAATGGTTAGATCTGGAAACTATCATCCTAAGTGAGCTAACCCAATCACAAAAGAATACACATGAAATTCAATCACTGATAAGTGGATATTAATGAGCCCAGAAGCCCTAAATACTCAAGGCACAATTAGCAAGTCAAATGACTCCCAAGAAGAAGAAAGGAGAGGACCCTGGGCCTGTAAAGATTGGATCCAGTATTGTAGACCCAGAACAGAGAAATCGTGGGAGGGGGGGAATGAGTGGGAAATAGCGGGGGGGGGGGGGGAAGTGGAATTATGGGACATATGGTGGGGGGTAACTGGGAAAGGGGAAAGCCTTTGGAATGTAAACATAGAATATAGAAAATAAAAATTTTTAAAAATGAAAAAAATATATATTAAAGGGAATTAGATGATTGTTTAATATTTTCAATATCATTTTATGTCACTGTGATGTCAAGTAAGTCACTCATGTAATAATGTATATTCTTTTTATTGTGTCTTTCAAAACAATATAGATCATACCTAATAACATTGCATTATTCATTAAGAAAATGTGTTTTGAACTGTTTCTTTCATTCATAAATGCAATAAATTGATTTTGGAACCCCCATTGGTGGCATGCTTTAAACACTGTATAAACTTGTACTCATCTGAGAATATATTTTTCTCTGTTGTATTTAAATGTTGAACACAGTCACAAAAACTTGAAAATAAGATTATTTTCACATATGGGAAGTAACAAATGTCACCATGCCCACCTGTGTGTGGTTATTATGTAACAAGCACATATCAGTGTCTTCCTCATGCTCATGTGTGGGCAGTTACTATGTAATTCACACACCGATGTTTTTGATGTTGATTTCTTTAAGGGTTAAACTCACACTGATTTGTTTTTCTTACTAATTGTAAGTCTCATGGGCCTTTAATTCCAAGGGTGTCTAGTTACTTGCTAATAGCATGCAAAGTTACATAAACAGCAGGTAGCAATTGCTTTGCATATAATAGTTGTTGAGAACAATAACTTTAATGAGTGAATCAATTGGAAGGAGAAATTAATGAGTTTTACTGCTAAAGAAAAGTTAGACATTGTCTAGAGGAAAACAAATACTTTTTAAACAATATGAATATTAGAAAGTGATTTTCAAGACAAAATATTTATATCATAACAAAAAATTTTACCTTATATATTTGAACTGTTAGAATAAAGTATAACAAATGTGGTGACTTGAAAACAAAAAATATATATTCTTTAAGGCTGTAGGTTGGCAATATAGAACCAGGCTCAGGTTCCAGAAAGGAATTTTTATTTACAGGGCAATAGCCATACTTCCAGAGTGCAAGAAAAATTAAATACATCATGAATAAAAGACATAATTTTGAATTCTGCAATTACTATGATTATAATAGAAGAATAAAAGGAAAGATGCTTGCTTGATATAAACGATTACAAAGTAAGGAAGACATATAGTCAGGCACCATGCAATGTATATTTCACTTTCATAGTATTTAGTTCAGTGAGTGTCAATGTTTAATTTTATTTTTCTTTTTAAATTAACCTTGCTATTTTGCAGTTTCATACGTGGACACTGTGGACACTAAATCTCTCTCTCTACCCTCTCCCTCTCTTTTCTCCCTTCAAATCCTGTCTCCTCCCTCCAATCACCACCAGTCCCTTCCCCAGAGTTATGACGTTAGCTGGTATGGGATACATCGTGCTAAGGGCCTATGCATCCTTTCTTTGGAGGTGATAACCACAGCACCTCACTGCCTAGGGCTTGGGGTGGGTATGGGTGAAGTTTCCTTCCTATATCTCCTTCCCACTGCATGCTACTAAGTGTTGTGACATTAGCAGTTTTTCCTTTTTGCAGTTTGTCTGTTTGCAGACACTTCCCTGAGGGTACTTCTGAGGGGAGATAGCGAGAAGGGCTACTCTAACATCTGGTCCAAGTTATTCTCCATTCAATGCTTTCCATGCTGAATTATTCCTCTTTTCTGCCTGCCTTTTTTACTTTATGATTTTTAATGTTATTCAGAAATATTAGGCTTTCCCATAAAATTGATTTCATTTGTTTGCTTGGTGTTTGCTGTTGCTGTTATAGTTGTTTGTTTGTGAGCAGTGCCTTGCTAGTTATGTAACCCACACTGACTTTGAATTCAGTTTTCCTAACTTTGCCTCCCTAGTGCTGGGGTAACTGGCATGCATGAACATACAGGGCTCAGTAATTTGACATTAAGGTTTTTATCTTTTCCTTAAGATAAGTTTGCTCGAATGCTTTACAACCATAAATTACAAGCCTGTTTCCATGAAAGGGATCTTTCCTCTATCTCTCAGCTATCATGAGGCCTCTTAACTCTTTGGGATTTTAGTTATCACTTAACATGATAAATAAATTTATAATCAAATGATTAAATTATTCCCTTCCTCACTATGATAGCCCTGACAACAAATTGCATCACTAAGCCAATGAACAACATAACCAAGATTCTACAGATAAGCAAGGACCTCTTGGTCTTCTCATTGCCCTGAATCACATTATCGTATGAGGTATAGTCTCAGACTCCCAGTTGAACTATAGATCTGCGATCCTTGCATGTGACAAACTATATTGGTTAAGAATAATTTCAACTCTAGACCTCATATATTAATAAGCCCACTGACTATTTCCAAGTGTCCTATTTAACATTTTTAGGCCATGTCACTGCAACCAGATTGTAGTTTTAGATATTTGCAGTTTATTGGCTTCATTTTCAAGTCCCACATCTGTAACACTTTACCTTTTATTATTTGCTTCTAGTGCTGGGAGCAGAAGTTACCATTTATATATGAATCCACTATGCTATCCCAACCAAAACTGTTGGTCCATATTGATCAGAAAATTTATAAAGGGTACTGAAATTAAAATACTTTAGAATAAAATGATTTTTAAAAAGATGTCAGTATATATTTTTTAATTCAATAAAGGACATTTTGTCATAGTTAAATTAGACATAATGCTAATCAATATCATCTGGTCTGACTAGCCAGAGAATGGACACTGATTACATTAAGACCATAAAATACAAACAAGCAAGCAAACATATTTGTGTTAATCTGAAGGAGGAAAATCTCCTCTGTAGAGTTTTGAGTTCATCATATAGGCTGCCATGTTCCTATGCAGTGATCATGTCAGCTTGTTTTCTTGGAAATTCCCTGCCTTCTCTGTTCACTAACCAAACTGAAACAACACAGCATTTGACGACAAGAGGTCTTTCATTTTCCTTGACCCTCTATCCAAAATAGTTCAGCTTTTCCCCTCCATATATTCTCTTTAGCACTCCTTACTTCCTCAGTAGTATGAAAATGTCTAACTGTTTAAATAAGCAAGTTCTTCTCTATATGGCCTAGTTCATGGGTACTTGGTTCATGGGAAAGTTGAAGAATTTAATGTGCTGCATTATTTTAGTTGATTTTAATTAATTATAGACAGCTTTATATAAACAATTAAACCTTTCTGAAGAGTGTCTTGTCTTACCCATACCAGAGTTTTCAATGTGTGAACAGTGTTGGGCTTGCATCAGATGCTCAATCTATGTTTACGATGATCCAACTTTAAACTCAATAAAATACTACACTTCGAACTTCTAACTAGAATAGTGATGCTAAAGCAAGAGGTAATTTTTTTGTTTTAAAAAAACTAATGGGATGGAACATTTTAAAATTATCCTAAAATTATCCTAGCCTTAACAATGAGATACTTATTTTGAGTATGGCATGAGTAAGACAAAAAAAATTTATCAACTGATAAATATTTTATCTGGTGATCAAAAGGCATTTTTAAAAGTATCGTATACTTAATTCTTTTAAAACATATAACTACTCATTTGAGTGTGTCTGCTGGCACAAATGTGTACACTGGGAAAAAGTTATTTTCAAGTATAAAATTAGAGTAAATGAATGTGGCCTTTCATTTGAATTTAAAGTCTATTTTCTAAGTTTCTATTTTTCTCATAGAATAGCAAATATTTAAGACTTGAATGCTTGAAGGAGTGAAAGACTCTACTGGACGTCCTCAACTGAGGAGAGTTACTAGAAGAGCATCAGCCTCTGTAAAAGGTCCGTGAGGGTCTGTGAAAGGTCACCCTGGTGATTAAAAGATCAATGAGAGAACTAAAGGCAGAACTCAGTATATGCAGTCACAGAAACAGAAGCTTCAGCAGGCCGACTACTCAAAGTCTGCCTGGCACTCCACACACTGCTTTTTTAAGGAACCAACCCTAGAAGTGGAATAAAAACATTATAGACTAGGTGCATAAATGTTTAATTGATGACAATCTTATGGCTGTATGCAGACAATCTATACAGCCTGTATATCCAAGTTTGAAACCAAATGTGTTTCATTCAAAAGCTGGCGCTCTGCTGTCTTCATGAGGGGACAGATTTAAGGCAGAAAATACCCTGGAGACACAGTCAGTCCGCATAAGGTCTATTAACTTGACCCCACAGAATTAACTAAGTGGACAAGCATGCTGGCAGGAATAGAAATACTCAACTGCACTCATCAGCACGGGATCACACATTAAACCACTACCCTAAAGTAGTCATAACATTGTTGAAAGTTACACAATCATTGGGCAAACAGAAAACCCAAAATAAAACTTTACTAGGTTCATTTCAAAACTGTTTCTGTAAACATCTTTATGTCACTGTGGTGTCCGGTCATGGAGCCTTCAGAGAAATCTTCATCAGTGATGCCCAAATGCAGACCATGTCTCTCAGAACCTTAATGTAGACTAAAACAATTCAATACAACTCTTTCCGTGGAGGTTGGTAGAATGAGGTGATCTACCGTTGGAGATGTAATCAGTCCTCTAACAGCTGAAGGAGTGGCTAAGAATGACCACCAGAGTATACTGTGAAAGTTGAGGGTCCAGAAACTCCGTATTCTATAATCAAGAACTGTAATGTAGTTTCATTCAATAAAGGTAACTTAATAATGCCTATAGTTCTTGTAGCAGTTGCTCAGTAGAACATGAAGGACATAAAGTACTTCTAAGACTCTGTTGCTGAAAGTAATGCATGCCTCCAGCGTGCTGAGTAGCTATTAGCCTCCTAGCCTTGCAGACACACCTACTTAAACATGATAATAGTCTCAGAGCTCTGCTCTTTAAATCTGAGCTCTAATAACCCAAGATACGTTTGTTATAAATAAACACATGTATTATAAAAAGTAAACATATTGGTGTTTACTTTACGCTTATGTCAGTCTGTTTCCATATGTCTGTGTGCCTAGCCAATGAACACAAATGCTTGTCAAATATACCCTTTGATAACCACTCACGGGTCCTACATTCTCCTCTCTGATTGTCTGTACTCTTCTAAGCCCAAGGCAGAGTTCACAAAGTCCAGGGAACTAAGTTCTAAGTTGCTAAATGTCAGCGTCTTTCTTTTTCCAGTATTAGTTAAAAATATGTTCGCTGCAGAAAGAGCAAGACAGAATTAATGCAATAAAAATACAGTGTATCATGAAAGCATGCCATTAAAGTAAGCATAAAACGTAACACACTTTACCACCGATAAAATCTGCAATATAATGTGGTATTTAAAATATAATTAGTAGGTAGACAGTCATTTAGTTTTTTTGTAGTATAAATGTGTGTTTGTCTCTATATGTATGCATAAAGGTGTGTGTTTGTGGAGGCCAAAGTTCAGTATCAGCTGTCTTCTCCTGCTCTCCACATTGTTGTTTTTATTTTTTTAAACTTGCCCTTATTTATTATGTGATGTGATGGGGAAGACAGAGCATGCCATGGTCCCATGGATTTCAGATGGCTACTTGTGAGAGTCAGTGTTGGCCTTCAATAGTCCGGGGTCTGGGGCTTGAACTCAGATCATAAGTTAGGCTGAGTCATCCCAGTGGCTCTCCAGCCGAGTTTTGAGACTGTGCCTCTCTTGGAGCCTAGAACTCACAGATTGGCTAAACTGTCTGGTCTACTTGTTTCAAAGATTCCCCTGTCTCTGTTCCCCACTAGCAGTACTGGCATTACAAAAGGGTACCTTTCCACTCAGCTTTTCCCACCAGAAGCAGGTTATCATGCTGGCAGTGCCGGCTCTTTATGGGCAGAGCCATGCTCACAGCCCAGCAGTTACCCTTTCAATATAACAATGAGTAAAGGGAGACTTGGGGCTGTAATTAACCACGCTGATTTACAATGTTTTGTACAAATGTATCCAAAGGTGTCTCCCACATGTTGACTTAAGATCCTATTTTGGCCTTCTGATCAGATACTGTTTCAAAACATTTCAACTTCAAACAGTGTTTTAACAACATGTGTAAGCAATGTTTTCACAACACTTTTAAAAACTTGAGCCAACTCTTTGAAAGTCAAGACTAGTGACCACATTCAGAAGGAGACACATTACCAGCGATTGTCAGTATTTAATCTTTCAATAAAGGGGAAGGAGGAAAGCGAAGAGGTGAAAGGGAAATAAAGGGGAGCTATGAAGGAGAATGGGGACAAAACTAAACTAAACTACATCAGCTAAACGACATCAGCGCTGCCTCCCCTGCCTCCAGGAGACAGCCAGCCTTCCAGAACATTCACAACGCATGCTTCTCCAGCACCGCACTTGGTCATGGTTCTTCTCCACAGCCCACATCAAATCAGAGCCCTCTTCCTTAATCACCGTATCTGTGATGTGCACTAGATCAAGGGCTCCTTTTCAACAGCGGTTCTGTACTTCTGAGTCTGCTCTGCAGCAGGCATGGGCTGTCTGTCATCTCTAGTAAATACAGGGTACTGGGGGGAGCACCCTATTACTCACAGCCGCACACCTCCCAGGACACTGTTTTGCAGGAATAACAGTTCTTTCTGTTTTTAGTCACTCCTTAAAAACTTACATTGTTTGGCTACAGCTAATTTTAATCACAATCTTCTCAGTAGCATGGAAAGTATACCCTATTTTCTTTAAGATCAATGTCAACCTTCTGGGGGAGGAAACGACACAAAGCGGGTGATTTGTCACATAGAAATTGGGGGGAAATGAAATACACATCTTCATTAATATAAACAGTAGAGGTGTACAAACTACAGCTTTGAATAACAAAGCCCAATTCCACAGTTATTACAAACCAACAGCGATCTATAAAACACACTAACGAAAATGGGTCAGATGTGTTCCTGCCTTTATTTCTACACCAAAGGGAGAAGGATGAAAAGGGTGGTCATGGGAATTACAAACTGAGAGATGTAAGCTTTACCAATATTTGTCTCTCCAGTCTTGCATGGTTTGTCCAGGCACTACCTTTGGCTGCGATGGCTGAACTGTGAAAGGCAGCCAGCTGCAGAGCATGGCCTCCTACTGAGGCAGGGGGGTGATGTCTGAGGGAAAGGTGGCTCCCACACTTTACCAAACCTGAGCCCCAGCTCTAGCCTTCAGAGTTTAGTCTCCAGAGGCAGCCTACATGATTTCAACGTGGATGATGGGACTGAGTTTCTCAGTGCCCTGCTCTTCCAGAATACAGGCATGTCAGTAGAGCATCAAAACTAAAAGCCCATGCAGCCAGAGGAACCAAAGAGTCTCCAATGATAGTTCCAAATCCATAGTCAATGGATGGTCCGGGTTAGGCTTAAAGGGCCTCAAGAAAATAATAAAACAGTGACAACAGAAAATTGTCATGAAGGGGAAGGGACCTGTGAGGCATGGGGGCAACAGAGGGCAGGGTGACATGAGGGGTAGATGTTATCATTTAATACACATAATGGGAACAGTATCACAGTATATGCGAATGAAGTGATTATAGATTGTGCAAAACAATGTTAAATAATAGTAATCCATTTTAGCCCCATATATGAATTCAACTGAAATAAAGACAATAGATTTTTTTTTCTCACCAAACTCTAATCATAGGACACAAAATAATTTCTAGGTTATAAGTATTTTAATTCTCTAACAAGTTTATTACAAATTTGTAATTTATACCTTGGAGGTGACTTCTTCAGTAACAAAGTGAGCTAGTCTATCCAGATGATTACGATTTCGGCTCTGCCTTTCAGTAAACTGGGAAGATAGGAAGGGAAACAGGATGCCCAGGCCAAAGGGATGGCTCTGTAGTTAAGAGCACTTGACACACCCGCAGAAGACAGGAGTCCAGACTTTTTGGAACGTAACTCTCATGAATGAGTTTTAATTTTTCATTGGCTTATTTAGTTCAGTTGTGGAACATGCATCAAATATGTGGCCTGAAGGTTAGGCATGTCAACCTAAATATATTTGTAATTAGAGAATCTTCTGTTGGGATAATGGCTTGTATAGGCAGTATAGATTAAATTCATTCTGGGTTATTGGGCAGGCTCTACCCAGCTGTGGGGGTGGGGGGCAGTATTAACACATGTGTTAAGTCTTCCTGCTGTCTTCCTTTCATTGACTTTGGGGGGGCTCACCATAGCAAGTCATCAAAACCTTCAAAGAGAATTTGCTCAATGATGTTCAAGTCAAAATAAAAGGGGGGTTATAATTTTAACTTGAACTCAGCTTCCTACCAATGTCCTGACCCAGGTGTGGCCTGGATTTGATAAAACATTAACTTTGTTCCCTATGTAAATAAAATAGTGGCTGCACAGGTGTGTGGTGTTATGGGCAACACCAAAGTTATCAGAGTGTAACACAGAAAAAATAAACAGAACAAGTATTCTAAAGGGCACACATAGATTTCTGTGGTAGATTGGGTATAGTCTTAAGTCTTAGGTTAGGTAAGTCTTACGCAGTTATTAAATATAATGGGTCCCTCACATGGAAGCTAATTTTCCCATCATTCCCATATGCCCCCACATTTACTGAATGGTTTAAAAGTCTGCACAGTTATACAGACAAAGGTATTGAAAAGTACCATAGAGGAGGGGCAAAAACCGTTGCTAACTGCATATGGAACAGACTATCTAGTTCCTTTTAATTTCTTTTGCTGAAATGACGGAATGACAGAGGGCACTGGGAACATTTATTACTGGCAGGTATAATTTCAGCCCTGCCTGAAAGGCCGTGGCTTTAAAAGGAGATGAAAGTTCTGGCTGAGGAATGAGGGAAGAAATGCCTGACAGGAATCACATGACTCTAGGGAGGGAGTTGAGTCACGTGGACATAAGAGCTACCATTCTGCCTTGTCCGTGAAGTTACAAAGATTTCCAGTGTGCTCCGAAGGGGGCTGGGAACCCATAGACTGTCATTTGCTTCTGCACAGCTGATGGAACAACTGAGTGAGAATGCAATCACTGTGATCCACCCAAACCCCAGCTGATAATGACATCATGGGTACAGGCCACCAGGAGCAGGACTGATGAAACCCTCCTGACAGCACATTTCTTGGCTAATAACAAACTCGGAGATTATGATCTGGGTATAAAAAGTCTCTCTTATCATCAGTGAAGAGGAACCACAGGTTTTCATTTAGAAAAGAACTTCTGTAGACCTGATAGTCCTGAAACCAGGATCCCAACAGGTCCAGTTTGACTAAAACTTTTAAAGAGTTTTTTTCCCACTTTCTTAACCAACAAGCATTTTTAAGTACTTAGTCTAAGAAAATTACAAGACCAGTTGTAAGGGGAAATTCCTAGCATATGAGTGTCATAAGAAAGTCACATAAAATGGGGAGTGGAAGGTAAACGTGGCTATTTCCTCACAGTCATTTACATACTATTTTTGTTTCAGTTAACTCTTTTTCTTTTGAGATTATTTAAAAAAAAATTATGTGTGGAGGTGTTTTGCCGGCCTATCTGTGCACTGCACGCATGCAGAGCCCAGGAGGCAAGAAGAGGGTGTCTTATCCCATGGGACTAGATTTACAGAAGGCTGTGTGAGCTTCCACATGAGGGCTGGAATTGGAATCCATGTCCCCTAGGAAAGCAGTCAGTGCTCTGAGCCACTGGGCCCTCTCTCCAGCTCCAACCTTTCCATTTCCTATGAATCTTTTCACTGCTTTATGAGTCTATCTGGAAGGTCTCTGAGCACAATGCATTGACATTTACTCCAGAATTCCTATAATACGTAGCATGAGCACAAGGCAGGCTGACAGCTAATCTGCATGGCCAACTTGGCTGTGATTGAGGAGGCTCAGTGCTGGAAGGATCCTTGAGAATGTTTGCAGAGACGATTGACTAAAGCAGGAGATATATCTGAATGCAGACAGCAACTTTTCCTGGGGAAAACCAGGAAAGCTGACATCCCCCATATGTCTGACTCCTGGACTTCCACCACGTGAAAGGCACTGCTCTGCCACCCTCCCTGACCTATGAACTGAACCCTCTGAAACCATGAGCAAAAGTGTTCATTCCTCCAAGAGTTTCTGGGAGGTATTTGGTAGCAGCATCAGGAAAAGTAATTAATAAAACAATTCCCTCGGCTCTTCCTTGGGGCCATTTATTTCTATTAGGGCCTATATTAAATTTAAAAACTTGTGAATATGATAAAAAACAATACAGGAGAAACAGGGAGCAATTGGAATAGCATCATTAATTAAAAACTACCTCAAAGCTATAGACCCTAATAAACATTATTTAGTCATTTAAAATATCTTGAGAAATGTCCTATAGGTAAAATGGTGCCCACATATAATTTGGGTGCATAAGCACAGAATTACTAAAGCACAATTGCTTTTCACAAACAGCGCAGGATTTCATTCTATCACTTGACTTCATTCGATCATTTCGAGAGTTGTTCATGAACTACTTAAATTATTGCTTCCCCATACAAATTCTATTAGGAGCATAAGCACAGAAACTAACAGAATGTAGTGTATGAAAGTTCAATTCTACAGGTAGGCCAGTTATCACTGGGAAACAAAGAAATTATAGGTACATGTAAAAGAGTTATATATATAAAATATACATATAGCTCCATGTAAAAAGGAAATTGTAGACAAGCATGGTGTAGTTACACCTGTAATCCTAGCCCTTTGTTGGGCAGAGGGAACAGAATTTTGAGATCTAAGCCAGACTGGATTATATAACAGGAAGGGCAGAAGAGAGGAAAGTAGGAAAAAAGAAAGGAAGGAAGGAAGGAAGGAAGGAAGGAAGGAAGGAAGGAAGGAAGGAACAGAAGGAGAGAGGAAGGAAGGAAAGAGGGAGGGATGGAGGAAGGAAGGAAGGAAGGAAGGAAGTGAGGGAGGGAGGAAGGGAAGGAAGGGAGGGAGGGAAGAAGGAAGGAAGGGAGGGAGGGAGGGAGGGAGGGAGGGAGGGAGGGAAGAAGGAAGGAAGGAAGGAGGGAGGGAAGGAGGGAGAGACAGAGGAAGAAATGGAAGGAGAGAGAATAGAGGGAGGAAAGGAAAGAGGGAGAGAAAGAGGGAGGGAGGGAAAAGTGAAGGAAAGATGGAGGGAAGAAAGAATCAAGGAATCAAGGGAGGAAGAAAATAAGGAAGTTCTATTAAGTGTCAAATAAAAATGGGGAAAAGATACAAACACTAAATATGCTGCGTAAAACATCATTCTGTCCTCCATTTTTGCACTGGACGATAGGAAAACTAAGGAAAATAGTATTTGCACTTGTTCCACTCAGTTGTTTAAACTCTTCAGGCTAAACGAATACCCTTCTGAAGCACTTCAACAGCCAGGAAGCTCTAAAGATCTTTACTCTTTAGTAAGTCACAGAAACCAAACTTCCAATATTTTTTACAAGGACAGCCCACCCTCTCCTAAAGAGCTTCTTTCTTTTAGCATAATGTCCAGATCTTAAATATATTTGCATGAACATAATATGATTACCAGGATTCTTTAACTTAGCTAAATAGCACCACAGAATAAGGCCTTTTAATACTATGAAAATTATTTAGATTGTATGTTAATTTGCTTGTATAAAAATGCACAAGTCACTAATCCTACTTGAAAAAGTAACATTATTTAACATGATGTGAACTATTTTTCAAAACTTATAATTAGGAATTCAGCACAGAGTTCAAATATCATACATTGGTGTATTAAGGGCCTTGGAAATTTTTCAAAGGAATTTAGCCATGCTCCGTGCTTTATTCTGGGTTCCAGGCCCAGATTAATAACCTTAGGAACTGAGATCCTGAGATATAAAATTAAGTCATATGGAAGTATGGGCAATCCTCAGCCTGTATGACATACTTCACAGGACATTTTCTTCGTTTCCTCTGATTGTTTCATCTCTTTGCACACACACCACACCTTGACCTTCACTGTCCTCCACAAGCACCCTAACCCGCTTCTCACCCTCTGCAACATTGATCGCCATGTTCTTCTCCTTTTTTTCTCATTAAACCTCACAGTCCCATCCAGCTGTTGACATCTGCTCTCTATCAGCACTAAGGAAGACAGGTTAAACAAGATAACTCTAAAAAATAAGAATAAAAAAATAAGTAGCATATAGAACTTTGAAAAGTAGAAATCTAAGTTTTTTTTTTTTTTTTACTACGTCCAAAATGAATTTTCTTCAACAGGAAAGCCCTCTACTTACTCCAAGAAAATCATGGAAAATATCAACATCTGTACATTGCAATAAAAACACTACTTGTGACTGCCATTCATCAAACCAGTGAGTAATTCGGAAAACAGTAGCAAGAAGCCTTGGAGCGGAATGTATGTGCAGAATGAAGCCAAAATGTTTTTCTAACTTGTAGGAGAAAGTTTTCCATGAGCAGAACTTTCTGTCAGTTCCCTCGTCAAGCTATGAGCAACATCAGACCCTGGCTGCTTTAGCGTCAATAAGTTAAGTGAGGAAATCCACGCGACGTATACTCATAGGCTGGTGAGTCCTCTTGCTTTCAGCCTGTGTGAAGGTCGCTCTCTGGTCTTCCAGAAGCAGGTATCCTTGGTCACACTGACGAGTGATAAATAGTATGGACATACACATGCGACTTATTCTTTTGGATTTCAGGTATTCTTTCATGAATGTGCTTTCAGGTATTTGGGCGAACAAGAGACACAGGTATAAAAAACGAGAGTGCGAAATGAAAAAAATAAGTGTATAACCAGAAGGTTGTAACATATTTCCAAATTATTTAAGTTTGACACCTGTGAATTATTGTACAGTTAAGATAACATGTGTTGGATGAAAATATCTTTTTTTGGGGGGGGTTTGAGACAGGGTTTCTCTGTGTAGTCCTGGCTGTCCTGGAACTCACTCTGTAGATCAGGCTGGCCTCGAACTCAGAAATCCACCTGCCTCTGCCTCCCAAGTGCTGGGATTACAGGCGTGCACCACCCCACCCAGCTTGAAAATATCTTAATATATTAACTTATATGAAAACAATTAAAAATCTGCTTGGGACCTGCTTTATATCGGATCCGAAATGAAAACAAGCCTTTCCACAGACTGCTCATTGCTTTCTTGTATGGCGCCGGTGTAAGTTCTGAGCTGCCTCACCCCTATACACCATGGTTTTCCCTTCCTTACCCTAGTCTTGTTTTCAGTTTAAATTACAAAACAAGTCATCAAATACCAATTCTTACTCCACACGTTTGTCCTTGCAACCCTTCCTCTCCACAGGCAGAAGGCACCGAGGACCAAGTGACCGACCGCTCTAGTTTTCTGAAGAATTACATGTTTCTGAAGTCAGAAAATCCTGACATTTTCAGAGCTGAGCTTGATTTTTCAATTACAATTTACTCTTTCAATTTTATTTTCTGATATCCATACTGTAATTCCTGGCATATCTAAGCCTTACTCTCTCCTTTCCCACACTCCAATCTTTTCTTTCCCTCACTTTCTGTTTGAGATTTTTTCTTGTTTGGGTGGAAAGTTCCCTTTTCCTTCCCTTGCCTACTTCCCCTTTGTTATTGCATTTTTTTAATGTTTTACTTTTCATATGTTATATTTTGATCATATTCTTTCCCTTCACCAAGCCCACACAACTTCCCCATCTTTTTTTTCTTTTTTTAAATTTATTTTCTATATTCTATGTTTACATTCCAAATGATTTCCCCTTTCCTGCTTCCCCTCTCCCCAAAAGCCCCATAAGCCCTCTTCCCTCTGCCTGTTCCTCAATCAACCCCCTCCCACTTCTCTGTCCTGGTAATCCCCTACATTGCTGCATCAAGCCTTTCCAGGACCAGAGCCCTCTCCTTCCTCCTTCTTGGGAATCATTTGATATGTGAATTGTGTCTTGGGTATTCAGAGCTTCTGGGCTAATATACACTTATCAGTGACTGCATTCCATGTGTGGTTTTTTGTGATTGGGTTACCTAACTTAGGATGATATTTTCCAGTTCCAACCATTTGCCTAAGAATTTCATGAATTCATTGTTTTTAATTGCTGAGTAGTATTCCATTGTGTAAATATACCACATTTTCTGTATTCATTCCTCCATTGAGGGACATCTGTATTCTTTCCAGCTTCTGGCTATTATACATAAGGCTGCTGTGAACATAGTGGAGCATGTGTCCTTACTGCATGCCAGGGAATCCTCTAGGTATATGCCCAGGAGTGGTATAACAGAGTCCTCCGGAAATGTCATGCCCAGTTTTCTGAGGACCTCCAGACTGATTTCCAGAGTGGTTGTACCAGCTTGCAATCCCACCAGCAGTAGAAGAGTGTTCCTCTTTCTCCGCATCCTGTCCAACACCTGCTGTCTCCTGAGTTTTAATCTTAGCCATTCTGACTGTTGTGAGGTGAAATCTCAGGGTGTTTTGATTTGCATTTCCCTAATGACTAATGATGTTGGACATTTCTTAAGGTACTTCTCAGCCATTCGAAATTCTTCAGGTGAAAACTCTTTGTTTAGCTCTGTACCCCATTTTTAATAGGGTTATTTGGCTCTCTGGAGTCTAACTTATTGAGTTCTTTGTATATATTGGATATTAGCCCTCTGTTGGATGTAGGGTTGGTGAAGATCTTTTCCCAATTTGTTGGTTGCCGTTTTGTCCTTTTGACAGTGTCCTTTGCCTTACAGAAACTTTGTAATTTTATGAGGTCCCATTTGTCAGTTCTTGATCTTAGAGCATAAGCTATTGATATCTTATAGGCAGGTTGCTATGTAACTTCTAGGGGTAAAAAGGATGGTTGACTTTCCTCGCTGGTGGTATGCTGAGGACCCTCCAGCAGTGTGAACACTGGTTGGTGGGGCCAGGGTGGGGCTTCCTCTTGAGATCCACCTCTATTTCTCCATGTCCTGTGCCCTAAGTATACACTGTCATCAGAAACTGGGTCTTACCATCAGGTTGTAGAAGATAGCCAGTAACACTGACCACAGTCTGTAATTTTGGGGTTCTATGGGACCCCTTTGGTCAGCAACTCAAAAACATGTAACCAATTCCTCATATTAATGGTCTTAATTGGTAAC